>JAVMKO010000003.1:23106319-23706319 GCA_032164245.1 Sternotherus odoratus
TGGATTCAAAAACATATCTATGAATAATAAAATATACACACTTCAGGGCATGAGGCAACCACTGACTAGGGCTAGAAAGCAGCTTCCCCTACAGACATGTTATTGCTAACCAGTTCAATGTGGGTATACCGAGGTGGTCACCCCCGCTCCAGCCCTGGGGGGGGGGGGGTTAAAGGCTAGCCCTGGAAGAGGGCTGGGGGAAAAAGCCAATAAGCAAAGGCTGGAAGGCAGCAACTCAGGGCCAGGCTGGGACCTATAAAAGAGCTGCCGGGCCAGAAGGCAGATCAGAGTCTCATTCTGGCCTTGGAGTCGGAAGGACCTAGCTGCCTGGGAGCACAGGGTACCTGAAGCAGAGCAGTGCTGGGGAAGGGCAAGAGTAGCTGGGGAGCTCCAGTCTGGCATTCATAGATACGTTTTTGAATCCAATACTTGTTAAGTACCTAAGGAGGTACTGGGGCTGCAGAGGTACAGCCCAGGGATAGGCAGAGGCAGCTGGTCCAACCCCTCTTGCCGATGATGAGTGGCCAGTACAGACTGGAGTCAGCCCCAGACAAAGGGGGCTAGATGACGATTGGTAGTAGCCACTGAGGCAAGGTGGGCTTAGAGAGTTGGGGGTTCCCCTGGGAGGAGAGACCCAGAGTGTAGGGGTACTGCTGTGGGCAGAACCCCAAGGTAAAGGAGCACTGGGAGGGAAACAGGGGCTTGAGACAGCAGCCAGCAGGAGACTGGAATGAACTAATTCCCGAGACTACCAGCAAGAGGTGCCACGGCAGTGAATCAGCAATCTACTACAGTGGAGCTTTATATCTTCGATGCATCTGGTACTGGCCAGTGTCCAAGACAGACTAAAGCTAGCATTTTCTCAGTGGCTAGGTGGCCAGAACTGGAATATGTGTGTCATCTATTGCCCCTCCACAGTTAAGGAAGCACATTTGTGCAAAGCCATCCACACTGTCACGTGCATTGCCTAGAGTCACGGTCTTTCAGAACAGGATGCAATTAATGGCCATGCACACTTCCATCAACAGGAGTCCAATGTCGACTTTCCCACTCCAAACTGGTTAGTGAACAATGGGTAGGAGTATTGAGTAGCCAGCTTCCACAGTGCGGCTCTCCAAAGGCAGAACAGTTCTCATTCTCGTGTCCTTGTGCCGCAGGGCTGTGGTGAGCTCATCACACAGTCTCATGAAAGTGGCTTTTCTCATCCAAAAGTTCTGCAGCACTGCTCCTCATCCCAGATCCCACCATTAGTGCTTGTTTCCCAAGCTGAAAAGTGGTGTTCCACCATGGTCAGCAACTCCACGAACGCCACAAGCAATCTGGTGTCGTAGCTAATACACGTGGTGAGATCAATGTCAAACTCCTCTTGCCTTTTTAGTTTAAGAAATAACTCCGTCACTTGTGACGTGTTAGTGAGCATGTGCAGCATATTGGTCAACAGTGCGGGATCCATTCCTGCAGACTGAAGAGGCAGTGCGTGCAGTACACAAACCATTGAAAGATGGCACCAAGTGCAGACAGAACCACAGGGATTGCTGGGACACCAAGCAATACATCTTGGGGCATTGGGACAGGACTCAGGATGCCCCCACAACCCTTTTGCCTTCCTATAACTCTTAGTATCAGAAGAGGAAGAGATGCTCTGTGGCATAGCTGCCCAGAGTGCACTACTCCTAATACCGCTGCAAGTGCCACACGTGTGAACATGCTATTGTGCAGGCAGCTGACAGTGTGAACACACAATAGCTGTTTCTCTTCAGCAGTCTCTGAGTGGTGCTGTAACTGCCAGTAATGTAACTCTGCTCGTTTAGACATGTATCAGTATACAGAGGGAGAGTAAATATGTGATATTCTGCTTAAGAAAGTAATCACAGAACCAAAAAAGAAACCATGCTTTTCACTCAAAACCTGAACAACATTGCCTAGGGAAAGCAGCTATTTTACCCATGGAAGACTGTAGTGACACGTCTAAGCTTGTTTAATTTATTAACTATGTGTGGTCAAACTAATCACAAACGTGTGTTCCCTTGCTAATGATATAGATCAGAGTCAATGGTGGTCATGTACTGGATTCATCATATAAACATTTTATATAGAACTAGCATAAGTGCCTGGCGCTGCTCGGGTCAGTCGGAGGTGGGGAGGGGACAGACAGCTGACACCCCCTGACCAACCCCAACACCCCCTGGCTCACTTACCCCCCGACCAACCCCAACACCCACACCTCACCCCTCACCCACCCGACACCTTCCCACCCCCCAGACCAAACCCGACCCCCCCACCTAACCCCCCCAAGCAAACCCGACACCCCCACCTCACCCCCCGACCGAACCCGACACCCCCACCTCAGTTACCGTCCCACCAAACCCAACCCGGTTCCGTCGCAGGCGGGGAGGGGGCACAGAGCTGAGGGATTCCGGGGACCTTCGCAGGTGGGGGAGGGGGGGGCACAGGGCTGATGGATTCTGGGTTTCCGTTGGGAGGGGGGAGGGGCAGAGAACTGAGGGATTTCCGGGGTTCCGTTGGAGGAGGGAGGGGTGAGCTGAGCGAGTGCGGTGTCTGTTGGAGGGGGTATTATGACATCATGACCACCTAGCTGCCCAGCTGATGTGATTGGCCCTGAAAGACTTTCACCGCTGGGGGGCGTCAGAGGTGAGATTCGAAAAAGTTTCGACCCTTATGACCATCTAGACCCCAAGACCCCTAACTGTGCCAAATTTCAAGTCTCTAGCTCAAACGGTGCGGGAGGAGTTCGCGGTCATACATACATAAACCACTTGACTTTTATATATATAGACTAGCATAAGTGCCCGGCGTTGCTCGGGTCAGTCGGAGGTGGGGAGGGGACAGACAGCTGACACCCCCTGACCAACCCCAACACCCCCCGGCTCACTTACCCCCCCGACCAAACCCGACACCCTCACCTGACCCCCCCCAACCAAACCTGACACCCCCGCCTCACCCCCCGACTGAACCCGACACCCCCACCTCACTTACCGTCCCACCAAACCCAACTCGGATCCGTCACAGGTGGGGAGGGGGCCCAGAGCCGAGGTATTCCGGGGACCTTCGCAGGTGTGGGGGAGGGGGACACAGAGCTGATGGATTCCGGGGTTCCATTGGGAGGGGGGAGGGGGTAGAGAACTGAGGGATTTCCGGGGTTCCGTTGGAGGAGGGAGGGGCAGTGAGCTGAGCGAGTGCGGTGTCTGTTGGAGGGGGTATTATGACATCATCACCACCTAGCTGCCCAGCCGATGTGATTGGCCCTTAAAGACTTTCACCCCTGGGGGGCGTCAGAGGTGAGAGCCGAAAATTTTTCGACCCTTATGACCATCTAGACCCCAAGACTCCTAACTGTACCAAATTTCAAGTCTCTAGCTCAAACGGTGCGGGAGGAGTTCGTGGTCATACATACACCACTTGACTTTTATATAGAGAGATATAACAACAGACTGGAGGAAAAGATTATGTCTTCTTTTATATATTAGAAATGACAATAGCAAAAGCTTTTGCAAACAAACTAAGATTGCATTGAAATAATCCAACTCGCAGTATTCAATGATGTTTGCATGTTTAGCGCGATGTATCCCTTTAATTTATTTATTAGCAAATCAACACAGAAGGTATGTTCATATTTTGAACCTTGAAGAATAAATTCAGGCTTTATAGTAGCCATGCTATTGTTAGGGTATTTAGTGCTTATGAGAAATGTGGGCCTATTTCAAATCCTGGTGAAAAATGTGGCACTCTCAGTCTGGGATTCTGAAGTTTCCTGTTTACTCACAGACCAGGTGACACTCAAACATCACTGATGCAATGTCCTCTAGCGATTGCATCAGCCATATTGTTAGAGTGATGTACAAAACACACCAATGAAGACAATCCCTGCCCCAAAGAGCTTACAATCTAAAAGCAATGACTTCCAGTAACTGCTGTCATGAGACAATATTAGCAAACTAGAAATGAAATGTTCTAGATACCATTCAGCCCATTAAAATATAATTTTATGATACTGATCCCTGATGCATTTCTGAGTAATGAGATTAGCCCAGATAACGACAAAGAGTCTTGTAGCATCTTATAGACTAACAGATTTTAGGGATCATGAGCTTTCGTGATTTAAGACCCACTTCATGAATGTTGTGGAAATCTCCAGAGGCAGGCATTAGTATGCCCAGATAACGGAGTAATAATAATTACATTCTCGTACTAGAGATGGGCTAGCCAACCCTGGATCCAACTCCTCTCTGCTCTGTGGAATGGATGATTGTAATCTGAAGTTATATTTCATGGTCATGACATACCATGGTGATGGAGGCCAGGCTATTTGTACATAAACCTGATTAGAGGAAAACTCAAGTCCATCTCTGTGAATCCTTATTATATGGACCTTATGCAACGAAAGGGTCCAATCTTGTGAGACTCTGAGGACTCACCTCTCATCACCTTACAGGTTGGGTGCTTAAGCTGCAACAAGACTTCAGAAAATATGAAGTTAGTTTTTCTGTTTTAAATTTTGGAATATCTGCAATAGGAATCTGTTTGGGTTACCACTTAAATGTGTACCTATTGATTTCAGCTATTAGATTGGTGCTATCTTTAATTTTCCCCCTTTTTCTCCCTTTTCACTGGATTTATGCATCTGATTCTTCTGTCTGTGGTGATGGGAAATGGGGATTTCTTCCATGAAAGAATATTGACCAAAACATACCAAATGTGAGTGACAATATAGAGCAGGCTGAATTGTTTCAAAGTTAGCAAGGAAGCTGCTATGAAGGGCACTGGGCAGGCAGTTTTACATGACCAGTTGTCATAAGTATGAAGTAGCTTAGAATTACTATTTTACCTGTGAAGGGTTAACCTGAAGCAACCCAGAGAGGGAGATGACATAATCAATGGGGAACAAAGGAAAGCTTTTTTACTTTCACTTTCTCCCGCTTCTTTCGTTCTTCCCTCGGCTCGCTCGGGAGTCTGTCTGTGCATCCCCCTGGCTATGGGAGGAATCACACTTATGTTTCTATAGTTCTATAATGTTCTAAGAAAACCAAGGCCAGTGATTTGAAATCTTGAATTGTATCGTTTGATAATTGATCCATGGTGTTCTTTGCTGTTAAGTGAGCCGAGGGAGAAATTCCAAGGGAGGGGGTCAATGAGGGCTGTGTGATGCAAGGAGTTTTTATTCTCTATTGATTCTGTACCAGGGATCTGTACTTCTTCCTTTCCTTTTATTAAAATCTTTCTTTAAAGATTCTGTCTGTTTTGTTTCCATTGGATTGATCCTGGTTTGGATCGGGCACGTCTCACAGCAAGTGAGGGTTTGTGGTCTTTGTTCTCGAATCTCTCCCAGGAAAAGGGGGGGGGGGGGGGAACTTGGGGGGTGTTACAATAGGGGCTCCAATTTACCTAACCCATGGTTTTGGGGGCTCAAATTGGTGGTGGCAGCGTTTTCCAAGCCCCAACTGGAGAAGTTAGGGTTTTGGGGGAAAAGTTTTAATCTGAGCTGGTAAAATAAGCTTGGGGGATTAGTTCTTCTTTCATGCGGGGTCCCTACTTCTTTACCCTAGAGTTCGGAGTGGGGAAATAGACCTTGACCCCAGAGTATATTGATAAGGGTATATCTACACTGCAATTAGACTCCCACAGCTGGCCTGTGCCAGCTGCCTCACACTTGCAGAGCTCTGGCTAAGGGACTATTTAATTGTGGTATAGATATTCAAGCTTGGGCTGGTGTTCAGGCTCAAGGATCCTGCAGTCCCAGAGCTCGGATTCCAGCCAAAGCCCAAATGTCTACACTGCAAATAAACAGCCCCTTTGCCTAATCCCCAGTCAGGTAAAATGGTCCAGTCGTAGGTGTTTAATAGTAGTATAGACGTGCTCTTAGAGACTTCAGGGGAGGAACTTTGAAGGAATGTTCCAGAAGGTTCCAATGACTTTTGAAATAAGGGGATAAGAATTTCTCTCAATATTTCTAACCACAGGCATTAAAAATCATGATACCGGCTTTAAAATCATGAGAATCAAAGGTTCTTTTCACACGTCTTCTGCCGTTTGAGCTACTGGTGATCATATTTTTGAGCTATCTTCTGCAACCACAAAAGCTTGAAATTTCAGCTTGGAAAAGAGGCAACTAAGGGGGGATATGATAGAGGTATATAAAATCATGAGTGGTCTAGAGAAAATAAATAAGGAAGTGTTGTTTACTCCTTTCTCATAATACAAGAACTAGGGGGCACCAAATGAAATTGATAGGTAGCAGATTTAAAACAAACACAAGAAAGTATTTTTTTCACGCAACGCTCTGTCAACCTCTGGAACTCCTTGCCAGAGGGGGTTGTGAAGGCCAAGACCATAACAGAGTTTGAAAGAGAGCTAGATAGATTCATGGAAGATAGGTCCATCAATGTACTAGCCAGGATGGGCAGGAATGGTGTCCCTAGCCCATTTGCCAAAAGTGGGGATTGAGTGACAGGGCATAGACAACATGATGATAAACTGTCTGTTCATTCCCTTTGGGGCACCTGCCATTGGCCACAGTCAGAGGACAAGATACTGGGCTTCATGGATCTTTGCTCTGACCCAGTATGGCTGTTCTTATGTAAACAAAACATACCATGAGACCTGCAATAAAAATTGTGACCCTGCTGTCTTTCTGCAGGGAATGGAGGTCAGATAAGATGTTAAATTGTTGTGCAATTTGAATGTGGAACTTTAGCATTTGAATTGGTTTAAAAACAAATATATTTTTAAAATCTTGCATCCCCCACACCCGCACATGCACAAAAGCCAGGAACAATCTGGCTCTGTATTAGTAAGCAACAAAATATTATGATGACTATTATTACTAATGTGAACATGTGCTGGTTTGAGGGGGACCCAGGGCACAATAGTGGTTATTCAGCTCTCTCTTTTTCTTAAACATGTACAAAATAATCCATCCGTTTCACAAGCATTTGCTGTGCCCTAATAAATAGTATGTTAGCTGGAATTTTAGCATTAAAAAAATTCAAAGGTTGGTTCCAGAAGATAGTCACATGTGAGGCTTGATTATAGTGTTTTATCACTCAGCAGAACATCTAATGTTTAGCACTGTAGTGCAGTACTTCTTTTTGCATCATAACAAAGGTTGCCCTCTGATAATAATTACAACCTTGATAATAAAAGGAAAGGCATTTTGTAACTGTCTAAAAAGTTCAGCAGCTAGAGATGAAATTTGGAAAGAGTCCGTTTCTCACAGACTTGCTCTAAGCTACTGTGTAGGAAACTATTGTCACAAACACTTCTTAGAAAAATTCAGACTAAAGTTAATGTCCACATGAAAAACACATCACGGAAAAAAATAACTAAATAATTAGTATCATATCTTTTAAAAAATTCAAAGAAAAGATGATCAAATATGCAAGTCTACTGAAGAGTAGAGAAGATTTGTATAAGATCCAATTTGTTCCCATTGAAGTCAATGGCTAAACTACTGTAGATTTCACTAGAACAGGGGTGGGCAACCTTTTTGGCCCGAGGGCCACATCGGGGTTTCAAATTCTGTGGAGGGCCGGGTAGGGAGGGATGTGCCTCCCCAAACAGCCTGGCCCCGCCCCCTATCTGACCCCTACCCACTTCCTGCCCCCTCAGAACCCCAACCCATCCAACCCCCTCCCCACTCCTTGTCCCCTGATCACCCCCTTGGGAGACCCCCTCCACTCTGCCCCCCAGAGCCCCACCCCCAATCTAAGCCCCCTGCTCCCTGTCCCCTGACTGCCCACCCTAATCACCATCACCCCGAGACCCACCACTCTAAGCCCCCCCCACTGCTTGTCTCCTGACTACCCCCTCCAGAGACCCCCTGCCCCTGACCACCCCCCCCCCAAAGATCCCACCCCCATCTAAGCCCCACTGCTCCTTGGCCCCTGACACCCCCTCCAGAAATTCTCCTCCCCCAATCACCCCCCAGGATCCCACCCCCCATCCAACCCCCATGCTCCCTGGCCCCTGACTGTCCTGATCCCTATCCACAACCCCGCCCCTCCTGACAGGCCCCCTGGGACTCCCACGCACCATCCAACCCGCCCCCATTCTCCATCCCCTGACTGCCCCCCAAGATCCTCCCCCCTTAGCCAACACCCCCCCCGGCCCGGCCCCAGCCCTCTTACCTCCCCAGCTGGACCTCGTGGGCCGCTTAGGAAGAGCTCGTGGGCCGGATCTGGCCCGCGGGCCATAGTTTGCCCACCCCTGCACTAGAAGTAGGATTAGGCCCATTCAAAACAATGTGAATTAAGTTCTCAAATAACATTTCGTTAAACATTTTATGTTGGCATTCTATGAAAGTGCAGATGCGGTATATCCAAGATATTCTCTGATTTTGTAGTTCAATCAAAGGGGCAATCAAGCTGATCATTACACTTTGTTCTTTATGCATCCAAACAAGAATGGTAAATAATAACAAGAGCTCATTCTCTTACCACTGCCCATTTTGAAGATTGGTACCAGAATGGTTTTGTTTCCAATCCTCTGTGCTTCCCCAATTTTCCATGAATTTCAAAAATATTTATCAGTAGTCAGTAAGTTTATTAGCCAGTTTCTTTCACAGTGTATTATGTGGATCTGTTGATTCTATAAATATATATAGTTTTTCAGCTTTCTAAATCTATAGTTATATTTTTCAGGGCCCAAATTATATCCTCCATATCCATAAGTGGACGGGATGATCCATGTATAGCTCTCATTTTTAACTCATTAGTAAGAACCACCCATCATTTTTCCCTTACCCACTTTGGTGAGCATTAACTTATTTTGCTCTTTTGTTGCCTTTATCTTTTCTTTGCAGGCCTTAAGAGCTTCTATATTCTGGCTTGGTTTCCTCTCCTTTCTTGTATTTCCAGTACAGCTTCCTTTGTATTTTCAGAGCTCTACATGTTCCTTTTTGAGAAGAATTGTACAGTTGTGCCTTAAATTATGGTGTCATATCTTGATATGTTTCTAGGAAAAAGACTCACAACTCTCATTTTCAATGCTGTCTGTGAAGTAATCCTATACAGTGGCAGGTGCTCCTTGCACATAAAATTGGCTTTGTCCTTCCCCTTCAGAAAGTGTGTATTCCCTAAGTCTGGCCTCCATGTATCTCTTGATAAGTACAGTCAGAGTTCTGCTGTAGTTAATATTTATCAAAATTGTGTCAGTTTTTAGAACTTCTGCTGAATTTCATGTTTAAATAACCATTACTTAGCTTATTAATTGTAAATCATGTAGAGCCACACCAACAGTTTTGCGTCAGTTTAAGAAAATCCAAAGATATTTTTTATTCCGTGTTGAGGCTGAAAAATTCATCCATAACCCACCACACCATGCCTAGGCATTGGTTGTGGGGCTCTGAAGCAGTGGGGAGTTTTATATACCTCAGAACAAATTCTGGCAGAATGATGTCTATAAGCGACTTCCAGAAAAAACATCCACAATATGGGAACACAGGAGAGAATCTGTCCTATCCAATCCTGACTTCTCTAAGACCGTGGACTTCATTGACCCTTCCCATCAGAAACTGAGGAGGGAGATTGAGGAGGGAGATTCCAAGGTGAGGACTAAAGGTCAGGGCGTGTCATGCATATGAGTTTTCATCTACATCTTTGACCCAACAATGGTTCTTTTATGTCTATGCACTCATATTCTTCCAACGGGGAGCATGAATCATCAATCATCAAAAAGAAGACAAGAGCAGCTGGTGCACTGGGCTGCTGAAAGCAGAATATGATTCTGTGGGTGGAAGCATGCATGTGTGACCATCGGCCAGATCTACACTAAAAATGTATGTCAACCCAGCTACATTGTTCAGGGTGTGAACAATGAGAAACAAAGTTAAGTCAATCTAACCCTGCTACAGACAACACTAGGTCAATGTAAGAATTCTTCTGTTGACGTAGCTACTGCGTCTCAGGGAGGTGGATTAACTATAGTGGTTGGAGAGCCCTTCCCATCACTGCAGTGAATGTCTACACTGAAACACTATTGTGGCACTGCGGTAACAGTTTAAGTGTAGACATAGCTTTCTTTTTGCTGCATTGCAGTGCTCACTGGAGATGATCACACATCCATTTGCACCATAGGCATTCACACAGACTGCTTTTTTAGGTTTTGCATTACTCACTGCCTCATTACTGTTATGCCAACCTGTATGGTGTGTGGTGCATGATGCATGATGCATGATGCTGCCTCTGTCATCAGACGCACTCAAGCAGTTGAACAGTGATGGCTCATTTCACAGCGATGGACCGTACCTAAAGAATAATATGCTGAGCAACAGAAATGCAAACATCACATCCCTTGGGCACAAGCTTCTATCAGGGACTGCAGCTGCGAAACAGAAAATCGGCAAACACATACCGAAGAGAGAAATCAACTGAGGGCAAAACCCAATGGAAGAACATGCTGTCAGCACTCAGAGCAGAGTGTATTACACACTTCCACCACCAGCTTTGTGGTAACTGGCTATGGATATTTTACAACCAAGCAGATTCACTGTGCAGATGCACACGCTCACTGAGCTTTGATTATATCCATGCTTCTGCTAGCTATAGACCATCCCTTCCTAGTGTGCCTGCATGTATTCAATGATTGGCTGCTAAACTACTAGCATTTTTCAAAGCGCATGCGAGTATCTTGCTCAATGTCAGCATCTGGGCTATTTCTCTTGACACTGTGTCATGTAGGGGCCCTTTCCTTTTTCTTTTTTTTTTAATAACCTTTTGATTCCCATGTAGCAGCCACTTTTGACAGTAGTCTGACTCCTGGTTGAATATGTATAATACTCTTATAGGTTGGGTGTGGTGAGGCAGAGTGGCCTCCCTCCAAACTGGAGTGTGAGGGACCACTACACGCCCCTAGGTGGACCAAGCCAAATCCACCCCCCCCCCCATCACCAGAAGTACCAAGGCAGGACAAGAAATAGAAAAGGAGAGCCCTGAAGCTCAGTTGCTGCTGAGCCATAGGAGAGAGTGGACATCTCTTCTAGGGAGCAGATGTCTCTACAAAATCCCAGCTCCAGAATGGACCACCAGCTTGCCATCAAGAGAGGCAGACGAAGACCCTGAGGAGCTGCCGCAGCTACCAGCAGCTGAATGCCCCCAAAGAGATGGGAGATCTTGGACCATGGGACCCGACACCCAGACTGTGGTACGAAGTAGCCCAGAGGGACCAGCTTCTAGTCTGGTTCTGCTGCCGGAGTATGCGGCAGCGTGTTGTAGCTGGAATCCCTGCAGACCCAGCATTGGAACACTCTGCCACTGTGAGGGCCCTGGGCTGGGATACGGTGGAGTCAGGTGGGTCTGGGTCCCCCTCTGTGATCTGACCCCAGGCGTGGTAATTCTCCCCCTCCCCCCACCCCCAACCCTTCCTTGGGCTTCGAGGCCTGCTTTGGTGCTCACTCTAGACTGCTTTGTTGGTCACCCCTGCCTGTGCCCTGTTTGCTGCCCTGCCCTCTTTAGGGCCTTATAGACTGCTACAGCTCTACCTTGAATACAGACCAGAGCCCTAATTGCTAGCCTCCCCAAGCATGAGCTCAGGGGCCAGGCAGGATGGCCGTAGTTTTCCCACCCCTGCAGCAAAGGATGCTTCAGATAGAGTGTGTACAAGCATTGTATGTGACGCTGGGAGAAACCTAGAAAGAGATTTTGGGGTGAGTGCTGGCTGAAAGAGGCTTACAGCTATGCGTAAGGACACTGTTTTCTGTTGTTGGATTCCTCCGCTGGTTAGGGAAATAGGACTTTGTATATTCTTTGTAAATGAACAAATTTGCATCAAAGAAATACCGTACTCACCAATTTCTTCTCTAAGCTAGTACAACTTAATAGACCCTGAATTTTTGGCTAGCCACCCAGGACAAAAGCTGTGCTATGAAGTACTTCCATGTGAGTTTTGCCCTTTGTTGGCTTCTGTCTTCGTTGTGTGTTTGCAGACTTTCTGCTCCTCTGTTTTGATTCCTTATAAAAAACCTGTGGCCATACGAGATGGTGGTTATGTTTCTGATGTTCAACACTATCATCTTTTGCATTCTCTAGGTCTGGGCCGAGGGAGGGAGGAGTCTGGAGAACGTTGCTGGTCTTTGAGATGGTATCTAAGAGATACATGCAAATAAGCAGTGGCTTCACATCTGGTATTCAACAAGTCACGAGCCTGAGTAACCTACTAGCAATCTGTCCACTAGCCAACAGGTTTTCAGCCTGTGGGTGGCTCCTCGGTCTTGCCAGTTTTGAAAGAGAAAACAATGGTAGCTGCTGTGTTGTGGCTGACCGTGTAGCTGAATAGCCCTCCCCCATCCCCCAGACCATACTTTGTAGCCTCTTGTTTTAGGGTAGAGTAGATGAAATATCAAATGGACAAAGGAAATGGATACAAGAAAAAAAGTAGGTCAAATTTTGGGCCTGCCAGCTTTAACAGTGTCCCTTTAAGTATAAAAGGGCAAATAAAATCACTGGTGATGCTTGTTTTGAGCAATGTGGTAGCCTTATTTGACTGACCAATGAACCTGAGAAAATAACAGTGTGGCCCGTTCCTTAGATTAGTGCACTCTGAAATATCTTGTGTGTGTAACACATTATTCTTGTTAGTACAATATATTTAGCCCCTCCTGGAATGGCAATGATCTGCACAGGATTCTAAATAAGTCATCAGCTTTAATAGCAAGGTCACTTTGGTGGAGCTTTGACATCTACTATGAATTCAACAGCTGCTGCAAATGCCTCTTTGAAAAATCTGGCACTGAAGCCCATGGGTATCAAATGCTCTTACATAGAAAAGAAAGGTTTGACAGAATTCCCAGGACTCAATATAAATCCATTCTAAGACTATGCGTACAATCATAGGGGCACAGCAGCAGCACTTCAGTGTAGACACTCAGTACAGCGATAGGAGTATTTGCTGTAGTTAATCCACCTTCTTTGGTCAACAGAAGAAATTTTGCATTGACCTAGCACTGCCTACACTGGGGGGTTAGGTCAGCTTAATGACATCTGTCAGGGGTGTGGATTTTTCATAGCTCTGGGCAACATGGCTGGCTCAACCTAACTTTTTAGTGTGTACCTGGCCTAAATGTAAGCATAGCTTCTGTAGTGGGACGGGCCAAATGAATGTGCAAGAATGATGCATCGCTGTAGTGGAAAAATGTTCATAATAAAACAAACATAGTGCTGCACTCCTAGAAAGGAACACTCCTCTTCTCTTTAAGATGCACTGAATTTCAGAACCGATAAATTTGGAACAGACCTCCATAAAGCATACCTGAATATCTAAGGACATTATTTATTAACATCTACAATGCCTTGGAGATATAGATTGTGGCTGAAAAACCAAAATGATGCCAATATTTTCCTGGATAGATTCAGCATATTAAAGACCATGCTAATAAATAATGAGGAATCCTGCTTTGATTTTATGGATGATGTTGACTCAAAGACAGCAGGATTGGGCCTAATGTACTTCACATTTGTGCGACAATGCTCATTCTATGATCATCATTGGAGAGATTCTTCTTCATAGCTTTGTGTCCCGTGCCAGCTTGTGTGCTTACTCATTTGTGTTTTCTCTCTTTCTCCACCGTATATTTGTTACTGTGGCAGGGTGGGCCTGACCCAGCCTGCCGCCCCTTTAAGAGGGAGAAAAGCCCTCTGCAAACCTCCCTGCAGAAAGCCTAATTAGCCACCTGGGCTGCAGAGGGCTCAGGCTTGATGAGCTGCACCTGCCAGCCTCCCCAGGGGGTATAAAAGCCTGCCAGGAAGGAAGCCCAGGGTGGTGGTGGTATGGTAGTGTGGAGTGAGAGAAAGAGCTGTAAGCTGTAGAGCTGTGTTTAGAGCTGTAGAGCTGTGTGTAGAGCTGAACTATGTAGAGCTGTGAGCTGTAGAGCTGTGTTAGAGCTGAAAGCTGAAGAGCTGACCTATAAAGCTGTGTATATTGGTGGTGGGGCCTGCACTGTGAAATAAAGAGCACTGTTTGGAGCCAAAGAAAAGTTTCCTGCCTGTGTCTGAAGAGGGGTGAGAAGGCGATCTGTCACATTACCTTTGGTCAAAAATATTTCTTAAGTGTGCAAGATAAGATACATGTGTATATGATACTATATTCAAAATAAACAAAATGGACCAGATTCATATTTCAAACAATAGAGAGGTCTAATTTCCTACTGTACAGGAAATCAAAATTTCAGCTGTAGTGGGACTCCTGGAAGTCATCCAAATATAAATGGAAGCTCTTAGAAAGAACAGAATGGTTGGCAAATAGAATACAAATATTTTAAACTCATGTTGTTTGACATAATGCCAGTGCTGTGTTTCCATCTCAGTGTGAATGTTGCTATGGTGTAGTTCCAGAAATCTAATTGCCATATTCTGTACAAGTTGAGGTATATAAAGCAGAAAATGTAGACGAAATGAGAATAAACTATACTGCTTTAGCCCTGACTTCCCAATGAAGAGATTAATCAGAACATTTCTGTGAAAATAGAAATGATCTTACTCTTTCTGAGATACATTTCTTAATTCCTAACCATTAGTTCAGTCTGGTTCTGAAAGAAAAAAACTCAAGGTAAGAGTCATATGGAGTCAACAGGAGTCAAATTGCAGGAAAGAGGAACTGTTATCCACTTCTGAAATACAGTCCCCTCTTGGGTGGAGCATGACAGTTTTCTAACAGCACATAACATTTTAGGATAAGAACAGGAGAATACTATGTGTATAAAGAAAGCTACAATAAATGGAAGAACAACATTTCTTAAAGGTTAACAAGGCACTTTCCTGTCTCCAACACATACTATACTGCACTGCATGCACGTTGTATTCTGCTAACAAACTAAGTTGTAGCAGCAATACAGTTTAAAGTAAAAATAATAAACTCATTCCTCCAAAAGGCACCCGCTGTAATCAGTAAACAGACTATATGGACCACTGATTTTCTCTAGCAACAAATTGTATATTTTTACATTGCTTGTTTTATCCTTAATCTTTTCTCAAAACTCTCATAAAACTGATATCAATATGTATATCAAACAATGAGAATATGGTACTGTGTTTCTAATTTGTTAAACATCCATTTTTTTTCATGGATATTTCTGAAGGAGACTCGTAGAAAATTCCAGTATGTCAGGGTTTCCATATGTACTTTATGCACACTTTGATAAATGTAAAACTCACTAAACAAAGAAATGCTCTGGAACGTAATTATTTCTTGAGAAAATGAAAAATACTAATATTCAGTCAGATACATACAATCGGTTTCAGTGCCTTTTGTGACTAAACTTCCTGGCAACACAATTCAAAGTGCATTAGCTATTACTTTTCCAAGCTGGACGGTATAATGGATTGAATACTTACCTCTAGCACGCCTGTTGAGATCCTAAATTAAATTGGTTTGCTCTTGGAACACATACATTCTAAATTATTAGTCCACACTGGAAAATAATCCCGCACACTTTCTTTTGTGAAGGTTGGAATAACATTTCAAGGGTACTTCATTCAGCTTTCTACTTGGAATCAATAGGCACTATAGACACCCAATATCTCTGAAAATAAACTTTTTGGTATCTCAGGTTGGGAACCCAAAACTGAAGCAACCTAAATTAGAACTTTTTAAAAAAATGTTGCTCTTGACCTGTCTCCCTCAACATATCCATCTGGTAAATGATTATAATGTTATTTACCTATTTCAAAGAGGGGTGGTGAAGGTTAATAAATGTTTGTAAACTGTTTTGATATCACAGGATAAAAAGCATTATGTAAGTATTACTACCTGTTTGGATTTTGTCTAAATTCCAGAAAACTTGCTGGAATCCAAAAATTATTTTTATATTCAGATGTATTGGGAATTTAGCAGCAGATGGAGGGCCTCTCAAAATACCTTGTTCCCTTACACAAAGATGTCAAAAATGTATCAGAAGGCATTTCTTCTTTAAGATTCCCAAATTTGTATGCCTGATCCCCACTGATTCAGAAAAGAGTCCATTGTCCCATACCCACAGTACTTGGCTTTTAAGAAGTTATGAAGTTACTGCTTTCAACCTTGTGATGACGTCACTGAAAGTTACAAAAGGTTATCCTATATAATAAAAGGCCAGAGGAAGTTTGTCCGAAGCCGTCATGCGCAGTAGACAGAGCCCGGACGAAGAGCATGCTGGGAGTGGTAGTTCAGCAGCACAAAATGGCCACTGCGTATCCGCCGCCACGAGCTGCAGAGACGGCCCGGACAAACAGCAGTAAGCACTTTGGCCCGTCGCCAGTGAGGTAACAGGACACAGTGCTGAGAGGCAGTGGTAGAGAAGGAGGGGGACCCCAGTGAGGTAACAGGGCACGGTGCAGCGGGACTGAGGAGAAGTGGTAGAGAAGGAGGGGGACCCCAGTGAGGTAACAGGGCATAGTGCTGAGGGGCAGTGGTAGAGAAGGAGGGGGACCCCAGTGAGGTAACAGGGCACAGTGCTGAGGGGCAGTGGTAGAGAAGGAGGGGGACCCCAGTGAGGTAACAGGGCACAGTGCTGAGGGGCAGTGGTAGAGAAGGAGGGGGGGTCCCCAGTGAGGTAACAGGGCATGGTACAGTGGGACTGAGAGGCAGTGGCAGAGCGGGGGAGGGACTCAGTGAGGTAACAGGGCACGATGCAGGGGGACTGAGGGCAAACACCATTAAGTACTTTGTCCCATGTACACGGGCTTTTACACTAGTTAGATATAAAAATATAATATAGGCAGAGATTCCATGACAGTAATTACTGCTCTTCTTGGGCTGAGCTCACAGAAGGGGCTTGTGAGTCAGAAGGTGAATTACTTCCGTCCTACATAGGGTAAGGTCATTTTTTAAAAGGAGGGGAAAGGGAGAGTTGGAGTTCTGAATGACAGCTGGTTTCTCTTCCTCAGCTTCTCAGTGATATAACTCTAGTCATGGGCTGGAAATACTGAAGAGCTAGAAAATTCATCACAGAGCCAGCTCTTTTATAGGCAGAGCGCATTCTCTAAAGGATGTTTATTGGCTAATCCGTATAGCCTGGGTCTACTAAATATGCTTGCACATTAGACCAAGAATTCTGAACTCTGGGGAGGCTGATGGGCCTAGTCAGTCATGGCAGCAAAATCTCCCAGGACTTACTGTATTGCTTATTGACCAGTCTTGGGCAGTTGCCTTGGAGGGCCTTAGAGTTGTGTCTACTCCATCAGTCATGCTTTACCATGACTTTTCATCTCTAAGTGATGATACTGTCCACTCCTAGTTTTCCTCCTCTCTGACTCTTCCTTCCGCAGAGCAGGACGAGCACAGTGGGGGGAACAATCTGTTACCGTCTAATGAGCTGAGCAGACTGCATCCTCCCCCCTCCCCTTTGTACCAGAAGAAGCCTGGGAGTGAATATGCCTCTACATCATATAGTAAAATTTCACTATTGTAATTTTAATGCAGCCAGGATGTAGCTCTTATTAATTAAGGTCACTTCCCCATGTTTCAGCTGTGAGTTGCCAGGTGGGTGTTTGGTTTGAATAAGAATAAAGCACCGCAAGACAGACAAAAACAAGCCCTCTCTAGTGACTAAAATGCTCCATTCCACATTTCCTATGGTTTTTAATTAACTGAGCATTCAAAAACTGCTAATGACTTGCTTAATTTCCTAACATTTGGACATCTGAATATTTGGTTTCCCTCAATTAATTTTTCACAAATGCACAACGCATGTGACATCCACTCACCCAAATATTAAAAAAAGAAAATCACATATAAACAAGTCAGGTTATTTCTCCTAAAGCCTGGGAAGAAAGGGAAAGAGATTGTTCTTTTTATCCCTTTTTAAAATACTTGGTGGCACCAAGAAACTATGGTGTAACATTGTAACATTGACTAGCTACTTACTTCTCAGAGACTGCGCTCTGAACACAGTACTTATTGGAACGCTCTCTGAAATCAAATGGACTGATCTGAATATTCTGGCACAGGGCTCCTGCTTGCCTTCCCATTAGAGAGCTCTTCTCCGGATTTGTTCAAGTGATCTCTATCTCCATTATGTAAATTGAAGACACCATACTTAAATGTGCAATATCAAATGTTAAGAACAATGGAATGTACAGAAGTCAGACATGCTCTGTTTATTTTACAGTGAGAGTTGATGAAGAGTATGTGGAATCTTTGTATCTTAATAGATTCTCTATATAAGTAGTTTGCATGCTTTTCCATCTCAGATCTAGAATCCATGTAGAGTTTCTTACAAGACTCCATGACTGGTTTTGAGTGGGGGCTGCAGGATGGGAAAGAGGAGTTGGAGTGCCTCTCTCTTCCCCCCACTTGTCTACACAGCACTCATCTCTGGGGGAAGCAGGAACTTGAAGTTTTGCTGCCCCCATAGGTGAAGAAGTGCCTACAGGGAATGGGGAAAGAAGGAGGCGCTGCAGCATGATTGGGTTGAGGTCAGCATGGTTGTGAAGCAGGAGAGGTGTGACAGTAGCAGGAATGCATCATCTTTGCTTTCCACGCCTGTGCCATAAAGGTTTGAAAATTCTCAGTTGGCCTCAGAACAGAAATTTCATCTCTTACGCTCTAACTGACTTTCCTCCCATTTCTTACTAGCTGCTCTTCTGCTCTGTCCCCAGACTTAGATATTGGTATAGGCTAGAACATGAGTTGTGATAGTTCATGCCTTTGTCACCTCAACACTGATTACTGCAAAGTGCTGTCCATAGGGTATACCTCAAGTCACTTAAGAAGCTGGTGCAGAACACTAAGATTAAGACGTGCTTCTCAGTGACATCCCATGTAACTAGAGCACCATAATCCTCAATCAGAGAGGTAGCCGTGTTAATCTGGAATTGCAGAAGTGACAAAGAGTCATGTGGCACCTTAAAGACTAACTAACATAATCTACAATGGCCACCTATTGGTTTCTGGGCTGGACTGAAGGTGTCGGTATATAACTATAAAGCCTATAAACGGTTTAGAACCTTCCTACTTGAGAGACTGGTTCTCGCCTCATGCAATATTGCCACTATAGCAATAGGTCAAGTGTTGCCACCTATATCTCCTTCAATTTAAAAAAAGGGGGCTGCTGGAAGGCACTTGACCTATCACAATGGTGAGCCCCTCATCTTTGCCTCTATCCTGGAATAGCCAAAGTCTGTTGAACTTCAGGGCACACTGCAAGGTGCATCTATAGCTTGCCTTCACTGCAGAGTTAACTGGTGCTCTTACGCAGGTGTTTCCCCTAATCCAGTTTCTGTCCATACACAAAACCACGACACTTGAGTGTGGTGCTTTACACCTTAGCTAGCTGGCCGCTCCTAGTTATAGGCTAGGGCACAGGTGCTGCTCACACTTGAGCAGGTAATCTACCACTTCACAGTGAGGATTCAGGCTAAATCACTCATGTACTAATAGTGCCAGTGCCTTCCTGAGTTGCCCCCAGGTGTCCTATAGGACAGACAAGTTCTCTCACAGTTCACCAGGGCAGAATCATAGAGCAGCTCAGCACACAACATCTGGATATGACTGCAGAAGTCTTAACACCTCACAAAAGTGAGCACAGCTCCAGTGTGGGCCTACTTGAGTGGATGCACACCTGAACTAGGCTAACCGGGTTTCATTCTCCTGAGTTAAACTGTACTGAAGACTTACTGTTTGTGCAGGCTGCCAATGAGGGTAGGTTTTGATGGGGAAGAGTATTTTTGAGGAACTTTCCTCTCTGAGAGGAAGTATTACCCTGTGGTTACCCAGTATAATCCCAGTATTACCTGCCTGGTATTCAAGATACATGGGTTTGGTTTCCCACTCTGCTACAGCCTTCCTCTGGGACCTAGGGCAAGTTTGCCTACCCTCTCTGGGCTTCCATTCCCCAGTCGTAACATCAAATGTCCCTACTTCAAGATGTTGTGAGTATAAATACATTAGAGATTGGGAGGTGCTCAGCTACTGGAAGCCATTTAAGTACCTTAGGTAGTGTCATGTTAGCAGCTTAGTTTTTTTCCTGGGGATTGGATAAGTGCCCTTGTTACTTTCATACACAAATCTGAAAATAAGATCTTTTGTCTGTTCCAGATGCCTTACCAGCTTTTTACTAATCCTAGTACAAAGGGGCAGACTTACTTTGAGAATTCTACCTTACACAGATCAGAATTTCAAGGTAAAGCAGCAGCAGAGGTCCTCCTCACAAGAAACAAAGCAACATTTTAATAAAGAAATAAGGGCAAAATGCTCAAAAGAGCCACTTGACAACTAAATGGGCCAGGTGTTAAGGCTGCTGCTGAAAAGATACCAGCCTCAGTAATGGGCATAGCTCTATATCTATCTATATCTATATATGTCAAATGGTGTATGTATGCATGCGTGTATGTACGTTCCCTTACTCCTTCCACACTGTTTGAGCTAGAGACTTGAAATTTGGTACAGTTATAGGCTTTAGGGTCCTAATCAGGGTAAGAATCAAAAAAATTTAAAATCTCACCTCTGACACCCCCTAGGGGTGAAATTCTTTAAAGCCCATTCACATCAGCTGGGCAGCAGGTTAACACCTGCTGTTCTCTGTGACATAGTTATGATGTAATACCCCCCTCCAACGGCCCCCCCCACTCGCTCAGCTCTTTCCCCCCTTCCCATGGCCCCCCCACTCGCTCAGCTCTCTCCCCCCTCCAATGGCCCCTGCACTCACTCAGCTCTCTCTCCCCCCTCCCAGGGCCCCACTCTCTCAGCTCTCTCCCCCCTCCAATGGCCCCCCCACTCGCTCAGCTCTCTCCCCCTCCCCCCACTCCAACGGCCCTCCCACTCGCTCAGCTCTCTCCCCCTCCCCCCCCACTCCAATGGCCCCCCCCACTCACTCAGCTCTCTCCCCCTCCCCCCCACTCCAACGCCCCCCCACTCACTCAGCTCTCTCCCCCCTCCAATGGACCCCGCACTCGCTCAGCTCTCTCCCCTCTCCCCCCCACTCCAACGGCCTCCCCACTCACTCAGCTCTCTCCCCGCTCCCCCCCTCCAAAGGCCCCGCACTCGCTCAGCTCTCTCCCCCCTCAGGTAAGAATAGATTTTTAAAAAAATCTCCCCCCCCCTCCCCCCCACTCCAACGGCCCCTCCACTCGCTCAGCTCTCTCCCCCCTCCAATGGACCCCCCACTCGCTCAGCTCTCTCCCCCCTCCAACAGACTCGAGCAACGCCAGGTATTTGTGCTAGTTTAGAATATACACAACATAGCCTGAGTAGCATCAGAAGGATAAATCTACCATCATCATCCGTGAGCACCTTAGCCCTATATTTGTCAGTCTTGTCAAACAAGTAGCATGAACGTGGTTTTCAGCCATCATTTGACCATTTGTGTCAGGACACAAAATAGTGGATTTAAAGCAAGACTAAAAGCAATAGGATGGTTTAGTTCCCATGAGCCATAATATTTGAATAATAAGATGACGCATGGATCCCAACGTTTCCAATGGGATGGCTAATAGATTTTCCTATCTGGAAAAGCACAGTCAACTCAGATACTCTTCACTAATTCTCAGATCTCTAAACCAGTCACCTTCATCTCCCTAAAGTACTTTGCAGACTGAAAATGTTTCTCCTTCTCTGATACTTAGTAACCCTTGAGTCACCATGGCTTGGGCTGGCTGCCTGGCAAAAACACTATCATGTGCCATTTCTGGTACATGTACTTAAGGCTCCAGTGTCTACTTATGCACAAGTTTTTTAGTAGGCATATCACAACCCACCATGGGCTCTCCTCAGGTCCTCTCAGCTTCTACTTTCTCTCCTTGATTAATAATCCTTCTACCCCTTCAGCTCCAGATAAATGTTTTTATTGATCCTACCTCAGGGCCTCCCACACTGGCGCCTAACATGCTCCTGCAGAGTTCTTCCTCTGTTGCTTCTTGTCTTAGGTTTTCCTTCACTGCATCCTTTCCCTGGAGACTCTAGCAGTGTCTCTTAGGCCTCTCCCTATTCCTTATAGACCTAGCTCAGGGCTTCCACCACAGGAGCCTATGGGGCCTCCTACAGGACTTCCAGCCTGTTTAAATCCTAACTCAGGGCTCTCACCAACAGGAGCCTCGCCTAACCTAACTCCCTATGTACTTCTCTCTATAGGAGAGTCCTGCCTTCTGCAGGTGCCTTGGGACAAAGCACTCTTCTATTTTTTCCAGCCACGGTTTTCTCCTCCCAGCCAACTTCCCTCAGCTCCTTATAAGGCCTATGTGCCTAATGGGTCCTTAGCTAGTTCTGCCCCTTCTGGCTGGTAGGCAATTAATCACACACACACCACCCCAGGAATGGTGCATGACTCAGATTGAGGTTTTTCACCTTGCTAGCAGGTGATGGAATTTAGCCCACCATCAAACATCCACAAAGAACACCTGAACAGCTTTGTTCGCACTTTTATAATACATTCCAATGGCAGGGCTCAAAGGTATGGAAGGATGGGTTATCATTATCTCCAGTTCATCATATACAGGTACTGTATTTAAACAGTGTATTAGAATGTCTCTCTCTTGGGCTAGGAAGTTAGAAATAATAGGACTCCAGTCCCAAGGGTAGTAGAGCTAAGTCAAATTCTAAGCCAGGGAGATTTTCAGTTGTTTTCTGATATATTTTGCTGGTATTTGTGTTGGAAATATCACTGACTTCCTGTGGGAATATGTTCCCCACTTTAATCACACAATGAATGAAAAATTATTTCCTTCTTTTGGTGTTGAATTTAAAAATCAGTTACATATTTGGACATTGGTCCTCAATTTAAAAATCAGTTACATATTTGGACATTGGTCCTCAAGCTTGTTGCTCAGGGGTTTCTGTCCTATGACAACAGTATTAATGTCCACTTGTTTTTCATCAGATTCTTTATTAGCCATATTATTAGAATTAAACTGAAAACCTGCCCTACTAAACTTTACTCTGAGTGAATAGCTTGTCACCAGCCTGTAGTTTAAAATGTGTGCAGAAATTGTTTGTGCCACCAGTTTCTAAGCTGAATTCCTCCTTGTAACCTAAATGAAGACCTGCTTAAAAACTGACGATGATATGATATGACCCTAGAGTAGGTTTTCTAATATCTAATTATCTCATTCAAACCTCCTACTTAAATACTTTTATTCCTAAATTTTTAAGTGGTTTAATAATACCTTTGAGCTCCATTAACTGTTTTATATACCTGGAATTAAGAGTGATTAAAAATTGACTATTCTTGAAGCAGCATTGTCTAACATGGTGTGGGCTTAGCTCCAGTTTGATAGCATTAGATATAAACTAAGTTCTACACAATGCAATGTACCATACTTTACTCAGAGCCAAATTCTAATGTGATAGTCCTGAAGTTGTGGCCATTTTTGTGTTCTTCATATTTCTCTTTTGTGAATTTCACAAACAATAATTTTGTCTTAAAATATGCAAAATTGCATGTAGTCTCCGTAAAAATGGATCTATTTCAATTAAAAGGGACCTGTTTAAAATTAAAATTTTGCAGAAATTACAGTTGTATTATGAATATTTCAAATTCTTCTAATCTAATCCAGAATCAATATCTGAATTAATATCCAGATCATACAGGGGTAGTTTTTTTTTTTAGTAAATTAGATTTAGAAAAAGACGAGAGAAACCTAAACTAAAAATCTCTTTTTGTCTCTGAGGTTGATTGCGTCATTCCCTCTCAGGTTACTTTTAGATTAACCCTTTACAGGTAAAACAGTAGTTTTAAGCTACTTTATACTTATGACAACTGCATAGCAGAGATGACTTTTAGCCATGTACAAGACAGTACAGTGCTTAATTTAAAATGAGCTCAAGGTGGGTGGTCGGAGAGTGGCAGCTGCTGACCAGCTATGGTAATGCCACACTTACATCTTTGCTGCGGGTGGTGGTGGCACTTCCTTCAGAGGTGGACAGCCAGAGAGTGGTGGCTGGTAGCCAGGCCCCAGAGGTGCGAAGGCTATGAACTGCCAAGCTAGAGGTGCCAGAACTGAGCCATTGCACAAATTAATCGCTGAGACAGTATAAATACTACCTGTTAGAAGACGTCATTTCCTTGACAGGAAAATAAAGATAAGAGTAGCAAGACATCAAAATGCATTAATTGTGAATTGCTATTTAATATTTCAGGGAAGTGACATATGAATAAAGACAAAGCCACATTGCTCCTAAAAATAACCCCACATAATTACAGCTTTGCAGCTGTAATTAAGGTGTTCAGCATTTTAAAAGTATATCGGTTTTCAATGCAGTGCCTGCCTGCATGGCAAAACTTACTGAAACTTCTGAGCAAACACATTTTTGTTCTAATTAAGTTGCCTTTGATTTAGAGGACAAAGCATTTTCCAAAAATTTAAGGCAGACCAGCAACTTGGCATTATGCAGAGAGTAAAATTCTATGACCTATCATGGTGAAGAGAACCCCATGGAGATACAAAGTACATGGTGACAAAGAGTCTTGTAGCACTTTATAGACTAACAGATTTTAGGGATCATGAGCTCATGGTCCCTAAAATCTGTTAGTCTATAAGGTGCCACAAGGCTCTTTGTCGCTTTTGCAGATCCAAATTAACACGGCTATCCCTCTGATACTAAAGTGCCTGGTGTCAGCACCACTTCAAACAGTGGGATCATCATTCATGCCAAATTATACACGTGGTCGTTTCACATGTAAATCCTTTCTACTATTGATTAAATTAACATACTTTGGGCTTAATCCTGATCTCACTTTCCCTTCTGTAATTCAGGAGTAATTCCATTGAACTCCAAGGAATTTCACCAATGTAAGTGAATTCAGAATCAAGCCCCCTTATGTACTTTGCATAGGTTTGGTATTGGTTTCATTTTTGTGCAGCTGTTCTTAATCTATTGCAGTGAAGTTTGCCTAGGGAGGTCCCTGACACTGGTGAAATAAGGGTCAGTATGATTTTTAGCTGTGAGCTAAAATTTATATGTCCCTGGACCTAGTAGGGAATCAAAAGAGCCTGTTTCTACAAGAGCAAAGAATATACTAAATTGAACATTTCTAGATATGACAAGGCCATTTGCTAAAGCTTCCTACAGAGAAAAAGAAGAGGTCTTTATTACACTTGTCACTGCAAAGTATTCTTGTTTCAGAAGAAGTTCAAGACAGAAAAAAAAATTAGACAGAGAAAGATAGAGGCAAAGAGAGGGAAATACAACACTCAGAGAGGGTAAGAATGTCAAAAGAAGGAAATACGATGGCAACACAGGACTCAAATGACTAACTTTGCTTTCACTATAAAAAAATTTGTTTTTCATGTCAGGTAGTTATCTGAGTGTAAAATTATAGTGGAGACAAGGCACTGTTGAGTTTATCTTGACATAGCTTGTCAGGTAAACCTAAACCTCCCACCTGGGGTTGACCTCAACTAGCTAGATTGAGATAAAAACTACAGTGCCTTGTCTCAGCTAG
The DNA here is from genome assembly GCA_032164245.1 of Sternotherus odoratus. Classification (NCBI taxonomy): domain Eukaryota; kingdom Metazoa; phylum Chordata; order Testudines; family Kinosternidae; genus Sternotherus; species Sternotherus odoratus. The sequence continues at coordinate 23,131,683 of JAVMKO010000003.1, forward strand.
GATTTTTATACTGCCATAGCTACCCTGATGTAAAAAATACACCTTTTATGCATTGAAGATAGCACTAAGGACAAGAACTTCTCATGGTTCAAAATATGACTGGACCTTTAGATGGATAACTGAAATATCCAGTGGGATTAGTAAGGATGAAAAACAGATCAGAGAGTTGTGGAGGGGATATATAACTTCAGAGCATAAACCAACCTGGAGGCTAAGAAGAAAATATCCTCGTGGGCAAGTTCCATAATTGCTTTCTGCAAGGGTCTTGCACCTTCTTCTCAAGCGGTTAGTCACTGTTGGTGACCATATGCAGGACTAGATAAATCACTGGACCTTTGTTTCTTTATGTCTCACCTAAGGTGACCAGTGGTCCTGATTTTATAGGGACAGTCCAGATTTTGGGGTCTTTTTCTTATACTGGCTCCTATTACCCCGCATGTCCCTGTCCCACTTGCTGTCTGGGCACCCTAGTCTCACGCCCCTCTACTCACTCATTTCAGATCTCTGAAAATAAACAAACATCAGAGCAGGGCAAAAATACATTAATGCAGAGTTAAGGTTGCTTGGTGGTATGTCAATCCTTGCAAAACATCAACTTAAGCAAAACTCAAACTTTAAAATAAGGAAATGTTGTCTTCTCAGACTCAATGTCTCTCCCTTTTTCTCTGCCACTCAAGTTAGCAGAATTTTCTTTAAACAAAACCATATTTTATTCTAGCTATTTTTCTCAGTTGTGCAACGATGACAGCCCAGAACTGTACCAAATGTAAAACCTGATGGTACACTTACAGTAAGTAATAGACTGATGGGCCATCTGATTCCTGATATTCTGCCTTTTTTCCTTCCTAATTCAACAGACAAAAATAAACCACCAAGAGTGAATTTTTTCCCCTATTAAAGTCAAGGGAGTTTTGCTATTGACTTGAATGGGGACAGGGTTTCAGCCCATATCTTTTCTTCTTTGACTTCATATGCTTTAAGTTAAATACATGGTACATGTTTTGCCAGATGAGGACCTAAATAATGAGTAGCTTTGATCTCACTTTGATAAAAAATTCGCTTCAAACAGTTTGATCCTGATGTTCTTGTCACTTTCAACTCTTCATAAGTATTGCTTTTCCATTTGTAAATTAATCAGGAAACATCTTGACTCAAAACCAGAGAACCACATAATTCCCAGACTGGAATGCTGAAAATCCAGTTTTGAAATCTGTAGTTTAGGATCATCTCTAATAATATTGCCAAAATTGTGAATATCTTGTTATCTGAATGTCATTCCATGCATGTTAATTTTTATCTAGTTTGGTAAACAAGAGAGGCTGCAGGCATAACATCAGGTTTACTGCTAAAAATGAGAGATTTATAATTATGTATATTAGTAGTTATGCCATCCATGCTACAAGTTAATATTCAGATCCATACATTCCAAGGCGAAAAGGGGCCAGGGTGATCTAGTTTGATCTTCTGCATAACAGAGGCCACAGAACAAGCCCAAAACAATTCCTAGAGCAGATCTTTTAAAAATCTATCCAATCTTGATTTAAAAATGGTCAGTGAGGGAGAATCAACCATGTCCCTTGGTAAATTGTTCCAGTGGTTAATTACTCTCGGTTAAAAATATATCCCTTATTTTCTGTCCGAATTTGTATAGCTTCAACTTCCAATGGTTGGTGCACGTTATATCTTTCTCTGCTAGATTGAAGAGCCCACTATTAAATAATTGTTCCCCAGGGTGCTAAGATTTCTGGATTGGTTTAGAAGGGAAAAAATATTACATTTTCCAAACAAAAGATTTTTGCTACTTGATAAACAAATGTAAGTGTTGGATCCTTGATTAAACAGTGAATAAAAACCTGTTTCACAATACCCTCAACAAAATCTATTTCATTTTAAGTTGTAGTTTTACAGTTATGATTTTTAAAGGAAACTGTTTGAATTATATGACAGATCTGGGAATAGATCCCTGACCTCCATATTCCCAGCCTTGTGCCTTAAGCACATAGTGTAATTTGCAGGGGTCGTAAGTAGAAGAGCTGAGTGCTGCACTGCTGACTCTGAACTGTCTAACTCCAATTAACCCTAGTAATGCGACCCCATGTGACCCTAGTAGCAATTGTCATAAGCAGGAGGCATTCATTAGAGAAAGACAAACAGGCTTCCACACAGTTTGAGTTCTAGCTTTGTCACCCATGTTTACCATGGACTGAAGACTTGCCTGGAACTCTGTACAGTACACAGATACATCTAGTGTCTGAATAATGTTCTGCAACTAAACATATCATTACAGCTGTTGTATTCAAACCACAGATTTATAGAAGGAAAATAATCCCCGGTGAGTAAAGTCCTAAATCTAATGAGCAGGAGTCTATATTTTGGGGATTCAATCTTTCAAATTAATCAGTGGAACAAAATCCTCCTCGAGGCTTCAAAAACAATAGTTCTGAAGTAGTGGGTGAAGCTATGGCTCATCTGGATCTATAAATGACTGTAAGAGATTCTTGTTAAAGATTTTTAATTTAGAAAAAAGATGTTGGAGTGAAATGGTAGGATGTATACCATTTCTTTAAATCTATAGCATGAAAGTAGGCAGAAGGGGTCTGGGAAAAGTTTTAGGCAGAAGCTCCTCATGAAAGAGAGAGAGAGAATAGTCATAGGGATAATATTTTCCTTCTTATAAGCAAGTTCCTTGTTCAGTGTTAGAAAAAAAAGTGTCTGCAGATAGTTCATATACAGCAGGGGTCTCAAACTCAAATGACCACGAGGGCCGCATGAGGACTAGTGCACTGGCCCGAGGGCCGCACCACTGACACACACACACACCCTCGCTGCCCCGGCTGTGCCCCCACTCCACCCCTTCCATGAGGACTAGTGCACTGGCCCGAGGGCCGCACCACTGACACACACCCCGCCCTTGCTGCCCCGGCTCCGCCCTCACTCCACCCCTTCCAAGGGGTCCCACCCCTGCCCCACCTCCTCCTCTGAGCACGCAGCTCCCCATTCCCTCCTGGAAAGCACTAGGCACCACCAACAGCTGTTTGGCAAACAAAGCAAGAGCAATATAGGAAGTCCAGAGCTAGAAACACGCGCGGCCCAGCCAGGCAGCAGAGAAGCCTCCACTTCTGGCCCCTCCGTCCTGCAAACTGCTAGGGGGGGGGGCGGGGGGGGCGGGGCACCAGGAAGCTTGGCGGGCCGCAGGGAAGGGTTTTGCGGGCCGCATGTGGCCCCCGGGCCGCATGTTTGAGACCCCTGATATACAGAATAACTATAGCTAGCAGGAGAAGGGAATTAGGAGAAGATTACAACACAGTTGTGCATTTTTGTGCATGTACAAACCATGGATGATATTTGAGTGATAGTCACTCTGTCCTTTTAAGAAGCTGCACCCCACGGTTAAATATTGCCCATTCCTTTGGAGGTGTGCAAGACCCACCACGTGGTAGAACCAGTGCAGTTCTGCTGCTCAAGAAGAGTGGGAGGCAGGATTTGGGAAGGCTGTGAATGGACTGTGCACCTCCTGCATGCTGAAGTGCTCAGTTCCACAAGAGCTTCCTCACGTTGTCATGGACAAGCTGGCCTAGGAATACTGGGCCTGATCCATCTAATAGGCAGGAGGTCAGGATGTGAAATAACCCTGCTGCCTCTCTGCAGCGTTAGAAGGATTCCTTCTCTTTACCACTCCAGAGTTCCTCAGGGTTGCTTGAGCCATTATTTTTCTTGTTGTGGTAGCACCCAGAGGCCTTAACCACAGTTGAAACCTCATTGTCTTCGATGCTGTACAAACACACAGTGTGATACGGTTCTTGCCCCAAAGCATTTACAATCTAAATAGACGTGACAGACAAAGGAAATGGCGTTGGTCTATTTAGATGGAAATAATGTATTTATCAGTAATAATGCAGAAAAGAAAATCTGTACTTACCTAGATGGGGAACAAATATTTGATAACAGGCTCTTCAGTCTACCAGTGAAACATAAAACATGATCCCATGGCTGGAAGATGAAGCTAGTCAAATTCATACTGGAAATTACATACACATTTTTAACAGCGAGTGTAATTAACCATTGGAACAATTTCCCAAGGGTCATGGTGGATTCTCCATCACTGACCATTTTAAAATCAAGATTTAATGTGTTTCCAAAAGATCTGCATATTGGAATTATATTCAGGAAAGTTCTATGGCCTTTGTTATATAGTAGGTGAGGTCAGATGATCAAAATGATCCCTTCTAACCTTGAAATCTATGAATCTATTAAATATGAACCTCATTTTACAGATGGGGAACAGAGGTACAACTGATTTAGTGACTTGCCCCATTGCACACAGAAAGTCTATTGTAGGACCCAGAATTGAACCAATATCTCCTGGTTTGTAATCCAAAATGATATTTCCTCAACTCAGATGGGTAGAAGTTTGGGGACTAAATAGAAATATGTAATTTGTACCAAATCCTATCAAAGTCATTTAGGGACAACCTGTAAAAGGATTATAATCACATTTTTGGGCCTTTAAAATAGAATACTCTAGTATTTTTAATATGGGTGGTTAGTACCAAGTGTTCCTATCAGATATACTGGTGGTGGTTTAAAATCTGCAGCAGCTTATCTTTAATAAAGTGATTTTTTAATCTCTCAAAGTCACTCTGCAAGACTTCCAGCTATAGATTTAATGAGCTTTGATCAACATTGTTACTCTATCATCTCCACAGAATTGGACACTTGATAAATTACAACTGAAAGAACTGAGAGATCATTAATAAATGATAAGAATGAGCGGGCAAAAGATAGCCATCAGTCGCTGGAGCGCCAGTTAATTTTACTGCCCTCAGAATCATGGTGTCTCTTTCTGTTTTAATTTGAAATTTTAATAAAAGTGAGTGAGCTCCATGAAAGGTCCCATACAGCTCAGGAAAATTATGTGGTTTTTTTTATCCACAAAGCAGTTAAAGGCCAGGGAACAGCCATTCAAACTTTCCTATTGTCATTCTGGAGTGGGGTACATCTCCCAGAGAGAGGGCAATATATTCTCAGTGTTATTTCCGTGTTCAGTCTCTGCTGAGACTGCTAATTGATACCAGTCATGGTGGTTGCTTCTGTGATGTGGAGGACACTGACCTAGTAGTCACATTACATTACATTACAACTCACATTACATTACATTTTTTCTCCTACTGATAATGGCCCATCTACATTTAAAAGCCTCTTAGGCCCTGTCTTCACTACCACTTTAATTCGATTTTAACGACGTTAGGTCGAATTAAACGTGTACCTGTCTTCACATACATGCCCTTAACATAGATGTAAAGGGCCCTCAAGATCAATTTTGGAACTTCAGCCTGACGAGAGAAATAAGGCTAATCTCGACATTCCAAGCTTGACTGTGGGCTAGTGAAGATGGAACCTGACATTAATAGCCTCCAGAGGCTGTCCCACAATGCTCCATTCTGACCGCTCTGGACTGCCTCACTGCTCCACTGTGACCGCTCTGCACTGCACTCTGAACTCGCTGCTCTGGCCAGGTAGATAAGACCCGGGAACATTTGAATACCATTTCCTGTTTGGTCAGCGTGGCCAGCTCACCTGAACAGCTCAGTCGCCATTCAGAGCAATCAGCAGCACTAGCCGCCATGCAGAGCTCAGCATCACAAGACTCCATGCAGAGCTCATCTACCCTGGAGACCAGCCAGAGGAAAAGAGCTCCAGCATGGTCCACTCGAGAGGTGCTGGATCTCATCGCTATCTGGGGAGAGGAATCCGTGATGTTGGAACTCCGCAACAACAAACGGAATGCCAACACCTATGGAAGAGTCTCCAAGGCCATGCTAGAAAGGGGCCACAACAGAGACACCACACAGTGCTGCGTGAAAATTAAGGAGCTGAGGCAATCGTTCCAGAAAGCCAAAGAGGCAAACAGACGATCGGGGGGCGCGCCGCGGACATGCAGGTTCTACAATGAACTAAATCAGATAATGGGGGGCGCCCTCACCACCATCGCGCCGGTCTGCGTGGACTCCGCAGATGGGATAATCGTCAGGGAGGAGACTGATTCCGAGGAGGACGACCATGAGGAAGAGGAAAATCTCACGGAGCAGCAGGAGCCCAGCGGAGAACCCGTGTTCCCAGAGAGCCAGGATCTGTTTATCACCCTGGAGCCAGCACCCTCCCAAGACTCCCAGGGGGGTAAGTGTTTCTTCTTTAAGGGATTACATGACGCGTGATTTTGTAAAGGAAGCATTTATTAATGAGTAACTTGCCCTAAGGTCTTAGCGTGCTTTCATTGCTGGTCAATTTCTACTCAAAGAGTTTGTCAATATACTCCGGGATTGACCATAAGTCCTCCGCGGACATTTCAAGGAAGCTATCCAGGAGGTAGCGATGAATCCAGCGCAGCAGATTTCTGGGGAGAGCCGCCTTATGTGGTCCCCCGTGATAGGAGACCATCCCATGCCACGAAAGTAGTAAGTTGTCTGGTATCATTGAGCAGGCTAGCATTGCGGCGTATGGACCAGGACTTTGCATGGAGTCAAGGAGCATGCGCTCTCTCTCTCTCCGAGAAATTCTCAGCAAAGTGATGGTTGCCTGTTTGAGATATGGACTGCAATTAGTTGGGAGATAAAGATTCCCAGCTGCAAAGTACTCGTTTCTGCTGAGGGCCGACCAACCTTCCCCCCCCCCCCCCTCCTCCAGCCCGTAGCGGTAGCTAGCAGGGACTCTGAGCAGTCTGCAAGCGGTTGCTGGAACCGCTTCAGATCCAACGCGTACCCAACCCTCCCCCCCCCCCCCCAAGCCCGTAGCGGTAGCTAGCAGGGACTCTGAGCAGTCTGCAAGCGGTTGCTGGAACCACTTCAGATCCAACGCGTACCCAACTCCCCTCCCCCCCCCAAGCCCGTAGCGGTAGCTAGCAGGGACTCTGAGCAGTCTGCAAGCGGTCTGAAGAGCCCCAAAAAGACCTTAGCCCTTAGCGAGAGATTTTTTGGCCTTTGCTTTGCAGTTTGCGGGTCAGTGGGCGCCACGCGGGGGGGGGGGGGCTACTCTACAATATGCAAGTGCCACTTCTAACTTACCATGGCCGGCTGCACAGTGATTTCAGAAGCCGTGTTGGGCTGAGGCACGCATATGTGTCTGAGATGCTCTGACTTTTCTGTCAGCTATTCAGTCACTTTTAGGTGTAGAACATGACCTTGTACAGAACTCATATCAGGCATCTGAATACTGAGGTTACAAACGGCATAGTACTCCCATTGTGTACCGTCCGAGACTGCATCTGCCTCCTAACCTTGAATGTATCTGTCTCATAACTTTCAAACTTTCTTTTCCCACATTCTGCCCACAGAAGAACAATTATCTCAGAATCCCCCATCCTGCTCCTCCCGCCATGCATCGCAGATAAGAAAGCGTAAAAAGAAAACGCGAATGCGCGATGATATGTTCACTGAACTCCTGGAGAACTCGCGCGCTGAGGCAGCCCGCCAGACGGAGTGGAGGGAAAGAATGATACAGGCAAGGAATCGAGAGAGGCAGGAATCGAGAGCCGCTGCAGAAAAGAGGGAAGAGCGCGAAGAAAGACGCATGGATGTTTTTCTCCGCATAATGGAGGACCGGAGCGACATGCTGCGATCTCTGGTGGAGCTGCAGCATGCCCAAAGACCACCTCTGCAGCCCCTGTGTAACCACCTCCCCCCCACCCCAACTCCCATAGCTTCCCCACCCAGACGCGGGGTGAGAACACGGGGGGGCAAGCTCCGTGGGCCGCTCCACTCGACCCCACAAGCCAGCAGAAGCAGCAGCAGCAGCAGCAGCAGCAGGCTGACGTTCTCAGAAAAGTTTTAAAAGCTGATGTGTCTTGCCCACCCCCCCCCCCTCCCTTCCCTCCCCCTTCCCCCCCACCCTCCTCTGTCCGCTCCTCCCCCACTGCGACTGCCGGTTTCCCTCCAGGATACCAGGACAGTGATCCCCTGTATTTGTATTTCCGAAGCACCAATAAAGGAACCATGATTTTTCAAACAGTGTTTTTATTTCCTCTGCAAACATGGGGAGGGGGGAGAGAAAGCATGGGGAGGGGGGAGGTAAAGAGGGTTCAAGGGCAGCAGGCTTAGAGCACAGCAAGGGAGCAGATTCTCAAACGCCATCTCGGGCACTCATAAAACTGTCTTTCAAGGCGTCCCTGAGGCGCAGGGCCTCACGGTGTGCTCTTCTACTTTCCCTGCTGTTTGGCTGCTCATAAGTAGCAGAAAGTAAATTTGCCTCTGCCTCCCAGCCCGCCATAAACGTTTCCCCCTTGCTCTCACAGATATTGTGGAGCACAGAGCAAGCAGCAATAACAATGGAGATATTTCTCTCGCTGATGTCTGAGCGAATCAGTAAGGAACGCCATCTCCCCTTCAGACAGCCAAATGCACACTCTACGGCCATTCTGCACTTGCTCAGCCTGTAGTTGAACAGCTCCTGACCCCTGTCCAAGGCTCCTGTGTAGGGCTTCATAAGCCAGGGCATTAGGGGGTAAGCTGGGTCCCCAATGATTACGATCGGCATTTCCACCCACCCCCCACCCCCCCCCGGAAATTTTCTGGTCAGGGAAGAAAGTGCCTTGCTGCAGCTGCCTAAAAAGTCTAGAGTTCCTGAACACTCGAGCGTCATGAAGCTTTCCCGGCCACCCCACGTACAGGTCGGTGAAACGTCCCTTGTGGTCAACCACTGCTTGCATGACCATTGAGTAATATCCCTTCCGGTTTCTGTACTCGGCGGCCTCGTGGTCCGGTGCCAGGATAGGGATATGAGTCCCGTCTATAGCCCCACCACAGTTAGGGAATCCCATGGCGGCAAACCATCTATTGTGGCTTGCAGGTTTCTGAGGTTTATAACCCGGTGTAGCAGCCGCTCGACGATTGTCCTGCTTACTTGCATCACAGCAAAGCCCACTGTAGACCTACCCACCCCAAACTGATTCGCCACTGACCGGTAGCTGTCTGGCGTTGCAAGCTTCCAGAGGGCTATCGCCACTCGCTTCTCAACTGTAAGGGCCACTCTCATTTTGGTATTCCTGCGCCGGAGGGCCGGGGACAGCAAGTCACAAAGTTCCATGAAGGTGCCCTTTCGCATGCGGAAGTTTCTGAGCCACTGGGAGTCATCCCAGACCTGCAGCACTATGCGGTCCCACCAGTCCATGCTTGTTTCCCTGGCCCAGAATCGGCGTTCGATGGCATGAGCCTGCCCCATTGCCACCAAATTTGACAGATTGTCAGTTACCCTACTTCCAAAAACGGCAGTGTCCATGTCGTCCCCGCTGTGCACGTCCTTGTCCATCTCCTCCTCACTGTCGTTGGGTTCCAGAAAGCGCAGTTCTCCCCGGATCGCATTCCTCCTCTGCAGATGGTGCAGCATGAACTCCGCAACCGTGATCGAGGTCCTCACAACGGCCATTACTGCAGCCGTGGTGTCAGCGGGCTCCATGCTTGCACTGCTATGGCGTTAGCACGGCGCGGAGAAAGGGCGCGAATTATGGGATGCCTACCTACAGTGCACCGCTTGTAATGGGGGTCGGCGGCGCGGAAAAAGGGCGCGAAATTTGGAAATGCCTACCCATAGTGCAGCACTCGAAATGGTGCCTGCTGGGGAATCAGGGAACTGTGGGATAGGTACCCAGAGTACAACGCTCGTCAAGTCGACGCTTGCAAAAGTTGTGCGGACAGACACTGTCGACTTGCTGTGCTTAGCTGTGCCTAGTGAAGACACACAACATCGACTGCATACAGTCGCGTTCACAACATCGAAATAAAGGAAATCGAACTATTGCTGTAGTGAAGACATACCCTTAGAATTGGTATGCTAATGTACAACTTTTTTTTCTTTCTTTCTGTGTGTATAAATGCATCTTACTTCTGTTCCATTCTATGCATCCGATGAAGTGGGCTATAGTCCACGAAAGCTTATGCTGAAATAAACTGGTTAGTCTCTAAGGTGCTACAAAGTCTTCCTAGTTTTATTTACAGATACAGAGTAACACGGTTGCTAATCTTAAACCTGTCACATTACATGGGCATCCAACCAGCCATCAGATGTTAATAATCTCCATGGCAAAGAAAGGCTTCACAGGAATTGATTATCTTTAAGATAGTGTGTAGCTTTAAGAATCCGAGTCAATGAGACAATTCACATGCTTAAAAGTACACAATGCTTAAGTATGTGCTGCACCAGGACCCACATCCTCAGTAACAAGCCTAAACCATTCAGTCACCTGCTTCTATTTAAAGGGTGGGGTTGTTTTTCATTTTGGATGTTTTCATTCATTGTGGGGAAAACGCTGTTAGACTTCAAAGGGGCACCTCTGATCTATGCTCTATAGCCATGGAAGGCCCCTGTCTTGCTTGTCTATGGCATGTGGGTGGGGAAGGGAACATTCCTGAAACCAGTGCAATGGATGCACAGCCTCTAGATGCTGCAGAACAGAGCTATGTGGGTTTCTTAAGATGTCAGGGCAGGTGGGATTCAATGTGGGACAAGAGTTGTAGCAGGGTTAGCGTATCCCCACAAATACATGGATACATTGTGTGCTTCCCTCTGGCTAGAGCTGGTTGGGAAGTGGAATTTCTGTTCAGTAGGAAATTCTGACATTTCAAAGTATTTTTGGTTTCAAATCAGAATGAAAAGCTGAATTTTCCCACAAAATGAAAATTCCCCCAACAATTCATTTGTGACATTTAAGATGTTCTATGTCAAGTCTAAATGTTTTGTTTTCACTTTTATATTAGATTCAAATATTAATTATAAGCTATCTACCTATGTAGAATAAATGTAACAATAGCTAAATGAAATGAATCAAAATGATCAAATGGGAACAAAACCTTCTGGTGTTGCTGAAATTAAATTGTTTTCCTGCATCAGGAATCTTGTCAAAAATCGACATGTTCCTCCAAAACATTTCAGTTTTGATGAAACCACATTTTCAACAGTGTTGCCACTGAAAAATGTTCAACCAGCTCTACTCCTGGAAAAGGGGAGGCCAGGGCACCTGGACGGCAGACACTACTATGGTCTTTATTCTGGCCCCCACACCCAGGGAACAACCTTGCTGCACGAAGCCTGGTCAATTCATGGCAGGAGGATTTGCTGAAAAACATACCAATAAAAGAAAAAAATATTTTCTGGATAAAAATGTATGAATTCTCTGTTCGAAAGCAGATTGATGTTGTTTCAGGTTTGGTCACAGAGACCCCTTTGGGGCTGTCACCTGATGTGCTGAGATTACTTCTCCACCCATTTTCTCTGCCAGTTTAAATAAAATAAATGGATATACACCAATCTCCTAGAACTGGAAAGACCTTGAAGGTCATCGAGTCCAGCCCCCTGCCTACACTAGCAGGATTGAGTACTGTCCCCTGACAGATTTTTTTTTTTTTTTTTTTGCCCCAGATCCCTAAATGGCCCCCTCAAGGATTGAACTCACAACCCTGGGTTTAGCAGGCCAATGCTCAAACCACTGAGCTATCCCTCCCCCCTGGGGCCTCCAGACCCCTGCCTTGTTGAGCCAGGCATGCTAGCCTGCTGCAACACAGACCCAGGATCTGAACCACCCCCCAAAAGCTGCAGACTTAACTGAAATCAGCTTAAGAAGTGCTCCTGTCTGCAGCTCCCAGACAACCAGTTCCCAATGGGATCCAAACCCCAAATAAATCCATTTTACTCTGTATAAAGCTTATACAGATAAAGTAATAAATTGTCCGCCCTCTATTACCCTGATAGAGAGATATGCACAGCTGTTTGCTCCCCCAGGTATTAATCACTTGCTCTGGGTTAATAAATAAACAAAAGTGATTTTATTAAGTATAAAAAGTAGGATTTAAGTGATTTCAAGTAATAACCAAACAAAATATGTTACTAAGTAAAATAAATCAAAATATGCAAGGCTAAGGATCTAGTTAGAAATACTAACTTCTCATCCTAGATGTAATCTAAGGTACAATCCTTTTCAGACCAACCTTGTAGTTTATGGCTTGGGTCCAGCAATCACTCATACCCCTGTAGTTATTGTCCTTTGTTCCAGTTTATTTCAGGCATCTCTTTGGTGTGGAGAAGCCATCTCTTAACCCAGCTGAAAACCAAATGGAGAGGCTTCCAGGGCCTCTCTCTTGTGGACGGAAACTCCTTTGTTCTTCTGTGCAAAATCACAGCAACAAGATGGAGTTTGTAGTCACTTGGGCAAGTCACATGTCTATGAATGATTCGCTTTTTGCAGGCCAATGCCATTGTTTGAACATTCCCAGGAAAGCTCAGATATGGATTGGCATCTCTCAAAGTCCATTGCAGTTAAGTACTCCCAATTACTTGAATAGTCCCTTTACAATATGTTGGCCAAACCTCCCTTATGTGTTTTCTACAGCAAACACTTCAAATACAAGCATAGAGCCAATGCTCATAACTTCAGATATAAAAATGATACAAGCATACAAAATAGGATGAATATATTCAGTAGATCATAACTTTTGCAAAGATATGTCACATGGCATATCTAGCATAAAGCATATTCCAGTTATATTTACACTTCTAAGCATATTTCCATAAACATATAGAGTGCAACATCACAGATGTGTTGTGCTGGAGTGAAAGAGGGAAGAAGAGAGCAAAAGCCAAGGCTGGAAAGGTCAGATTTAAAATAAATCTAGCCTTGCAACTTGAATTTCAAATTGTTCCAAAACACTTCAGTAATACTCTTAGCAGTCATTAGGTTCTCCATTGTTTGGCGTCAGCGAAGAATCTCTTAATATCCTGCAATTTATCAGTCTCAAACTAAATAGCAATGATAATTCTCTTCATTTGAAATAAACTTATAATTGTTAAAGAAATGGTAAAATGCATTAGTAATTCACTCTGACCCCCTGGCATCATTATTATTGGGAGATCATCTAGTAATTTTCTGATGGGGCATTGAGATTACTGCATTAACAAGCTAAACTATTGGATTAATAGGCCAATTCTATTCTTCTCCTAGTGAGCAATAACAGACATTCTATTGAGTCTCCAGATTATGTGTCTTGCGGTCTCTTTGTTCCATATCTGTTGGACAGTAAAGCTTTCATCCATTTGTAATATCTTAGGGCCAAAGTCTGCTCTTAGTGACAGTGGTGTAAATTCAAAGTAATTCTGTTTTTCAGTGGAGTTACTGAATTTCCATAAGTGTAACTAAGAGCAGAATCTTGCCCTGACTGCAGAATCATAGTGAGCCTGAGAAAGAAAGGAGTAGAGCAGGGATAGGCAACCTCTGGCGTGCGTGCCAAAGGTGGCACTCGAGCTGATTTTCAGTGGCACTCACACTATCTGGGTCCTGGCCATCAGTCCAGGGGACTTTGCATTTTAATTAAATTTTAAGTGAAGCTTCTTAAACATTTTAAAAACCTTATTTACTTCAAATACAACAATAGGTTAGTTATATATTAAGGACTTATAAAAAGAGACCTTCTAAAAACATTAAAATGTATTATTGGCACGCAAAACCTTCAACTGGAGTGAATAAATGAAGACTCAGCACACCACGTGAAAGGTTGCCGAAACCTGGAGTAGAGGCACTTTATTATAGTACAATACTCTCATCTGATCCCTTCATAATCTACCATTTGCAAGAGTGCCGTAAACTCCTTTCTCCCTACACCTTCCCCCCAATGGAACTAAAAAGTAACTGTTTTTAGGGGGGTGACTGTTTTAAATAGAGCTGACAGGCTCTTCAGGATTCCCAGGCAATTGAGACAGTCAGACAAGACAGTGTTTTTGTCAAGGGATCGACACTATGAGCCCAAAGGAAGTAAATCCAAGGGAGAGAGACTGACTGTGTTTGCCCATGTATTTTCTCTCTGTCAGTATTCACCAAATAGTCACAATTAATAATTGTTGGTCTATGAGCTGTTCACTTCTACTGTTTGCAATGTATTTGTGTTGATCACCTCTGGTATATTTCTGCTCCTTTTTAAAGCAAGAAAGTAACAAGTATTGAACTTAGGCATGAATTTGTGCTAAAAATTGTGAGACTTTTGGGATTCATAAATATTTTCAAAAATTCACAGCAGTGGTCAGAACGGTTAGAAGTAGTGAACAATACAGTCCCATGCATTGCAATAAAGCAAACGCTGAACTTATTTGTGAAACTATGCAGAAATCAGAGGGGGGGGGGTTATGATTGAGTGGCTTGGATTTTTTTAATTTGTTTTTACAATTCTCATTACAAGCCTCCTTTCAAGCCCTGTCCAGAATCAATATTTTAGAGTTCCAACTCCATAGTATGTCACATCTGTAAATCAAATAAATTTTTTTGAAAAATAAATTCTATTCTTTCACTAGTAAAAGATGAATCTGCTGATTCACCATTCACAGTGACTTCTCATAATATGGACAGATGAGACTTTAGAGCAAAATGCAACACAAGGGTGTAAATATCTTTTGTCCTTCTCCCCTTCAAGCCTAATCAGTCGGTACTATAGCACTTCCAGCCAGCCAGATCCCCATTGTGTTCTACAAAAGCTTGTAGAAGCACTACGCATTTTGCCTCATTGATCATGTCAGTAAAACAGACGATCACGGACACAGTTAGTACAGCAGGACTTCAGAATTACGAACACCAGAGTTATGAACTAACCCAGGGGGTCTCAAACTCAAATGATCATGAGGACTAGTGCACTGGCCCGAGGGCTGCATCACTGACATACTCCCCCTCGCTCCTGCGAAGCACCGTCCCAGCTTGTTCAGTGAGGCTGCAGCAGCAGCGCCTGGAAGCCACGGCTCAGCAGCGGCCCAGCCAGGGCGCTTCACAGGAGCCCTTTGCAGCGGCAGCCAAGAGTGGTAAGTCTCCCGCAGAGGGAGGCAGGAGGTGGCGGGGAGCCTGGCTTACCGCTCCTGGCCGCCGCTGCAGAGGGCTCCTGGTAAGCACCGCCCCAGCTCATTCATTGAAGCCGCAGCAGCAGCGCATGGTAGCTGGGGATTGACAGCAGCCCAGCCAGGCAGCAGAGAAGCTTCCACTTCTGGTCCCTTCCTCCCGGAAACTGCTGCATGGGAGGGCGCCAGGGAGCCTTGCGGGAGCAGAGAAGGGCTTTGCGGGCCGCATGCAGCCCCTGGGCCGCATGTTTGAGACCCCTGAGGTAAACCATAAAACATGTATAGCACAGTGTTTGAGAGATTGATACCAGAGCCTGTGCTCTCCTCACTCACAGAATCACAGAATATCAGCATTGGAAGGGCCCTCAGGAGGACATCTAGTTCAACCCCCTGCACAAAGCAGGACCAATCCCCAACTAAATCATCCCAGCCAGGGTTTTGTCAAGCCTGACCTTAAAAACCTCTAAGGAAGGTAATTCTACCACCTCCCTAGATAACCCATTCCAATGTTTTACCACCCTCCTAGTGAAATAGTTTTTCCTAATATCCAACCTAAACTCATCCTCTCTGCAACTTGAGACCATTACTCCTTGTTCTGTCATCTGGTACCACTAAGAACAGTCTAGATCCATCCTCTTTGGAACCTCCTTTCAGGTAGTTGAGAGCAGCTATCACGCTCCTCCTCATTCTTCTCTTCTGCAGAGTAAACAACCCCAGTTCCCTCAGCCTCTCATCGTAAGTCATGTGCTCCAGCCCCCTAATCATTTTTATTGCCTTCCGCTGGACTCTTTCCAATTTATCCACATCCTTGTAGTGTGGGCCCCAAAACTGGACACAGTACTCCAGATGGGGCCGCACCAATGCCGAACAGAGAGGAATGATCACATCCCTTGATATGCTGGAAATGCCCCCACTTATACAATCCAACTACTGTGGGAGATCAGAAACCAGTGGCAATGGAACAGAACTGGAAAGCAGAGAGTCTGCCATGCTCCTTTTTCTACTCCCCACGCCCTCCGAAGCCCATCTGATCACAGTTGCACAAAGCTGGGGTATGCAGGCTGGAGACCATGCTCTGCTATTGAGGTCATCCACAGGCAAGGCTGGGGAGCAGGACTCTCTACTGCAGGGTGTCCTCTGAGCTGGGAAGATAGCTGTATGTGAATTAATGCTGCTGCAAGTGCTGTTAACTCCTCTCCACAACTCCACCACCTCCTTGGAGAGGGAGGTTTTCAGAGTGCAGAGAACCCAATGGCAACATAATTCCAGAGGAAGTTGCACTGCCATGGTGGGGGGAGTAGGGGAGGGAAGAGGAGCAGTCATCACTGCAGACAATTTGTCACAGCTTGGGGTTGCAGCTGCTTTTCATCTCAAACCACAGGGCTCCACAGCTTTCAGCTGCTGTGCCCCCTAACTCTCCCTCAGTCCCCTGTAGCCTTTTCTTTCTAAGCCATCTGCTTCCTTCCTGTGGGCTTTACCACAGAGAGGTATGAGAGGTGCCTAGGCAGTATGTGCATTCACCCCATGCCCGGCATGTGGAAAAATCATGTCATTCTGAGATTTTTGCTGCCTTTTCCCTGTGGTTTTCATGGCAGTTATCTGAGATTCTAATTAATCATCAGTGTGTTACTATGGTTATTTCTCATTATTCTTCTGTCCTAAAATAGGAAATTAACCTATATTTATTTTTGAATCTACTGTTGACTAACAGACAGAGTTAAAGGAGGGCGACAACACAGACAGATCAGAAACACTCTTTTCATCAAACTGAAAACAATTAAGCCAAATCAGTTGGGAAGAAGAATTTAATCAGAATGTGACTGATGAATGGGAGTTGTTTTAAAAACACTTTACTAGATGGCCCAAAAGCCACAATCAAGGAAGAAGGCAATGCAAGTTAAAAACCAGTAGTTTAGAGAGGAAATGAAGGCAGCTATCAAAATAAAATTAATAATCTATAACAGAATGGAAAAGGAGGTGATAGTGATAAATAGAAATCAGAAGCTAGGAATTGTAGAAAATGGAAATCAGAAGCAAAGGGACAGACGGAGAAATCAATGGCCAGCAGAGGTATGGACAATAAGGAGTTTAAGTATAGTAGGGACAAAAAGGATCCTGACAGTGGTCCATTGTTAGATGAAAATGGAAGAATCATTAATAATCCAGAAAAGGCAGAAGTGTTCAGTAAATATTTATATTCTGTATTTAGTAAAGAAACACATGATATAATCAAGTTATATGAAGACAACACTCTTTCCATTGCCTAGCATCTTGGGAGGATGTAAAACAGCAAGTACTAAAAGAGAAAGATGTGTTAATCAGCATGTCCAGGTAACTTGCATCCAACAATTATGAAAGAACTGGCTGAGGAGCTCATTAGACTGTTAATGTAGATTTTCAATGAGTCTTGGAACACTGAGGAAATTCCAGAAAATTGGAGAAAAGCTAATATTGTGCAAATATTTTAAAAGGTTAACAGAATGACCTGGGTAATTATAAGTCTATCAGTCTCACATTGATCCCAGGTGAAATAATGGAGTGTCAGATGCAGGACTAGATTAATAAAATTTAAGAGAGAGTAAGATTATTAAACTTAAGAGAGAGTAACATAATTAGTGTCAAACAACATGGGTTTATTATGTAAATTAGATCCTGTCCAAATAACCTGAGATTTTAAAGAGATTACAAGTTATACTGATATAGATAATAGCGTTGACTTCTGCAAGCCAATGACTTGGTACAGCACAACATTTTGTTAAAAAATTAGAACTACATAAAATTCACATGGCACCTATTAAATGGATTAAAGGCAGGCTAACTAATAGGTCTCAAAATGTATTTGTAAACAGGGACTCAATGTTGAGTGGGTGTATTTCTAGTAGTGTACTGTAGGGATCAGTTCTTGACCCTATAATCAATGACCTGGAAGGAAACAAAATCATCACTGAAAGTTTACACATGACCCAAAAATTGGGGGAGTGGTAATTAATGAAGAGAACTGCTCATTGATTCAGAGTGATTAAGAGCAGGTTGGACAAACAACTGTCTGGGATGGTCTAGGTAATACTTACTCCTGCCAGGAGTGTAGGGGACTGGGCTAGATGACCTCTAGAGATCCCTTCCAGTCCTACGATTTTATGAGTCGTGTGTTAGACTCTGTGATACAGCATGGCCAGCGGGCAGCAGGAGAGTGTTAGAGGGACGCAACTTTACTAGAAGTTGGGTGGAGCACCTGGAGCCAATTAAGGCACCTGAAGCCAGTCACATGATAAAACCCCCCTGCTTCAGTTAGACAGTTGAAAGGTGTTTGGAGGAGTTGGAGCGGATTAGTAGTTTGGAGCAAAGCAAAGCAAAGCAGAGCAGAGTTTGGAAAAGTGCTGTGGTGAGCTAAGAAGACCCACATCCTAGGTAAAGGGACACCTGGTGTGTGCAGAGAGAGGGCAGGAAGCCCCCTACAAGCTGAAGGGTAGGAGAGGGAAGTAGCTCAGGGGAAATAATAGCTAGTTCAAGTGGTTTACTGCTATCCTCAGGGCCCCTGGGCTGGGACCTGGAGTAGAGGGTGGGCCTGGGTCCCTCCCTCTCCACTTCCCCCCCCCCCCCGGATACTAGTGGGACAGTTAATACCCTGTTCAGGGGAAAGAAATGGCTCCCTGAACACCCCCCACCCCCGCCCCCCCAAGAAGAGAAAGTGCAGGACCCATCATGACAGTGCCGGCAATTTGCCACAACTCAAAGAGCTCAATCTATTTAGCTTGTCATGAATGAAGAGGTCCTGGTGAAGTTAGCATGGGAGAGAGGATAGTAAGAAAGAAGCCCCAAGGAAAGCTGAGGAAGTGATGCATGGATTACATCAAAGATGGTAAGCAGGTGGACCGTATTGTTGCCTCAGGCAGATGAAGATGGCAGATGCTTACATGATGATGACCTTATACCATCATCTTGGTCTGGGAGAAGACGTTTTCTTACCCAACTCACTTTCCATGTGAAGCCGAAGCCTCTGAGTTCATACAGCATTTAACTAGTCTTAATTGTGCCAGGGCTGAGCCTTGGTACTTCTAGACTTGGCAGTTCATAGCCCCGGCACTTTTTGGCTTGCTGCATCAGTTATGAATGTAAAAAAATTGCTTGAGTCCCAGCACCTAATTGCTTTCATTACAAAATTAAGCTCTGCATCTAGTACACGGAGACCCTGATCTGAGGGGGCTTCTGTTATACACACAATGCCCTTAGTATTCTGAGAGACTTATTTACTCTTTCCCTCTTTTGCATTATGTGGAAGAGTGAAGGGAAAATAAACTGTGGATTTTTTCCTGTTTTCTTTCCCATTTGGTTCTTTAACAGTTATTGAAAATTCTAATTAGTTTGTTGCTATGGTTATTTCTCAATATTCACTTTGTAGGCACTACAATACAATGATGATGAGCATGATGTAGGAACCTGGATAGATAAGGAAAATAAGTACAGAATGAAGCCTCCAGACTGTGGCTTGATGCAAAAGTCCTATGTTATTTAATAGAGAATGTTATCCATGCCATAGGATTCCATAGGATAGTTGAAGCCCTTTAGAAAGGACCTCATTCTCTATTTAATTATAGAGACTTTCAGAATGTATCTTTAATCAACATTAGGAGATGAGATGGTACAATCAGAACTATGCATACATTTATATCCTCTCAGACCTCTCCCCTATATATACACACATCTTCCTTCAGCAATGTAATAGGCCTTTATATAAACTGCAATCACTTGTAGGGAGGTAATAAATAATTTCATTCATCTTTGTATTCCAGGTGACTCCAGACTTGGGGGGGGGGGGAACTGCATCATATGATTATCAGTGCACAGAGAATGATTGTAGATATTGGGACTAAACAGCAGGAAAGTGCTTTTTATCTGACTATGAAATAAGGGGCAATCAGATTTCTAGAGGAGTCTTTTTGTCTCCCTGGTCTTGTTATAACTTGATGAATCAACTTTTCCATTGCTACCACCTGCCAGACCAATGAGTAATTGTTATTTAAATAGCTCTTTTCTCTCTCATTTTACACTAATTTTGCCCAAAATAAGCTCTATAGCTATTTTGATTAGATGAGAAACTAGGATTTAAGATTTTGCTTGTGCAGTAGGTATTAGAGCTTTCAGGTTGGATTTTCAGTCCCTGTTTTTCAGGGGCCACATTCTCATCAGCTACATCAGTACCACCCAGTGAGTTACTTCAGACTAATGCAGGTGTTATTAAGAACAGAAGCCAGCCCTGTGTTGTGTAGCAGATGGCCATCGCAACAGATGCACCCAGGAGTCTGGAACATGTTTTTGTTTGTGGTCTTTAAGAAAATTGTATTTATTCATATAGCCAAGTAATATGAAAGTTCAAAAAATAAAAAGGCATTTCACTCTGCTCACCATGCCCCAGTATTGAACATCAGGACCCAAACTAATTTTAAAGTTCCTAACCCAAATAATATTCTCTTAACCCTTAAACCTCTATAGACCCTTTCATATGAAGTGAAACTCGAAAATCTGTCTTCACAATTGAGTACAGTAAAACCTCCATTTAACGGATTAATTCGGGCGAGGGGGTGTCCGTTAAATGAAAAAGTCCGTTATTTAATAATTAAAAAAAAAAATCGAGCTGTCGGAGCAGCAGCCCGACCACCACAGGGTCGGGGCGGCAGCTCCGCAGCCCGCGCGCTGCCTGGACCCGGGTGGGAGGCAGCAGCCAGCCCGCCGGGGTCCCGGCTGCTGGGACCTAGGCGGCAGCCGGGAGCCGGCAGCCCGCCCGCATGCGGGAGCCGGGTAGGAGCCAGCAGCCAGCCCGCCTGCAGGCGGGACTCGGGCGGGAGCCGGGAGCCAGCCCGCCCGCAGGCGGGAGCCGGGCAGCAGGGGACCCGGCAGCCAGCTGGACCCAGGCGGCAGGGGAAGCCGGCAGCCAGCCCGCCGGCTGCCTGGACCCAGGCGGCAGCCGGGAGCCGGTAGCCAGCCCGCCCGCTGCTGTGACCCGGGTGGCAACCGGGAGCCGGCAGCCAGCCCGCGACAAATGGATTTCGGATGCATCAGACTTGCTTAGAAATTTTGTCCGTTGCATCTGAAGTCCGTTAAATCGAGGTCCGTTAAATCGAGGGTTTAATGTAGTGAAAAGTCCACAAGTATCTGGTGCAATTTGTTTTTAGTCATCAAAATAGCTTACATTTTGAGGGTTTGATATTGCGCACACCCTGATTTTACAACAGTTTGGTCACCTGCAGCTTCACAAACACCTTCCCCTCAGAAATCCACATGGTGGTCCAGACAATTCAGCTAAAAGGTCATTCTCCTGGCCATGCTACCTGTACCCAACTCAGCAGAGAAGTGCTAGAGCTGTTTAAACCCACAGAAAAGTGTACAGCAAAATACTTGCAGGCTCAGGGTAAATTGCACTATCTAAAAACCAATAACCAAGTAAAGGTATTTCTAGCAATTATGAATTCAACAGCCAGATTGTTCCATTTTTCCTTAGACAGTTTTAATAAGTGAATGCAGTGAGTACAGGCAGCCAGAAGTCACGTGTCCTCTGTACTACAGTAGACTCGATTATCCAGGATGATAGGGAAAAAAATAATTCTGGCTAATAAAATCCTGGATAATCACCATCCATAGTAAATATGGGGAGCGGGGTTGGTTCACCAGCCACCGTGCCCTGGGGGGAGGGGGTGTTGATTCACTGGCTGCCCTGTGCCCTGGTAGGGGTTTTTGTGTGTGTGCTTGGGGTGGCAGCAAAGCCAGAGCCAGCCCTACGAGTTGCACATTTTTTTTTTTTTACATCCTGGTTAATCCACATTCTGGTTAATCCAATCCTGGATAATCGAGTGTCTACTGTATATGCAATGGACGCAAGCTCAGTGGAATGGCCTATCTCCCTCTGCCTCTTGAGGCCGTAAAAACCTTTGTGTGTGAGATCAGTATGACAAGAGCTCCATGGTGCCATAGAGTTTTCAAACTTTTTTTCTGGCGACCCAGTTGAAGAAAATTGTTGATGCTCACTACCCAACGGAGCAGGGGACAAGGGGTTTGGAGTGTGGGAGGGGCTCAGGGCTGGGGCAGAGGGTTGGGGCGCAGTGGTGAAGGCTGAGGGATGGGGCTGGGAATGAGGGGTTCAGGGTGTGGGAAGGGGCTCTGGCTGGGGCAGGGACTTGGGGGGTGGGGCAAGCAGGGTTCTGGGCTGGGAATGCAGGCTCTAGGGGGAGCCAGGGATGAGGGGTTTGGGGTGCAGGAGGGGGATGAGGGGTTTGGAGGTGTTCAGGGCTGGGGCAGGGGTTTGGTGTGCAGGAGGGGGTCAGGGCTCTAGGATGGGGGTGCAGGCTCTAGGGTGGGACTGGGGGTGAGGGACTTGGGGTGCAAGAAGGGGCTCTGGGTTTCAGGGGGCTAAGAGCTGGGGCAGAGTACTGGGGCACAGGGTTGGGGCAAGGGCTTACCTTGGACAGCTCACAGTCAACAGCCCAGCAGGGTGCTAAGGCAGGCTTCCTGCCTGTCCTGAAACCACAGACCATGCTGCACCCCAGAAGCGACCGGCAGTAGGTCAAGCTCCTAGGCAGAGGCACGCAAGCAGCTCTGTGTGGATCTTGCCTGCAGGCACTGCCCCTCCCCAGCTTCCATTGGCTGGTCCCCAGCCACTGGGATTGCAGAGCCAGTGCTCAGGGAGGGTGCAGCACGTGGAGCCCCATGCCCCCCCTCCCCCCCACACACACACCTAGGAGCTGGTCCTGTAATTGGCCGCTTCCAGGGCACAGAGCAGTGTCGGAAGAGGTAGGGACTAGCCTGCCTTAGCCGGGCAGCACCGCTGATGGGACTTTTAATGGCCAGGTCGGCGATGCTGACCAGAGCTGCCGCGACCCACTGCCTTACATTCCACAACCCAGTACTGGGTCGCGATCCGCAGTTTGAAAACCTCTGCCATGGAGCATGGGAGAGACCACTTTCTTGGGCATCATCATCACCCCACCTTGGGCACCGGCCCTGTGAGACTACTGCCTGCCTGCATGAAACTACTCCTGACGTTTCTTGATTAATAACCTTGTCTGTGCTGGATGGGACTTATAGTAGAGTATTAATGGTGGGGGACATGTTCATACTGCAGAAATATACAGTTTGGAAATTGTTTGCCGCACACTAAAGATTTTCAGGTGAGATTTTTCCAAAGCATCAGAGTGACTTGGGAGTATGTGCTCCTGAATCACATGGGAAAATCCTATCCTTACTCCCATATCACAAAATGCTGTCAACCATACCAAAAAATGGGTCCATTTTTAGAATAATTTATATTGCCCTTTTTTTTCAGATTCTCTGCTTGTTCCTTTTGTACAGCAGGTGAATAAAATCACCCAGTTAACTTTTCATGGCTGTCACATTCTTCTCAAGACACTAACAGGCAGACAGTGTTTGCCTGCACCACCCTACTCTGTTCGTAGATGTTTATCTTGCTGAGACAAGGTTAAGTGGGTCCTGCTAACTCTGAAGCAGGTAGCTCATTACCCTGCCCAGATAAAAACCAGATGGGCATGCTTCTCAGGGGATCAGAGGAGAGAGAGACATCTGTCAGGAATCTTCTACTTATGACATAGTCCTGCCTTGAGTGCAGGGGACTGGACTAGATGACCTATTGGGGTCCCTTCTATGGATGTAGGCTAAGCAGGTCAGCCTGGAGAGATAGCTGCCCTGAACTTTATTGTATTGTTCATTTGTGTGTTAATAAAGCCAGCCCACTGGAAGGGTGTGAGTTTTTGACTGAAGCATGTGAACTGTGTTTTGAAAGCAGATTGAGAAAGGCACCAGTACATAAAATGGCTTTAGTCACGAAAAATATAATTAATACAGAACCAAAAGAACTAAAATAAAGTGGAGCTGAACCAATAAACTCTAGCATCTCAAGATCAGGCTGTTTCTGTCATATCTATTGTTTATAGCCTTTGTACATGACAAAGGAGCAGTTGAGTGGTGGATCTTTAATCCTGTAGCTTCCACCCAATAATTAAATTGTGAAAAGTTATGTTAGGTTCCTGTAACCTTAGCATAAAGGTTTCAAGACTATAGGTTTAACAAGAAAACTGTTTGCACTGACTTTGTTAGATTACTCCAATCTGCTGTAGTGACCCATGTGAGATTGTAAGGAGAGCAGGGGTTTGATTATAAGTGTGTAATTTACCCTTCTATGTTGCCAAATCAAGGCCTGCATTTAGTTGAACAAAGCAAATAGCATTTTCTTCCTTTTTAAACTTTCTCTTTTTTGCTCCGTTTTCTTTGTGTTAATTTTATTGATTTGTCAACCTCATTCTGAAGTCTCTGTTCAGGAAAGACTGTCTGCAACTTCTGTGGGAAGGACTGCAGCATTGGGACTTATGAGTAGATGAGATTCCTCCATTTGATATAGGGCAAAGACAGAGCAAATAAAGAAGGTTTTGTTTGGAGTTGAAGGCCAGTGGCCATATGGAGTGGTGGAGGTGAGATGCTCTGCCCCTGTGAGGCACAAAGACCCCGTATACACTACAAAGCTTTGCTGACATATTTATGTCAGCGAGGGTGTATTAAAAAAAAAAAACCCTACACCCCCTAGCTGTCATCACTATGCTGACAAAAACCTCAGTGCAGATGCAACTATGCTGACAGAAAGCTTTTATCAGCATAGCTAATGGTCGAGGAGGAGGTGTAGCTATGCTGACAGAACTCATTCCGTTGGTATATGTGCCATCTCCACTAGGGGGCTCTGCTGACATAGCTATGTAGGGTAGAGGCTCTGTAGGGTAGATGTGGCCAGTACCTTCTGCAGAAAGAACATAACATAAGAACAGTCCTACTGGGTCAGACCAAAGGTCCATCCAGCCCAGTATCCGGTCTACTGACAGTGGCCAATGCCAGGTGTCCTGGAGTGAGTGAACCTGACTGGTAATCATAGAATATCAGGGTTGGATGGGACCTCAGGAGGTCATCTAGTCCAACCCCCTGCTCAAAGCAGGACCAATCCCCAGCCAAATCATCCCAGCCAGGACTTTGTCAAGCCTGACCTTAAAAGCCTCTAAGGAAGGAGATTTCATCGCCTCCCTTAGTAACCCATTCCAGTACTTCACCACCACTGGTTCGTGGTCCCGGGAAGCGGTGCGTGGCGAGCCGGCAGGTAAATAAAGAAAAGGGGCCCGCTCAGGGTACTTACCCTGCAGTCCCACGTGCCAATGTTGCCGACCGCTGCTCTACTCCATTCTACACTTCCTCCCAAAACCAGAAATAAATTCTATACTCTTCCCTCCTAACTCAGGCAGTCCTTTGCTCCCTGGGCCCAGTACCTCTTGACTCACTGTGCTTCCTCCCCACCACTAACTCCATGATGCTCCTTTAGATGCCTCACCACCACCACCACCTTGCAGCTGGTCCTTCAGTTGCAATGGTGACCGTGAGTTGCCCTGTGGCCTCTGCTGGCAGTAATCACAGCAGATAATTCATTCTGGAGCCCTGGGATGTTGAAGAATAGGAAGGGTAGTCAGTGGGGGGGTGGGAATGGGTTCCCTTTGGTTCCTAAGGTGGGCTGATCTCCCCTGGCAGCTGGGAGTCTCTGGTAAATGCTGTGAGGGACTCAAATAGGGTGCTTCAGTGTAGCTGAAACAATTCACTCAGACTACTGATCTCAGCAAAGTGTTTGGATGATTTCTGAGGCACAGGCTCTCTGGGCAATTCTGACCAGAAAGCCTGTACTTTAAGTGCTGTTCAGTAAATTGTGTTCCTTTCACGTCGGACCAGAGAGAGAGAGGGAGAGAAAAATATTGAAATCATGACCGTACCGAGCAGAGAGCAGGTATTTCTACACAATTCCATTTTGCAGGAGCATCTGAAAGGTTTCAGTTTTGTTCCGATACAGAAGGAAAAACACATTTCAGAATCTCTAAAGCAGCCACGTAATGGAATTGCTGTCCTCTGGCCAGCTCCTGCTTTTTTGTGTGAAAGGTTTGGTGGAGAGGGTTTGATTTCAAAAAACCTTTAGTGGAATCTTGGTGAGTTGGGAAACCTTCTAGGTTTCCTGCCAGTTCGCCCACCCACACTGGCGTAGCTAGGCGGGTCGGGGGGTGCGGACCGCACCGGGTGACACCATCTCCACGGCCCGGCTCGGGCTGTCGGCGCCGGGCGCCCCCGGGCCCCCCTCCATGGACAGGGACGCCCGCAGGAGGCTGCGCCCGGAGCCGTGTGCCCTGCGCCCCGCAATGATGGAGCGGGACTGGGGTGGGGGGGGCCCTGGGCCCGCCCCGCGCTGCCTCTGGCCCTGGGCCGGCCGCGGGGGGCTGCAGGGTCCCGTCCGGAGCCGTGCGGGGAGCCCCGGGGGGGGGGCGCCCCGGCTGCTGCCTCCGCCGAGCGACGGCAACCGGAGCGCCCACCCGCCGCAGCGCACAGCCCACTGCACACTGCCGGCGCGCACCGCCCGGCGAAATCTGGAGGGGTGACACCCAGTTTACTGCACTGGGTGACACCAACCCTAGCGACGCCACTGCCCACCCACCAGGCTCCTCAGCAACCAGCCTAGCCTTCTGTCTTGGAATCGGGGACCCTGTAGCAGCTAATTCCCCAGACTGCCTGTCTCCTAGTAGTTGGGCACCCTGGGAGTCACCTGGCCCAGAAGTTGGATAGCTGTGCATCCCCTTCCCAAGCTACCAGGCTGCTGCAGAGCAGAGCTTCATCATTCCCTTTCAGCTCACCAGAGTGAATTCCAGTTTCTGATTTCTGGTTCACAGAGAACTTTGACACTTTTTGTTTCTCATTCCAGACTGGAACAAAACAAATTCTGAAATCATACAATTCTTCGTGAAGTGTTCTCTGCCCAGATCTAGTTATGACAAATTTTAGCCTTGACAATGGTTCTCACAAAACACTCACTCTGCGATAAGTGTGGAACGTATTAGATCCGAGTGGTGATACATCTCATTGAGACATTGTGTAGTTATTTAAAAAAAAACACCAACATTTTGACTGACACTTGAGGCATCCTGAAAAAGGTCCTTGTGGCAGTGGGACATCATATGAAAAAATGGGATCTATATTAATCACTTTATGGGAGGAGAAATTCAGACTGACTCTTGGACCTTGCTACTGGAATGGTATTCAAATGGCTTTGCATAGTCACTTGAACCAGTCCTGCATCAGGGACTTAAATACATCTGCAAGGAGAACTTCATTTGTCTCCTCACTTGCTTCCTTTTAGCTCTTCTCCCTTATGTGAATATATATTTTCTCATTTCCTGTTTCCCTCCCCCCCCCCCCCCCAGCCTACCCCTAACATGACCTACCTCCATGACAGCGATACTAAAGGGAGAGAGATTCTTTTTTTCCAGTAACCAATTTAGGCATAAAGATACCCATTTGGCATTTTATTGGGGAATGGGACAGGTTCAGTTATCTAACTACTCCTGTGTACTTTACAGATTCCTCTGGAATTGTTTACTTGCAATATCTATCTCTAAATGAAACACCAAAGAAATTATGTCTTGTAAAATGCACCCAGCTATTATTAAAACCTTAATACTCCATTTCTATTGCTTCTTTCTGCCATGTGGATTTTTTAAAATGTGTGTGTATTGTCTATCTGGAAAATGGGCCATATCTACAACAATGAAAACAAACCACTCAACAAATCTTTGCCTGAAGAAACACAAAGTTTACCAGTATTTGCACTCTTCCTATAACTGAAAAAAGGAAGAATACTAAGTGGGCCTCCCCGGCTTGGAGTTTTAGTAAATAAGGAAGTTGTCTGAAATTGTCAAATTTAGTTTCTTGCAGCATGAACTTTAGAAATGAAAATATTCAAATATGTCACCTTGTTTTTAGCTAAGGGTGAAAGTGAGAGAAATGTCAGGAATATTGCAAACAAGTTTACAGTAATTCGCCTTGGAGCAAATTGCTATTTATTTGCTAACTCATTGGCACAATTTTCTTTTTTCCTCTCTAGGCGTGAAATACACCCCTGTGCACAGTGCCAGAGAAGGGCTATGCACCACTTGGATTTATCTACATTACAATCAGGAGATACGGTGCAGCATACACCCAAGGTAGCTGTGATTTAGCTAACGATAACAATGTATCTGGGGCAGCAGCAGCACTGACTAGCCTAAAGCATTATAACCCCGATCCAGGACCCATGGACTTGGTACATAATGTACTTGAGTGACTAGCCTGAGCTGCTGCCCTGCTCAGTCCCATATAAATTCTTTAAATATAAGGGTTCAGAGGGATTTAAGTAATCCATAAATCTTGTGCTGGCCCAGAATCTGGATTATGCTTGGAGCTGAGTGGCTTCTGGGAGAACACGGAGAATTCTTGATTACTATAGTCAGAGAGCTAAGGATGCTCAATACCTTTTAGGATCAAGCCAATGATGTCAATGCAATGTGACTGCTGGCTTAACATGGGTTACTTTCCATAGTATGAATCTCTGGCAGATAACTCATTGCTATGATGTCCTGTTTATGGTTACCACCGTAGAAGCTCTAACAGCTAGAACCTCAGCTAGTGTAAATCAGAAGAGCTGTATTGCCTTCCATGGAGTACAATTAACATGGTAACAGCTGCATTTTCAAGTATCTCTGGAATCAGGACTAATAAGATGAATTTTGTATTGTGCATTACAAAGTGTTACAACAAATAAACTGGAAGATATAATATTGTACACAAGTGAGCTACTTCTTACAAGCAGCAAAAATAAAAGGTTACTGTGAACAAATATAAAAAGGCCCTTGAATTACAAAATAGAGACAGTTATAATGTCACTACATTTTCAAGATGTCTTTAGAAGCCAGCAATCCTAGATGTAGGCACTGTAACTGTTAAGGCTTCCATGGAATAATAAGAAAAAGGGGAGGAGATCAGTTAGATATTTATTAGTATCTTAACACTGTTATAAAATACTTGCCATAAAAATAAATTAACCCATATCTATAATATTCAAAAACCAAAAGATTTCACTTTAGGAGCCAAATGTGACTTGTGATGTCAATGTACTTACCTGTGTGATAGACCCAGGCCAGTTGAGTAAAACAACCTAGTAGAAGGCAGATATACTGGCCACTGGATTAGCAGTTCTGTTCCCTGACTCACCAGAGCAGGGGCTGCTCCAGGCTAATGAGAACACCTGACTCCAATTAACCTGCAAAGAGTCAGGTGAGGCCATTAAGGTAATGTGAACACCTGATGCTCATTAAGGCCCTTCTGATACTATAAAAGGGGCTCACTCCAGACAGAAAGAAAGAAGAGGATGTGTTGCTGAAGAGCTGGATAAAGACACCCTTAAGCCATTGGTAAGAGATGAGCAAGAGCTGTGGAGAAGTGGCCCAGGGAAATGTAGTAACTCTGGCAGTGAAAGGTTGGCTACTAATAGCTGCTACTATTAGGGTCCCTGGGCTGGAACCCAGAGTATGGGGTGGACCTAGGTTTCCCCCAATCTGCCACTGTGGGAGTTCTCGCTCCATCCTCTTTGCTGGCTTATGATGTAAAGGGCTCAGTAGACTGTAACCCTGGCCCTAGAGAGAGAGGGGCTATGTAGAGAGTCACAGTAAGTCTCTGAGGCTAGCATAAACTGCCTGGAACTATGGGGCTAAGATCAGAGCTTTGCCACACCTGTTATTATTTTTAGTACTCAAGCAGCTAAAGGCAAGGTAATGCACAGTAAAGCACATGGTCAGTCACACACTATCCACATAAGAGACATTCTTACTAATCTTGACACCACTGTCTGAATTCTAGACTCTGGCTTGTTGGGACTTCAAATGTTTATTTTGATTATCTTAATATATTTAATTTTTTCCTAATGGATACTTCTGATTTAACAGTATTAGTATAACTCTCAAAATAATGTTTTGATGACAGACTTACATGCTGTTTTTGAAAATAATGTATGAAGTTTAATATGATTAAAACTAATTTATAATAAAATTATGTATATGGATTTTCATTTGTCAGAGGCATTAGAGAGGCACAAGATGGGTTCGGTAATATTTTTTATTGGACCAACTTCCAGTTGGTGTGATAAACCTGAAGAAGAGGTCTGTGTAAGCTTGAAAACTTGTCTTCCACCAACAGAAGTAGGTCCAATAAAAAATATTCTAACCCACCTTGTTTCTCTAATATCTGGGACTAGCATGACTACAAAAACACTGCATACATCTACAATTGTGTTTCAGGTAAGTTTTGTGTTGTAAGTAAATATTGAGACTATTGATGAAAGACTAGTACTTATTTGGAGACTGAGTTGAGTTGTATTCTAACTAAATATACACCTCTCTCTGTGTTAAGAATGTTTGTTTATACAGTAAAACCCCGATTTAACGGACCCCGATTTAACGGACTTCGGATGCAACGGACAAAATTTATGAGCAAGTCCGATGCATCCAAAATCCGTTTTTTCGGGGGCTGGCTGCCAGCTCCCAGCTGCCGCCCGGGTCCAGGCAGCCATCAGGCTGCCTGCCGGCTCCCCGCTGCTAGCCCGCCCGGGTCCCAGCTGCTGGGGGCTGTCAGCCCGGCCACCCGCCAGGGTCCCAGCTGCTGGGACCCGGGCGGGAGCTGTCAGGGCTCAGCTTTCCAGGGGGCAGTGGAGTTATAGCCCAACCCCAATGTGGTTGGCTCCAGCCATGAAACTTCACCAGGCTCCATTCCCTGGCCCCAAGGTAGCAGGCTCTGGCTCCAAGCTCACCCCACTCCTCATTGCCCAAGCCTCAGCTCCCTCTACACCCACCTCCCCATCCAGGGCTTAGTTTATACTTGGGCTTGTTGGGCTGAGTAAGTCTGCTGTGAAAAGTGATATTAGCAAATTTAGTGGCTAGCATGTCCTTCTTTTAAAACACTCAAAAGAAATGACAAGAACGTGCAACGCACCTTATTTGTGTTTCTAGTCTATTTAGTTCCAGTAGAGAATAGAGACAACTGTACATTATTTTTATTATTGCATCTGGAAAAAACTCCTACATAAATAAATTACAATGATTGATTTGGACATGTATGTGTGCACATTTTTTCCCCTAAAGTTAATTAAGTATTTTAGGGGGGAAGTGTCGGTGTGGCCTCC
Source organism: Sternotherus odoratus (assembly GCA_032164245.1). Classification (NCBI taxonomy): domain Eukaryota; kingdom Metazoa; phylum Chordata; order Testudines; family Kinosternidae; genus Sternotherus; species Sternotherus odoratus. Next base: position 23,162,599 of record JAVMKO010000003.1, read on the forward strand.
AGCATGAGTTGGCTGCACACTGAGGCCATGAAAAAAAATTGTTGAGAACTCCCTGGGTTGGTGTAAGACCTGCCATGTTCTCACATATTCATTTTCTTGCTTTTCTGTGCATGGTTTGGGTAAGTGATGTGATAAGTGCATTGTTGTCACCTAGCAACCCAAACCCATTAAGGCTGAAAGTTCAGAAAGCTGGAGGCAGTATGTAAATGACTTAATCCTAAATTTCATATTTGACTATACATGGTCGAAAGCAGCACCTGTCCTTGTCATGGAGTCCTCAGAGGGCCATGTTGTCGAGTGGGTAGCACACCCAGTATCCATTCTCTCCTCCCAGCAGAAAGGCCTTTCAGTCCAATTCCTCACCTGTTTATTGCAAACCTAAGGTGAGCCAATGTTCTTGCTCCCTTCTTCTCAGAAGGGAAGTGAGATTGGGATGTGGCTTACGTCCTGCCTGCAGGAGCAATTGGTAGGGGAACCTGGACCCTCCCACACCACTGGGCTCTGACCCACTCAAAGAGCCAATCAGTGTCCAGCCCTTGGAATGCTCTTAGGATTACCATCCCCTGGTCACTTCTTACTATCCATCTCTCCTCATGACTCCAACTCCAATATAAAAGAGGAAAAAAAGAACTAAACCTTCAACCTGACTGCAGTCCTATTCCTCACAGGGAGGCTTCTTCTGCACCCTTGAAGTCAGGGGCAGGGGAGACATCAGGGTAGGTCTGCCTTCTCCAGCCCCTTCCTTGAGAGGCTGGGTTGCTCCCTTCCTCTCCAGTGGGAGCATTTTCTGCACATCTTGAGGGGTGAGGTGATCTGGGGGCAGTATTATCCTTTAACCCCTTTGGGCCCCATGGGATTGATACACTCAATCTGTCCTGATTACCAGAATTTAAAGACAGACAACCTCCAGCATGGAGCAAGCTTTAGGAACGTAGGAATTGCTATGCTCTGGCATCGATTTGGGTTGACGTCCAGGTAACTCCTGAGGTTCTGCTCCAGCTCTGCCTTATCCTGACCTGGTGGACAGCTGCAGTTGTGTGGCTAAACTCTAGTGCAGGAAGCAACCCTATCCCTGTCATGCTGCCTGCTCTGTGCTGTGACAGGGATAGGGTTGCTTCTTGCCATTGGCTGGCGAATGCTTTGGTTGGGCTGCAGGCCCCAGGCTGATTACCACCTAGTGCTGGCTATTCTTACCCATTCCTTGGTGGCTGGGTGGGGGTGGCGCTGTCTGCTCTTTGATCTCTGGCTGGGAGGGTTGTGGCTCTGGCTGTGGCTGCTGGTTACTGCTTGTAGATCCCTGGTGGCCAGTAAAACGTGGCTAGAGCACTGCCCAGTGTCATTCCAGTCATCACTCTGAATCCAGGATTAGACTTCCTTTGACCATAAACCTTAGAGACCCCACCAAAAACTGTCAGTATTTGCCCAGGCAGAGCTGGTGAGACAGTGGGCAACCATGATGGCAACATCCACCAGGAAGCAAGTTCTTGTTCATCTTACATGCAGCAAATTAATATTCATGCAGAAATTAGTCCCAGTCAGATTAAGTTTAGAAGGGCAGGCCCTATCACCATTTTCACTAGTGCCATGAAAATTCACTTTGGCAACCTTGCTTAGGCAATATTTTTTTACTCTAATTTTTGTATCCAATTTAAATGAAATTCTTCATGGAAGTGACTTCATACAACTTTTTTTTATGGCAATTATACTAAATGAAAACGTTAGTTTTGTTCCACGTTGAAATCCTCCTTGGTATGCCTTTTGAAAACTAAATGCAAACTTCTGTTGTGCTTCTCAGTGCACCATTTTGCTTTGGTTTAAGTTTCAAATGTTCAATCAATATAAAATGGCAGACAAACAAAACTAGTTTCACGAAACGGAGAGGCGGTTTTGAAAAATCCCACTAGACATCTCCGAGCATGAAATTTATATAGGGTGACCAGATGTCCCGTTAAAATTGGGACTGTCCCAATATTATGAGATTTATCCCGCATCCCGACCACGCATTGGTTGAGATGCTCTGTCCCAATACTTGGGACATTCACCTCTTTGTTGGGCAGCCCCGGGCGCCCACCCACGAGCAGGAGCCTGCAGAGTGGCCCTGAGGCAGAGAGGCGATGAGGGGGTCTCTGTGTGCTGCTCCATCCTGACCAATCAGAGCTGTAGGGGCAGGGCTTGCACGTGCCGGCAGCAGGCAGAGAGCCCTTCCCCCTTCACCCCCCACAACCCTGACACTACTTTTTACCCACAAAAGCTTATGCCCAAATAAATCTGTTAGTCTTTAAGGTGCCACCAGAGTCCTTGTTGGTTTTGTGGATACAGACTAACATGGCTACCTCCTGAGAGTAGAAATTATGTCCGTGACTGCCATGTAGCAGTTCTCCCTCTACACCTTTTCTGTGGGCCCGATGAAGACAACAGTTCCATAGCAACATCTGTGCAGCACTCAGAGGATACCCATGCATGCTCCCTACACTGGTATGCCTGGATTCAGGACTTTCTGTTCCCTATGCTTTTCTTGGTAAGCTCTTAAAGAGAGAAATTGATACTGTCGCCAAGGAGACTGCCAAAAAAATGTAAATTTCACCTTCTAAAATCAGTCACACATTCTGCAAGAATAGGCATAGTTCAAGTGGCCATATGCAATTCCAGAGTTTTTACTCTTGGTATGGGAACTGGCAGTGAGAGGTACTAATTCAAGGGATCCTGATTGTAGTATTCTACGAGATGCCTGATTTCCCTCTGCCAAAGCAGTTTGTTAATTTCCATGTCTTTCTAGCTTAGAGCATATAAACTCAGAAATTCATAGCTTTGCATGCTTTCATAGCTTGGCCTCTGACAAAATCTGTTTGCACAGCAGCTACATTCATTAACATATAAATCAAACCAAGCACTGTCAAAGAAACATGCTGAAAGTAAGATTGTGTACATATATAAGGACTGAACGGATAAAGAAATTGCCTAATTTATTAAATAGCAGGAAGCAGAAATGAAGATTTCAATTTAGCAGCAATACTACTGCTAATTATTTACCACAATCTCTCATTATGCAACTGTCATTCAAATGAACTGAATTGGCAGTATGAACAGAATAGGATTAAATATACTAATCATATAAGCACTTTATAGGATTGTAATCTTTGTCATATCAAATACTAGGTGAGACCTAGGTAGCCATAAACCTAGAATTCAAAAAGTGTGTTTAATAATAAAAATAAAATAAAATAAAAAGCCCACAACAGGTGAGACTTTAAACCTGAAGCATGGCAGGCCATGAATCCTAGGGATGATTGAGTTTAGTGATATTCTAACCAAGAGCTCTGAGCCTTGCTTGTAGCTGTTTTCTATCACTTCACCCTGACTCAGACATTCTAGGCTTCAGCATGACACCCAGAGTCACAATCCTGGAATCTTACTAGATAGAGGATTGGAAATTTAGTCAATTTCTCACAATATCAACTGATTTTCCAGCTATTGACAAATTCATCTGGTTTATTCAAAAATAATAAGTGATTTATTTCCATCACAATCCTCTCTATCACAGGTAAGGTAGATAGAGTATTCATTACTTGAATAACTAGCATTACCCTGGGAATATAACTATCTGAACCTCTATACTTCATTGTATGATATAGGGTAATTATCTTCACAGAACATAATCTTACCACATGGGTTGGATTGGACTTTTCTAATGATTATAGTAGTTATTTTGTGCAAATGCTGTATGATTTGTAGCTTTTTGTATTCAAAGGCACACTTAGTGCTAACAACACACACACACATTCTCTCATTCAAGTGCAAAGGTAAAATCAGCACCCCATAGGCAGCCAGCCATTTCTAATGCCTGCATCACTATTGTATTTAGGCCAGTTTTACCACTGAATAGATTGAGGTAAATGCTACCCTTTTACAGCTGGAGATAGGAGAACATAACTAATGGTAGATTTGCCTCCAGAACCTTTGATACTAAATGCACTTAAGATTAGAACTGATTAGAAAAACAGAGTATTTATCTCATGGGAAATGCTAATATTTCTACATGTAGTTTCATCTCAAATTACAATGAATAAAGTCAAAATATCCAAATGTTTCACAGAATGAATAATTCTCAAATATCTATTTGGAAATGTCAAAATGTTTAACATTTTCTGTCAGAAAATTTAGACATTTCTACATCAAAGCATTTTGTCTAAACTTTCCTGGCAGAAAATTCCATTGAAATCTATCTCCCCCCACCTCCCCACCCCCCGAAAACTTAGATTTTGAGGACACCCCATTTTCCAGGGGAAAAATAGTCTGGTTCAAAATATCTTTGTCATCTGAATTTAGGATTTGGATTTGGGCCAAATTTTATCAAATGGGTCAGATTCCTCTAATTTCCTCCTAGCCGGAGAAGAGAAGTTCTGCTCTGCATTTGAAATCCAAAAGGGTATTGGAGAAAGTAGCACTTCATCACTTTTCTGTTAGATCATACCATTGTCTATGCTTATTTAAGAGGGCACCTAGGTGAAGGATAGGAATTTCAAGTATGAGACTCCACCTACAAAAGAAACTATGTTGATATTCTTCTTTCTTGAGAATCCATTAGCCTATTTTCCACAACTGAGAGTTAACTAATAAATATAGTGAACGTCATGTCTTAAGCTCAATCAAGGACAATAACAGTGACTACCGATCAGTGTCATTTCCCATTTACAGTATGTAACAGAAGTACATGTTAAGGTTTTTCCCACCTCTGTTGGTGTGACAGGGTTTGCTGCACTCACTGCTGTGGTGCCTCATCTGGAGATTAGCTCATCCTGGTTTGACACCTCTGTGGTTTTGCAGCCCCTTGTCCTGATCTCTCATTGAGCTGCCTCTCTCAAGCTGTAGAGATTCCTTGTCATAGCTTGGCCCTCCAGCCAGTTCCCCCTCTCTCGGGGATATCAAAGTTTCTCTAACCAAACTGCCATGAAGAAAGTGAGGAATACTTGTAGCACCTTAGAGACTAACCAGTTTATTTCAGCATAAGCTTTCGTGGGCTATAGCCCAATTCATCAGATGCATAGAATGGAACACACAGAAGTAAGATGCATTTATACACACAGAATGCAAAAAAAAAGTTGTAAATTACCATACCAATTCTAAGAGGCTATTTAATTTGGATAGGCCATTATCAGCAGGAGACAAAAAACCTTTTGTAATGAAAATTTAGTGGATCTATCTAACAGTGATAAGAATCTATAAAAGAGACTTAACTAGGAAAATGCATTCAATTAGTTACTAATTGCAGGGGTGTCAAACTCAATTGCACAGGGGGCCAAAACTCAAAACTCGCGGGCCGAACAGTATAACCATTTATTTAACAGACTAAATATTTATGTTTTTTAACCATTAATATGAACCAAAATACAGGATATCATTCCAAAATAAATACATTTCAACTTAAAATATTTTGCTCTTCATAAAAAAATATCCTGTCAATACAATACATTCAAAATCTGTGGTGTGGGGGAGCGGTGTGGGGGAGAGATCGGGCTGGGTGGGTCAGGTGGGGGGGGAAGGAGAGCGCGGCGGCAGCGGCGGCGTCGGGGGGGTAAAGGAGAGCGCGGCGGCAGCGGTGGCGGGGGGAACGGAGAGCGCGGCGGCAGCGGTGGCGGGGGGGAACGGAGAGCGCGGCGGCGGCGGGGGGGAACGGAGAGCGCGGCGGCAGCGGGGGAACGGAGAGCGCGGCGGCAGCGGGGGAACGGAGAGCGCGGCGGCAGCGGGGGAACGGAGAGCGCGGCGGCAGCGGCGGCGTCAGGGGGGTAAAGGAGAGCGCGGCGGAAGCGGTGGCGGGGGGGAAAGGAGAGCGCGGCGGTGGCGGGGGGGGAACAGAGAGCGCGGCGGCAGCGGGGGAATGGAGAGCGCGGCGGCAGCGGCGGCGTCGGGGGGGTAAAGGAGAGCGCGGCGGAAGCGGTGGCGGGGGGGAAAGGAGAGCGCGGCGGCAGCGGCGGCATCGGGGGGGTAAAGGAGAGCGCGGCGGCAGCGGTGGCGGGGGGGGAACGGAGAGCGCGGCGGTGGCGGGGGGGACGGAGAGCGCGGCGGCAGCGGCGGCGTCAGGGGGGTAAAGGAGAGCGCGGCGGCAGCGGTGGCGGGGGGGAAAGGAGAGCGCGGCGGTGGCGGGGGGAACGGAGAGCGCGGCGGGGGAACGGAGAGCGCGGCGTCAGCGGCGGCGTCAGGGGGTAAAGGAGAGCGCGGCGGAAGCGGTGGCGGGGGGGAAAGGAGAGCGCGGCGGTGGCGGGGGGGAACGGAGAGCGCGGCGGCAGCAGTGGCGGGGGGGGGGAAAGGAGAGCGCGGCGGCAGCGGTGGCGGGGAGAGGAGAGTGCGGCGGCGGCGGGGGGGGCCTATTATATGGCTCTCTGAGCCAAAAAGGTTCCCGACCCCTGTCACAGGGCCATTAAAAACAGATATATAAAACGATTTCGCGGGCCGGATATAATTGTATGGCGGGCCGGATGTGGCCCGCGGGCCTTGAGTTTGACACATGTGAATTAGTATAATGACATAGCCACCTGACATCTCTGTTTAACCCTTGGTTGACAGTGTCCAATTTGCAAATTAATTCCAGTTCATCAGCTTCTCGTTGGATTCTGTTTTGGAAATTTTTCTGTTTTAAAACTGACATCCTCAAGTCTTTAATAGAATGTCCAGGGAGATTGAAGTGTTCTCCTACTGGTTTTTGAATGTTATGATTCCTGATGTCAGATTTGTGTCCATTTATTCTTTTGCGTAGATACTGGCCGGTTTGACCAATGTACATCATAGAGGGGCATTGCTGGCACATGATGGCATATATCGCATTGGAAGATGTGCAGGTGAATGAGCCTCTGATGGTGTGGCTGATGTGATTAGGTCCTATGATGGTGTCAGTTGAATGGATATGTGGACAGAATTGGCATCGGGCTTTGTTACAGGATAGGTTCCTGGGTTAGTGTTTTTGTTGTATGGTGTGTGGTTCAGGTTAGGGGGCTGTCATGAGTGTGAAGAGTCTTAGAGAGTTAGTTCACCTGTTAGGGGTTAACTGAGGGAAGGGGGGGGGAGTGACATAGAGAGCCCCCCTGGAGGAAGAACCAGGAACTCTCTTCAGTTCTGTCTGGACTTTGGACTGGCTCAACCCTTTTTTCCAGCTATGGACCCCATCTCGTCCCTTCCCTGTATATCTTCATAAGTAGCTAACAGTGAGTAGGATTGTACCTGCATAGACTTTGCATTCGATCTCTGGTGTCTCTATCTGTATGGTTAGCAGAGGGGGAGAGGGAGAAGTTGGTTTATGCAAGAAGATTGAGGTTAGAAAGCTCTAGACCTGTGAAGTGTATTAATTGTATGCTTGTTCTTTTCTTTATTAAACTGTTTATACCTATTAGAATTGTCTGGTAATTCTAGTAAAGTGATCTGAGCTTTGAATCTGGTAAACTCACAGGGAGTGAGACCGGAGTACTGTGTTTACCTTGCCTTAGGCTAATCCGGGAAGGATGAAGCAGCGTTAAGTGTCCTGATTTCTCAGGGAGAGAGAAAGGGGGTTTGGGGGTGTTCGTGTGCTCCCCTCCAGGGTCTTGGAGACTCACACGAATGGTGGCAGCATGGTCCCCAATACCTAACTGGTAAAGTGGGGGTGTTGGGGGGGAAAAAGCTTTAACTTAGGCTGGGAAACAGTTTATAGTTAAGGGACCATAGGAGAGACCCCTTCTGTCACCCCAGTGTTAGAGAGGGGGGAGATTGGCTCTTCACAGGGGCTGTCTGTAAGCGAGGACTGGTCTGTCTCCCAAGATCTGTGAGAGTGAGGGATCATCTTTCAGGAAAGGTTGTAGGTCTTTGGTGATGCGTTGGAGAGGTTTAAGTTGGGGGCTGAAGGTAATGGCTACTGGTATTCTGTTTTTTTCTTTGTCCAGCCTATGGACCCCACAATCCGCAGTTATGGTACAGTCCATGTGGTCTCACTCCGGCTGCTGTTTTCCCTAGGCTTCTTCCTACTCCTTTCTCTCACTCCTGAGAGTGATGGTCTCGTTACAGCCCCTTTCTGCTCCATTCTCTCACTTTATACAAGCGCAGCCTTCTCCTGCCCAGGTAGACTCCAGGTTCAATTAGGGCTGTAAGGTCAGCCTACAGCTTGCCCACGTGCAGCCCATTCAGTCAAATAGCCGCTTCTGAGCCATTTCATCCCCTTTGGGAGCGATGTGGGGTGAACAACGAATTTCACTGCTTGATAGGAATGGTCTTTCACTGTTCCTTAACAGTCCTGCACCTGACAGCTCTTGATGCACCTTGGTGTTTGAGTTAGGATGCTCTGACATGTCAGTTCTTATTAGGCAGCTTTGAAATTGCTCTGCCCATCTTTGTTTGGTGGCTCAGCACCTATCTCAGCTCAGCATTTCTTAGAGTTAATTAAAAGGTAAGTAATTTTCCAGTCAGGGCTCATTTTCAGGCAGATCTAATAATGGATAAAAAGGGCTGAAAATGTTCTCTTCGGAGACAGACTGTTAATTAGTCTCTTGTTTTTCTGGGCTAGAGTTAAAGATTGCACTGCCCTTTCTGCTTGAAAGTCTTGTCTTGTCTCTTGACCTGTCACTTAGGTTCTGCATCCTCAGCCTTGTGGATCCAAACTTTCATTTTTCTACAGTTACAGCTGGGTCAAATACTGCTCTGTCACCTCCATTTCACCCCACCCTCCACCAGCTTCAAATATTGTGGGGTTTTGGAAGTCTCCTCAAAAGTGTCAGAATTCTCCTCTGTTGATGCCTCCATCTCATTTGTGGCCAGTCAACTCCAAAATGTTTAATATAGTGGTTTATTCCTTACATGTAAAATGTTTTTTTCTGTGGGATTTTACATGAATTTTAGCAGACATTAAAAAGCAGTACAAAGCCAACAACAGGCAAAATTCTCATTTCACTAGTCTAGCTCCAGGAAGCCAATGGGATTATATGACATAAGTGAGAAGAATTTGGGCCAAAATACACAAAGTACCTTTAATTGTGAATTCTAAATACTGAAACCAATATATTGCTACCCCTCTTGGCCGGAGTAGTTAGCAAATATTTGGGGCCTTGCTGGGTTGTTTCTGTTAGAAGAAATTGGTGATGAGTCAGGTATATTCTTTGGTGCAATTATGTTTATTTACAAATAATGTAAACAAAGTCCTGTTTCCCTGAACACCATAGGGGCAAACAGCATGTAATTTCTTTGCTCACACCTTCCAAATCTGCCAGGCAGTTCTGCACACCGAGGTGTGCTCCCTCTTGGGTCCATGCTCATGACATAGCAGTAAGAATAAGGCACTGATTGTGCTCATACATTCTGTGCATTGGGAGACTTCATCCAGTAGTTCTCTCATTACAAAAGTTCCCTACTTCATCTTTAAATGCCTACCCCATATTTCTCCTCATTTACATTCTAAAATAGATTTTAAAAATTGGATATTTTAATCAATAATTAAATTTGTTCACCTTCTGGGATGACTGGAATTTTTCCAAAGTCGACATCTTCTCGCACATGGCTCTGCTTCAGTGTTGTAAATTATTGAATTGCTCATTTGTTTAAAATCTTCAGACTTTAATACCATATGTCCGTTCCACTACACCTGAAAGAAGTTAGTTTCTCTTTTCTATCTAAAACTCATTTCAATTTCTATAATAATAGGAGATTTCAGCTACCCATGTATTGACTCATTTCTAGGGACGGTCTGAGACTGGGAATCTGCTGGTGTTACCCTCTATATAATTCCTGGATGGCTGACCAAAGCATTCATGTAATTCAGAACATAAAAACAGCCATAGTGAGTCAGACCAAAGGTTCATCGAGCTCAGTATCCTGTCTTTCAATAGTACCCAATGCCAGGTGCTTCAGAGGGAATGAACAAAACGTAATCATCAAGTGATCCATCCCTTGTCAACCGTTCCCAGCTTCTGGCAAACAGAGGCTAGGGACACTCATCCCTGCCCATCTTGGCTAATAGCCAATTCAGTTAGGAGTGATTTTGCATGTTGGAAGCTGTGTGTGAACAGAACTAGAAGTGGCTGTTGTCACAGCAAAGCAGTGTAAAAGGCACCCCAGATTGGCAAACTAAGAGGACTCTGGACTATTAAACAGCTGTATCTTGGGCAACGTCACTTGGAGAAGTTAAATTTAATTCTTTGTATTATTCTTCACTGCAGAGGACGCAAGGGAGATTCTTGCTCCTCAGCCATTCTTTTTAGGTGACCAATCAGAGGGACTGTCCCAGATTGAGGTGTCAATAGAGGAGGTTTTGGAACAACTTGATAAATGGAACAGTAATAAGTCACCAGGAACAGATGGTATTCACTCGAGTTCTGAGAGAACTTAAATATGAAAATGCAGAAATACTAACTGTGGCATGTAAATTGTCACATCAGCTTCTGTATCAGCTGACTGGAAGATAGATAATGTAACACTAATGTTTTAAAAATTCTCCAGAGATGATCCTTGCACTTACAGAGCAGTAAGCCTAATTTCAGCACCAGGAAATTTGGCTGAAACTATAGTAAAGAACAGAATTATCAGACACACAGATGAAATGATTTGTTACAAGACAGCTTTTGTAAAGTGAAATCATGCCTCACCAATCTACTATAATTTTTTGAAGGGGTCAACAAACAGGTAGATAGGGTGATCATGTGGATATAGTGTACTTGGACTTTTAGAAAGCTTTTGACAAGGTCCCTCTGTGACGGGTTGGGATCACAGAAACCCCTTAGGAGCTGCCACCCGATGTGCCAAGGCTACTCCTACCTCAGTTTTCCTGCCCCAACAGCTTAGGACCTCAGTACCCTGCCCGGTCTAAGCCACGTCCCCTAATAGCTGTGGGTTTTCCTGGAAACAGGCAGGAGGTATCCTTACCTCTGGCACTCAGATGCTCAACTCCCAATGGGGTCAAACCCTGAATAAAATTTGTTTTGCCCTGTATAAAGCTTATACAGGGCAAACTCCTAGATTGTTCGCCCTCTATAACAATGATAGAGAGATATGCACAGCTGTTTCCCCCCCCCCCCCCAGGTACCAACACGTACTCCAGGTTAATTAATAAGTAAAAAGTTATTTTAATAAAGACCGGAAATAGGATTTAAGTGGTTCAAAGTAGTAATAGACAGAATACAGTGAATTACCAAACAAAATAAACAGAACACGCAAATCTAACACTATTACAGTAAAAAACCTCACCCTCTGAATTCCTTCTTTCAGGCTAAACTCCCTGTTAGCCTGGGTCCAGCAATCACTCACCTCCCCCCTGCAGTTTCTTCAAGGTATCCTTGGGGGTGGAGGGCTGTTCTTTTAGCCAGCTGAGAACCAAAATGGAGAGGTCTCTCCCAGGTTTATATAGGCTTCCTCCTCTGGGTGGAGAGCCACTCCTCCTTCCTATGCAGAGTCCACATGGCCTCTCAGAGCACATGGCTCAGTTGCAGGCCCAAACCAGACTCCCCTCACCACCAGCCAGGCTGCATTCCTCAGGAAGATCGGGTGCGGACGGGCGTCTACAAAGTTCATTGTTTGCTTGATTGGTTCTCAATTGGGCTTAACTGAGAATAGTTTTTCTCAGAGAGCTGTTCAGCTGCTTTCAGGGCCGGCGACAGAAATTTGGTGGCCCCCTACTCTGATAGTTTGGGGCCCCCCCAGCCCAGCCGGCCCCCCCCCCAGCCCAGCCAGGCCCCCCCACAGCCCAGCCGACAGCGGCTGGGCGCCCCCCCCCAGCCCAGCCGGCGCTCCCCCCCCAGCTGACAGCGACTGGGGGAGGAAGCCCAGCCGTCCTCTCCTCCCCGCCCCCCAGCCCAGCCGGCGCTCCCCCCCAGCTGACAGCTGGCGGCAGCAGGAGCGAGAGCCCGGGAGCGGCGTGAGCCGCCCTTGCTACTCCCCCCCCCCCTCGCCCTTTCTCCACCGGACTGCGCCGCTGCCGCCGGCCGGGCTCACAGCTCCTGCCGGGGCCAGGCGCGCTCGTCCAGAGGAGAGCCGCGCCGCCTCCCCACCCCTTCCCCACTCTCCAGGTCCGGCGACAAGGGGGGATGACAACGGGTACAGCAGGCTGGGAGGGAGTTACAAAGGATCTCACAAAATTCAGTGTTGATAAATGCAATGTCATGCATACTGGAAAACAAAATCCCAACTATACATCAGCTGTAATCACTCAAGAAAGAGCTCTTAGAATCATTGGGAATAGTTCTCTGAAAACATCCACTCAATGTGCAGCAGTAGTGTTTTGTTTTGTTTTGTTTTTAAAAAGCAGCTATCCATGAGGAAAGGGATAGATAATAACACAGTAAATACCATAATGTATTGTATAAATCCATGGTATGCCCACACTGAATACTGCATGCAGTTCTGGTCACCTGATCTCAACAAAAGATATATTAGAAATGGAAAAGGTACAGAGAAGGGCAAGAAAAATGAGGGATATGGAACAACTTCCATATGAGAACAGATTTAAAAGATTGGGACTTTCTAGTTTGGAAAAGAGACTACTAAGTGGGGATATAATAAAGGTCTATAAAATCATAATAAAGGTCTAGAAAATGAATAAGGGAGTGTTGTTCCTCCTTCAAATAACAGAAGAACCGGAAAATAATAGGTAACAAGTTTAAAACAAACATAAGTACTTTTTCACATAACACACTGTCAACCTGTGGAACTCATTGCCAGGAGATGTTGTGAAGGTCAGAACTATAACTGGGTTCAAAAAAGAATTAAGTTCCTGGGGGATAGGTCAGTCAATGGCTGTTAGCCATGATGATCAGGGATGCAATCCCATGCTCTGGATGTCCCAGACCCTGACTGCTAGAAGCTGGGAGTAGATGACAGGGGACGGATCACTGAATAATTGCCCTGTTCTGTTCATTCCCTCTGAAATACCTGGCATAGACCACTGTCAGAAGATAGGCTACTGGGCTAGATGGACCACTGGTCTGAGTCAGTATGGCCATTTTTATGCTTCCAAAAAGTCTCGCTGACATGCAGTAGTAGAGGGAATGACCCTCGTGATGTATTTCAGTGTCAAATCCATGCAAGATTCAAGTGCTTATATGGTTCCCATTATGGTAGCATCTCAGTACCTCACATGTTTTAGGCATTTAACCTCACAATATCCTTGTGAGGTGGGGAAGTGCATTTTACAGCTGGGGAAGTGTTGCATTGATATAGATGGCATATATGGACATACAGAATCAAAGGTATTAACATGACCCTTTAACTGTCTACCATTAAATAGTTTTAAATAAGGTTCACTGCTTGGAATAGAAAGAGTCTGGTCTGCTTAGTCCCATGACACAAACACCATTAGAAATTTGTTAGCCTTTCAATAAAGATACAGAAAAGAAGAGGGGAAATGGCTTAGAGCATCTGAAATGTATAGAATTAAGTAAAGCTTTCATTGTAGCAACATCCCCCGTCCCATTTCTGTTTTTAGCTAAAGAGTTTTTAGAAGGACAGTTGTTTAGATGGCATTAAAAATGGTAATTGTTCTTTTTAGGGAACAGAGAAGAGTTAGTTGAAATGGGCTGGAGGAGTTGTTAAAGTCTAATCCTGTTTCCTAACAGACAAGACACACTAGAGGAGAGAAAATCAAACAGCAAAGGTGCACCTTCTGTCTCTGGTGCTGACACTCACTGCTGGAGACACACAGGTGTGGCACATGGTCTTATCGGCCACTGCAAGACCTAGCAAACTTGTACCAATGTCAGGCTGTTTAGGACATTGCTTTTAGCTGCCCTTTTTAGTCTCAGGATCACAGCAGTGTTGCAAAATATACAGTCTTGGTTAGCTAATCCAGACTCTGATTAGACCAAAGGAAAAAAGGAGAGAGAGAAGAAAAAAAAGAGAAGAAACAAAGTAGAGAAAGAAAAAGGTGTGGAGAGTCTTTTTATTTTTGATATAGTTGCATATCCCAGGCTGCAACTGGGATTTAGTGGAGATGGTGATGTTACCTTGTTCCCTGTCTCTGACCCACTCCAGTCAGGCGAGTTCTCAGGCTCAGCACAATGAAGGCCCAATGGTGTGATGGTAGATCCCGGTGTCCCAGAAGATAGTTGAGGTGGCAGCTCACTACTTCCAGCCCATCACTTAGTGCTTGTTGGCAGACAGTGATTTTTTTGGTTTGTTTGTTTGTTTTGCTGCATCTACACTATACACGTCTTTCAGTGGCATGTAGGGTACTTTTTTAAACAATGAAAAACAAGCGCATCCACACAGTGAAAGGCTGTAGCAGGATGAGGCAGCAGGGAAAGGCTTCTGCAGCTCCCTACTGCCAGAGCTACCACTGTGGTGAGGAAAGGCTCTGGCATCTTTTCTCCACTGCCTCAGCCTTTCCAAGCCTTTCCAAGTCTGGAGCAGGGACAGGCCCCAGTAGTGGGGAATTGCCCCCCGGCGCTGGGGAAGGCTCCCTCCAGCAGAGTCTCTCGATAGAAAGTTTCCCAAAACAGTGAATTTGGAGTATACAGTGAAACCTCGATTTAACGGACTAATTGAGGCGAGGGGGTGTCCGTTAAATCAGAAAGTCCGTTATTTAAGAAAGTAGGTTTTCCGAAGTCATATGTTAAAAAATTGACTTTTGTGTAATTAAAATTAAGTACTGTATGTATGAAAAGTTTAATTTCACAGAAAAGTGTTCTGTATGTATTATTGCTTATGTACTCAGCGTAGTTTTGAGACTGTAATAAACAAGTATGCGATCTAAATCGAAATAAATAAACATTTTTCTGAAAACACACTTTACTGTACTTATATTTAACTAAACAAATAAACAATGTTCTTAAAAACGAAGCAAAATTTAAATTTTATAAAAAGAAAGGAAAAAAAACCCAAACCGAGCTGTGGGAGCAGCAGCCCCACCGCCACCACAGAGAGGGGGCCGCAACCTGCAGCCAGCAACCAGCCCGCCCGCGGCTGCAACCCCGGCAGCCACAGAGAGCGGACAGTCAGTCCGCACGGGTCCCGGCTTCCGGGACCCGCCAGCAAGTCCAGCTGCTGCGGGGAGCCGGGCGGCAGCCCCCCCCCCCCCCCCCCCCCGCAGCTTCAGCCTCGGGCGGCAGCAAGCCCAGCTGCTGGGGGTAGACGGGCGGCAGCCCCCCCCCCCCCCCCCCGCAGCTTCAGCCTCGGGCGGAAGGAGAGCGGACACAGGTCCCGGCTCCTGGGACCCACCAGCAAGCCCAGCTTCTGCGGAGAGCCACAGCCCACCCCTCCCCCCGCGCAGCTTCAGCCTCGTGCGGCAGCAAGCCCAGCTGCTGGGGGGAGCCGGGCGGCAGCCCTCTCCCCCCCCCCCCCCCCGCAGCTTCAGCCTCGGGCGGCAGCAAACCCAGCTGCTGTGAGAGGCGGGCAACACACACACACACACACACACACCCCGCAGCTTCAGCCTCGGGCGGCAGCAAGCCCAGCTGCTGCGAGAGGCGGGCAACACACACACACACACACACCCCGCAGCTTCAGCCTCGGGCGGCAGCAAGCCCAGCTGCTGCGGAGAGCCAGGCGGTAGCCCGCAGCTTCAGCCTCGGGGGGGCAGCAGGGAGCCCACAGCCAGCCCTCCACAAACGGATTTCGGATGCATCAGACTCTGAAAAATTTTGTCCGTTGCATCTGAAGTCCGTTAAATGGAGGTCCGTTAAATCGAGGTTTCACTGTATATGAAATGATTTGTGATTTGAAGAAACCAATATTTCTTAAACATGGTGTGTCTATTCTGCATTTGTCTTTATTCTTATGACCTGTCCTCAGATAAAACAGTTAAATAGTGGGTTTTTAAAAAAAAAAAAAAAAAAGCTGAAATGTTTTTAATAAAGAACATTGTTGGATTTTTGTTTATGGAAAGAGACACAGAAATGTGTAGTTTGCTTTGTATACCCAGTCATTATGTAGGAGAACACAGCAGAAAATGTGACCCCCCAAAAAGCTGGAGAACAATCTCTATTGAGGCAGATAATTTATTAAGAGCCCAAATCAAGAACACCAAGACTCTGGTGTAACTTTATTGAAGCTGATGAAATTGTACCACAGTGTAAATGTGAAGAATTTTCCCTACATTTTTTTACTTTGACTAAAAATCTAGTGTAAAACTAGATTAAAAGCATTTCCTTTATCTACTTATCAAAACCTGAGCTCAGGACTCTGTTCTCTGCTGGAGTTGATGTCTTCACAAATCATGCTGTGTAAGGAAAGCAGTGGGTTTTTTGAAGGGTGAAACATTGTTTTCCTTTCCCTAGGGGTGGCTGAATAGGCAAAGTATCAAGTTTGAAATATCAAGACTGCATGGAATCAAAAGTTCAAATCCAAGAATAGTTGTCTTATAATATTAACATTTAAAATCCTGTTTATAGACTGCCTGTCAGCTGTAGCAGCCAAAGCACTTTACAAAGATGTCTAAGTATTATTTGCAAATGAGAAGAGTGAGGCACAGTTAGAGGTCAAGGACAAATTTTTAAAACTCAGATGCCTAAAGTTAGGCATTTAAATAATTTAGGTTCATAAGTAAAATGATCTGACTTTCAGATTTCAATGAAAGCTTTAGCTGCTCAGCAAGGCAGGGCACTTATTTATGGGGCTAAAGATGGATTTGAGTGTCTAACTCTAAGCACCCACATTTGAAAACATTGACTCAGTTGACTTGCCAAAGATCATGCAGCAATTCAGTGGCGAAGTCAGAAATGGCATTCGAGGTCTTGTCTACACTGCACCACAGTTTGGATTATGGGGTGTGTGAATAGCAGTGTGCACCAAAGTGCTGCACTGTTACTCGCCCTCATGGATGCTGCAGGTGAACGTATAGGTTCCAAGTTCAGATTAATGTAGTCCTGTTTGAAGAGGACTGTGCTAACATGAACTAATACTCCCAGAACAGCAGCCTATTCCCCTTCTGCAGTACATTAAGTGAGCTCCCTGCAGTTTGCTGTATGTGAAGGAGGTCTGTCAGACGAGACCTTTAAAAACTCACGTCCCTTCTGCTCTGTTTAACATTAAAAGTCCCATGACACATTAGAGTAGAGAGTTCTCTAACTGTCCTTTTCCAAATTTTTCTCTTCTCCCCTCCTGTTGTGCAGAATGGTGGCAGCTACTCACTCCTCTGAGAAGTGGTTGTAAAGACTGTTAAGTTTTCTGGAATCTCTCAGGATGAAAGGTGCTAATACATAAAAGATCATCATTTGGTGAAAGGAAACTGAATTCAGCTCTCGGGTTTGAGACAGGAAAAAGCCTTTCAGTTCACCACCTCCAAGATACCAAGTATTTCTCAGCTGTATATTTGAATTTGCAGGGCTTTAACCTCTATGGCTCCTGTAAACACCAAGGGAGGCTATACTGACAATGTCCCTCACATTAAGATGAGAACATGCCATGAATATTTTGTTCAGCACACTGGTAACAGCTAGCAATACAGATTATATGGTCCATTCTAGAAAGGTAGGATCTGGAACTGAACAAGGCAAGGATACTATGAAGTAGTCATTAACTCAGTTCTGGCTTTCACTAGTCTTCCCTCAGCATTGCAAAGCATTTGTTCCAGAAATCACAAAGAACTTTATACTGTACACACTCAAGAAACTGGATGCACAAATTATTTTAATCTACCAACTCTATCCAAGAAATTCATTGTTGTATCTTCCAAATATCCCCTCCTCAACATCCTATATTAAGAGGCAAAGCTATTTTATTTTCCTTTCATGCACCTGGCTCACAGGAAATAATCCTCATTTCCTTCTATGGTTCTTTATCTGAAACATGATTCTTCTTTACAATGCAGTTTAGCATCTCTAAATTGTGTGGTCTGGAAAAGGTCACCATTTGCTCCTGCTGGAGCGCTTGATTTTCTCTTAAGCCTGGTGATTTTGCTCTGATATTTGTCTGAATAAAATAGAAAGTCGCCACTTGATTTGATGTGGTTATTTCAGGCTATAAAAGCACAATGAAATTCAGTGCACAAAATGCTCTGGTGTAAACTGATGTAGCTCTACCAATGGAGCGTTGCTTATTTACAGCAGCGGAAGCCCTCTGTGTCCCTACGCTCACCCGGCCAAGGAGTGCGGGGCCCCGCGGCTCGCCGCGCTGGGCTTGGCCTGGGAGCGTGGGCCCCGTGGCACCCAGGTCCACTGGCTACGCGCCCCCCCACGAGCTTGTAGGCCAGATAAAAATGGCCCGAGGGCCGCAGTTTGCCCACCCCTGAACTAGGACCTATCACCAGAATAGAAGTAGAGAGGGCAGTCAATTGGTTAAAAAGTGTAAAGGCATCCGGTCCAGATAACATTCCAAGAGACTTGATGAACACAGTAGACATTTCAATAGGCCTCTTACAAAAGATATGGGAAAAAATAAAAATACCAAAGGAATGGGGAAAGGGTTCTATGGTGAAGCTTTTAGAAAAAGGAGACCCCAGTCCATGTAAAACTGGAAGGGCGTTCAATTCCTGTCTTTCCCAAGCATGGTGTTTACATATATCATTCTAGAGAGAATAAAGGAAGTGGTAGATTCAAGATTATGACAACAGACAGGATTCAGATGGGAGATGTCATATGTAGATCAGATCGTAACACTGTATATCATAGAACTGTAGATTGAAAAGCAGTCACTCTTTATATGAATTTTATAGATTTCCAAAAATCCTTTGATACAGTGGATAGAAGAGTTTTATTGAAGATGCCACACCACTATGGAATCTCTCAGAAATCTGTGAACATCATTCAGAGTTTTTATGAAAATATTACATGACAAGTAATATATAACAGTGAACTGACTGTCATTCAAGGTTTTAACAGGCATCATAAAAGGATGCCTTATGGCACATATTACATTTTTATTATACAGTGGTCTTTCATACAGAAGTTAGAGGACCTTGACTTTGCAGATGACATCAACATGCTATCCCATACCCATAGAGACATGCAAGCCAAAACAAATGATCTCCATGGTTATACCCAGTTGTTAGTGTTGAAAATCAACACAGATAAAATTAAATCACAAGAATCAGCACACAACAACAAAACATCAATAACACTTTCTGGGATTGACATACAAGAGGTTCGATATTTCACATATCTTGGAAGTATTGTAAGTACAGACCAAGAAATTAATGCCAGAATAGCAAAAATCAAATGTGCCTTTGTAACTCTTAAGCCAGTCTGGAGAAACAGAAATCTTGCCCTCCAAACTAAAATGAATATCTAACACCATTATAAAGTCAGTCTTACTAGATGGTGCTGAAACTTGGAGACTTATGAAAACTTGGAGTATAGATAGTAAAGTCTTAAACAACTGCCTTATACAAATCCTCAAAATCATATGGGCCAGAAAAATCACAAAGAAAGAAACAGAAACCAATCAGACAGGAAGTTACAGAATGAAAGTGGAGGTGGCTAGGACATATACAGAGGAAAGAGCTGAACAACCTGACAAGACAGGCATTGCACTGAAACCCCCAGGACAGGAGGTGACAAGGTAAACCAAGAATAACATGGAAACACACAATAGAAGCAGAACTGAAAGCTATCAAAAATGACATGGGAGAAAGTTAAGACTGCAGCAGGTGACCAGCAAAGATGGAAGGCAGTGGAGAAGGCCCTATGTTCTCATGGAATAGAGTGGCATAAGAGAAGACAGAATCAGTAGCATATTGAAAAAATGTCAGCCCACATCCACTCACTAATCCTCATATTAATTCCATAGATGCATTGAGAAGAAGGGGTGATAAGATGGCACTTTGAGGGACCTGACATGAGATGGCCTCTGGGACAGAAAAAGCATTATCCAAAACTACCCTGTTAAATCACTTTGAGAGAAAAGGATGAAATTGATGCAAGGCAGCTCCATCTTCTCTTGTTTGGGTCTGCCAGTCGATGACCCCTCATGATCAATGCTGTCAAAGGTAGTTGACAGTTCTGATAATATCACCCTGCACATCTGATCCTTATCCATCACCAGGAGGTAAACATAGACCAACCCTGCCAGGGCATGTTCAGTGCCATAACTATGATGCCAAACAGAGGAGGATCAGGAAGATCTGAGATATCTAGACACTCAAAGCTATCTCTCCAAAATTTTCTCAGTTATCTTACTCAAAAGTAGATGAGATACAACTCTATAAAAATGGGAAGATCAGGTCATGAGGGTGATGGACCTTTTTTAAAAAACTGAGAGAGAAATCTTGTGCAATAAAAGTAAATGTCCAATTGAACAAGATTACATAAAGAGAGCATTCAAAGAAACCATGTAACAAGGGTGGAGTATTTATTTTGCAATGTCTAGAACCAAGTTAGAGAAGAATTTCTAAGGAGATGTATTTCATATTCTAATGAAGACCCTATCAGTTCCTTATAAACAGTGTTATTGCTGTAAACATTATCTACATCCATAATATCTCATTAGTCATAGTGTCTCCAAGATCAGACACACAGCTAATCTCTTCCAGGAAGGTCTAGAGGATTTCTCTACCAGGCTTTTCCAGTTAAGAAGGATGGGGCCCAAAGACCGGGTTGTAGAATTGAGTTCTTCCAGGATATCTGGAACTCTAGTGAGCACCAGCATCCTCAGGCAGAGACGGCCTTATTTCTGTCCTCTGAAATTCCTGAAGTTACCACATATTTGGACACATCAGTCAGAATCTGGGCTATTTTCTCTACAAAACAAGAGGAAATATCCCATGTTTTCAGATTACCTCGTTGCCACCTGTATTTACATGGAGAACGGCAGGAAATGTCCCATTGACCTGAACAGGGGCTCCAGGCGATTGCCAGGGTCCACCTGCATGTTGCTCCTTGTTGGGCATGAGCCATTTACTGAATCTACCCAAATGAAAAGATGTCCTTTTAAAGTTTGTGCATAGCAAATCTAAAATAATATGCATGAAAAAATGGCACACTCTTGGTCAATCAGTCAATCTGAAATTACATATTACAGGCTTCAATTGGAGGAAAAAGCAATTACAAGTTTAAATTCAAAGTCAACAGAATAAGTGTGTATCTTTTACTTTCCATTTTTTAGTACATGCAAGAAGTGCCACTTGGTTTTGCTGTTTCTCAAGTTAGTGGCAAAGTATTATGGAAGGGAACAAAACATTAGAGCTGTAATTGGACTCATTTGCTTCAAAGTCTATGGAGAAGTTGTCATACAGTAGTTTTAGTGGCCGTATTATCTGATCTGGGAGACACAATGATTAATGAGATTATGGATGTAGATAATGTTTACTGCAAAAACACTATTGGGAACTGATGGGGTCTTCATTAGAACATGAAATGTATCTCCCTATAAATTCCTCTCTAACTGTATACTAGACATTGCAGAATAAATACTCCACCCCTGTAACATGGTTTCTTTGAATGCTCTCTCTTTAGGTAATTTTGTTCAATTGCACACTTATTTTTATTGCACAAGATTTATATCTCAGTGTTTTAGAAAGCTGCCATCACTCTCCTGACCTGATCTTCCCATGTGATAGACTCTGGTGCTTCAATTATTTTTAAAACAGTAAAATGTATTCTTTTATCCACTACTGCTTGTGTAGTGTTCTCTTATACAGTAAACCCTCGATTTAACGGACCTCGATTTAACGGACTTCGGATGCAACGGACAAAATTTCTGAGCAAGTCTGATGCATTCCTGATCCATTTCTGGCGGGCTGGCTGCCGGCTCCTGGCTGCCGCCCGGGTCACGGCAGCAAGCAGGCTGGCTGCCGGGTCCCGCCCGGGTCCAGGCAGCGGGCGGGCGGGCTGACGGCTCCCGGCTACCGCCGGGTCCCGGCAGCGAGCGGGCTGCAGAGCTGCCGCCCCGACCCTGTGGCAGGCAGGCTGCTGCTCCGACAGCTCATTTTTTTTTATTATTAAATAACAGACTTTTTGATTTAACGGACACCCCCTCGCCCGAATTAGTCCGTTAAATGGAGGTTTTACTGTACTGCAGTGCTGGTTAAGAAATGTCAGAGTGCCATCTAGTGGATTTGTATTATATTGTCAGATGCCAACCTATAATATTAAATCAGGGCCCATTGCTAGGACAAGTCCCTGGAGAGAAAAATAGAGAAATACAGAGAGAAAAGATGGAAAAGACCCATGCAGTCATCCATTCCATCCCCCCATCAATGCAGTTTAAATGCTCCAAGCAATATGCTTTCCACTACTTCCCCTGGAGACTATTCCACAGGCTAATAGTTCTCATTATCTGGATGTCTTTCCCTTTCTACATCTTAAATGGTCCCTTTCTTAATTTCATCCCATCGCTCCTAGTTGTATCACATTAAATAATTCCTCAGCCACCTTGGTGTTTACACTCTGCAGATATCTTAACATGTTTTTATATGTTGTTGGTTTGTCTCCAGTTTGTCATTGGTTGGGTAAGCTTAGCTCTTTAAATAATTTTCCCTAAATCCTTCTTCCTAGCATGTTGTCATTTTTTGTGCTGTTGCGAATTATACTCCCTGGTCACACACGGTTCAAGAGAACCGCTACGAATTATACCCACTAGTCACGCAGAGTTCGTGTCTAGGCTGAGGCACACAAACCAAGTCCAAACTGCAGAGTACTTTATCAAAGATACCAAGTTTATTACGCTCAAGCGTGGTGCCCCCCTGCTAGTCAGGAGGGGACCCTGAACACAGATTAAAGAATGGATTATATACTCTTCAATAGTACATGCACACTGCGTGCATCGTAATTTACAGCCTATGGAAGGACATTCCTCTTATCTCCCACGTATCCCCTGCAAGCATTCTGTTCATGCTCGCATGCTGATTTTACAATCATGAATTCATCTGATCAGCAACTGCTTCAAGGCTTTCCTGTTTTGCCCTGAAGCCCCTGAAGGCCCCTTCTCCCTTCCTCTGGTATGTACTGTGAGATAAGGGCCGGCAGAGAGCTCAAAATGGAGTTACGCATGCTAACTTTCTTTAACAGTGCTCTTCTCTGAAATCTTTTCAGTTCATTGATACTTTATGGCAAGGCAGTATCTAGAACTGAATGCATACAGTAAGTGAGTGCGTACCAGAGCCTTACAAGGAAGGTCAATATACATAGCCCAAATTGCATTCATCTCTTTGCTGGCATGTAGCATTGTGTACGCATACCTTATTTGCTGCCTGCTATAACACTTTTAGGGTGACATCCTTGCTCAGCTGAAGTGCATGAGAGCTTTTTCATTCATGTCAATGGGGATCTCACCCCTCGTTTCTTTCTATATTACTATTTTCCAGATGTTGCCATGTCAGTGAGTACCTGTGTTTCACAGCTTTCTCACATGTGCGTTGCCTACATTTTTCCAAACTCAGACTCATCATTAGTTTCTGCCCTAGTTCCTAGGTCTTTGTATTATTTCTCTGCACTCACTTAGCAACATATTCCAATGAACTATTGCCTGGTGAATTTCATGAGCATGCTTTTTTTCCTGGATCATTAATGAAGACATTAATACCGACACCAACCCTAATTCCTGCTGGCCTCGTTAGGTACATACCTCTAATTTGATACATTGCTATTTTTTCATTACCCTGGGTTTATGGTTGTATAGCAAATACTCTTCCTTCAGTTAAACATCTCTGATATCTGTCTCCTTTCCTGATTTTGGCATCAGTTTTAAGCTCCTGCTCTACCCACATCTTTATTATTACTGTACTTATTTTCTAATGCTGTATGTGTACATGGCTCTGCGGCAGGGTGGCCATGCCAGGAAAAAGCAGATTGACTGTCCCAAAAGGCCTGAGCTGGAACAGTAAAAAACCAGAGCACTGAGTGCTAATCACACTAACTGTGCCGTCTGCTGGTTGGTTAGAAGTAGAACCTGTCATTTGGGTATGTGGTTACCATGACTTTGTGAGCATGAGCAAGCTAAGGCATAGCCTGATAGCTGTCATCCCAGGAGTCTGTGGCAGGGGAATTCTTCCCTGGCCATAACCTGGGATTTCAGGGTTTCTTTATGGTATGCTGGCCCTGTTAACAACCTAAATTTAGCCAGCAAGGGAGGGTGGGGAGCTCCTCTAGACTAGAGAGCCTGCTGAAGGGAGAGAGCAGTGTGGCGACAGCTCTCCAGAGCTCCCAGCCTGAAGGCGTGGGAAGACAAGCTGGAAGGAGGGGAAAGATTCAGTTGGGAGATCTGCAGGGAGCAGAAAAGCTCTGCTAGGGGAGAGCTAGTAGAATGGCTGGCTGGAGGTGGCTGCCGGCCCTTAGGAGGAGGGCTGTGAAGACTGTACCATAGTTGGAGTGATTTGGACTGGCCAATGGATTTGTGTGTCGATTTTTGATGGCCCCTGGAGTGGGAATGTTATTTTAAAGCTCCTGGGTGTATGTGAGATGACTGGAGAACGAAGCAGGGAGAACTGAGGCAGGGTGACTGCAGTGCTACACCATGGCACGGTGTGCTCTGGACAGCACTCTTCTACAGGGGTCTTTTGAAAGGACCCACTCTCCATTTTATACTCAACAAGACTGATTCCTGGGGACAAGCAAGTCAATGAAGTCAATAGTACAATACGCTGTGCAATTCGGAAAGGATCTGTGAGCTGTTATTAAGAATTCTCATTTAATTGTCAGTTGATGATGGGCTTTTTCTTTTTAATGCAGCAGGATGAGCTGTGACAACTGCAACATTCCCTTTGGCCTCTTCCCTGCAAGGAGAAACTCCCTGACATGAAAGCGCAGCCAGGATCATGGGGTTTCTAGAGCTGAGGGGAGCTAAACCACGCTGGATAAACTCATGGCTTTAAAAAAAATTAAATTTAAAATGTTTAATTGCGAATCATGACTCTTTTTCATTTAAATTGATTTTTAAACTTAAATCAGATTTTTGTTCACACTTTCCTAGTTCTTTACTTCCCACTTTATAATTTAAAAATGAATGTTCGGCATTGTTCAGTGCTTAATTTGTAATGAAATAAGCGCCAGGGCTCAAACAACTAAGTGCTGGGGCTCAAGCAATTTATTTTCATAACTGACGCGGGAAGCCCAGAGGTGCTGGGGTCTAGCCTAGAGATGTCTCTCGTAGCTCATGCAATATTTTAATCAACACTGGCTTCCAGTACACTGGAGCTTCCACAAGTCAAATCTGGCATGTTTCAACCATACTACACGCTTCTGTCGGCGTTTAGTTTGAAGTCAATGACACTTGTGCTCCTAAGTCATTTAAATGCTTTTTAAAATACTAGATTTTATTGCATGCATATGGACTTAGGCCTGGATCCAGACAGTGACTTAGGTGGGTGCACTCAGCTTTGCAACACTTAACTACAGGTGCCTAGAAAATTACAGTAACAACACTGTGATCCACCAAGCCTGGGTGAGGCACCAAGACTCCCTATACAATGAATGGGGACAGATATGTACCTAAGAATGTGATCCACAAAAACCAGTATGCTAGGTGGGAAGCCTTCTAAGCTAGCCAATGGGAGATGCCAAGGACAAAGGTGAGGCCTAAACCCTGTCTCTCTCATGGAGATAAGCACTTAAGTCAGAGCTGCAGGGAGGCACCTATCTCTTCTAGCTGTCCACAACCAGGAGCCCCTCTCCTAGAGTCAGGCAGCGTAGGTGTCTAAGTCAATTCGAGCACCCACCTGAGTTGTGGAAGGCCCAGGGTCAGTTCCTCCTCTCTGTCTGATGAGGAGAAAAGGTTTAAACAGAAGTCTCCCACCTTTCAGGTGAGTGCACTACCCATGGACCTATAGGCTATTCCAATTGTGGGGCTCCCTCAGTGTCTCCTGTTGAAGCTGTTCCATTTTGAATATGTATTGTACTTACAGAGTCACTGGGCATGAGAGAGAGAGATAATGGCTCCATAGCACAGTGGTTAGAGTGCCCACCAATGAGGTGGGAGACCCATTGTCCAGGCCCCCTGCTCCAGTGACCCTTCATTTAAAACACAGTGGAACAGTTTCAACTGGAGAGATTAAGGGAATTTCATATCTGAGTATCCCACAGCTCAGTGGTGGCCGCATTCTTTTGAGGTGGGAGACTCATGTTCAAAGCCTTTCTTCCCCTTCAGGCGGAGAGGGGAATTGAACCTGTCTCCCCCACATTCTGGTTAAATGAGTTAATCACCGGGCTAAAATGTATAAGGTGGAAAGCAAAACCACCACCACCTTATACAGCCCGATTCTGAATGGGAACTGATAATATAATATAAATGGAGATATACCAATCTCCTAGAACTGGAAAGACCTTGAAGGTCATCGAGTCCAGTCCCCTGCCTACACTAGCAGGATCGAGTACTGTCCCCTGACAGATTTTTTGCCCCAGATCCCTAAATGGCCCCCTCAAGGATTGAACTCACAACCCTGGGTTTAGCAGGACAATGCTCAAACCACTGAGCTATCCCTCCCCCCGTGATCCAGCGGGCAGCCTCTGTACACACCTATTGGATTGGGCCCCATAGGTGAGAAAGACAGTCCTTTGCCTGCCTTCATGGGTTTGTGGATAACATGCAGTTTAGCCAGGAAATAAGTGCCTGGATGCCTAGAGGCAGGCAGCAGAGTGCATGCCTTGAGGCAGAAACTTTGATGCTGAGGGAGCTTTTACAGCAGAAATTTAGGCAGTGGATTAGTTGAGGTGCATACAGGATTAGGCAGCACAATGGAGCATAAAACTGGGTCTTGGCCACCTAAATACCTTTGTGGATCTGGGCTTTAGGAACCTATCCTCAGGCCTTGGTTACACTGGCACTTTATAGCGCTATATAGCCTCCAGGAGCGCTATAACTCTGTACCCGAACACACTGGCAAGGCACATATTGCGCTATAAATCCGAGCTTATAGCACTACTGGAAAACAACCTCTGCACGCGGAATAAGGGCTGTTGTGCTACCGCTGTAGCGCAACGGCGCAAATGTGAACACCCATTGCGCGTTAATGAGCCTCCAGCCTGGCCCATTCCCATTCGAGCCAGTCTGGGCATCAGTTTCAAACTCTTCTGTCATGTCCTCAGGTGACCACACGTCAGACCCGCCCTTTAAAATCCCAGGGAAATTTGAAAATCCCCTTCCTGTTTGCTCCAGCCAGGCATGGAGTGCTCCTCAGGTAACCATTTTGCTTCGCCATGACTCCACGTGCCATGCTTCCTCGCAATAAGCGATCTCCACCGTGGTTCGATCATGAGTTGCTGGACCTCATCAGTTGTTGGGGAGAAGAGGCTGTCCAGTCTCAGCTGCGGTCTAGCCGCAGGAATTACGATATGTATGGCCTGATATCATGGGCCATGAAGGACAGAGGCCATGACCGGGACACTCTGAAGGACATGAAGGACAGAGGCCATGACCGGGAGCTTAGGATTGCGTATCGCAAAGCCCGCGACACAAACAGCCGCTCTGGGGCAGCCCCGGTGACTTGCAGATTCTACAAGGAGCTGGACGCGATACTTGGTGGTGATCCAACGTGCGCTCCATCGACCACCAAGGACACTTCTTCCCAGCCCACCACTCAAGGGGGGGGGGGGGGGGAAGGAGGCCGGAGAGGAGCAGGGTGGAGAGGAGAACGACAGAGAGGACCAGGACCAGGAGGAGGTGAAGAGTCACAGGACACATGCAGCCAGGAACTCTTCTCAAGCCCAGAGTGCAGCCAGAGCCAACCACAGCATCCGGCGGTAGTGGGGGGCAGGGCAGAAGCGGCGGATTGTGCGGGTACAGCTACTTTTCTATTGGGAAGGCAGGCAGCTTTGGCGAGGGTGGAAAGGGATGCTTGCATGCTTGGCTACATCTATCACCTCGCGGTAATCCTCATCAGTGATTTCTTCAAAGGTCTCAATAAGAGCTCTTGCAATGCGCCTGCGCAGGTTTCTCGGGAGACCCAGCGTTTTCGCTGTCCCGTCCACGGTCACCAGTCCACGCCCCTGTTCTAAGAGGGCTGGGGGGAGCATCGCTGCACAGATGCAAGCCGCATATGGCCCTGCGCGGAAGCCGCATCTCATTAAAATCCCCTCTCTTTCTGGCTCCGTCACCCGCAGCAGCGAGATATCTTCCAGCACGAATACCTACACAGAATGTTGGGACAGTGCTCATCAGAGTGCAGTTCCCAAAAATGCCCTCCGCTCCCCCCAAGACATAGTTGTCCCCGCGACTCACCATGCCCGGGGCTCCGTGGGTACCTCTGTGCTCTGTGTGTGCTACTGCTTTGTCGGGCAGGGGAACTGCACAGAGATTCATGGAATGCATGGGACTCCCTAATACTGTCTGTTGCAAACAAGGGGATCTTGTGTTTTAACTGTGAACTTGTAACTCTCACTAGGTTTGTCCTTGACATCAACGTCACCAGTCTTATCTGTTGCTCAGAAACTAAGGAGGATCAGAAACAGAGCAAGGAAGAACTTTTGAAGCAAGTTATGGAACAAGCATCAACGGACAACCGCGTTCCAGAGCAATAGCGGGAAAATGAGAGCAACCGGCAGGAGGAGGAGAGGAAGCGGAGGGAGGAACGGAGGGAGGAACAGATGCAGTTAAGGAAGATGGCTCTCGAACAGCGCGCTGACAAGCTGTTTAGAATATTAGAGCTGCAAGTAGAGACTCTGCAGCGGATCGCTGCCATTCAGGAGCAGCAGCCCGGTGTTTGCCACCCCTATTGTCTGTTGCCCCCTAACCCTTCCCCTTCAGGCCACTATCAACAGCTGCCTGGTTATTACCACCCACCGCTGCCTCCAACCCCCCTCTCTTCACCGACCAACCCACAGACCCACCCTCATCCACTGCACTCAATCCCTTATAACAATCATCATCGCCCTCCGCAAATGGGGTTGGGGGAAAACAGCAATTCTGAGGGCATTGCAGGTTATGAGTCCAGGACATACGCCAATCTCTGAGTAATCCCCTCCCACCCCAACTGCCCCCCACTTCCCTCACACATTTGACTGTTTTTCAACTTTTATTTCAAATTTTGAGAAAGCTGTTCAATAAATGAATTCTTTTTAATAAATCGGTTTCTGTATTCGGTGCACATATGTATCTAACAGGTACAGAAAAGCAAATGCCTTACCCTATTAACAGAATGCACCCTCCCTCAACTCCATCCTCCCTCTGCAATTCCCATTAGAACTCGCTTTCAGCCTCAAATTGCTTCCTCAAGGCTTCCCTTGTAGCCTCGCGCTGGGCCCCTCTAAGAGCCCTGCTCTCTGGCTGTGCATACATGGCCTCCAGCTGTTGAACCTCCGAGGTCCATGCCATAGTGAAGCCTTCGCCCTTCCGCTCACAGAGATTATGTAGGGCACAGCATGCAGAAGTAACCGCAGGGATACTTCCCTCTGCCAAGTCTAGCTTGCCATAAAGACATCTCCAGCAGGCCTTCATACGCCCAAAAGCACACTCCACAGTCATTTGACAGCGGCTCAGCCTGTAGTTGAACCTTTCCTGGCTGCTGTCCACGCTCCCCGTGTAGGGTTTCATGAGCCAGGGCATTAGATGGTAAGCAGGATTGCCAAGAATCACAATGGGCATTTCCACTTCCCCCACGGGGATCCTCTGGTCTGGGAAAAAAGTGCCTTCTTGCAGCTTCCTGAACAGGCTGGTGTTGCGGAAGATGCGTGCGTCATGCACCTTTCCCGACCAGCCTGCATTAATGTCAGTAAAATGCCCACAGTGATCCACAAGCGCCTGAAGAACCATGGAGAAGTACCTCTTTTGGTTAATGTACTGTTCTGCTAGGTGGTCGGGAGCCAGAATAGGTATATGGGTCCCATCGATCGCCTCTCCACAGTTAGGGAACCCCATCCGCTCAAAGCCAGCCACAATGTCACGCCCGTCACCAAGAGTCACGATTTTTCGTAGCAGGAGGCGATTAATGGCCTTGCACACTTGCATCAACATGACTCCAACGGTCGACTTCCCCACCCTAAAGTGGTTGGCCACCGATCGGTAGTTGTCTGGGGTGGCCAGCTTCCAGAGTGCTATAGCCGCCCGCTTCTCCACCGGGATGGCAGCTCTCAATCTGGTGTCCTGGCGCTGCAGGACGGGGGCGAGTTCAGCACACAGTCCCATGAAAGTGGCTTTTCTCGTGCGAAAGTTTTGCAGCCACTGCTCATTGTCCCACACTTGCAAGACAATGCGATCCCACCAGTCAGTGCTTGTTTCCCGTGCCCAGAAGCGGCGTTCCACCATCGTCAGCATGTCCGTTAAAGCGATGATCAGTTTATTGTCCAATGCGTTCCTCGGCTCGAGCTCGTCTTCTTCACCTACTGTCACGTTCCCTTTCAAGAATGAACTCCGGTGCTGGCGACACTCACCAGCATGCTCCTCAGCAGTTCGCGATCCATTACGGCACAGGAAAACGGACAATGGAGCATGCGTGTCTTGCTGAAACCATTGAAAGATGGCGCCCGAGGTGGACGGAAACACAGGGATCGCTGGGATATGACACCAAGCATCACGGGGACTTGGAACCGGATGCAGAATGGCCGCAAGTGACGCCCCCCTTCCCACAAGGCATTGCGCCAGATTAGGAAGAGGTGCTCTGTGGGATACCTGCCCTATTGCGCTACTCCCAATGCCGCCAGAAGCGCCGCAAATGTGGCCCTGCTTTAGAGCTGGCGTGTCTTAGTGTGCACACGCTCTAGCGCAATACCTATTGCTGTATATGGGATGCGCTATAACCAAATGCGTTATAATCCTGTAGTGTAACCAAAGCCTTAGTCTCCTAATTTTGAAAATGTTAGCCTGTGAGTATAAATATGTGCACAGTAACTTTGCTAATGTATAGAAAGGCTAAATAATGTTTCATTGTCACTTCAAAATCATTGTTATTGTTAACAGATTTTATGCCACTAATTTTTTTAATAGTCCTTGTTGCTGCAATTGTTTAGGCACATCCTTAACTTCAAACGCAGTGGCAGTCCCATTGATTTCAATATTTAAGTGTCTGCAGGATCAAGGTTTTAATTTTCAATACCTTGGGTTTTTTTTGCATATACCGGTAGCAGTTTTGTGATACTACATTATAAACTTTTATAATGAACTACATTATAAATGCTGAGGGTTTTTTTGTGATTGCCGCTAGTGGGAGGATATCTTGAATTTTACACATTTGCAATAGTACAAATTTTAAAGAGTTCTGTGGCACCTTAAAGACTAACTAAAGTATTGAAGCATAAGCTTTCGTGGGCTAATACCCACTTTGTCGGCTGTCTGATTCTTGACAAATTTTAAAATTAGGTTTACAAAGTGCCAACCTTTAAAAATGATGTCAATGACTTGAATTAAGCCTATTTATTTGGATTGCCTTGAGTTAAATCATCTCCCCCTGCCTGGCATGAACCCCGACTCTAAGCTTATGTGGTGTTCTGGGAAGCACAGTACAGTAGCTGAGTATCTCTTGGCAGGCAGGCTTGTTTGTGACTAGGTAAATTAGGAGTGGCAGACTTGTTTATGGCTACGTAAATTGGTTAATTAGTAGAGGCTGAGCTCAACCTCACAGAAGAGCTTAGGTACAGTTGGAGATAGGATTTGAATTGGGATAGACTAGAGCAGCGGTTCTCAAACTTGTTGAGACCGCGACCCCTTTTTCTGCTCTGGCGGCGCGGCGCGACCCCTCCATGTCCGCCGAAAAACCGCCGGATTCAATACTTCTTATGAATGCGGAATAATTCCGATTGCAGAAATAAAGGCGCGGACCCCGCTGCGCCTTGGCCCCATTGGCAGGCGGGCTCCTGCCTGCGCCCCGCCCCGGTCCCCTCTGCGGGCTGGCTCCCGTCTGCGCCCCGGACCTGGTCACGGGCGAGCTGCCAGCCCCAGTCCCGGTCCCTGCCGCGGGCACGGGCGGGCTCCCGGCTGAGCCCCGTCCCCGTCCCCACCGGTGGGGATCGGCGCTTGAGCCGCCGCCGCCCCCCGGGGATCCCGCAGCAGGGAGTACTTGGGGTAGGGGCTTGCGACCCCCACAAAAGTGGCCCGTGACCCCTCGAGGGGTCGCAACCCCCACTTTGAGAACCCTGGGACTAGAGGTACTTTCTTAAATCCACCTCCACATACCAACCAAATGATAATGGGTTGGTGAGTGATTAGGGTGACCAGATGTCCTGATTTTATAGGGACAGTCCCAATTTTGGGGTCTTTTTCTTCTATAAGCTTCTATTACCACCCACCCCGTATCCTGATTTTTCACATTGCTGTCTGGTCACCCTATGAGCGATCTATTGGTGATTTGTTAACAGCCCCTGTTCACTTATTTCATTAAAATGAAAAACTAAAAAGCCTCCAAACTGTACAGTTAGCTAAAATGTGCAGCCTTGTGGTCTTATCAGTTATCTTCCTCCTTCCCTTCTTTCTGTGTTCAATGCCTCCCTGTCTCATCCTGTCTATTTAAGCCCCAGTTTTGCAAGTTAGTCTGTATGGGTGGATCCCCACTGAAGGCACTGTACGTCTGGGCAGGTGTTGGTGCCCACCCACATGTGGCAGCTTTGCAGCATGGGGTGGGGAGTGTGGACATAGGTTGTAGCTATTTGGAGCAGAGACTATCACTATCACTTAGTCTGGGTTGATCCGGCGTCTAGCACAATGGGGCTGAGTGGGACCTGTGTGCTACAGCAAACAAATGCATAACAAACGTATGGTCATTTATTCTTGTTTGTGGTTTGCCATCATTCTTTTAAAATAAACTGGAGCTTTAATATATACTCACTGTAGCAGGGCAGTTATCCTGCTCCTGTGAAAGGTTAGGCTGAGTGGGGAAGCAGCCACACCCCAATCAGGCCACAGCGGGCCCTATAAAAGGACTGTGAGCCCCCAGCCACAACCCCCAGCAGGGCTGTTTTAACCCCTTCAGGGTTGGAGCGGGTAACCACCCCGGTACAACTGGATATGTCAGCTGTTTCTGGGAGCTGCCTGGAGCCAGGACAAGCAGGGAACCTGCCTTAGCCCCACTACGCTGCTGACTGAACTTGCTGACCAGGCCATTAGAATGCTGATCAGAGCCAGTAGGGTCCCTTTTCGACCAGGCATTCCAGTTGAAAACCAGACACCTGGCAACCCTACTTAGCAGCTGCCGTAGCCTTTTGTCAGGTGATCACCTGCTCAAGTGCACTTTGCCTGGCCACATGGCCATGATGGCCAGCATTGCCAGGAAAATATCCTGTTCCGGCGGGACCATGAGCAGGAGGATGAGCCTCCAGCCATTGAGGAAGCCACCCCGCTGCTGAATAGCTCCAACCTGGAGCCAGCTCCCACACTCCCAGCTAGTAAGTGGGAATGTGACAGTGGGACTGCAGAGGGCTCCATGGGGCCACTGCTACTGGATCCCTGCAAGGGTAAGGTGTGAGGAGACTGCATGCAGTCCTCGTGGGGCAGAGACCCCCAGCTTGGGCTGCCAGGAGGAAGAAGAGTCCCCAGCTGCGGGGAAAGTCACACCTCTGCTGAATGGCTCCTGCCTGGGAATGTCCCTATCTCCTTTACTCCCCTGACTGGTGAGTGTACAGGGTCTTGATAGTGCGGCTGCAGAGGGCTGGTGACACCAAATCCATATACGTGCGAGGGAGGCTAAGCTTGCCAACTGTTACTGATGGACTTTTTTTTTTTAATCTCAGTGCGTCAGCTGAAATTGACTTTTACCGTCAACCAACTATTTAAATCGAATCCTGCCAAGCCTAATTATACAAACATGCTGTTGCCCAGGTAGTCTAAGAAATCAAGATTCTATTGTATTAGCCTCCAAACATGGTATCCTTCTTGCAGTTCTTCAGATCCTTGTCAGAGTCACTGCTTTCCAAGATGTGATCTTCCATTCTCTGAACCCGGCCTCATGCTTTGTTCCTGGCTGTATGACCTTGCATACAGCTGTATTAAAACACATTTTGTTTGAATGACCCAGCTGACCAAGGGATCCAGACTGGCCTGCATGACTGCCCTGTCCTCATCCTTATTTATCTCTCTGCCATTATTTGTGTCATCTGCATATTTTATCAGCAGTTATTTTGTATTTACTTCCAGATCATTGATGAAAATGTTTTAATAGCACTGGGCCTAGTACTGAATCCTGTGGAACCCCATCAGAAATATCCGTATTTGATATGACTCCCCATTGCCAACTACTTTTTGAGATCTGACAGTTACCCAGTTCTTCATCCATTCTATGTTTGCTGAACTCATGTTGTATACTGCTACTTTTTAAAATCAGAATATTGTGCAGTACCAAGATGCCTGGTAAAAGTCTATTATATCTATACAGTTATCAAACATCAAAAAATGGAATCTGGTTTCTCTGCCAAGACCAGTTTTCCATGCATCAATCCTTTAATTCTTTATTGTTTGGTTCTCGTATTAGTTTTTCTATTGTTTTGTCTGGGATTTATGTCATTTTAACCCGGCTATAATTACTCAAGCCAACCTGTTTGCCCTCTTTGAATGTTGGCACAACATTACAGAAATCCTGACATTCAGCTCCTCTTAGGAACAGTTGAAAGGACGCCTTAAATTCTTGACAGCAACTCCTGTTCATTTTATATATTAATTATGCTTTTCTTAATATTCCAGAAGATGGATTCGCTGCATTTAGAAGTTCATTAACAGGTGTGCAAAATTGTAACAGGAAACAGAGAAGGATGTAACTGGTCCTGCTTCATTGACAGCTTGAGGAGCTAATTTTAATGCAGGGGATGATTTTAAAATGATCCTGAACCATTTTTACTCCAGTGCTGTCACTACAGCCCCCCTTCTCCCTCCCGCGCCTCCCCTCCCCAGTTCAGTTCCTGGGGTGCACTGGGCGGGTGCAGCTCGGGGGAGGGGGGGGCGCTGGGTCCCTCCAGGTGAGCAGCGCAGAGCTGTTCACACGGGGCGTTGCCCGCTGCCCCGCCCGGCTCCCCGGGGGAAGGTGGTGCTGGACGCGGAGGCGATCAGGGCGGGGAACCCCAAGACCCGGCCACGCTCCCGCCCGCCATAGGCTGCGGGGACCGCCGGGCTCCACCCTCCGACCGCTCTCCCCCCCCCCCCCCCCCGGGAATGACCCGGCCGCCATCTATTGGCTATGCAAATGAGAGAACGGCGGCAGCACCAATGAGCAGCGGCCACGGCTGGGAACGCGGGGCCGCGTGGGCAGGGTGGCGGCGGGGGGAAGTGGATCGGAGCGGCCGGGTGCTGGGAGCTAGCGAGCGAGCGAACCGCGGAGCAGCCCAGCCACCATGGGGATGTTCGGCGCGAGCCGCCTCTTGCTCGGTAGGCGCCCTGCGGGCTGGGCTGGCCGTGCACGGGCGCCGGCGGGAGGGGCCGCGGTGAGGCCTGCGTGGGGCCGGGGTCAGGGGGCTCCGCTGGGATCTGCCCCGGCAGGGCGGTGACTCCATCGCTGGCCGAGCTCCCTGCTCCGAAGGGAGCCGTGAGACCCGCGGCTGTCCCTGCCGGCCGGAGGGGGAGGGGGGATGTCCTGGGGCCCAGGGGCCCAGGGCATTGTGGGGAGGGGGAGGCTCACGGGGTGCAGATCCACGCGGGAGGGGCCACAGGGGCCCGTAGCGCCGTCCGGCCTGATTGGGTTCGCAGTGGGCTGTGGAGGGGAGCGCGATGGGCTGGGTAACGGGGACACAAGCCGACGGGGGAGGAGTGTGTGGCTGGGGGGAAGGTGTGTAACCAGGAAAGAACATGGATTCGGGCTCAGGGACGAAACTTCCCAATGGGGAGACTTGTTAGGCTGCAGAATAGTCTTTCAGGGGAAAGAGCGGGCGCCCCAAACAAGGAGCAGCCCTTGGGGCACCTTCGAGACTAACACGTGTATTTGGGCAAATATTTGTTTAGTCTGCAACAAGGACTCCTCGTTGTAAATTTTGCTGATGCAGACGAGCCCGGCAGCCCCTCTGAAAGCGGGAACTCCGTTCCTGGAGAATCTTAAAATTAGGCCTGACAAATAGCCAGAGAGAATCCTGCGCTTGATCCTGGGGGGATGGGCTACGTGAGCCAGTGGTGAGCCTCTTCCACCTCTCGTTTATAGGAACCCAGGTCTCTTCTAGCTTGGGCCGAGCTCCTGTTGAACAGTTCATGGGACTCTTGGACTCTGATTCTAAACAATTTACTTCTCTGTGTATCTTCTAATCTTACCAAGGTATCCATCTGTAGCAAACCTTCTTCTTAGTTGAGCCACACTTTCCCATGGAGGTGTAGGAGACTGTTCTCCATGCATGAAGAAGATCGTTTCTGGAGATAAGGATTCAAGAACATAAGAATGGCTGTACTGGGTCAGACCCCAGGTCCATCCTGCCCAGTATCCTGTCTACCGACAGTGGCCAATTCAAGTTGTAAGATGTAATATGACTGGGATGCAAAGGTCAAATCATAGAATACAAATATGCTGCATGGTTATGCTACTGGATGTCTGAATTGTAAAAAGTGTTGAGTGTATAACTTTGAGGGGAGATCAAAGCGGCAACTAAATCTAAGAAAATGTGGTAATGGAGACTGCAATTGTCTGTACACAGAAGCATGTCATAATGGAATCATGCTGATAAATTGTATCTCTTAACATCTTAAATAATTGCTTGTAACTGCTAGCTCCAGAGCACAGGAGCAAAGACCATCATCCTAAGGTACATACAGGTGAAGAATTAATGATAGCTAGGCTACTGAGTACTAGTGACAGCAATGTAAGTATGTTTTAGCATGGAAGTATAAGCATTGTGACATGAGTTTAGAAAGTGAGACTTTTTATTTTTTTAAAGGAAGATCATCAAAAATGAGAACTACATTTCTCAGACTTAGCATATATATTGTAAGCAGCAAAGTATATTCAAAGACTCGAGGCATGTGTAATACCTCTAACCAAAATAATAATAATTACAGGAAGACAACCAGTATGGAAAAGTTCAAAATATGGAAAATGGAAATCCATATTGAAACCAATAGAAATGTGCAGTAACTGGCAGGTGAAAGGCAAGATGAATAAGAGGGAATGGCTAAAGAAAGACAAGCAAATGCAACATAAATATTTTGGAAGAGGAAATAAGTGCTGAGATGATGGTTCTCTTAAAATAGAAAGCAAAGCTGTCTACTGTGTGCACTTCAACTACTGCAAAATGATGAATCATTTGCAGTAGGCAGCATAGTGGTAGAACACTTGAGATTACCTGTTTGTTTTTTGTCCATGGTATGTATTTTCCCTCTCTAATCCAGGCCTAATTAAATCAGTCCTGTTTTACATCTCCAGTAACTGCCTTGATGCTCCATTTACATGGCTGCACATCACTAGGATCCTGCACACCAGTGTGAGAAATTGATATTTTATTGAAAGGATAGAGTGTTGATGTGAGGGAAGAAGGAAGGGCAGAGATTAAATAAATACTTGTGTGGCTTGTTTTCTATCTCTATTACTCCATCTACCCCTCCAACACTTGTGAGTGTGGATCCCTTAACACAGGGGTGGCTAACCTGAGCAGGTGCCAGAATTTACGAATGTACATTGCCAAAGAGCCACAGTGCCCATCAGCTCCACTCCCAGCGCCTCGCCCACCAGCTGCCCCACTGATCAGCTCCTCCCCACATCTCCTGATCAGCTGTTTTATGGTATTGGGGGCCCACAGGTAAATGCCTGGCTCTGGGGAGGGACTGGAAGGGATGGAGTGGGGGCAGAACCTGTGGCAGAGCCCAGCGTTGAGCAGTGAGCACCCCCCGACACATTGGAATGTTGGGGCCTGTAGCTCCAGCCCCGGTGTCAGTGCCTATCTGAGGAGCCGCATTTTCACTTCTGAAGAGCCGCATGTTACTCCAGAGTGACAGGTTGGCCACACCAGCCTTAAAACATTCACATGTAGTGGGAAATTCTGAATAAACAGCATCATGGATGGCCAGGGTGGAGTGTCCTACCTGTCATTCATGTGCACCAGTTTATGAACTGTACAGTAATTAGATTTCTCCAAAAATCCTTAGGAACGTGAAATAATCTGCCTTGGGGGAAATTATTTCCTTTGCCCAGTCAGTGGTTGGCTTTTGTCATGACTGAAGGTTTCTATCTAGCATTTATACTTCTGTTTTGTCATAACTGTGAATGTTCTTTCTATACAATTCATTCAAATTGTAAAGCAAATTTTAATTTGACAATGCTGGGGATCCTTATACTTTGTATTATGACCGTTGAGATTTCCAGGGTTGATTACTGTTTGTGCAAAAGTGAATTTTAACCTTGTCTTTTTGCTAAAGACAAATTTCACATTGCATATGCGATTGTAGAAGTTTCAAATCACGCTTTTGCTTAGTTCAATGTCTTCCAGTCTGGGAACAGAAAATGACTTGGGGCAGATTTCATAATGAACTGTTAACAATTTGCTGATTAACAAAAGGTTCTGATAAATTCGACGTTCTGTTTATGAAAAGGGGGAAATGGCAGAAATTATTAAATAAAATTCATTGGGCTCTCATTTTGATTTTATTCTGCCACAAATCTCCCATGTGATGTAGAGTTCCTTCCTGAAAAAGTCTTGCTGTAGTTGTACATACAGTGTATTCAGCTCTGAGGGGAAGCTTTCCTTTTCTCTTAAGAGCAACTCTACCATATAGCTAAGGCTCTCTTTCACTTTCTCAGTGCCTTACCTCACCTCAGTGGCAGCTGTTACTGTAGGTCAGCATGACATGCTGCAAGAGCGATTGTATGTGGGCTTGTAAAGAGTCCGGTGGCACCTTAAAGACTAACGCAAGTATTGAAGCATAAGCTTTCGTGGGCTAATACCCATCCGATGAAGTGGGTATTAGCCCACAAAAGTTTATGCTTCAATACTCGAGTTAGTCTTTAAGGTGTCACAAGACTCTTCATAACTTCTGCAATTCCAGCCTAACACGGCTACCTCACTGATTCTTGTATGTGGGCTGCGTATCACCCCTGAAGTACACTCATGTGAATTGATTACCTGTGATGAGGGTAGGAATCAGAGAGGTAGCCGTGTTAGTCTGGAATAGCAGAGGTAACAAAGAGTCCTGTGGCACCTTAAAGACTAACTATAAAGTTTTGAAGCATAAGCTTTCGTGGGCTAATACCCACTTCGTCGGATGCAAGCAGTGGAAGTGTCCAGTTTGCAAAGTGCTACCACTGCTTGCATCCGACGAAGTGGGTATTAGCCCATGAAAGCTTATGCTTCAAAACTTTATAGTTAGTCTTTAAGGTGCCACAGGACTCTTTGTTACCTGTGATGAGGGTAGTACTACTTTTGTCTGGAGGAAGGAAATGAGGGGAAGAAAGACTGTAGAACAAACATACTTAAGTGGGTCCAGGATTACTCCAAAAGCAACTCACAGATTTCAATGCCAGAAGGGACCATTCTGAGGGAGTGTGGCGGACTGGAGATTGTTCGAATGGGACTCACGAGAACTGTGCTATACTCCCAGCACTGCCATTGATTTGCTGGGGTTGGAAATGGATTTTCCTCCAGGTCAGATTGGCAGAGTTCTTGGGGGTGGTTTGCCTTCCTCTGCAGAGCGGGGCATAGGTCACTGGTTGGTCTGAAGTAGAGTAAAAGGTGTCTTTGTAGCTTGAAGTCTGTTAATCATGATTTGGGGATTTAAGTAACTCAGCCAGAGGTTATGGGCCTATTAGTGGAGTGGGTGGGTGAGGTTCTGTTGCCTCCTATATGCAGGAGGTCAGACTAGAAGAGTGGTTCCGAAACTGGGATTTGCGATATGTTGCAGGGGATTCTCAGGAAAAAATTCCCTAATGATGGGCAGAGGTCCAGCAGCCCCTGGACTTCCAAGAGCTAATCCGATCAAAGCCAGCATATCAATCACACTGAGGAGATTTAAACTTCAAGACATTATAAGAAATGGAAAGAGGGAGGTGGATATTTTTTGCTGTTTTTAAATTAAATAGCTAGTATTGTTTT
This sequence comes from Sternotherus odoratus, assembly GCA_032164245.1. NCBI lineage: Eukaryota > Metazoa > Chordata > Testudines > Kinosternidae > Sternotherus > Sternotherus odoratus. The sequence continues at coordinate 23,202,312 of JAVMKO010000003.1, forward strand.
TAAAATTATATTGAAAAACAAGTTTAAGCCTTGTAACGTGCGTTGTTTCTCTGGACTACTCAAGACCCGAATGCTTGTGTAGGAGGAACTGCCTGAGTTTTCGTAATCTAATAAAAATACTGTAATTAATAATATGTCTATTACACACTAAAACAAATTTTATATGTCCAAGATCACTGCTTTCATAATTTATGCGCACATAAAGGAGAAAATCCCTGGAAATACTCATTTTTTTGGAGGGAGACAACATTTTAGTCAAAGATTATTAAAATTTGGGAACCACTGGACTAGAAGATGATCACAATGGTCCTTTTTGGTCATAAGGTTGGAGTCTGAGACTTTGGACAAGTCTTTTCACCACCATGGCTTAGTTTCCCTAATTGTAAAGTGGGGATAACGATTCTGACTTCCATTGTAAAGCACTTGGAGACCTACTAATGAAAAGCGTTATGTAAGAGGTGGTATTATTACCTAGTCTGACCACCTTTATAACATGAGCCATAGATTTTCATCTGATGAAGTGGGTTTTAGCCCACGACATCTTATGCCCAAATACATTTCTTATTCTCTAAAGTGCCACAAGTACTCTTCGTTGTTTAAGGCAGATCTTCCAGAAGAGCAGCCCGTCTTCATCTAATGATTTCAAGGGATGGAGAGCTCACCATTTCCTTTGGTAGTTCCAGTGGTTAATCACCCTCACCCAAACTAGAAACACATCACGAATTTTTATCTGGCTTTAACTTCCAGCCATTGATTCTTGTTATGTCTTCTCTTCTAGTTTAAAAAACCTTTTAGTATCTGGTATTTTCTCTCCATGAAGGTACTCAATATATTGTATTGAAGTCACCACTGGATCTTTAGATAAGCTTAAACAAATTGAGTTTGTCTCATTCTTAAGGCATTTTTTCCAGCCCTTGAGTAATTTGTATGGCTCTTCTCTGCACTGTCTCCAGTTCAACAAAAAGAGTTGCTGAGCTTTTCACCAGGAAAAGTCTTCTAGATTTCTAAGGGCCTTTCAGGGTAGGGATGTAAATAGCAGTTAAAAAAAGTAACCGTGTAACTGATTAAAATTGTATCAATTACATGGTTAAAAGTACTGCAGCACCCCCATGTTTTATGCGGGGTGCTGCTCCCAGCCCCAGCACTCAGAGACTCCGCTGCCAGCCCTCACCACCTTCTGCTGTGGCCGAGGAGCCTGTGCCTGGGAACTTGGCCACTGTGCCCAGAGACTCCAGTGGGCAGTTGAATTTAATCATTAATCAAAACCACTAAGACTGGTGCTTATTGGTTAACCTTTTACATTCCTATTTTAGAGTGTGTGTTATTCCAGGAGGTGTGACCAAAAGGCTGACTGCTGGTTTGCCTCCTACCACCCGAGAAACAAAACAATACTAAAATTGCTAGGACTCATCAGTAGCAAGGACAGAGGAGTTCCTTCCTTCCCACCCCTCCTGCTGTTTGGTACTAGTTCCAAATTGAATGTAGCAAGTCTTCGACTCCAAACCAGTATAACTTGAAATAATTGAACTAGACACATGTCTTGTTATCATGTGGGGAAAAGATTGGAGAATTTCTGCCTATGTTGTCCTTGTATCATGTGGCCAGCCAACCCTCCATTTTTCCTGAGACCTGTGAGGACATCCTGCAGCTCTCCAGGGTATACACATGGAGGTCTAGCCTGTCTGTGCTGTTCCAGGCCTTCAGGTACTTGCTATGGCCTCCAAACATGAGCCAAAAATCTTTGAGGGGGTTTGGAGAAGCAGCATAAATTCCAGCAGGTTTGTCGGAAGATGGTGGTATAGAAAGCATCTGTCTCCTAAACCCATGGAGTCCTGGACACATGATCTTTGCACTGGAAGGTTTCTGCAAGATGGCGAGGAGAGAGCTGGGTTGCTACCCTCTGGCAGATTTCTTGTTCCTTTCTCTTTCTTTCTCCCTACTGTTAAAAGAAAAAGGGAATGGGAAGGAGGTGATTCAGCTATGAATCTAGTACAACCATTGATGGGAGTATAATTTTTAATGGGAGTATAATTTGGGTTTGCTTTTTGTTCTAGGAGCTGTGAGCTGCACATTCTTCCTGGCAGCTAACAGCCTATATTCATCCAGTGATGATGTGATAGAGCTAACACCAACAAACTTCAACAAGGAAGTAATTCAGAGCGACAGTTTATGGCTGGTAGAATTCTACGCACCATGGTAAGTATCATAGCTAGTCGGAGAATCATGCATGCTGTCCTGGTACCTGTGCTTTTAAGGGGGTTGACTAATTTCTATAAACAAAGGACTTCCTGCTCACCCTTGTATCTTCGAGGAATACAAAAGGTGACTTACTAGAAATCCTGGACCAACCATTCACTCTCTAACACAGATCTCACTTGGGTTTAAATGCATTTCAATAGCCTCGTGGCCAGCAAAATAAACCTGGGTTTATAGAACAGTTTTGGGGAAATAATGAATCTGTATTGGTAAGAAGTGCATTAGATCCCAGCCTAGATGCTCAAATCTTTTTACATCTATAACTTTCAATATTAACTTCAGTAAAGATAGAAAAATAATTAGGGCTGTCAATCGCCATTAAGCGATTAACTCAAAACAAATTAACTCAATTAGTTGTATCACAATTGCAGTTTTATTCACAATACAATCATAGAATATCAATTCAAATGTACTATAAATATTTTAGATGTTTTCTACCTTTTCAAATATATTAATTTCAACACTGAATACAAAGTGTACAGTGCTCACTTTATATTATTTTTATTACAAATATTTGCACTATAGAAAAAATAAAATATGTAGTATTTTTCAATTCACTTCATACAAGTACTGCAGTTCAATCTCTTTACTGTGAAAAATAATGTAAAAATTAAAGCCTACAAGTCCACTCAGTCCTACTTTTTGTTTAGTCATTCGCTAAATTTGTTTACATTTACGTGAGATTATGCTGCCTACTTCTTATTTTACAATGATATCTGAATGTAAGCACAAGTGTTCCTTCATATGGCTCTGTTGTAGCCGGCGTTGCAAGATCTTTACATGCCAATTGAGTGCAGTTATGTAAAAAAAATTCTACATTTGTAAGTTGTACTTTCACGAAAGAGATTGCAGTACAGTACTAGTATAGGTGAATTGTAAAAAAACTATTTTCTCTTTTCTACAGTACAAATATTGGTAATAAAAATATAAAGTGAGCACTGTGCTCTTTGTATTCTGTATTATAACTGAAATCAATACATTTGAAAATGTAGAAAGCATCCCAAAATATTTAAATAAATGGTATTCTATTATTGTGTAACAGTACAATTAAAACTGTGATTAATCGCAATTAATTTTTAATTGTTTGGCCATGCTAAAAATAATTGATTAGCAGTGCGTTCTAAATGAGGAGTTTCGCTGATATGCCTCTAGTTTGTTTAAGCAGATGTACACAACTCAGTTATCACTCCTCAGTCATGATTGCTTGGGTGTTCAGCTTCACTGGAATAACTTCCCTTGGGATTTCCCCTCTCCTACCTTTAAGGCTTAACAGCATTAGGCAATCCAAGTTCTTATCATATACAGTTCTCTTGCTGGGTTGGAGCTCGCCATCTCAGTTTGAGGCTAGTTTTCAGATTACCATTGTCAGCAGGATAAGGGTGTCCAGTTTGCAAATTAATTCCAGTTCTGCCGTTTCTTGTAGAAGTCTGTTTTTGAAGGGTTTTTGTTGAAGAATGGCCACTTTTAAGTCTGATATAGAGTGTCCAGGAAGATTGAATGCTCTCCTACAGACTAACACAGCTACTCCTCTGAAACGATTTCTTAGGTATTTTGTGAAATGTAGTACGTACCAGCTTGAATGAAAATAAATTTATTTTTTCAAAAGGTGTGGTCACTGCCAAAGGCTAACTCCTGAATGGAAGAAAGCAGCGACAGCACTAAAAGTAAGTTTACTTTCCCCACACACATGCAGTGCTTTGGAGTTGGGTATATTATTTTTTATATAAAAACAATTTAATATTGGTACACAGCAATGATGATTGTGAAGCTTGGTTGAGGAGGTGAAGTCAGAGTGTGGGATATTTTACAGGGAATGCCTTACTCTCACACTATAAAGCAGCAGGAAAGGAGGAAGGGCAGACTGAGATTATGTGCATTTTCCCTTTAAGTACACTGCCTTGTTAATTAGATGAAGAAGCTGAGCCACAGCTGCTGCCCTGTCCTGTGGTGTGTCCCCCCTGCTCTAGGGAAGATGGGGTAAGCGGGGTGCAGGAGTCAGGGGGACACCCTGACATTAGCCTCCTTCTTGCTTCCCTTCCCCCCCCCCCCCCCCCCCCCCCCCCCCACACACAGCAAGCAGGAGGCTTGGGGAGCAACTCCAAGGCAGAGGGAAGGAGCAGCACATGGCAATGGAGGGAGGGACAGCTGAACTGCCTGCACTTGATAGCCTGCTGAGCAGCTGCTGCACAGGGAACGTAGGGGAGCAGGGAGGTGATAAGGGGGCTGTCAATAAGGGGACAGCAGTGATCTGCTGAGCTTTGAATTCACTGTTTATTTTTTGTATAAGCTTTTTTTTAAATAAAAACATTCATTGGTGACTTTGTGTCTCCCATTCCCAACTACAAGGCTGCCATGGCCCCAAACTTCCCCAGTAAATTACTCACTGGTTCTTTCCACCTGACCATTATGGCTCCTTCTGTCAAATGCATTAAGTTACAGTTGAAGCTTTTTAATATTTCAATAGGGTGTTGTGAAAGTCGGTGCAGTTGATGCAGATAAGCACCAGTCCCTAGGTGGCCAGTACGGTGTACGAGGATTTCCTACTATCAAGGTATTTGGATCCAACAAGAACAAAGCAGAAGATTACCAGGGTAAGTGCTGTGTGGTGTGTTTTCATGTCTCGTGTGATATGATTGACACGATAGATAAAAAGAATTGAAAATTGCTTATTCCATGTCTGCTGTCTACAATCAGTAAGGCTATGTTTTATTCATGGATATTTTTAGTAAAAGTCATGGACAGGTCATGGGAGTAAACCAAAATTCACAGCCTGTGACCTGTCCATGACTTGCGCTATATATCCCCAGACTTAATCTTTTTTCTTTTTTGGGGGGGGGGAGGGGCGGTTGGGGCAGGTGGCATGCAGTCTGGGACCCCCACTATGTGTGGGGGTTGGAGGGGGTTGGGGTTGGCAGAGCTGGCCAAGTGTGGTTTCTGCAGGTGGAGCAGCACGCAGAGCTGCCTGGCCACACCTCTGACTAGGAGCTGAGGGAGGGGATGCCCCTCTCCTGTTGCTCTTCTCCCCCCCCCCCCCCCCGAGGTAAGTGCTGCCCAGAACCCTCACCCCCTCCTGTGCCCCAATCCTGAGCCCCCTCCGACACCCAACTCCTGCTGCTGGAGTGTGGGAGGGGACTGAGACTGCCCCAGGTTTGGGTGGCCAGGGGGTCACCCAAGCTGCTCAGGCGTCCTCTGGGCCAGCCGCACCAGCTACTGCAGAAGTCACAGAGGTCTTGGAAAGTCATAAAATCCATGACCTCCATGAGAAACTCCCAGCCTTAATAATCAGATATCTTCATGTAGATTGTTTCCTAAAATAATCACAAACAGAAAAGAACTCTGCTGTTCTTAGTTGCAGTTGAGTAATTCATTTGTTGTGTTGTGTTGGAAACATAATGGCAGATTCCTAGTTAAATCACACTGCAGTACTCAAGTTTGAAAGGTCCGAGGCAATGCAGTAAGATATTACTGATTTCTGAGGAGAGGGTATTTGCTTGCCGTCATGTTGGTAGTGGCCTAATGCTTGTAGAGAATTGTCTTCAATGTCAGTATTGCCTTGCATGTAATTTTATTGCTGTTTAGCATTTGTGAAGAAATACACTTGAGCAACCTGAATGCCCAAGTTAGTTGACTCCCACCATACAAAAAATGTCAGTAATGGCCCATCCTACGCTCACTGAAGCCAAAAGGAGCAGGATTGGGCCTTGACTCAACTTGTAAAATACGGTGCTAATATGATTTTACAGTTCAGCCCTTTACCTCTTTATTCTGCTCTGTCACAGGTGGCAGAACAAGTGAAGCTATTGTTGATGCTGCTTTAAGTGCTCTTCGATCACTGGTAAAGGATCGTCTTAGTGGCAAAAGTGGAGGATACAGTTCTGGAAAGCAGGTAGTTCTCCGGGAATGAATAATACGTTATTTTTATTGATGAGTCTTCGTGTCTTCTGCAGCAAATCAGAACCTTGTGCTCCAAGATCTGTGTAGCACTTGGGGGTGCAAGGGATCACTTTCTGTGTTCATGCTGGTGCAACACTTGCAAAGTGTGTGAAAGAATTTGGGGGTATTTAGTAAGCTGACTGACAGAAGATTATCTCTTTGGGCTGTTTGGCAGCACATCCCAGAAAAGCCACAAGTCTCATTCTTAGGATATGTCTGCCTGGCAACCAGAAAGCCTAGGAAGGGAGATGGACTTCAGAGTCCAAGCTGTGGCACAAGCCTGAATATCTTTGTAGCTATTTTTAGTGCTGTAACTTGTCGGAGTCTGTCAACCCAGGCTTTGGGACTTGCTGCTGCAGGTTTCTGCTTGCTGTGTAGACATACCCGTAAGGTAAGATAAAGTGAATTACATGGTTTAGAAAACAGCCAGGTTGCATGTGATCCTGATGTGCTTTATCAACTGCAGTGGAACTCTTCATTGGCCATTGGTTTATATGGCATGTTTATCTCAGTTCAGCTGTAACCGTTCAGGATATCTATAAGCCTTGTAGTGGTTCAATAATTTAACTTGAAGGAACTTTTTTTCCTGACAGTAAAAATCATTTCAGCTGTTGACTTTTAGAAGTGGAATTTTTAGGTATTAGCTGACTTTTCATCTCCACATCATTCTAAGGACAAGTATTATAGTACAGCGTTATTAATAATGAGCACAAGTTAAATGCTGATGGTAATCATAAAAAATATGATCAATATTTTAAAAGCAACCTGAGTCTTTACCTTGACACATCCACTGCAGTCAGTGGGAGTAGCTTGGCGAAAGCATCACATAGTGATTTGAATATAAACCTCATTAGGTTTATGGCGGACTAAAATCCTTTTTAGAAAGGAACTCAGACACTTGGAGATTCTGAATCCTTAACTGAATGTGTATAAACTAAAAGGATTTTATGTCAGGAAATTTTATGTTTTACATGTATCTGCCTGAAAGGGTTGCAGAACCTAATTTGAACATACGTGTTTCATAAAATCATCTTTACTTCAGTGAAAACAGCTTTCTTCAACTCAAATACTTCACCAGTGCCCGAGCTGGGGAGGCTCTTGTGGCACAGGACATGGGAGTGCTAGGTTCTGTTCTTGGCTCTGCTGTAAGGCTTCCTCTGTGACCTTGGCCAGGTCACTTAGAACCAAACTGTTCTGTCAGGGGAGGAGACTTGTGCAAATGTCAGCCAAAACTGGCAAGCAGAAAGGCCTGGATGGTGGGGGGAAATAAGCCTAACAGCAACATCCAGCATTGCTATAAGCCCTTCTGTAGGTTTGATGCTCTTTGGGTTCTGAGAGGACTTAGTTGGGCAGCAAGAGGAGCAGCTGGTTTTGGGCCATTCTGTGTGATATGACACTGATCCTGCTAGTATTTCCTTCCATGAAGCCTCCAGCATGTCTCTAAATCCAACCATCTTCTGGAAGCTCCCATTCCTTTCTTTGTTGCTGGCTGTGCCAGCATTCGGAGAGCAGCTCCACTGGTAGCCTGCAGTAAGACATCAGTTGTAGCCTGCAGCAGATGTGCAAATATCTGGAGTGCTGCGCATAATGGCCTCATGAAACCAGGACTTGAAGTCCCCTCCGTAAGGAGGGAAGTCCTACTCTCCCAAAGAGATGAGACACTGTGGCTACATCTACACTAGAAACTTCAAAGCGCTGCCGCGGGAGCTCTGGGAGAAAGCTCTTCCAGTGCTCCTGGTAATCCACCTCCACGAGGGGAATGGCGCTCCGAGCCTGTCCACACGAGCGCTTTAAAGCACTCAAACTTGCTGCACTCAGAGGGGTTAATAGAGCACTATAAAATATCAATGGAGATAAGCCCTGCATGTGGAGACTTGTCAAGTTTCTAAGTGCTAATGCAAGAGACCCGTGGAAGGAGCGACTTGGCCTTCAATCTTTGTTTCTCTAGGTAAGTGGGGTTCCTTCATCTCTTTCTCAGAGTTGTATTAAGGCTAAGTTCATTAGTGGTTGCAATTCTGTGGCTTGTTCCATTTGAGGACCTCAATGTAGTTAGTTAAATTAACATGAGAGCCAGAAAGCAAAACATAACCAGGAATGAGAGCACCTGCTAAGCATTAAGTGCTATGGAATGAATGGGATTATTTCATAGTCCAAGCTCTGCAGTGGAAAATGTAAACAGAACGGTGAAAAATAAGAACCCTCTAAAAGTCACAGTCTAACATTGTCAAAAACGCTTGGTCCTCAGCTCCCATTTTCAAAACTGACTAAAGGCCATTGACTTTCAACAGGATTTGGGCGCCTCTCTGCCTAAGTCACTTCTGAAAATATAATTTTGCACCTAACTGATTTAGGAACCTCTTGAACATTTTCTACTTAACCTACCAAAGTGGATAAGAACATTTTAGTGGTAACTTTTTTTTAACCTGATTGTGCCGCTTTATGTTCTGCCTATGAGACTTCTTTCTAAAAGTGAACCAAAAGATCTTGAGCCATTAAGTTCAGAGTTCTGGTCTTTCCAGAGACAATAGTGTTGCTTCCCATAGGTCTTTAGGCGTTAGCTGCAATCTATATGCTCTGTGGGTGTTATTGACGTGGATAGCTCTAGCATGGGAAACTCAGATTGTCTGAACTTGGATATTTCTGATCAACAGGTTTTAATTTAGCGAAGTGCGTAGGTACACACATGAAAGTGATTACATCTGGAGCTGCTGTGGGGTGGTTATGTGAGGGAGCAATGTAAAAGTTCCCCTGGCTTAACAGGTTTTATTTTTGACCTGCAGAGTAGCCAAGAAAGTGGAGACGGGGATAAGAAGGATGTGATCGAGCTGACTGATGACAGCTTTGATAAGAATGTTGTGAATAGTGATGACGTTTGGCTGGTAGAGTTTTATGCCCCATGGTGTGGACACTGCAAAAAGTAAGTGGTGCGAGTACTCTTTAACTTGCCCACTCCAGAATTTACCAGGGAGCCCCTCAGCGGTTTTTAATTCAGCATTTGTTGGACCCAATCCTGCCCCTCATTTGAAATCACTAGCAAAATTCCCACTGCCACCAGTGGGAACAGGATCAGGCCCTTTCAAAGTTTCTTATGTTAAGAGAATCTTCTAATCCAGAATTCGACATCCTGAGATATTTCATGTAGTCCTTGAGTCCTTTTCCAGAGCCGATCCTACTCTGGAGAGAGCGCACTCCTTCAGGTATAGGCTGTGGGTTGTGGTTTCACTAACTTGCCTCTAAAATACCAATTTTTACTTCTAATAATTGGCATTATGTTGCTTTCCAGTCTGGAGCCAGAATGGGCAGCTGCTGCCACAGAAGTGAAAGAACAAACCAAGGGAAAAGTAAAACTGGCGGCTGTAGATGCTACAGTGAATCAGATGTTAGCCAGCCGATATGGGGTGAGTGTGCTTGACAAGATTGAAAATTCCCTCCCCTTGTTTGCAGTATCTCTAATAGGTCACGTTCTCCGGTAACACCAAAAGAACTCTCTTACCTTAAATGGACTTGAGCAATTCATGGGAAAAATTAGTGCTTGTCCCAAACGCTGAGAGAAGGTGAAATAAATATGGATGTTGCCATTGAGAAATTATCTTTGACTCCTGTAGTTTGCTTCCACGAGGTCTGGCATAATTGCACCCTATAGACAGCGGTTCTCAAACTTTTGAGAACCGCGACCCCTTTTTCACACATTGGCAGCCGCAGCGGACCCTTGTCTGTCCGCTGAATGAATTACTTCCATTTTCGGCGGACATGCCGAGCGCTCCCGAAATAGCTCGGCATGTCCGCCGAAAAGCCGCCGAATATGGAAGTAATTCATTCGGTGGCTTTTAAACGGTGCTGGGAGTTCGTGACCCCCCTGGGAGCGCTCGGCGACTCCCAGTTTGAGAAACCCCACTATAGCAGTTTACTAAGTGCCATCCTAAAGTGCCATCCTTTCTGAGACTGTCGTTTTTTGTACATGGGTCTGAGTGTAGCTATCTCCAGCTGAAAGAATTCCAAAGGTGTCATGTTAGCTATACAGATGTAGTGATACCGCAGACTCAGAACTTGGTGCTTCATTGGCTCTCTCTCTGCCAGAAAGAAGTTAGTCTTGATTTTTTAAAGGTATTTAGGTACCTAGTGGAGTTTTCAGAGGCGCCTAGGCACATAAAACTCATTGAGTTTAATGGGTGTGAGGTAAGTTGCTTTTGAAAACCCCACTTGGCTCCTCAGGACCTGATTTTTAAAAGTATTACATGTCCTTCCATATCTCGTTAATACTAAAATGGTTTAAGAAGGTAGAAAGAAAAAACACAAATGAGTAGCGTGCGGGTTAAGGATGAATTCAATCTCACTGACATTCAGCTGTCACTGATAATCAGGTGGCAACCAGTGAAGATACTAGAACAAACTCTTATTAAAAACTAGTTTGTTTTTTAAGGTCCATGTGATGTAGAGGTGGCCATAGTTCTTAACAGGCCTCCCCCTCTCCTCTAATGAACTCAGTGGATCTTCACCTTTGTCTTCAGAGGCACAAAGGATTAAGCTGGCCCTGCTGATATTTAAATCCACGGTTCTAGGGCAGGGGTGGGCAAACATTTCAAAATTGTGTGGAGGGCCGGGTAGGGTAGTGCCAACTCTCACCCACTTCCTACCTCCTGACTGCCCCCCTCACCATCCAGAACCTCCAGTTCCTTGTCCCCTGATCGTCCCCTCCAAAGACGCCCCTACTCTAGCTGCCCACCCAGGACCCAACCCCCTATCGAAGCCCCCCCGATCTTTGTTCCCTGACTGCCCCCCCCAAACCCCTCCATACCTCCAACCACCACCCCCGGGACCCCACCCCCTATCTAAACCCTCCTGCTCTTTGTTCCCTGACTGTCCCCTCCCGAGACCCATCCAGCCTAATCACCACTCCAGGGACTGCACTAAGTCTCCCCCCCCCCCCCCCCAACCCTCTCCCCCTACCTGTGCTCAGCTGGGCGTGGGGCCCCATGGCTGGTGGCACTCCGCCGTCCCCCTGTGCTCTGGCTCGGTAGCGTGGGGCCTGGTGGCAGGGGGCACTCCAGACGCCCAGTTCGGGAGTGCAGGGCCGCGTAGGGGGAGTGCTCGGCCTGGCCCCGGGAGCCCCGGGCGGGAGTGCGGGGCCCTGCGGCTGGCGGTGCTCAGCCTGGCCCTGAGCACCCCGGCCCGGACCCTGGAGCCCCACGGTGGGCAGCACTCCCGGCTCCCCGGCTGGGGGGCGCGGGGCCCTGCGGCGGGCGGCGTTCTCTGCACCCTGGCTGGGGAGCACGGGGCTCCGCGGCAGGTGGCGCTTGGCCCAGCCCCCAGCGGCCCCGCACCGCGGACCCCTGGCGCAGGTAGTGCTCTCGGCTCCCCAGCTGAGGAACGCGGGGCCCTCCAGCAGGGGCGTTCCTGGCGCTCTGCCGCCGGCCGGATACAAATGACCGGCAGGCCGTATATGGCCCCTCGGGCCATAGTTTGCCCATCCCTGTTCTAGGGAGATGTGATGTCCAAATTTGGACCCTTGATGCACCACAGATGCTGACACTACAATAGCTGAGAGTATTTTTAACAAGTATTGACTAATACAATTTTAAATTGTAGCATAGGTGAGAAATAACTAACTTGCCTTTAAAATGTTTAGGGCTGAGGTGTACCCTGTTATGTAGCGTGGAGATCCCCTGTCTTGATGCAAAACCCTCCCTCTAGATCTAGAGTACATCATAGTGGTTGCAATGGAATACCACCAACATTCGAGTTAATATGAACTAATTACTTCCACATTTTGTTGCAGATCCGTGGATTTCCCACAATCAAGATCTTTCAGAAAGGGGAAGACCCTGTTGATTTTGATGGTGGAAGAACGAGATCTGATATAGTTGCTCGAGCTCTGGATCTTTTTTCTGAAAGTGCCCCACCACCGGAGCTGCTAGAGGTATCCCTGCTCTGCAAACCTAACTTCTCTGAGCCCTTTTCTATCCTGTCTCTTGGGTCCTGCAGTTATTTTTAAGAAAAACAGTGATGGTAAAGAAAATGACCAAAGTGGCGCATGAACAGAACTTCTTTTGGATCAAAAGTACCCAAAGATCACAACCCGGCCTATGGTGTAGTGTAGCTTTACATTTTTTACCATGAATAGTTCTGCTCATTAAAGAAGCTGGCCTGACAGCCCTGAATGCTGAAGACCTTGATCCACAGACTAGAGACTCTGAAGGTAGCAGCAGTATGAGCTATCTTGCCAGTGCATCTAAATCCTCATGTGAAGAGAGGGGATGAGATGAAAGTTCAGATTTCATTTCCACTAAAACCTTAGCCCCTTTGCTGAGACTCTGGGGGTGGCGTTGTCATGTGAGCCACCTGTACAGTAAGAACTGGGTGGAAACAACACTCACATCACTTAGTCTAACAGCTTACAGTTGGTAACTTCTAGATTTGAATGACGTGGGCTGGAATGTAGTTAGTTCTGAAAAATAATGTGTTCTGCCATTATTTTAACAAGGAGCTCCCACAAATCTTGTGCCTTAGCCTGTGATAAAAATCTGTGCGCTGAGGTGAGGGACTGGCCAACTGAATAACTTTTCCATTTAAACAACAATTCCCTCCTAACTGACATCACAGCCTAGTGACACTACTGGGCAAACTTCTACTAAGCTGTACTTTGTAGCAGTGTTTACGGTACTTGGAGCATATTAACATTGCAGTACCATTAACAGTTTATGCCAACTCTGCCCACATATCTACACCAGCAACACCATCACAGGACCTAGCCAGATCAGCCACACCATCACTGGTTCATTCACCTGCACATCTACCAATGTAATATATGCCACCAATGTCCCTCTGCTATGTACATCGGCCAAACTGGACAGTCTCTATGAAAAAGGATAAATGGACACAAATCAGATATCAGGAATGGCAATATACAAAAACCTGTAGGAGAACACTTCAACCTGCCTGGACACACAATTACAGATTAAAAAGTCACCATATTGCAGCAAAAAAACTTCAAGACCAGACTGCAAAGAGAAACTGCAGAGCTGCAATTCATTTGCAAATTTGATACAATCAATCTGGGATTGAACAAAGATTTTGAATGGCTTACTAATTACAAAAGAAGCTTCTCCTCTCTCTGAGTTCACACCTCCAGTTCAGTTGCTAGAGGAATATCTCACCCTCCCTGATTTGAGATGACAAGCTGGTTCAGCCTGATTGGACTAACCTTGTTATCTCCCACCTGGTTCTTGCCTACTTATTTATACCTGCCCCTGGACACTTCCACTGCTTGCATCCGATGAAGTGGGTATTATCCCAAGAAAGTTTATGCTTCAATGCTTTAGTTAGTCTTTAAGGTGCCACAAGACTCTTTGTTACTTCAGTTTATGTAATGTGACACACACACGTTTCGCCGGGTTTGAGTACCTGAACCACTGGGGTGCAATTTGAGCCATTTCACAGGAAATAAACTGCAGTTCAAAAGTAATAGTTACCTGGCCTGGCATCACGCTGCCCGCCTCCCCATTCCAATCACGGTATCTTAGTGGCTGACAAAATTATAAAGTGCACGTGCACCCTCTCCCTGGAGATTGGCAGGGTTGGATTAGGCCATATTTGTTGACAAACCCCAATATGTCTGTCTAATGAGCCTCAAGACTAGAAGTTCCTCTTAGCAGGGAAGATTTAGCAGCATCTCAAGTGGGGTTGGCTCCACCAAAGGCACTGAAATCACCCAAACTATTCTCAGTTCAGTGGAATTTTTACCATGGAGATTGTCTGCTGCACTGCCCCACTCCTTCCCACATGTTGCTGCTAACCACTTCACTAGCTTTTATTGTTAGCCTGCTGACAGGCTATTTAAAACTTTATTCCCTATTAACTGTCTCTCCATTTGATCTCCTCTTGCATCTGAATATTTCAGCATCAGCCGTATTGGTAGGAATATGCATAGATTTGGGCCTGGTGTTTCAGATAAGCATCCTGCTAGTGGACTAGAGGGAGGCTCGCGGTATTTCTTCTGGCATGTTGCCATGGAGAAAACTAGTTCTCTTTCTCATCCAAAGCAGTTGTCTCTCCAGGTAGGACTAAGTTTGAGGCTATAGCACCCAGCACTATTAATCACCTGAGTGCTGTGGCATTTATAATCTCTGGTTTCTTGTTTCTTTCTCAGATTATTGATGAAAATGTTGTGAAGAGTACCTGCGATGCCCACCAGCTCTGTGTCATTGCTGTGTTGCCCCATATTCTCGATACAGGTAGAATAAAAGGAAGCATTTTTCTTTATAATGTCACTTGAGAAAAAAGAACGACCTGCCTTAACTTGTCAAATTCTGTCTGGCAAACAGGAGCTGCAGGTAGAAATTCCTACTTGGAAGTCATGTTAAAAATGGCAGACAAATACAAAAAGAAAATGTGGGGGTAAGTGTAATTGCTGGCTTGGCCACTTCTCTTGAAAAGGGGTGTGTGTGTGGACAGTGACATCAGATGTCTGTATTAGATTCGAGGAGGTAGTTACCCTATATTCTGGAAGATCCCGTGTCTTGTTTTTCTATAGAAATACATAGGTACCTTGCAGAGATGGGCACAGCTTTGCATCTGTCGGTGCTATATTGCAGATAAGCTAAGAGAATGGTAAAACAGAAAGCCCTGTGAATTAGTCAGTGGATACTTCTGTCAACATGACTGCTTCTTAAAATGGGTCTGTTTAAAAAAACAACTAAACCAACTGGATCTAATCCTTTTTTCACCTTGCTTTCAAATGTGTATTTTGACTACTTAAGGCTAATGCCATCTAAACATACCTCCCAGCTCTGAATGTTGAAAGCAGTATTTGAGCTATAAAATGTGTCTGGTTTCTTTGGCGCCTTACTTTGTTCGGCTGGTTTTTCTCTGTTGTCTGATTATATTTCAGAAGTGCAGGCTCTGTTAATGTCTTGCCTCACATTCCCACTGTGGGCCAACTGGCATTTTCTTTCTCCTTCTCCCTCCATGCTGGGTTGAGCCAGTATGTCCTTCCTTTCCCACAAGCCAGGGAGAGGTCTGCTAAGGAGGGTGATGTTGCCTTAGGGTTAGCCGTGGACTCCAGGTTGCTGGGCATCACAGGAAGTATGGTGGAGCATTCTGACATGGTAGCTGCTGGGAAAGAAGCCATGTGAGTGAGAGGGGGTGGCATGACAGACTGGGGGTGGGGGGGAGTGCTGAGACCCTATCAACTCCTGACTGGTCTAATGCTCTATTTTCCCTGGAGCACTTGTTAGGGGCAAGAGAAACTGAATTGAGAAACGGAATTAACCAACTGGGGAGTGGAAAGATCACACTCACCTTCTCTGCTCAGCAGCCTGCCTCAGGTGTGATTCAAGGCTACAGTTTTTCTTGTTTGGCTTACAGTGGGCTAAGCCTTGCCTGCTTACATTAAAGCACAGCAATCTGTTGAAATAGAGCAAGTCAAGCACTGGTTCAGTAACCTGGTTCTTGTCTTGTAGGGGCATCTGTTTATAGCCAGTTCTATGGTACAGACTTCAATGGTTAGGCCTCCTTTGGGACCTTGGACTAGAAGTCATTGTTGAAGATTGAAAGGTTTTCTTTACATAGTCAGAGCATGATTCCACATCACGGCTAGGCCTTACTGACTTGAATAGCAAGAGAGTGGAGAGAGCTGAGGTGGTGTGTGACAGTGCAGATACCATTGGTATGATGATACTGATCTAAAACTTTGGAATCTTCCTTAAACTTTGGTAGGAATCTGTGCAGCACTGTGAACAGAGCTACAAAGGACGAGGATGTTTTTGCTAATGAAATAGCAGACCTGCCAAAAACTGGTGTAAAAGCAATAATATAGCAATAATACAGTACTGTCTTCAAGGTTCTTTTTTACCTTTAAGGTGGCTGTGGACAGAGGCTGGAGCTCAGTCTGAGCTTGAAAACTCATTGGGAATTGGAGGATTTGGGTACCCAGCAATGGCAGCAGTTAATGCACGGAAGATGAAATTTGCCCTCCTGAAAGGATCTTTCAGTGAACAGGGGATTAATGAGTTTCTCAGGTACAAACTCTTTTTTTTTTCTTTTAAATAATTTAAACTCTTAGTTAAACGAAGTCTCTGGCTCTATGGAGACAGAACACATTGTACAATGTACATTGGCATGCCAGGGTAAATTCATTCAGGAGTGTGGAGCTCTGGAAATAGATTACTAGTTGCTGTGGGTGGTGGTGGTTGTTTTTATTGTTGGCTTTTTTTAACTGAAGTGTGGGTCTACGGAGGAGTATCAGAAAACATAAGACCCTGATCCTGCAGAGGATTTGCAGGATCGGACTGAGCGCTTCAACTGCAAGTTGCAAAATACTCAAAGTAGTTAGCATGTAAATAGTATGGGGTGGGGGAGGGTGGAGAGAGAGAGAGGAAGGTGGGGGATGTGGAACTTATCCCAACTATTTGATTCTAATAGACTGAGATTGTGTTAATAATTCAAATCCAGTGTAGAATTTTCCTGAAGGTAGGTCTGCACCATCACCATTCTTCCTAAGTTTTATAAGTGAACTGTGAAGCAAAAACATCAGTGTGGATTTCCGTGCTCCATGTCTCCCAACCACTCTTCCTCCCTCCACCAGATTGTGAGTGCACTGAGCATGGAAAGTTCTAACCACCACTTCAGAGAAAGTTGGTTTTGCACTTGTGACATACTGGTTAACTGACGTCCCAAAGAGTGACTTCACCAGTACTAGATGTTCATTTTAATTCAGAGTACTTCATAATCGTGATTGTGTGCTCTGGGCAGCCTCAGTGAATCAGGAACTACCATGAACTTTACTAGCATGAGTCCATTGGTTGCAAGCAGCTCAGTTAAGAGATTTGTTGAAATAACTCCTTGTCGCTGATGGAAAACCACAGGACTGCCAACACCAGTAAGTTTGTAACCGTATTCTTTCAAACCAGTTCACGCACTGTGAACCCTAGCACTCTTCAGTGACAGTGGCACAGAACAGAATCTGCTGCATAATGTGCATACTTAACGGATGTAAAAAATCATTGTGGAGGTGTCAACCTAAATCAATGTTTAGTAGACTGATTTAGTGGGTTTTCCATTTAGTTTTGGGTTGAAATCTACCAGAATTTTTTTTCTTTTAAGCAGAAAGATTTAAGTTTATCCCACAAAATGTAAGGCCTACTAAATAAAAAAAGTAATATTCTCAAAAAGCTTATCAGAAAATGTCCATAGGCTGATGGTCAGCACTGCTGTGACAACTGTCTGTCATTTCTCAAACTTGGTAAGTTCTTGTATGTTTTAAAATAACTTTAGTGAAACCTTTATGGGTGCCGTGAATAGTGATGCGAGAGGACTGTATTCCTAGGGCAAATATCTCACAGTAGCCACCATATTGATGGGCTGTATAATTAAAGATTGGTGTTACCTTACCAAAGAGAAGGACTTGCAGAGTAGAAGATGACCTTAACACTTCAGCTCAGGTGTGCTGTGTTTAAGGAAAGTAGTACAGTCGCAATACCTCGTTAGCTCTCTTAGTGCAAGTTGAGCATGGTGCTGTAACACTTATGACTTTATGTGATAGGAAGCCTGTAAACTGTTCAACTGAAATCAGGAAAACTCAGTCTCTGAGGGGGAGGAGAGGAGCAGGAGAACATAAGGAGATAATGATGGCCAGCCTCAGAATAAGTGTGAATTTACTATTGAAAAAAATAGGGAAAGGAATAATGTTTGCTGTTCAGAAAGGTCACGCTCTTTCTGCAAACTCAGTTAGCAGAGCAGGGTGAGATGAATGCAGAAGCTGTTTACCCTCTGAGTCGCGCTGTAACTGATAAAGATTTATGCTTCTGACTTGAAGGAGATGGAACTTCTGCAACTGGCAACTAAGTGCCTAATCCAAGATGGCAAAATAACGTTATTGCCCATCTTGAAGTAAAACATCCTTGCCAGAAACTAGAACATGTAACCAACTAATGGCTTTGGGCTTGTCTCCTCTTCACTGTGTGTGGCACAAGTAGGCAATCCATTATAAAAAGGTGCTTAGACGCTGACCAGTCATGCTGCTGCATTTGTCAACTTGTGATGTTTGGCGTCCTGGCAGTAGATTGTTTTTAAAAACAGCCTCCCCTGTTTATGGGTTGACTGGTTTCAAGATTGTTTCTTGGTGTTTATCTTTGGATCTCTCTAGAAATTCTTCTTGTCACCTTCAAAGTTTTTACCATTCTTTAACAATCTATGAACCTCAAATTAGGGCTATTTGATATTTTGGAATTGTGATCCACTCAAGATCCAGTAGCACACCAGATTCCCTATTAAAGGTATACAAACTAATACATTGTGTTGGAGGTGGATGAGATTGGAAACTTCATAAATGTTTATTGCCACTTTTTTTTTTCCCCTTCCCTGCCTGCCCACTCTCCCAGGGAGCTCTCCTTCGGTCGTGGATCTACTGCACCAGTAGGTGGTGGGGGTTTTCCTAAAATTAACACAGTCGAGCCTTGGGATGGTAAAGATGGTGAGGTAAGAAGCACTTCTTCGCTGCTTGTGTGTACAACTTGCTAGGTTAAAAAGAAATACTGGACATAGGAACTGAACCCGGGTGGACATGCTTTTTCAAAATGTTTATTCCCAGAGTAAGTGAAACACTTAGTATTTTCCCTTACAAAGTATTCAGAGTGCTGCTTTTTAAACGTATCTCCATAGCCACTTGGTAATAAAGAATAGCTAGGTAATATTGTAATGCTCATTCTCTAAACTAAACCTCTATTGAATCTCCTAGTTACAGAGACAACAGCATTTAAACACTAGGAAACCTAATCAGGCCTACCAGATAGCTAGTTATCTGAAGTCAGGGAGAGTTATACTCTGCCTTGTTAATGTCTTATGTCCTAGTCAATAGTATTAAATTTCAAGCCGTTGAGGCTGAAATGCAATTTATTGCCAATGTGTGGTAATAAGGGAACTTTAGTGTGTGAACTAAAGGGGTGACTACACTATAGCACGTGAAGTTAGATGGGTGTTGACCCTGCCGTATAGTGACATGAAACTAAAGCTTCACTTGCATGGGACTTAACTACACAGTTTTCATTGATAATAACGTCGTCATAATTGAGGGATGCAGTAAATCCTTGATTATTATATATAGGGTTCAGTGGCAAAAGTTTGTTGTTTTTTAAAAAAGGTGGGGAGGAGCCAAAGAATCCGTGCTGGGCTTTGTTTTAGTAAGAACTTGGTAATGCCGTACAAGTTCCATCTTTTTGGATAGCGTGTTATAAATACATTCCCTGGTAGCACCCCAAGAAACATGAATTGTGCTGGTCCCAGGCTCAGTTAAGTGGCCATCGGGCCGATGTTGAAATGCACTAAGGATATTTCAGTCATGTGAGCTTCAGTTTTTTCCACTGAAGTGCCATTTAGCTCTCTCTAGATCCAGATTTAGTCTTATTTTGGATGACACCTCTGTCATCCTCAGCAGGTGTCATAAGTGTGGAGTGTGCCTTGCCTGGGTGGGGCTGTGTTATCTGAGACAGCAGTGTCATCAGAGCCTCCCGACCATGAGGGAGGGAGGGGTTTAGTTAGTTGAGTTTCAGCTTGGGCTTGCCAATGTAGCTTGGTAAGAGTTCTGGAGCATCTTTAGCTATGAAGATGGCTCTACTTCCTTCTTATATTCCTGATTAGCTGTACTGTGAGAATAACCTTTTGATTCTTTTAAGCCTGTGCCTATTTGGGGTGCTTCTCTCCTTTTCAGAAGAGAGTTAGAGAACTCCAGATTGTGAAGTGTAATGCATCTTTGTTTATTCCCTTTTCTTCATTAAATTTTTTAGTTATAAAGAACGTTTGGTTTATTCCCTTAAGGTTTTCTCTGCTTCCAGTCTGGGAAGGGAGAAGGGAAGGGAGTAGGTAAACAGGTCCGCTCTGTGTAGGAGCCGAGGACAGAGTCTGTCTCCTTCTACCTTCAGACAAGAAAGGGGGGGGGGGGGGAGGAGGAACAGCCTCTGAGGGTCCGGCTCTCAGGTAGAGAGATGGAGGGTGGGGAAGTTCGGGGGCCCCTCCAAGGTTTTGGAAGTACACCCGAATGGTGGCAGCATTGGGTAACCCCAGTTTCCCAGCTGGCAAAGTGGGGGTGTTGGGGAGAAAGACTTAACTTAGCTGGGGGGGCAGTTAAAGTTTAGTTGGTCTGGCATACAAGAGTCCTTTTCTCTGTACTCAGGAGCACAGGGATCAGAGTATCTCTCTTACAGCAGGGAATTGATTTTTCAAGGCACATGTAAGAACATGGCACATACAAGCACAGGTATTCAAAAGCTCCGCTTGTGATTCCACAGCTTCCTGTTGAAGACGACATTGATCTCAGTGATGTGGATCTTGAAGACTGGGACAAAGATGAATTGTGAGATCTTCTGGAAGCTTCTTTTCTTGGGAGAGTTTGTGCAGCAGTTTAGAACATTGTTCACAATCAAATGGATATTCCAGTGGCCTTTTTACAGAGAAGTAGCACTTGGCCAGCTCTCTGGAACACTGCAACAGTGAACTGTATGCCTCTCAAGAAAACATTGCAAAAATTCTATGAATTGTTGTAACCAGTAAATTTGATTGTATTCTGTGTAACAAATATTTTGAGGACAACATTGATCTTTAACTACAACATCTTGGTTTTTATTTTGTCCATGGAGTGTCTGCTCTTTGAATGTTTCTGGGGGATGTTACTGTAACCAGTTTTAATGTGATTTTTTTTTCATTCAGATGGAACCTGACCACCTTCTGTTTCAATTAAAGAATAAAACAAGATATTTTTGACATAGAGTATTAGTCTTGTACAGGGCAATAAACTTGCACACAAAGCCATCCAGGTTCATATGACTGTTGTCAAGTAAACAGGGTAACACAAGGAATGGTGCCGTAAGGCTCTTAAACTACCCTGCCACTATACAGCTTCTTGACAGCCTTTGCTTGAAGATTAGACCAGACAATCTTGGTTTAAAATGCTCTTTCTAGTCTTCTCTTTCCCCCTATTTTCAGGGATTTTCAGTTTCTTGGAAACAACATACAGTACCACCTCCGATGGTGATCTTGTCATCTGATAGCTGGGTCGCTGCTTGAATGGGAGATTTCTAGGGAAAATGCAGACTGGTGATAAGAGCTGCTGATTTCAGAAAGTGGCAGTTTTCCTCCGAGTTGGTAGTGAGCCAGTGACCCACCAGAGTGTGAAGGGTCAACGTGCTGCTGTAGAGAGGCCTAAAACTGATACTGACTGGTTTCTTCAACGGAACCAGGTGTATTCTCCCCAGCATCCTGGCCAAATTCCAACTTTGGTGATTATGTTCTACCTTCTTAGATTTCCCCTACATTTTCCATTGGATCTGGTATTCTTTGCTTTCCATCTTACACTGCTAAAATACTTCCTCTTTCACCCCAGGCGTGGTTACACTTTGGTGTTTGGTACAATTATTGGTTTGTAAAATCAATATTCTAAAAATGTAAGGCCAAAGGTACTAAATAAATTATTCTATGTATCAGTGTCTAGCAAAGTTACTGTACATAGGACTGACCTGTGTATGAGATAGCGTAGCTGAAAGCTCCCTTTCACCTTAGTAATTTTACAATCTACCCCAACCTAAAATTGTCTCTAAAGTCTCTCACACTGACAAAGTTGATGGACTGTACCAGCTGTAGGTGACCGTTTCGTGCTAGCCTTTAATAATTATTAAATTCTAAGGGAGTTGGGATAAAATTTTCTAAAGTGCCTAAGTGACTCCTGCTGTAGACAGCGCTAGGTCGACAGGAGAAGCTCTGGCAGCAGAGGTTGCGTCTCCACTAAGTGCTGCAGTGGCACAGCTGCATCGGTATAGCTGTGGTGCTGCTGCATTTTAAGTGTAGACAAGCCTTGGGTTCCAAAGCTGTGTTTTCAAAAGTGACTTAGGCACTTGGCGCCTTTGAACATTTTATCCCATCTGGTTTTAAGGTTAAGGGCAGGATTTCCTCACTTTGTTAGATCAGTAACATCGCAAACTATAGCTGAAAAACAAATCTTACAAAATCCTGATTGCGCATTGCTAGTTAACCCACTAACCACCAGGCTATTTTAACTTTTGATTTTATTTTAAATTCCAGTAACGATGATGATCCCCTCTTTGTAACTTACAAAATAAATAAATAAAATGCACCTGCTTATGAAGCATGTTTTCTAGCCATACGAAGGAAAGAGACAGTATAAAATAGTAAAACACTTTACTTTCACAGTGGAGTAGATTGACAGTTTGACATTTTTGTGCTACATATGCAAAAGAATTCTTATAAAATTATCCAGCTAAGCAGGTGCCTGCATTTTAATTGGATTGTTAATGGCTGAAGAGCATAACTCTACTGGGACACTGGGGACTTGCACATGAGTAAGTCAAGCTTGATTTATTTTTTTTAATTCTTAACTGTAATCAAGAAGACTGAGGTCGACCTTGAAATAGACATAAGGATAGTATTCTTGATTGCTCAGTTGTAAACCAGGAATGTCCATACTCATCTGCAAAAGGAGACAAAGTAACTTAGGAGCTAGAAATAAACTATTCTGAGATGCGATCACTTGTGTTTTTACATCTCTGTCAGTAAATAAAACACTATTACATTTGCGCTTTAATCAATGGTTCTGTCTGAGAAGTCATGCTCAGTTCTGACTCTGTGGATTCTTTCTGAAGTATTTATAAATTAACAATTTTTTTTTAGTTGTTCCAAACTAACTCTTCACCTCCTCCCCCTCCACCCTCTGGAGTGGATACCTACTAGCCACTTGTCTGTAAATTGCTCCCTACCATGGGATTGCTGGGATGATTTAGTTGTGGTTGGTCCTGCTTTGAGCAGGGGCTTGGACTAGGTGACCTCCTGAGGTCCCTTCCAATTCTGATATTCTATGATTCTATAATTGTGCTCACCTCCATTAGAATAAAGTCAGGATTTTGTAAATATTACTTAGGAATAGCCAATATGGAGGCTGGGGCAAAATTAGGGGCTTTTTTGGTCACAGAAATTGCCACCCTGGATCGGAAGAGCGGTCTATCTAGTCCAGTATCCTCTTTCTGATGCTTCAGAGGGAGGTGAATGAAATGTCCAATTAGTGCCTCCCACACTAGATCTCTTAGCCCCTTGCAATATACGGTAAGTCTAAACTCTGCAGCATGAGGTGCTATATGACCTGGTTTCTGAGCCCTGGTTTTAATTAACAGTCTTGCAAATTTATGGTCTTGTTCAGAACTAATGGCCATAGTCTCTCCTGCAGTAGACTGAACACATACATCCATCATACTTGCTGCTGCTACTTCATCCAGATGTTTGAAGACTGCGTTAAGAACATCTCTCAGGCGTTTTACAGACTTCTTGCTGGGCTGCAGCAGCATTGCCTGGAAATTCACGGGTAGGCCATACCTTTAAATACACAGAAGAACACTGTGCTCTTGGTACAGTGCATTCATTTCAAACCTCTGGGAACTCTTCCTCCTATCTCTCCAATCTCATATCAGCCTGTCTTCACCAGCTCACTCCTCTCCTCCAGTGCAGAAGAGTCTTTCCCTTTTGCTGACTCATCATCTGATAACATTGCATGGGAGCACCCTTGTGACACCTAAAGTGGATTAAATGTGTTCTGTCCCCATTGTAGCCTTCATTTTACTCCTCCCCCATAAATACACTTGAATAGTTATTCACCCTTTTGCCTCCTTCAAGCAGCAGCGCTGTTCGTCTCAGTCATCTAAATTTTTCATGTGCTGCTAGGAATTGCTAGTCAACTCTAAAGTGGTGCATTTTCCCCTCTAAAGTTATGTCTGAAAATAAACCGCTTGTTTGAACTTCTCCATGCTTACCTCAGGACAGATTCAACAAACACTCTCAGGGCTTTCACGTGAATCCAAGCCACAAATGCTTCACTGAAGTTCACTTTCAGCCAGCGCAGTAGTGGCCCCTATGGCAATAAACAGAATAACAGTGCTATTTCTCACCTTGCTTTCGAAGTACTGATACTGGGCCTAGTTAGGAACAATTCACATTTGTGACTTGGGGGGCCTGTAAGGTAGTAAGGATGATTTAGGGATGGAGCTCTAGACAGGGTTCCAGGCTCATCCACAAGCTTGGGTGACCTTGGGCAAGTCACTGATGCTAGCCTGTGCCTCAGTTTCCCCCTGTATAAAAGATTTTTCTACTCTACAGGGCTGCTGTGAGCTACAAGTCCATTTATGATTGTGAGCTGCTAATCACTACAGTGATGAGGGGCTGTATCAGTCGCTAGAAGGTAAAATCAAAGTGTTACTTACGTATTGTTGTTTCTTATCTGAAGCTAATTTCATTATTTCTTCCTTTTCACATTTCAATTCTTTCTCATCAAAATAAAATTCTCGGACCATGAACCTTAAAACAAATATGTTGGCTTGTAATAGCTGCCGCTCATGTAACTTGCCTGGTCATTTGTCATATGCTTCTGGAATAATACAATTTCCAGCCAATGGTGAATGGTGCTGTTACCCCAAAGCAATGTAGAGTCACCTCAGCATAGCAGGAGTTATTCTCCCAGACACATTGTGCCTTAGGCCAGCAAGTCGGACAGCACCAGGAGCGGTGGTTGTGGGCTGCTGCTGTGCCACTCTTGGAGAATGCAGTGTACATTCACCCCTGGAGAGGACAGACCCTGCTGGGCTTCCCTGCTCTCAATGAATCTAGGGCCAGCAGCTGTGAGAGACATGAGCAGTCCTTGGACTTAGAGGAATGTAAAAGCTGTGGTTGTGTTTGGCTCCTGCTTCATGCAGGGAAGGGGCTCCCTGCATCCTCTCCCCATCCTGTGTAACCATGTGAGGCTGGCCCACTCTGCAGGAGCTGTTCAGTAACTACAGTACCTGTTTTCTCTGGCTTTGGCTTTGAAATCATCCATCACTTTTCTAAACAGTGTCACAGTGAAGAGTCCTCCCTCCGCGTCCTCAGCAATCATTCTGCAGGAAGGAAATGCACTGCAGTAACCTAGCATATGTCTGCTTGCTTTCTCTTCTGTTAGTCCTCCTTTCTGGCTGCTGTTTGCCCCTCTTCTGTCCACCTATATTTTTGAGACAGGAAGTAGCAGACAATCCCCCTTCCTGCCCACTCTCTAACTCGCCCTCCTTCACTTTCTTCTATTCCCATTGGTTCCCTTCCTCCTGATCTGCCATCTCCAAGCTTTGTGTCTCTGGACTGGACTTTCTCTCTTGTGATGATCTACACTTTCCTGCTGCTGGCTATCCACTGGAATTTTTACTTCCTGGTAAATCCAACAGGGTAAGAGTTAACTAGGCTTTTGTTGCTACAAGAGACATCCAGAAAGCTGAATTAATCCATCCCCAATCAGAGAACAGTTAAATGGCAGCACTTGTGTAAGTGTCTGTAACTCCACTGGCTTTAATGACGTACCTATTTACATCATGACAGAATTTGACCCATATTATTGTAACAACATGTTCCTCTATTTTCATAACAATAGCAGGCGAAATAAGTAGTTTGTTGAGTAGTCAGGTGTCAAGGTAAAAGCAGAGAGGCCTGAATCAGTGGACATTTCAAAGGAAAAGCACGGCTTTTGTCAAATAGCTCACTTAAGCATTTTCATTCATCTGTACCTCCCCACAACCATTTTAATCAGGGATTGAAGTAGCAACAATGAGATTCAGAGGATAGTGTCTCTCCATACATTCTCAGGGAGCTCTTTTGTTACATGTACTATTCCCTTTGCAAGCCAGGGACTTCAAAGGATGAAGATGAAAACAGCACAGGGCTCTCAGGAGCAAACAGGGAAGCTAGTTCAGGAATTCCACTCACTTTGTGGATCGAGGCACAACCATGTCAGAGAGGGATTCATATGTTTTTTGCCATTGTGCGTAGTTCGACCTGTGGGCAACACAAAACAAAGTGCATTAAGTAACTGAAAAGTGCAAGCATTTCTACTAAGTATATACATGTGCATGTGATAGCCCTCTGCTAAGCTACACCAAGCATATTATAAATTAACTTATCAAATGTCTGTTGCCACATCACCTGCCCAAGAAGCTCTTTCACCAGGATTTATTCTAACATTCCAAACTCTAGAGTTGTTTCAAACTGCAGTCATTAAAAAAAGGGGGGAAAAAAAGCAATCTGCCAGCCTCATTCCCTCACATGGGGAATTCCTTCCTCCCCCCCAGTTATTCTAGCTGGAGGCCCACCATGACCAAGGTTTCCAGTGATGGCTTTTCTAGATATCAAAATAGCACAACTTTCAAAATCTGGTATTGTATACCCTTGAAGGTCTAGAAACAGCAGCTTTATCCCATGGGAGAGGGGAGATTTCCAGGTTCCCAAAGGGCCCCAACACTTACTCCTAGCTCACCCTGGAAGGGCCTGAGATCACAGACTACACACAGTGACATTTTGATGTTTAGACAAGGTATTCTTTTAGAAATGTTTTCCATTTGTTAGTTTGATTTTCTTTCCCTCCCTTTGAGCCTTGGCCAGTTGGCAGCATGGTAAAACGATGCACTTAATGTTCCACTAAGAGCACCCTACAGCCAGAGGGCAAGGGGCTCCAGGTGAAGCACTGAGTCGCAGCTGGCCTGTGTACACAGAGCTCGGTGTACACTCACCACCCACTGTCCTCTTTATTTAAAAGGTGTCTTGCACTATATCACTGGAAAGCTAACTCACTGATCAATTAGTATGCTTGCATGGGGTATGTATGGTTACTATGGAACTATGTTTTTTCAACTGTGTTTGGCAGGTGGGACTTAAGGCACTCAGCCCTAGACTAAGGAATTTGGTTCCAGCCTGCTTGAATATCTCGCCAATGTAAATTGAGCAAGGAGAAACCATGGAAATGTATTTACAGAAAAGGTGAACAAAGCCACCAAACTAACCACCTGACAGTGGGAGGAGACTGCAAATATTAACATGGCATCAGCTCCCCCGGTGCACATAGCAAGCTGAGCCCCCCCCGGAGGGCTTCCTGACTATGAAAAAAAAAGATAAAATTTGAGGCTATCAGCAGAGAGAGAGAGAGTCATTCTGACATCCTTCTCCTGACAAGACAAAGGAACCGAGCGCTTTGAGCTCTGTGTTGGATCCTGGTGAAGAACTGGCCAGCCATGCTGGAAGAATGACCATGGTGAGGAAAACTACTTTGTTTGAGAAAACTAGTTCAGTAAGTTAGGTTTTACTCTTAGGGCTGGTCCCCACTATGACGGGGGGGGGGGGGGGGGGGGAATCGACTGCAGATACACAACTTCAGCTACATGAATCACGTAGCTGAAGTTTGCGTATCTGCAGCCGACTTACTGCTCGTCCCCGTGGCGGTCGGTGGCACGCTCCCCCGTCAACTCCAGCTTGCGCCTCCCGGCGAGCTGGAGTTCCAGAGTCGACGGGGGAGCCGCGAGCGATCGATTTTGATGTGATAAATCGATCGCCAGAAGATCGATCGCTACCCGCTGATCCGGCGGGTAATGAAGACGTATCCTTAGAAACATACTTTTACTTTCGTCTGTTTATAACCATTTCTATCCCAATGCCTTCTGCTTGGGATCGCTTAAATGTCTGTTATTTGTTAAAGAGCCAAGGTGGGTGAAGTCATAGTTTTACTGGACCAACTTGTGTCTCTCACCAGCAGAAGCTTTGGAGAGCTCTGTGTAAGCTTGAAAGCTTGTCTCTCACCACCAAAAGTTAGTCCAATAAAAGATATTACCTCACCCACCTCGGCTCTCTAATAACCTGGGACCGACACAGCTACATGTGCTTTGTTAATAAACTTGATCTTTTATTACACACCCATCCCAGTGCATGATTCTAAATGAGGGGTAAAAGCCTCAGCCAAACTAATATCTGGTGCTGTGCACTGTCTCTTTAAGGGAGCAGCAAACTTGATAACCTTGGTGAGTGCTACAGGAGAGATGGTTTTGAGGAGACTCAGGACTGGAAAGGCTGCTGGTGTCACCCTGCAAGGAGTAATGTAAGGCTGAGGCCATGGTGCTGGGATCAGGGCAGGCAGGGACACAGCCCCTCACTGTCCGAGTGAAACCCGGATGTGTCACGTGTAGCTTTACAGCTACAGAGATTTTTATTAAAATGGTCCCAGTAAAAATATATCAAACTCTCAAAAAGTTTCTGAAAATAACTTTTCTATACAATGTGGCATTAAAGAAACCATGATGACAGGGGCTCGTAGAAAGGTTTAATGAGCTCTCAGTTGGCATGACTTGTGACGTGTGCATGCAGATAAAAAAACCTGCATGTTTATGTAGTTCCTAGATGTATCCTAGACCCGGTCTACACTCAAAAATTACACTGACCTAGCGTCGTGTGAAAAATTTAACATCCTGAACAATGTAGTTACATCAACGTAGCCCCCGGTGTGGTTAGGTTGATGGAAGAATTCTTACATTGACGTAGTTACTGCCTCTCGGAGAACTGGATTAACTACATAGATGGGGGAAAACCCCTTTTCTGTTAATGTAGGAAGTGGCTAGACGATGTTGCTACAGTGCAACGACTGCAGCAGCATAGCTGAACCACTGTAGTGTAGACATACCCTTAGAGATGGGCCCAAACCAAAACCCTATATCCAAACTTTGTGACTCTGGCCCTATCTTTCATAACTACACTCCTTCCCTCCCTCTTAAAAGGAAACCACACACACTTGCACTCTCTCTGTCTCTCTCCCTCCCTCCCTGAAAGGGAAGACATGAGAGTATCTTACTTTGGAACTACAACAAGAAGAGTGATGAGATATTCTGAATTCAGCACAAAGTCTTCTTTGTTCACTATATCAGCTAAAGTACGAGTCAACAGATTTCCCCTAAAATAAGAGAAATCAGAAAAAGAGAATCACGACTGGAACAGATACTGGTGACTACAGCACTTTGGAAATGTCAAGTGCTATACAGCTAACTGCTGAGTTCCAGATCTGACATGTCTGAAGGCCTCACCTACACACAGGTTTTGTACTAATGTATCTATTTTTGGTAAGGGGGTGAGATTTCTTATACAAGTTATACCAGTACAATCCCTACTCTGGACTCAGTTATACCAATATAAAGTTGCCATATATTAGTTTAGTTTATTCCCCTTCTCATATGGGAATATTTATTACCCTGGTACCACTGTGCCCACACTAGCAGTGTTGTACCACATTAACTAAGTCTAGTTAAAGCAGTATACATTTTGTGTAGAGAAGCCCTTCCCCATTGCTAGGACATACTGTATAGAAAGACAACCCCTGTGTTTACGAGTGGTGGTGAGTAAAACTGAAGCTTTCACCATACTCTTCATTGAGGTTCTTCACATTTTTGCCTCATCTATTATTACAGCTCAATATATAACTGGAAACAGGACTGCCTCGGCCATGTTCCTTCTAGACTTGTCTTTGCCATACTGGGGGTTAATCCCTCTGTGGAACTGGAGAGGGGACATCTAGCCTGGGAGCACCTGTCCCATCGCCACTTTGCCACCAATGGGTATCTTCTGTTCCATGCAGCAAGTGCGCCTCTGCTGAGTCGGGGAAGAACCAGGGAGCAGAGCAAAACTCAAATGAACAAACATGAATAAAACACAGAAAGCAAAAGCACAAGAGCAGGGGCGGGGGTAAAAGGCATGAAGAGAGTAAAGAATGCAGACCCCAAAGGAGAGAGAGTAACCCTGCCAGTGTATGGCACAAGGAATTAAGTGGGTTTTGGAGAGGGAGGATGCTAATCCACCACTCTGTTGCAAGGGGGGCTTGGGGCTGTGTCCTAAGTAGAGAGAGGCAGTAAACCGTTTTTCTCTTTCTGCAAAAAAATTTGAGATGCTAAATCTGGATAAAAAGTCACAAATTTTTGTGATCCGAAGCTCCAAAATATTTTGACTGTGTTCTTTTACTAGAATTAGCTTACATTTTAAAGCAAAATGGCATTTCGAACTAAAACCCGGGATTTTTCAAAAATGCCAAAATGAAACAGTTCAACAATTTCAAAACATTTTTTTCAGAAATGTTTTGAGTTGAAAAAATTCACTGAAGCAGACCTGTTCCCGCTAAAATTTTCGTTTTGACAGAAATAAAACAAAAACCCCCGCTAAGATGAAAAATACCTGACCACTTCTCATCCTAACCACTCTCCAGAGTGCTAAGCTACACTGCGTGTGGCACTCTTCTCCATCCCTGGAGCCCTCCTTCCCCCACCACAGGGCATGGGTAACTTCCATGGGTACAGTTCAACTTCCTGGGAACAGTCCCAGGAATGTGGAGTGGCAGCTGTGAGGCTGATACTTACTGTGCTGTTCATGGCACTAGAGAACCTGCCAGCTCATATTAGCATTGAACTTCTGTTGGCAGTGGATTTGCCTGGCACTCTCTAGGAGGCTGTTAAAGTTCTGCTTCCAGATGTTTTCTTCTCAAATGGGTTGCTTAAAGCTCACCTTACCTAGGATTTTCTAACTCCCATTGGAAGTGGGGAAAGGATAAAAGCAGACTTGAATTTAGAAAGAATGGAGCTTGCCAGCCAAATCTCATTGCTTGTTTAAGGAAAATTACAAAAGTAGCGAATCAAGGTAACCCAGCATACCCTATATTTGTAATAGTCTCAACATGTTTAAAGAGTGAATTTACTTAATCCAGTGAAGAGAGGAGAGGAAACATTTACTAAGGCAAGAGGGGATCTAGCTATGAGTAATAGGATGAAATTAAGAAAGCGAAGGCTGATCATCAGTGAGATGCAGACAGCTGTGTAATGGTCTCCCAGGAGAAATAATGGAAGCATGATTGCATGTGACTTCTATAACCAAGTATAGGATACAATCTGCACTGCATGGGATTGCACTGGTTGATTTAGTAGAGTTTCCCCACCTCTTATTTCTGGTACTATGCAATATGCTCAGAACAAATGCAATGATATTAGACACATTACAAAGCAAGTCAGTCACATTGCCTCTATAGTTAAGAGTTATGAACTTTAGCCTAAGCAAAGAGAAGGAATCTATTGGTCTGATTTTAAGAGGTACTGGACACCCCCATTTTCAATTCACTTCCGCTAGATCTGTGGACACTGAGCACTTCTGACAATTACCCCTGATACTCATCCCTGTCAGAACATGTACACTTTTATAAAGTAGGCAGGAAAGTACATACATACAAACAACACACCAGTACTAACACTCAGCATACACAGGCACACATTGTACATACACCGTTTTTCTTTCCAGGCTTTGCAAATTCCCTTTAATGTTGTTGTATGCCGCTGTTCGGGACTTCAGGTCTGTTTCTATTTGTGTGATTTGCTAAATACAAAAGCAAAAATGCAACTGAGGTAAACCGACTGCATTTATGTTTACAAAGTCAACAGTGCTGTAAGATAAGTAGCACAATGCAAGGAGCTGGACCAAATGCTAATTTTATTACATGTACCTTTTCATTACATTTTCAGTGCATACCCAGCATAAGTAAAGAGAGTTATCAGATGGCATGTTTGTAAATGAAGGATGTTATACTTGCACAGAGGTAACTTCACTATAGGAAGTTTAGGAAAATAACTATAGGAAAGGTGGTTGTAAACAGAATTCATTATTTTCATGCTCTCTCCATTTCACCTACCCTCCCATTATATCCAATGCATTAGGCCTCAACCAGGATCAGGGCCCTGTTGTACTAGCTAGTATAGTGATATAAAATAGCCGGTGGCTCCTGCCCCAAGAAGTTTACACTGTAAATAATTCATCCATCCTCTGATGTGGTTTGATTTAATGTAAAGCCATGAATACTGTAGAAAAAATGCAATGTTTTCCACAATGCAATATATACAATAACAAAAGTATTATAATAAAGGAGATTAAAGCCATGGGAAGCCTGTATAAAAATATGCTAGGAAGATGGGGTGGCCAGACATCCAGTTTTTGACCAGAACGCCCAGTCAAAAAGGGCCCTGGGTGTCGCTTCCTTGGAGCCATGGTGAGCGCAGCTAGGACCCCAGATTCCCCCCCCCCGTACCCTAGCCCCCTGCCCCAGCCCACACTCCACCCCGCTGGCTCAGCCTGGAGCCCTCTCCTGCACCCCAAATCCCTCATCCCTGGCCCTACCCCTAGCCCAGGGGTCTGCAACCTTTACCACTCAAAGAGCCATTTGGACCCGTTTCCCACAGTAAAGAAAACACTGGGAGCCACAAAACCCTTTTGACATTTAAAATGAAATAACACTGCATATAACGTTTTCTTTGCCTTTATGCTATGTATAAACAAACTATAATGTGTTGCATTTAGATCAGGGGTGTCCAAACTTTTTGGGAAGAGGGCCAGATTTGGTAAGGACGGTGAAGATGTGTGAGGGCCGACCCCCTCTCCCCCCCCCCTCCGGCCGTGCTCTCGCTCTTCTTCCCTCCCTCCCCCCCCTCCGGCCGTGCTCTCACTCTTCTTCCTCCCCCCCCTTCCTCCCCCCCGCTCCGGCCGTGCTCTCGCTTTTCTTCCCTCCCTCCCCCCCATTCCGGCCGTGCTCTCGCTCTTCTTCCCTCCCCCTCCCCTCCAGCCGTGCTCTCGCTCTTCTTCCTCCCCCCCCCCCCGGCCGTGCTTTCACTCCCCCCCTCCCCCAGCTTGCCTTGCCTTGCCTCGTGCCCCGGCCCCGGCTCGCTCTTATCCGCCGGCTCCGCCGCGCTTCGCCTCCTGCCCCGGCCCCGGCCCGACTCGCACTTCTCCGCCGGCTCCGCCTCGCCTCGTGCCCCGGCCCCGGCTCCGCCTCCGTTCTTCTCCCCCCCCCCCCCGCCGCTCGCCTCTTATTGACCCCGCCCCTCTCTTTCGGCTGCGGCTCCGCGCACTGGTTGGACAGTGCTGGCGGGCCGCATAGAGAACAGTCTGCGGGCCGGTTAAAATTAGAACACACAGGGAGCCGCATCGGAGGGATGAAAGAGCCGCATGCGGCTCCGGAGCCGCGGGTTGCTGACCCCTGCCCTAGCCAGAGCCTTCACCCCAGCCCACACCCCAGCCCCGAGTCCCCTCCCACATTCCAAACCCCTCCTACATTGCAAATGGAGCCCTCGCCCATCCCTTTCACCCCAACCCCCTGGCCCAGCCTGGAGCCCCCTCCTGCACCCCAAATCCCTCATCCCTGCCCCACCCCAGAGCCCACACCTCCAGTCGGAGCCCTCACCCTCCACACCCCAACCCCCTGCCCCAGCCCAGAGCCCCTTCTGTGCCCCAAACCCCTCATCCCCAGCACCAACCCAGAGCTCATACCCCCTTCCATACTCCAACCCCCTGCCCCAGCCCAGTGAAAGTGATATGGGGAGGAAAAGTTAGGGAGGGAGGTGGGAAGGGAGAGAGCAGGGGCAGGGCCTCGGAGAAGGGGCAGGGCATAGGCAGGGTAGCGGTGTTCGGTTTTGTGTGATTAGAAAGTTGGCAACCCTACAGGAAGAGTTGTTAAGGCACATTGTCATCCTCCTGTGACATAAGCAGGTTTCACCCTATATTATTCTGAGTAGGTTTCACAAGCACTATTTCATAATGAAAAAATCACACTGACTATTTCAGTACACAGGGTCCGCTTATGCTCCTCCTCAAATCAATGGCAAAACTCCATTGACTCTGATAAGGGATGGATCAGACACTGATACTAGCCCTGAGAGCTGTGACAGCAGGATCCTCCCATTTGGATGCCTTTTTAGAAGTCGGTGAGTATGATTTACCTTTGCTAATGCTTCTGAAATATTCTTCAGTGGCTGCTTAATGGGATATTTGGCCATGTCCCACTCAAACCGGGTCAGGTAACTGATTAGGTCAACTGAAAAGATACAAATAAATGTGTGAAGCAAGCAAGTTGAGAAATCAACTACACTATGTGGTAAAACTGAAAGTAAAACACAACTTTGGGAGCTATTCTCCACTTGCTCCACTAGCCATACCTTTCGTTAACATTCGAGACGGGCTTAACCCAGATTTGCAGTTCTGAATGACGCCAGGTCTGAACTTCACAAACCAGAACCACAAATCTGAAAAACCCGCAAGATGGCCCTTTTCCCAAAACTTGGAAGAAGTTCAGATCCAGAATTAAACTTTGTAGCACAGGTCCAACGGTCATTAATAAACAAGTCACACAGCCTCACTGAGGCAAATTGTCCCCAGTCAATTAGATCCAGATCCCCAACAATATTCAAGCTCCTAACTGCCAGTGGAAAATATTTTTGAGGATCGGGACATTAGTATCTGTCACCAAGATAGAGTCATTATAAAATTAGCTGTGCCTGTTCTGGACAAAAAGATATTCAACAGTATCAGATTTTGCACTCATTTAGGCAAATATGCTCATGAAACACAACTCGGTTTTGATTATTAAAGTGTGGCTGAAGTTTATAATCATATCAGTAGGAGCTATTATTGGGGCAAACACTGGAGTTAATGGAATTGCATTGAGAGAAGTACAGCATTTGATCCAGTTTGCTACCAATACAGTTGATACTGTTACTCGGTTTTGACTCTGTCAAACTCCTCCTAAAATCAAACCTGAATAAGAAGTGGGTCAAAGCTGAGCAAGAAACTCCTGATTTGGCTTAGACAGTGTACCAGTGCAAGCATAAACTCAGAATTTCCAAGCTAATGGAAGTAAAGTTGTGCAACAGTGTTTCTACAAAAGAATAAATCAGTCACAGCACTCAAAGTCAGAAATTCACAGCAAATTTTGTTACACATACAGCCCCCATGAATGAGTCTCTCTCAAACTGAGTAATGTGAGTCTCTACTCCTTCCTGTGATGGGGAGAAATTTACCAGTGACTCCCAGCTAGCAAAAAGGATTCTTGCAAGGATGCACTACTTGGATAACAGGGATCTTTAGTGTCTTGTACCATCAAAGGTTGAGTAAACATTACAAAACCAAATTAATGTTTTCTCTCATCAATATGTCAAATGGCGTTATGAAACAGGCAATCTTTTGCATAAGTCAACCCACAAAAGTTGTACACTGATGTTAACTCAGTGTAGGGTTGTCTTGACACAAGTTTGTCTGATGGAATAAGCTCCCATGTCCTCATGTTGTGTCATGACATGACAAGACCATGATGCTACATTAAAATTCTACCGTGTCCCATCAAAAGTTCAGGCATCTGTTGAAAATTATTGTGGGACTGTCACAGAGTGAGCTGGCCCGTTAAGGGAACAGGGACACGGCCACACCCTGTGCCAGGTTCATCCTGTCTTCCCAACAGAAGGGAGTAAGTCCTGCGATCCCATGGTAGAAGACTGGGCCTCAGAGTTGGACTTGCTGGAATATAATGGGCAGCCTGAGTTGAGGGAGGAGGCTGGAGACAAGAAGGAAGAGAAAGGCTCTCTTCAGTATCCAGGCAGCAGGTCTGGGACTGTAACCCTGTAGGCTAGGAAGCTCGAAGTCCATATATTGGAGACAGGCCCCAGCAAGACAGCAGAGGACCTGGGGAGTGAGACCTACAGGGAACAGATAGACTCCTGCAGGAGGCTGTGGGTCAGGGGAAAGGACCCACAAACTGGGTATCATCCCACAACTAATATTTGGGTTCAATGTAACAATAGTAATTCATTATTCTCAGCCAGTGCAACATTGGGAAGCAGCTTTCAGAGCAAGACAG
Source organism: Sternotherus odoratus (assembly GCA_032164245.1). Lineage (NCBI taxonomy): Eukaryota > Metazoa > Chordata > Testudines > Kinosternidae > Sternotherus > Sternotherus odoratus. The sequence goes on from JAVMKO010000003.1 coordinate 23,238,025, forward strand.
CCTAAAATACAATGCCACTCAATGTAATTTCTTCACTACTTCTTACTCTACTTCAGTGGATTCTACACCTGAGTGGTTTTCTTTTACATAATAAAAGCTGGCTGCTTCCCAGACTCCAGTCAGAGCTAGATAGGGTATGTGGTGTAGAGTCCATAGCTTGGTGGAAACACCTGCAGGGCTTGGCTTGCACTGTGCCATGAGGAGAGCTGAGGGTAGAAGCACAAGGTTGAAAGAGGTGAGCAGGATGGGAATGTTGCAGTGTTCATCCTCGTACAGGTAAGCACTCCACTACCTCGGAGGAAGGAGGCCTAAGAAAAGGACAGCCTAGCATCTCTCGTGCTACCCCTTACTCAGAAGTATCTGATTGAAGAATTCAGTGTAGTGAGAGTAAAATAAACTTGTTAATTTTACATAAATAATATGTAAATATGTATGTAGATAAATGTCTGATGACTTTATTTTTTTTTTTTTGCAATATGTAATTCATACTTAGGCCCTTCACTCCCATTAGCCTTAGGCCCCCCCATAACCTTAACCAGCCCTGTTTGCAGGGTTGAGGATTTAGCCTGTTACGAGCACATTAATGTTTATTATATTGTATACTCGCTGTGGAGGCAGACTGCACTTATGTAAGCGTTACAAGGTGGACAGGCAAGGGGTGCAGCCTATCCTTACTCCAAGTTCTGGCCTTTAAGGACAGGCATTCTGGGACCTGTAGTTCCCCGGAAGGATCATGTGACTGCAGCCTACAACAAGGTCTATTGGGAAAAGGGGCAGGACTATATAAGGCTCCCTTCTGCTCACTGTGACAGAGATTTAGTTGAGAAGGTGAAGGGCCAAATTGTCAACATGACTGCTGGAGGGAAAGTGAGGCAGTGGATGCATCTCTGTGCTGGAGAGGTAAGATGTCTATTACAGTCACTTCAGTGTTTGTTTCTTCTATGTGCATAGTGAAAAGTAATGGTTTATGGGTGACAAACCTAACAAACTGGTTTCTAGGCAAGGCGTGCCTGAATACAGCATGGAGCTACTTGTAACTAATGATGTGGAAATTGTTCCTTAAAACACATGGAAGATAAAAGTTCCAAGATGACTTTTCCAACCCCCTCCCTGGGGCAAACAAGTCAAAACATTAAATTCAGAAATCTCTTTACCTTGGATATGCCACATCTCGTGGTCCCTGTCCAGATCTCTAACCTGGCCTCCTCTTGTGTTTTCTGCTGCTCCATCATCTCTGATCTGCCAGCTTTGACACCCCCTTTGTCTGCTCCTCGTTTATGTCTGGAATGTCCCTCCCCTAATACCTATTCACCAAACCACCTTCCTTCCCACATTCAGATGCCTCTTAAAACTCATTTCTGACAGCTCTAGGTCAGGTAACATGCACACACACTCAATTGCCTTCCTGAGGAAATGCATGATCTAATTATTGTAGTTTACGGGTTCCAGCCATATGCTGTGGAGTATGATAAAATAGCCTAGGTGTCCCTGTGACAATGGAGTCGAACATTCTGTGTGACTCTTCCTCACTGGCTTAACTGACTTCAAAGTCATCTTAGAGCAGATACAATGCCGATGAAAGCTGGTTACTCTAAACCTGCAAGTCTCAGTGTGATCTGTAAGACAGGCAGCGTTTGGAGGAAAGTTGGCATTTGAGCAGCAGGAGACAAAATCTGGAGTGCTAAATTCATACATGTCCAACTTGATATTACAGTAAAACCTCCATTTAACGGACTAATTCGGGCGAGGGGGTGTCCGTTAAATCAAAAAGTCAGTTATTTAATAATAATAAAAAAAAGCTGTCGGAGCAGCAGCCCGCCTGCCACAGGGTCGGGGCGGCAGCTCCACAGCCCGCCCGCTGCCGGGACCCGGGCGGCAGCCGGGAACCGTCAGCCAGCCCGCCCCGGTCCCGGCTGCTGGGACCCAGGTGGCAGCCGGGAGCCGGCAGCCAGCCCGCCTGCTGCCTGGACCCGGGCGGCAGCTGGGAGCCGGCAGCCAGCCCGCCCGCTGCCTGGACCTGGGCGGCAGCCGGGAGCCGGCAGCTAGCCTGCGAGAAATGGATTTTGGATGCATCAGACTTGCTCAGAAATTTTGTCCGTTGCATCCGAAGTCCGTTAAATCGAGGTCCGTTAAATCGAGGGTTTACTGTACGGGTCAGAAGAAAGAGATGAGCACTGGTAGTCACCCACATAGGCTGTGAATGATCTGACAGTGTCAATCAGCCTAGTTTGGATAGTAGATGTAGCAGGCTTCCACAAGTATTTGTTCAATCTTCACAGTCACTCTGACCCTGTTGATGCCCATGTTATGTCTGCATTTCACTCACATTAGTACTTCCAAAGTGACTTTTAAGTTGTGTGTAATAGTATTTGGAACCGGGATCATTTGAGATGGGATGCTGCTTGACATAGCAGAGAGATGTTATTCCCTAAACCCCTCACCAGAGCCCTAGTACTGGGGCAACTAAATGAGCTAAACAACCTACCACACCTTTGCAGCTGAGACGACGCACACTGATTTTGTGTGTCCCAGGCAATCAAAGCTCTGTCCCTTACTTAGAGAGTCGATTTATCGCGTCTAGTCTAGATGCGACAAATCAAGCATTCTCCTGGCAACTCTGATACTCCACCAGGGTGAGAAGTGCAGGCGGAATCGATGGGAGAGTGTCAGCCGTCGACTTATGACAGTGAAGACACCGCAGTAAGTAGATCTAAGTACACCAACTTCAGCTACGTTATTCACATAGCTGAAGTTGCATAACTTAGATTGATTTTGTCCCCCTCTCCTCCGTGTCGCCCCAGTGTAGACAAGGCCTTAGTGACCTAATTGTAGTAGGATTGTAGTAGAATGGGCCACACCATTACCCCTGCTAAAACTGATTAAACTGCTAATCATCCCTGAGATCCAAAATCCCAGAGCTTCTGCAAGACCCTCTTCCTAATCACGAATTACATGTATCCACTTAGGAAGTAAACAGAAGACCAATACCATCACAAACTTTCCATACTGAATACCAAATATTTGCAGAAAACTGTAAAGAATCAATCCAAAGGTGAGAGAGAGATCCTCTAAAATTGTATTCATTCAAATACTGAATACCCTTGAGAAAAATCACTGCTAGTAATAGACACCATGCCATTTTGGTAGTTTAGTCTCCTAAGGACTGAAATACTTTGGTTTAATTCTGGTTGTTGGGTTGGTGTTGGGGTGGCTGGATGGTGTTTTGTCGCCTGTGATTTACAGGAAATCCGTCTGGATGATCTGGTGGCCTCTTCTGGCCTTAAACTCTATGAATTCAGAAAGTCTGGGCCATATTTCCATCAATCACACATATGATCCAGCTGAAATAAATGGGATTGTATGGGTGTAACTGAAGAGAGAATTTGACCAGATATGGCCGAGTGGGCTGAAAATAGGAGTAGGAAGAAGGAGCTCAAGTGTTATAATATTGATGCTGACTTGCTCTGTGGCCTAGTGCAAGTCTTTAATTTTGTGATGTCCCTTTCTCCCACTGTGAAGGGATAATATTGATCTCAGATGGTGTCAGGAGGATTAGGTAGCTGGGGTCTATGCATGACATCCTAATGTATATGGATTATATTTAGTGTACAAAAATATGACTCCATTTTTCAAGATGCAATTGTCTTTGAAAGGCTGACGTACTCCAAGCCTGAGTTTAAGAAAGAAATGAATTATCTTGATCATCAGAACATAAATGTTTGTACCAAATATTGCACAGCCAACTCATTCCCACCTCTGTCTGTTGTGCATACAGAGCTGTTAGAAGAGGAGAGGAAAAGAGCAAAATGAGGAAATAAAAGATGAAAATGGGTTAAACCTGTTGTTATCTAAGTCATAGGGATATTGTGATCGAGCTACGAGGTTGTTACTTGAGAAATCCCTTGTAACCTGATCACTGTATCCCTACAACCAGACTGAGAGACCCATCATTAGCATTAACACACTCAAGTGCATGCTTGTAAAAACACAGCAACAATCAATACTCAACATACTCTTTAGACACTTCATTTTATTCTTCAGTCCTGAAACATAATAAGTGGGATTATTACACTTTCAGAATTCGACTCATCAGATGCAGATCTTATTATATGCAAGAGGGGCTTTTCTCAAGAGAAACCCCTCCATTATGCCTACAGAGTTCGGAAAGAAAACAGTGAAAACAATCAAAAGCTAAACTACTTGTTTAAAATTGGAACACAGAGTATGACTGCCAATCTATTCCTCTGGTATCTAAGGATTTCTCGCTACAGGTCTGTGGTAGCACACCGAACCCTAAGAAAACACGAGGAGAACAGACATTTCTAAACAGCTAAGACACTCATAGGCTAATGATATGAGCACAAGACTGGGAGCTAGAAGCTCTTAAATGTTAATTCCAGTTTTTGGCATGGACTCTCCCTGTGGCCTTGGGCATGGCCTGTAACCTTAATTTCTCCTTCTGTAAAATGTGAATGATGTTTACCACAGAGGTACAATGAGGAGTGGTCATTGTAATATTTGTAAAGTGCTTTGAGAATGAAGAGCACTCTACAGAGTTCAAATGATGTCAGGTAGGTAAAGCTGTAGTTACCAGGGAGTTCCTCCTCTTTCAGTATTGTAGTGGAGAAGGAGAGGCATATATGCTTTTGCTAACTGATCTCACAAACTAGCATTCCAGTCAGATAGTCAGTTGGAGCAGATTAAGGCTCTGTGGCCCATACAATTTCAAAACCACGCAGCCCATGACGGGTCATGAGTTGTTCACGAAAGGACGGACAATGACGCCTACCTTATTTTCTATTCCCCTCCCCAGGCTGATAAAAGTTCTCTCTTAAATGAAAAATGGACACTGAGACAACAGAAAGGATAAGTCAAACTGAAATAAACTGGAAAAAGCTTGTATTAACATCAGTGGAAATAGGACCAGGCTTAAGATCTGTTTTAGAAAACAGTATTACAGAATTTCCTGTATCTCCCCCACAAAAAAGATAGATTTCTTAATCCCATTTGTTCAAATGCTAATGTAGCTACAGAAAGCATCAAAGAATAAAAACATTCACATTCACAGCACCTACCTCCATTGGCCAGAAGATTCTCCTGAACTTTATCTTTTGAGTCCTCCATAACTTCTCCTATGTACTGTGCTATTTTCTTTATTACGCTTAGGTGTAACAAGAGAAGCTTTTGTTAGTGACAGAATCTAATTGAAGATAAAACAGTTACAACAATTATCTGATTAACCAGGAGGTACTCATTCAACATATTTCTGAGGCAAGGCTTTTAATTTGTAATTCAAATGATGATGAACAAAAGTCCTATGCATATTGCATAACTATACTGCTTCTTTCAAAATACACTATTCTCTGTAAATACTATCTAGTCTAGGCAATAACCTGTCCCCATTCAAACCTATGGGAATCTTGCAATTGATTCTGTGGGATTAGAATTTGACCTCATATGCATTTACTACACTTCATAACACCTATGCATAAAGATTTAACCCTAGAAAAATGCTTACTGTATGCATAAAATTCCAAGGATGGTCAAGGGATTGTCTTCTAAATATTGAGTATTCCTGAATAACAGTGGTTGAAATAAATAATGCAAATGTTCAACTAGAACATAAAGAAATCAGTTTCGTAGGATGCTAAATCAATTTCTGTAGTTTATTAAGATTTAAAAAGCTTCCTAAGGACAAAACAAGAATCCTACTGTACGGCAAAGGTGCCCCCCCCCCAATGTATTGTTCCACGGAGGGACGGACCTCACTGCCCCTCTCCTGCAGAAATATCCATGGGAGGTAGCTGGGGGAGTGCAAGATTCCCCTTATAGAGTTTCCTCCAAATTCTACCTCTGTTGGGGATTCCACACACACACACACCCCGTTCACATGCCTCCCTGCAGAAAAAGCAACCAGTCCAGACTCCTAACCTGGCAGGTTCCACAAGCTATGCAGGGATCTGGAGACTTACTGGCTACAAAGAGCCATCTGTGCTGAGGCCTTGTGCCTGTGGTCCAGTTCCTTGAACCCACTACAGTAAAACCTCCATTTAACGGACTAATTCGGGCGAGGGGGTGTCCGTTAAATCCAAAAGTCTGTTATTTAATAAAAAAACAAAAACGAGCTGTCGGAGCAGCAGGCCGCCCGCCACAGGGTCGGGGCGGCAGCTCCGCAGCCCACCTGCTGCCGGGATCTGGGCGGCAGCTGGGAACCGTCAGCCAGCCCACCCGCAGGCGGGACCCGGGCGGCAGCCAGGAGCCGGCAGCCAGCCGCCAGAAATGGATCAGGAATGCATCAGACTTGCTCAGAAATTTTGTCTGTTGCATCCGAAGTCCGTTAAATCGAGGTCCGTTAAATCGAGGGTTTACTGTACTGTCTTTTCTAGCTCACTAGCAACATAGCCATTCCCTCTGCCTCCCTGAGAGAGATGGCAGCACTTGGCTGCTCATCACTCCTTCGCTGGGCTGTCCTAAGAAGCACTAGTGTCATACTCTCCAGGACTCCACTGCCAAGGAGAAAACTGAAGCAAAATATGCTTCAATTAAGCCTCTTATTTGACTAATAAGAATCAGAACCTATGAACTCTCAAAATAACCATCTTGTAGTCTATTATAATGGTCTGGAACAGCGGTTCTCAAACAGTGGGTTGGGACCCCAAAGTGGGTTGCGACACCTTTCTAATGGGGTCGCTAGGGCTGGTGTTAGACTTGCTGGGGCCCATGGCGGAAGCCGAAGCCTGAGCTCCGCTGCCTGGGGCCAAAGCTGAAGCCCTGTGTGGCGGGGCTTAAGTCCAGGCTCCCTGCATGGGGATGAAGCCCTTGGGCTTGGGCTTTTGCTTTGCCCCACCTGCCCAGGGTGGCAGGCCTCAGGCTTCAGTCCCGGGGTCGTGTAATAATTTTTGTTGTCAGAAGGGGGTCGCGGTGCAGTGAAGTTTGAGAACCCCTGGTCTAGAAGAATCAAATATGTTGCATGTGAAAGACGTTTGCAGTGTCGTCACCTAAAGAAAACTACCCAGCACTGGATGTGTAGGCAACAATGCATTAAACAGCAGTTAGTAGATGGCCCAGAGGATACTAATGGAAAGGTTAGAGCAGTGGTAATGGTGTGTGATCTGCAGCTCCTTTTCGATTGACATGTGGATGAAATATTTTGAGAACTGATCAGTGCAGAGGGGTGTGGGGGAGATAGGTGATGGGCACAAGACAGGGGCTAATGTCAGGATCTCTCTCAGGAACCAATTCTGCAAAGGTGTTGACCACCCTCAACAGCCTTTGAAACCAGAGGATGTGAATGTGTTCAGCACCCTGTAGGATCAGGCCCTTACAGAGTGGTCCATGGAACAAATTGCTGATGAATCCCTGCGTAAAGGCACGTATCAGGAGTGAGCAATCAGAAAGTATCAGAGCTTAACGCTCCCTTACAGTGACATGGAAAAACACTCTGTCTTGCTGTGTAAATAAATAATAAAAGTATGTGGAAACAAGAGACCCTGAAAACTCTTGCCCCTTCTCTGCTGTCCTAGTGAGAAGTAGTGCTGACAGGTTTGTGCTGCCTAGCTTTAACCAGCATTTCTTGCGTTTGTTTATCTAACAACAGTTCAGCAGGGAGCCGCTTTCAATGAGCAGGAATGTAAATGTCCAGTTCATTCGCATAGCCTGTCAGTAATAGCCAACTGTACATTGTTTACTTCTACTGAGGCATGTGTGCTTAGTACACGAACCCTTGGATTACACAATTTATTCTCAAATTCTACCGGACTATTTATAAGCTACTGGACTATTTATATGGTGTATACAACGTATGGGTTTAGGGTGGGTTTTTTTGTATTTCACTGTGCCAAGGCCTTAGCACAATTGTATCTACTAATATCTTTCACCGCTCATCCTTTGCTCTGATACTGTACATATTTGTGTTATATTTAAACCAGTTTAATTCCTCACTGGAACTTCCTTCCTAGTACTATTGCCTTAATCAGGGTTACCTTTCAAACAATCTCTGCAAAGGACCCCAGTCCTGCTGCTCCTACTTGGACAAAACTGCCACTGACTTCAGTGGGCCTGTTGTTTAAGGAATGTAGAATCTGGCCCCTTATTTATGATGACCCGCTATAGGCTAGCCAAGGGTTAAGCCAAACCTATCAACTTTAGTTGAGTTCTAGAACCAGGTTTAGACAAGTCAGGGGTAGATGAACACAAGGACACTGTGTTCTGTGAAAACAACGTCTGTTTCTCATTTGTATGCAGTAAATAGCATCTATTTTACCTTTCAGCAAAGCTATCAAGTTTTCCCAACTCATCTGAGAGACCAACAAGAGCATCTAATGTCCCCACCTGTGCAAAGGAATATAAATAAGTTAAATGTACACAAGCCTGTGCAAGGCATATGCTTTCCAAGCTTTATCAGCACTGACTTCTCTTTAGCAACTATAATATCAGCAAACTTGGTAGCACTTTGTTTGCTTAATGGAAAATAGCAGCAGGGGTTCTTTTTAGATTTAGGGACTAAAAGTCCATTTTGATAAATGGAAAAAATGCATACATTAGTCTCATGATCAGGCACTGATGTCCTCCTTCCTATTTTTGATTCCTGAATCATCACATAGAATAGACTGGACATTTCATTAATAAAATACTGTATTTTCTTAAGCATTTAAGAGACTAACATATACACACAGGAACAAACTGTGGGCTGGTTTGCACTACGGGGGTGTGTGTGGAGGGATCGACTGCAGATACGCAACTTCAGCTACATGAACCACGTAGCTGAAGTTTGCGTATCTGCAGCTGACTTGCCTGCCGCCCTCATGGCAGCGGCAGTCGGCGGCACGCTCCCCCATTGACTCCAGCTTGCGCTTCCCGGCAAGCTGGAGTTCCGGAGTCGACGGGGGCGCCGCGAGCGATCGATTTCTCACATCTGGTTCGATCGCTAACAGATCAATCGCTACCCGCCGATCCAGCGGGTAGTGAAGACCAACCCTTGGTGTAGGAGGAACAGTATTTATACTAATGAAATGCTTTTGAGCAATGCTTGACTGTTTTCTTTGCTATTACTGAAGATCACATCTTTCTCCAAGCCCAGCTTCTCCTTTTTGTATGATTCTGCACAACAGTCATAGTCTTATGTTTATGACATCACAGTCTGTTACTGAATCTATTATTGTAATGTTTCCAATTCATCATGATGGACTTTACTGCAGGGTCACACCAAGAAAGAAGATGGATTGAGTGGAAGCAAATTACACTGTATAAAATTAGCAAAAATAAGGTAATAAAAGTAATAGGGCTACATCTTCAGTTGATGTAAATCAGCATAGCTCCCCTGGCTTCAAAGGAGATCTATTAACTTACACCAACTAATCTCCTTTGAAGCCAATGGAGCTATGCCAATTTACATCAGCTGAAGATGTGGCTCACAGTAGGTAACTATGTATTTGGAAAGCTAGCCCCAGTCTGAAAGTCCTGCGTTGCATAAAACACGGAAACGAAAAATAATTTAATAGCCAGAAGGCCAGAACCTGATCTCCACTACATCAGTAGAAATATGGAGTAACTCAATTTGTAAATGATTAATGGATTTAGGGCCAGATTCCCAGATGTTCTGAGAGTCCCCTTCGAAATGCTGCACATCGTCAACTTGGATTGCTCCCTCAAAAAATCTGTTCCTAAATCCAGTGTAACTCCATTGATTTTAATGGAGTGACTGGAACTGCTGGAACTGAGATCAAAATAAGACTCAGAGCTTTAAAAATAAGGATTAATAATGGACTGAAATTTGAAATGTATCATCTATCTATCAATGAGATATTAAGCCCATTATCATATCTGAATGTGCACACCTTGGTGTACAAATCTTAGTTTCCTCAGAGCAACATTTATCATACAGGTTAAAGATTAGCAGCTGTATTGTCCAGACTCTCTATTTTCTTCTTCGTCGAGTTTCTCACTAGCACACTCCTGGGTATCCATATATCTAACTACTCCCATTGGGTTAGTGAGCCTATTGTGTGTAATGGTATACTACCTTGAAGAACATGGGTAAATGGAGAGCAAAGTGCAACAGAGATCAACCAGCATGTGTAGAGTTTTAATTGGCTAGCCACCCCTGGCATGCATCACTCCTTGCATACATCCTTTCAATAAAGCAAAATGTGTGCAGGCAACTTCAGAAGACCCATTCTTTTTTCCTCTTCTGATTGTCTTTGTCTCAAATCCATTTTCATTGGACTCCCTGCATAATTCTCTTCCATTTCCCAACATATGTACCCCATAAAGAAAAAGAAAGATTTCTCTGTTTGTGTGCATTATACCACCCAAACCCTGTGCTCTCTTTCTGCTTTTACCTTGAGGTCTGGGATGAGAAATTTACTGTTGCTGGACAGGTTGGCTTTGGATGTCACTGTGTTCATCCTCTCCAGGGCTTGCAGATTTATTTGATCCCCCGGTGCAGAAATTAACCAGAATTCCGACATGTTTTTTAGCCTCTCTCTTCACTCCTGATCACTATGGCCACAAAAAACATGACAAGCAAAGGTCACTTTTTAAAATGTATTTCTCTTCTGAACTGTATTCAGTAGAATGAAGCACTATATACATAGAGAGATTATCCACACTAACTTTGTAAATAAATTAAAGAACATTGTAGCTCCCTCAGTTTGAAACCAACATTGAATGTGACCTTCTCCTGAATGTCATGAAAAGGCAGCAGAAGTTCCTCACCCCCCCACCCCCAAGGTTGTTTCATCTGGTTTCTGGAGAGGAGGTTTTCATAAAAATAAACCTCCATGATAGCGCACACTCCTCTATCAGATTTAGGGCTCTGATCCTGCTCCCACTGCAGTCAGTGGAAAACTCCCACAGGCTTTAGCATCTATGGGGCAGGGAAGGACGAGTGAGCCTTTTGTAGGTTGCAAAAATCCAAATGTAACATGTGTTTCTGTTTGTTAAACAGTCTCTTAAAAAACTTTAATACCACGGTGGTCGTGCAGATAAGGAAAAGTAGTCTGTAAAAAAAAAAAAATCCTTTTCTGAACTTTCAACCAGTCAGAAAATGCCACTGCCATGGTGATCAATTTCCACAATTATATTACTTATATACAGAGAAGGGAGTTGGGGAAAACCACCCTAAATGATCTAAAAATCCACAGCGTAAAGAACATGTCAGTAAATACAATATATTTAGCAACTAATAATGTAAATTGCAAAAAAAAAATAGAGGAGAAGGAGAAAATACATTATTAAACGGTTCAGAATAGAGGAACAGCAGGGGGGATGGAAGAGAAATTCCCCCTCTGTCACACAGAGATTGCTGATTATTTTTTCTTTTTCATAAAAATACCTTAAAAGAACCTTCAAATTGCATTTCCTGCAGTGGACTTAATGATTTAGGTTTCTTTGTCCTCTTCACCAGTTGTCCTAGGAGGGACATAACTAATTTGATCATTTAGGGCTAAATCATGAATTATTTGCACACACACACACACACACTCTCCTTGGGAATTTGTGCAATTCTTGTGCTCCTCAATCAGCCCTTACAGTATAAACTCCTTCAGCACAGCCAACATTTACTTATATGTTCTGTACAGAGCCTAGAACATTGTGATAATTACTAATAAAATATAACTATTGTAATTTGCCTCACATTTAAGACTCTGAGAAAAGGCACTAGAGAGACTCAGTTACCCAACACACTAAATCACTTAAAAATGACATAAAAGACCCAGGGCACATAAATCGCTTCCCCAGCTCACACACAGACACTGTAGTTCAGTTGCTTTGTTTCTCTTACCTTGTGCTGGATGGAACTTTTCATTCCCTGAGAGAACAGGCTCTGATGCTCTGAGCCCTGCTGGTGAGAACGATGGCTTGTTCTGGACTCCCTACTCTGTGCAGCTTGCAAGGGAGTGAAGAGTTTCAGGGGTAGTGTCAGAGACTGCTTCCTGCAATTGAGTATGTTCCAGCGATCTGAGCATGCTCAATAACATCTTCTGATGGCACTGCCTTAGCTGTACCTAGGAAGGATGGGCAGAAGGGTGGGCAGAACTTGGGCAGGAAGGATAAAGCAGGTGGAAGGAGGGGAAGGAGAGGGACAGACAGGCAGAACTGGGGACCTGGTGAAAGAGGTGAGCCCCTGGAAAAGTGGCAGAAGGGGAAACCACACAAAAGGAGATTTGATTCAGTGAAATATTTTACACATACAAAATCCCAGAATCTTTCATAATTTTCATAGCAAATAATCAGAGATATTAATAACATGCTAGTAGCTAAGCACTTTCATCTTTAAGTGTTTTTTATTATTTGAATACTTCCTATATTCTGGAATTGTAATTTTATAACTTTTTTGCTACATTTATTTATTTCTGTTCTACAGCACAAGTTAATTTTTTGCTGTGTTTCCTGCATTGCCATCATGATTTTTTTTTCATTCCCTTTTGTCCTCCCGAGAAGACTACTTTTCTTAACTGTTATCTTGCCTTTCTCTTACCTGTTTTTTCACATCAGCACTTGGATGTAGAACTTATTCTTCAAATATTGAGTAAGAGCACTACACTATCCTATCTGAGGAACCGTCCCAGGCTCGGGTGTCAGTAGAGGAGGTTCTGGAACAAACTGACAAATTAGACAGTAATAAAAGTCACCAGACCAGATGGTCACCCAAGTTCCGAAGGAACTCAAATTTGAAATTGCAGAACTACTGGCTGTGTTATGTAACCTGTTGCTTAAATCAGTCTTCACATACCAAATGACTTGTGGATAATGTCAATATTTTAAAAATGCTCCAGAGGTGATCCTGGCAATTACAGGCCAGTAAACCTAACATCAATATCAGGCAAATTAATTGAAACTATAGCAAAGAACAGAAATATCAGACACATATCAACACAATATGTTGGAGAAGAAGCATCATGGCTTTTGAAAAGTGAAATCATGCCCCACCAGTCTGTTAGAAGTCTTTGAGAGAGCTGATACAGTTATGCCTGTATAAAGGCACTTTATGCTGGTATAGGTGTTTCCATCCAGGAGAGAAATAAGTGATGACAGTGGTATACTGGTATAACTATATCCACAGTTGGGATTGTATTGGTATATCCATTTTGGTTATAAAAAAAATCACACCCCTAACCAAAAAATTTATACCAGTACAAAATCTTTGTATGTAGACCAGGACTAAGCACATAAGAATAACCACACAGGCTCAGACCAATGGTCCATCTAGTCCAGTATCCTGTCTTCTGACAGGGCCAGTAACCGGTGTTTCAGCAGGAATGAATACAACAGGGCAATTCATCAACTGAGTCATACCTTGTTGTCCAGGTGCAGCTTCTGGCAATCAGAGATTTAGGGACACCCAGAGCATGGAGTTGCATCCCTGACTATCTTGACCAATAGCCATTGATGGATCTATCCTCCATGAACATATCTAGAACATAAGAATGGCCCTACTGGGTCAGACCAAAGCTCCATCTAGCCCAGTAGCCTGTCTTCTGACAGTGGCCAGTCCCAGATACCCCAGAAGGAATGAACAGAACAGATAATCATCAAGTGATCCATCCCCTGTCACTCATTCCCAGTTTCTGACAAACAGAGGCTAGGGACACCATTCCTGCCCATCCTGGCTAATAGCCATTGATGGATCTATCCTCCATGAACTTATCTAGTTCTTTTTTGAACTCTGTGATAGTCTTGGCCTTCACAACATCATCTGACAAGGAGTTCCATAGGTTGACTGTGCATTGTGTGAAAAAATACTTCCTCTTGTTTTAAATCTGCTGCCTATTAATTTCATTTGGTGACCCCTAGTTCATGTGGTATGAGAAGGAGCAAACAACACTTCCTCATTTACTTTCTCCACACCAGTCATGACTTTATAGACCTCTATCATATCCCCCCTTAGTTGTCTCTTTTCCAAGCTGAAAAGTCCCAGTCTTATTAATCTCTCCTCATATGGCAGCCATTCCATACCCCTAATTCTTTTTGTTTCCCTTTTCTGAACCTTTTCCAATTCCAATATATCTTTTTTGAGATGTGGCGACCACATCTGCACACAGTATTCAAGCTATGGGCGTACCATGTATTTATATTGGAATAGCTAGAAAAATTAATGCTGAGATGTTGTTAAACTGACCTAACCCCTCAGTGTCGACAGTGCTAGATCAATGGAAGAATTCTTCCATTGACCAAGTACCACCTCTCATGGAGGTGGGTAGGGTTACCTACAACAGGAATACCCCTCCCATCACTTTAGTGTCTACTCTGAAACACTAAGCGGCGCAGCTTCAGCTGTAGCCTTTCAAGCATAGATATAACAAAGTATACTGTACTGCTTTAACTATCTAGCATAATTAAATCAGTACGTTTGTGTGTCGATAGCCCTTTGTGATAGTATTACAATAGCATTTAAGACCCTAATTGTGATTGAGACCAATATATGTTAGGTGCTTCATATAGAGACAATTCCTGTCCCAGAGAACTCACAATCTAAGGGCTTGGTTACACTTACAGCTTTATAGCGGTTTTGGTTATACCCGCCTTCAGATACAGCTCCAGGGATAGCGCTCCAGCATGTCCACACTCACAGCCACAACCACACTAGCGTGGTCACATTTGCGGCACTTGCAGCGGCACAGGACTGGTGCATTATGGGCAGCTATCCCAGCATTCAGCTGGATAAACGTGCTTTTCAAACGAGGCGGGTCAGAGGGAGTGTGTTGTGTTTATGCGGAGGGAGGGAGTGGATTTTTGGCACGCTGAGAGTATGTCAGCAAACTGTCTTTGAAATGCAAAGCCTACTAACCTTCTGCTTTTCACTCACTCACAAGGTAAACATTTGCATTGTTGATTTGTGGAGTTAAAGATAAGCTCTGAAAACGTACTCCCACATTCCTCCAGCCGAGTTCAAAACAAAGTGAACAGAGGCTTAATTGGCTTAAATAACTTAGGGGAGGTTCCAGAGATCACTCAAAGTGCTGTATTGTTACTACCTGTTTACACTGGAGCTAAAGCATATCACTCAATATGCTACAGCTGTTAATCCTCTGGCAAGGAGGATTACCAGGACTGGTATAACCATGGAATTATAGCGCTCTACATGCCTCGCCAGTCTGGACAGGTAGTGAATTATAGCACTCCTGGCGGCTTTATAATGCTATAAAGTGCCAGTGTAATCAAGCCCTGTATCAGGGATTGGCAACCTTGGCACACGGTCCCCCAGGGTAAGCACCCTTGGCGGGCCCAGCCGGTTTGTTTATCTGGCGCATCTGCAGGTTCTGCTGATCGCCCCAATGGGGGCTGCGGGAAGCGGTGCGGTGCTGGCTGGCAACTGCCCAGGCTGCAGTTCCTCATAAAGTACTGGGTTGCAAGGAAAAGCAGCAAGCCAAAAACCCCTTGCCTATGATGACTGGCTCTTTCTCTGCAGTCTGCCCCAGGGAACGGGGGCTCATTGCTGACTGGCAGTAGCCACAGACTGAGGCAAGGTGGGGATAGTGGGGTTGGGGTTCCCCAGGAAGGGGAGACCCAGGCAGAGTGTGTGGTATTGCCAGGGCACAACACCCCAGGTAAAAGGGCACTGGGGTCGGAGGGACACGGGCCAGCGAGACACCAGCAGCCTGCAGAGGGCGCTCGGTGGGCTAGTGAGCTAATTCCCAGATGGCCAGCAGGAGGGGCCGCAGGGGTGAGGAGTTGTGCTGCTAGAGTGGGAAGAAGGAATTATCTCCATTTTGCAGAACAGCAACTGAGGCCCAGAGAGAGTAGTAAACCTGGCTAAGCTCAGGCATGTCTGTGGCAGAAATACTCATGCTTCTACTCAAACACTGTTCATAAAACTGTTTCCTCCCTCATCTTTTTTTAGGATCATTTCCTTCAGGTGTAAATGTTGGAATAAAAGACTTCAAAAGGGACCCCCCCCCACACACTCTCATTAGGTCAGATCTTGGACATTAATTGGTGTTACAACATCAATTCAAAGTGGCTTATGTTGTTACATTTTGGACTTGTCTGTGTAGATGGGAGAAAACCTATGTTATAATTATGTTATAGTCTTGACAAATACTTGATAGCCACACTGGGCAGTGTTTTGCCTGGAGGCACCATGATATAAAAAAGATGAAACAATAGCTCACAGAAAAGAGTGAACTACTCCATTTATCTCACTAGGAGGTGTTAACAGAAGTATTTTGTTGTATATCAGGAGTAGAGCTAGAAGTGTAGAAGCTGAATACTGGGAAAGCTAATCACCCACACCTGATTTGACCTCTGGTTACTAGCAATTTGCATGTAAGGTATTCTGATGTTTTTCTTCCCTGTACTTGGCTTGTTGTTTAAACGCTTGAAGACACTTTATTCAGGTGTCAAAAATTTTCATCAGTATGTTCTCCTCTTATCTAACTGATCCTTCCCTGGATACTTTCTGTGGGTGTTCCTGCAACGTACTTCTCACTGGCCTTGACAAGTGTGACCTTGCCATACTCATACCCATTCAGAATGGTTCTGCAAAGAACATTTTTCTAACCCACTACTTTGACCATTTCACCCTCCTTTTCGCATCCTTACAGTGGTTTGGTCTCCTCTATTGTATCAAACAGTTAATC
Source organism: Sternotherus odoratus (assembly GCA_032164245.1). Classification (NCBI taxonomy): domain Eukaryota; kingdom Metazoa; phylum Chordata; order Testudines; family Kinosternidae; genus Sternotherus; species Sternotherus odoratus. The sequence goes on from JAVMKO010000003.1 coordinate 23,254,608, forward strand.
AGCATTCTATCAATCTCTCATTCACTATTCCACCTTGAGTCAGCTCATCATCAACCTCCATTGCCCATTTTGTTACATTTTTTGAACAAGTTACTGTATGCTTGAATCCACCCTGCTCCTCACACCTGGGAGTAGCACAAGGCTGATTTAGCAGAGGTAACAAAGTCCTGTAGCACCTTATAAAGTTTTGAAGCATAAGCTTTCGTGGGCTAATACCCACTTCGTCGGATGCAAGCAGTGGTATTAGCCCACGAAAGCTTATGCTTCAAAACTTTATAGTTAGTCTTTAAGGTGCCACAGGACTTTGTTACCTCTGCTATTCCAGACTAACACGGCTCCCTCTCTGATTCAAGGCTAACTGGTTATCCCCCTTAAAACTTTCCTGTTCTGGGATACCTAAAAAAAACCCCTGACTACACTAAAGCTGTTAGCGGCCAGGCCGCAGAGCAACACTATGTCCTGGTCTCCCATCTGCCATTTCTTCTGAGGCTGTAACTCCTGTAGGGCAGGGACCACGCTCTTGGTGCATTTGTTCAGCCCCTTGCACAGGGGGGTGCTGGGCCCAGCAGGAACGAGACAGACGCGCGCTTTGTCCTGCTGCCGTTTCCCGACTCGCCCTCCTGGGCTGCGGGCGCCACCCCTGATCCCAGGGACTCGCCCCCTGCTTCGCTCCAGCTGTTGCGCTCTCTGGCGCCGCCCCCCCCCGTTAGCGGGCTGGCGCCACCCCCACCCCATAGCGCCCTCCCGTCTCCCCGGCGGAGCGGCTCTAGCCACCACTACCGGCTCAGGCCCGGGGGAGAGGCGAGCGGCCCGGCCCGGCCCGGCGCGCACCGAGGCCTCCCCGTGAGAGCGGGGCGGGAACTGAGGACTCCAGAAGACCGCGACCTAACGGCTACTCTCCGCGCCCTCCTTTTCTTCCCGGGAGGTCACTTCCGGGTCAAAGGGCAGCCGGAAGTCACCGCGCGCGGGGATTCGTTCCGGGTCGGGGAGTCCATCGCGTGCTCTCCCGTCCGCTCGGTCGGCCAAGCGAGAGGCGCGAGTCGGAGAAGGCGGCGGCCATGCAGGTCTCCAGCCTCAACGAGGTGAAGATCTACAGCCTGAGCGGGGGCCGGAGCCTCCCCGAGGTGAGCGAGGGCGGCCCCTCCCCCACTCCCCGGCGGGCCCCTGCAGGGACCCCCCCCCTTTCTCCGCGGGTAGGGGTGGGGCGCGGTCTCTCCTCCCGCTTTGCGGGCGGGGGCTGCACGGAGCCCCCCCGTGCTCCCCATCCCGAGCCTGCGGGTCCGCTGCGGGGGAACCGCTGCCTCTGCGCCGTCTCCTGCCCCCGCGCCGGACCACGTCTGCTGGGGAGGGGGCGGTCAGGTGGGGAAGACGGCTGCTGAACCCCCCTTACACTCTGTGCGTGAACCTGACGAGGCGACGGCTCAGCTCAGGCCTGTCCGGGGCAGAAATACTCCGACCCGAGCACTGTTCATAAAACTGCGTCTCCTCCCTCATCTTGTGTTGGAATAAAAGACTTCAGAAGGGACCAGCCGCTCCCATGAGATCGGATCTTGGACCTTCATGGGTGTTACAGCATCAGTTTAAAGTGGCTTATGTTGTTACATCCATCTGCCTAGATGAGAGAGAACCTAAAACTGCTGCAGCTTCCGATTTGGGGGGTGTGCTGAGGCAAGGTTTTCTGTCTCTGTCCGGCTGAAGATCCGCTTGAATAACAGGCCAAACGGTGAAACTTTCTAGACAAAGCGTGCTGCTAAATGCGCAAACTGTAGGGGAGGGGATACACTCTACATCAGTGGTAACAAAGAATCCTGTGGCACCTTAAAGACTAAAGTACTGAAGCATAAGCTTTCGTGGGCTAATACCCACTTCGCCGGATGCAAGCTGACAAAGTGGGTATTAGCCCACGAAAGCTTATGCTTCAATACTTTAGTCTTTAAGGTGCCACAGGACTCTTTTTGTTACCTCTGCTATTCCAGACTGACACGGCTACCTCTCTGATATTCTACATCAGTGATTTTCAACCTTTTTTCATTAGCAGACTCACTAACAAATTTCCAGTGGAGGTGGAGACTGGGGCTATGTACACACTACAGTTTAAGTCTGTATAAGTTCTGTCGCTCTGGTGTGAATAAGGGCTTGTCTATACTGGCAGTTTAATAGTGTTGTCACTTTCTCACTCGGGTGTGAAAAATATCCCCTTGAGTACAGCAAGTTGCAGCGCTGTAAAGCACCAGTGTAAACAGTGTCCCAGCACTGGGAGCACGGCTGTGCCCCTCATTGAGGTGGGTTTTGCGCCGCAACCACACAAGGCACGTTAAAGCACTGCCAATGTAGACTAGCCCTAATAAGCTGCCCCCCTGAGCAACGTACATTACACCAACCTAAACACTGGTGTGCACAGCGCTGTGTCCCGACAACATAGCTGCTACCGCTTGCGGGGGGCTGGAGTAATGGAGTTGATGGGAGAGCTCTCTCCCATTGGCTTAGAGCAGCGGTGTCCAATAGAAAGTCGATGCTAGACACACTTGTGGTTTTGAATTTTTCTTATTAGCCACATTATAAAAAAGCCATATGCATTAGCCACAATTCAATAGCCTATTAGGTACATGTGGCTAGTGGCGAATGTATTGGACACTGCTGGCTTAGAGCATCTGCACTAGCAGCGCTACTGTGGTGCAGGGGTGTGCGGACCACAGGTTGAAATCCAGTGCCCTAGAGCTTTCTTCCCTAGTGTCTCTGAGGAATCTGGGATCAAGGTTTCAGTAGCATTCAGAAGGTGATTAGACCTGTATACAGATAATACTAATAGCCAGAGTTATATTAGTAAATACTTTAAAAATTAAATGTTTATGGAAAGAGAGAATACCTCAGGCTTCAGAGATTAAGACAACCTCTAATGATCAGATGTTGGGGAAATGTGAGCTGTGGTAGATTATTCCTTTTTCCATGCCTTCCTGTATCATGGTTATTTTGCATCTCTTCTAAAGTTACTGTTGGTGATTGATAGGATACTAGGTTAGATGGGCCTGTGGTCTGATCCACCTCTGCAATTCCTCTGTTCATACAGAGGTTATAAATAGTGGTAATAGGTCTTAAAAATCAAGTTTTAAGTTGATGGTATCCCCTTAATATTTTTGTTGGTGTCTCTCACTGATATCTGAGAAATGGAGGAATAGGACAAAGTGAAGAAAAAATATCTCATGACAAAATTCCAATAATTTTGAGCGAAGTCTGTGCTTGTTTCACCTAAATTCACTACCCCAATAATGATCTTTTACATATTTGTGGATTATATCGTTCTCCACCACCCCATTCCCAGTCTCTTTCTGGACTGCTGTCCTAAGCCTTGGAATTGTAACCTGTTGGGCTTTTAGACTTTGACAAAAGTTGTGTTGCCAGTATGCTAGCTAGCACATGCTAACTAATACATTCAAAAAGTTTAGTGAGACTATGAAGTTTATAGTTACAGCTAGGTGGGAGCCTTGTCTGCACAAGGCTGTTAAAACATGTTAATTAGTTAACATGTGCTAACAGCACACCTTTAAGCTTCATCTAGACAAGGCCAGAATTGATGGCAAAGCTGTTTTTGGGGAGGCTGTGAATCTTAAGATACACTTTTTCCCAAACAAAATAACTGCTCTGAGCTAAAAGATACCGGTAAGTGTTCTGAATGTAAATAGTTGTAATAGTCTGGTGAGTGTTGAGAGATTCACTAACAGCACACACAAGTTTTCAATTACTTATTTTCTTAAGTGTGAAATTATTAAATATCTTCATGGAAATGCCTTCTTTGTTATACATAGCACAATAAACAGAAAAAGCATTAATTTGACTATTGGCTCCTAACTTTGTTTCACTGGCATTTGATAGGTCTAACTCAGACTTTCTTTTCCTAGCACTTTAAATTAATACTGACAGCAATTATTTTTCTTTTCTTACAGTGGCTTTCCGATAGGAAGAAGAGAGCACTACAAAAGAATAATGTGGGTAAGTTGTCCTTAACATATCGTTCAGTAAAAATGGGTTGCATTTATATAGCATCCTAGTCCAGAAGTAGATCAAAAAAACTTTACAAACTGATTTAAGCGTTATATTTATATCTTGCGTATGTATGTAGATAGTTGGCAGCCACCTCTGGATTGAAGAGGCACAGCTGTAAATTGATGGAGATTATGGGATCAAGAGCTAAAGTTTCTCATGCGCAATATTGTACAGTTGACTGGATGAATTATGGGTTGTTTTTGAATTCCTATGAAGCATCAAGTGTTGGCCCTTGTAGGAAGTCAAACAATATATGATGGGACCCTTTTACATATACATTATAAGAAGATTGTATTTACATCAGAAATTTGAGAATTATGATCCTCAGGGACAATGCAGCTGGTTATACTCACATTTCTCAGCATTCTTTTCTGTCAAGAAGTCCTGTCACTAAGATCTGCTGATCAACTCAAAATGTAAAATCCACATTTTAATTAAAGCCTCCTCTTCTTGTCCCAGACTCTATGCTGTTCAAAAATGCCTAGCAAACAAAAAAACCTGCAAACAAAAATTCCTACCCATGCATAGTTGTGCCCCTCTGCCTAGAGATCGGGAGAGAAACAAAACACCCTTTTACTCTGGATTTTTATGCTTTTTTTATTTTTGGTATAAATGCTGTAGTGATAACTGCCACATGGAAAGCTTATATATATATATATATATATATATATATATAGATATGTATTTTCAGGGTTTCTTGGTCCTGTGGGACTGAGTGGGCAGCCTCCCTGCTCCAGGAAACCTCTGGGGTCCCAGTGCCACTCAGGTTAAGCCTAGCCATTATGATGATAGGAGTTCGGGTAAATTTGAGTGAGTGTCACAGCAACCCCATGAACCAGGTCAGAACTCCATGCACACAAATTTGGTCCAGTTAGGGTGATGAGGCCAGACCTGAGTCGCACTGCAACCCCGGAGGTTTCAATGCCTGGAATGGAAAGCCCTGCCCGCCCCATGGCATGGGAGCTGCAGTAGCCACCACTATGGGGTGAGTGCTAGGCAGGACCTGACTAAACCACCTCCATCCCCAGATTATTTACTTGGTCATGACAGGGTGTAAACATTTAAAAATGGGTCCTGAGCCCCAAAAGGTTGGGGACCACTGCACTATATAACGTCTCTTCTATGTAATGTAAAAAGCTTTTTACCACACCGTCTGTACTATAATTATACTAATGTACTATAACTGAAGTGACATGATTTATTCTACATTGATATAGTCTCCTGAAAATTCACAGAATTTACTGATCTATAAATTTATCACTCAGCATATTTTTGTAAGCAGTAGTAATTAGTCTTGGGGAAATTCTGTGCATCCGGGGACTAGCAGAATTCATTTGTCTCGCATAATTTTGTATTTTCCCACATAAAAAGCACTTTGCCTAAGTAGTTCTGCAGTTCCATCTTTTTCCCACCAGAGGCCGCTGTGGCGCTGGAACAGCCAGCCGCCTTCATTGCTGGCTGTTCTAGTGCTCCAGCGGCCTCTTCTGGGGAAAAAGTGGAACTGCAGCACTTCTTAGGCAATTTTTTTTTTATGTGGGTAAATACAAAATTCTAAGCCCAGTGCTGCAGAATTCCCCCAGTTGTAGAGTTCATCACAGCACCTTGCCCGCAGAGCCAGGTTAGGACAGAGTGAGGGCACACAGGGTTGCTGTGGGGAGTCTGACTGGGGTTCAGAATTGCTAGTGGGGCAGGACAGACTAGCATGGGCTAAGGAGCTAGGGAAGTGGCTCTCAAACTGGAGGGACGATTCATGGGGGGTCGCGAGCTCCCTGTGCCACTGAAGTGCTGCCGGAAGCATTCCATTTCGGCGGACACACATGGGTCTGGCAGCCCGTGGGGAAGAGGAAAAGGGCTGCCCCACCGAAAAGTTTGAGAATCGCGGAGTTAGGGGATGGGGGAGAGGTGGTGTCACGGGGAGACATGCCTGACTGAATGAGAGAGGCTTGGGGTCAGCCAGGGTCTGCATGGGAGAGGCTTCCCAACACCCTAACAATCTCTCTTTCCCCTAAAGAAAAACCTTATACCCACACTCAATACCCTCCAGGTTCACTCCTAGGCTCCTTCCCTCTCCCTCATTCCTCTCTTACCCCGATACTAAGTTCTGTATTAATATGCCTCGTAAGGAATCTATTTGTCAAAAAAATTACCAGAATCTCTTTTGGGGGTCTGTATTGTTACAGACATACTTCGACAGATATTTTGAAACAAATTACCAAAATAATCATAACTGACTTAATTATATTATTGTGTTTTGACAAAATATACAGAATTTTGCATAATAATCAAATATTCTGTGCATAATTTTTAATTTTTTGGTGCTGAATTTTCCCAGGAGTATTATATTAAATGTTAATCATGCTTAAAATGAGGATTTTTGTCCTTTGTTTAGTTACTAATGATACTGCCTTTGAAAACTTTGCCAGTCAAAAAAAAGATGTTACCAGTTTTCTTTAATAGGAATGTTTTCTCCTCAGATATTCGCAGAAGAATTGAACTTATTCAAGACTTTGAAATGCCCACAGTTAGCACAAAAATTAAGGTATCAAGGGATGGACAGTATATTATGGCAGCTGGTGAGTTAACTAAATGTTTGTGTATGTCAAAAGCTAAAATATTAGAAAACCTTGACCTGGAGGTACCTTACTGAAGGAGAGAAGACTTTCTAGATAATTTTTAAGTGTCAATGTATAGGTGCTTTTTCAGCTTACTTTTACCACACGGTGAACCTGGTAGCTCACATGTCATGATACTCCATGAAGCACTTTTTTTGTAGCACATGGTTATTTGTAGAATTTAATTAAGTAATTTTTTGCAGATGGAGGCGGGCACTAACACTTCTATTACGTATGTGTGAATCTGGATTTCAAAATAAATTTTTAAATTTTAATTGATTGAAAATCCCAGTGGCCACCAAACTACTTAATTATAGAATCAGAGAGGTAGCCGTGTTAGTCTGGAATAGCAGCCTGATTGGACTAACCTTGTTACCTTCTACCTGGTTCTTGCCTACTTATCTATACCTGCCCCTGGACACTTCCACTGCTTGCATCTGACGAAGTGGGTATTAGCCCATGAAAGCTTATGCTTCAATACTTTAGTTAGTCTTTAAGATGCCACAGGACTCTGTTACCTCTACTTAATTATATAAACTTGCATTAATGATGAAACCTGGTTTTGATTTTACATTTGATTTGGAAAAAAAACAAATCAGTAAAACTCTGTAAACATTTCATGGATTGGCCCAGGTTGCTGTAACCATCTATTATTTGAGATATAAAATGTACTATTTTAAGACATGATAGCTGCATGTCTCACTTTTGTGAATGAACAGGAAATGTTGTCTTAATTATGACTCTCACTTTAATGGTAAAGTGTGTATAGCAAATGTTTTCTTCCTTTTTCTTTCTATGGGTACTTTATCCATTTTGATTAAAATGCTCCTGTTATCATTACTGTACAATAATCATACCTTATTTTAAATTAATCTGGTATTCTTTAAAAGGATGGAGGCATAATACTACAACTAAACTTCACAGAGATAATAATGGAGAATTAGTGATTTAAGCAGGCATGGTTAAATCTAATACAGTACACAGGCTCAGCCTTTCAGACTGATTAGAAGGTACTATTGTTATATCTAGTTACAGAGACCATTATCAGTTTAGATATTTGTGTTTGTGGTTTTCAGAATAAATCTCCAGCGCCCAAGGTCAAGGTTTTCAAAAATGGGTCTGTAAAGTTATGTTCCTACGTGGCTTGACTTTTAAAAGTTGCTAGCACTCAGCAGCTACCATTGATTTCTAGGGCTGAAGGTTCCAATAGTTAAGTATGCACAATTTTTACTTTTGCCAGTATCTGAAGACCTGACTGTGTTTAACTGATTGTTTTGAAAACACATAATCTGGTTTGCTTATGTCAGGGATAAAACTGTTTTGCAGGTACATATAAACCAAGGATCCGGTGTTTTGATACCTATCAATTATCCCTGAAATTTGAAAGATGCTTGGATTCTGATGGTCAGTAAATTATATGGCTTTAAACTGTATATGGGAGGTAGTGTGGACCTGTGAATAGGGAACTGAAGTTGAATAAAGAGATTTGTGTTCTGTTATTAACTTGCTGTGATTTTATAAAAGTCACTTTTTGTACATCCATTTTCCCATCTATAAAAGGGGTATAATATTGCTTAACATATTTTGTAAAACATTTTGAAAACTGTGGGGACTTAAATAACATCTAAAGCAAAGCACTTGCTATCCAATTTACCTTGCAACTTCAGTTTGTAAGGTCATACGGTTTTGTATTGCACTTTTCTTGGTAATTGTTAGATCCAAATGTCCATGGGTATCTTTGGTCAACCCAAATGGGATTTCTGTAAGTCAATACGATTGCTAGAAAGTGAGCTATCAATCCTAGATAAACATGCTTTTATGGCTGGCTCACCTTTTACAAATTTATTTTTTAAAAATTATTAATCAAATAACCTTTATCTTATCAGCTATCAAGAAAAGCAATAAGTACAGAGTAAAACTTATTAATTTGCATACTCCTGTCTTGAGTAATAGATACTGTCATATCAGTATTGCACTTTCTTCTTTCTAAGTGAACCAATCTAGTTGTGTTCCAGAAAACTGTAAAAAGCTTTTTTTTTTTTTTTTTTTTTTTTTTTTTCATTCGGTATCCAATTTAAATCTGCATGCTAGTTAAGGTTATTAATTATATGCTGATTGCTTCTGTTCTTAATGGAATTTGAGCTTATTTTCCTTCTTTCGTATCTGAAAAGCACTTTACGTGTTGAGTGCTACTGGAAATAAATAAATAAATTCAACTAAAAAACTACATTAAGGTATTGTTAAAGTCATGTGGTTAAGTGCTCAAGATATGAGAGAGACTTTCAACTTTGTGTATATTTGTTATGATAACCTTTAATTTCGTGATTACATCTCCATTTATTTTAAACTTTAAACACGTGTATAGTCTTCTAGTATGCCAGAAAAACAATATGTGAAAGTCATTAATTTACAAAGAGCACAGTAAACATTCTCCACATCTTCCTTCAGATTAAATATCAGTTTAATAGTGGACACCTGCTGCCATATAAAAGCTGCCTAAATTATCAAAAAAAAATTGCTTTTCTCTGACTTAACTAGCATCTAACTAGACGGAGTCAAAAAAGATATACTTGAGTATTATTTTAAGGAAAATACTTTGTTTACAAGAATGATAAAACATTACAAAATGCTACATGTGTATCTCTCAGGCTTTAGAAAAGTATATGAAGATTGTATTTGCTCATGTAATTAAAGATTGCATTGATAAAACTTTGATGTCACAGTGAACTACTTACATGAAGAAAGTTAAGCATTAAAGATCTCGGTCACTGTAAATCATGTTTACATCATTGATTCTTAAACTTTCTTTATTCCCCCTACTTCCCAGTGGTTACATTTGAAATTTTATCGGATGATTACTCAAAGGTATGTTTGATCATTTATTTTTAAAGTCAGTTGATGAAATTGAATTATTTTAAACTTCTGTGTATTAAAGTGATACTGCCGACACAAACTTTTGAAGTTGAGTTAAAAAAATGAAAGTCCAGTTTCTTTAAATGGCATGCCCCGACTCTTTAAAATGTTTTTTCCCCCTATGCCTTTGTTTGGATGTCTTCTCCTGAATAGTCAGGATACAGGACAAAGAACGAAACTGGAATTTAATGCAAAGTTTGGTCAAAAATACAAAAAAAATGAGATGTGAAAAAGAAGGAAATGTCTTTACTAATTTCTTTGTTATAGACATTTTAGACCTCATCTATATTTGCAGCAGCGTATAGGGTATGTGTACCTATATGCTCAGTGACTAGCAGACTGCGTCCACACTGGGGTGTACAGCTACACATGGCAATGGAAGGTCCTCTCCCCACTGCTTCTCCCCTTTCCTTGCTGCCAGAGCTTTCAACTTCGGCAGGGAAAGGCTCGGACAGCAGGAAAGGGACAAGGCAGTACACTGCTAAAAATGGCAGGGTTGATGTGGGAGGCATTCCTCGGGTGTGTAAAGGGCTGTGTAGGAGATATACTCCCACGGTTTTGGTGTGTCTTTACTCGCCTAAGCAGTTCCTCACCATCTACAGTACTGTTTATACCCAAGCTAGGGGGGCTGTTCTCTACACACCACTGTAAGTATAGACATAGCCTTAGTCAAAATCATTCATAATTACAAGGTAGATACAAATTTTTCATACTGAAATGTGATTTTTCAAATTGACTGTTCCTTTAATTGTGTATGTATTTAAGGTGCTGATTGATCAAGTTATTAACATGTGCCTAATATTTAGCATGTGAGTAATTTTATTAACTTCAATATGACTACTCAGGTGTTTAAATTTAGACATGTGTTTAAGTACCTTACTGAATCAGGACCTCAGTTTCCCTGGACAGACAACATTGCCATTTTATTGGATACGTAATCTTGTTACTTCTCCAGATACAGAATGTCTAAAATTCTGAACTGTGTCTGCACTGAAGGGGAAAAGTAGGGAACTGATTCTATGAGTTTCAGCAGCCTTCCGCTTGCTTTCTCTCTAAAGGTACGTCTACACTATGGAGACTATATTGGCATAGCCCAGTTGTGTAGACACAGCGCACATTGACAAGGGTTTTCTGTTGGTGTAGGAACACCGCCTCTTGAGCGATGTTAGCTACATTGATGGGAGCACTCTTCCGTTGACATAGCTGCATCTACACTGGGGTTTATGTTAGCATAGCTATGTTGGTCAGGGGTGTGTTTATTTTTTCATACCTGTGACCAGTGTAGCTTTCTAGACAAAGCCTAAAAGAAAATGCTGGCTGTCTTAAGGACTGAAAAAAGAATTTGTGAGGTTATCAGAAGACCTTTTTGTTTACAAAGTAGTTTCTTGTCTGATTGCTAAATATAATTTTCCTTTTTGTATGTCTTTTTTAAAAACTTTATTATCCAAAAACATACTATATAATCAATCCAAATAATCTTACCTACTTTAAATTAGCAATGAATTAAAGATATTTTTAATTCAAGAGGCATTACTTTGGAAGTATTTACTATTTGATGTTTATATGACTCACTGTGTAGGTTTAGAAAGGAACAGTGTTTTTGTTCCCTGACCTTTTCAAAGAAGGTTGTCTTTCCATTTGTCTCTTACCCGTAGCAGTATCCAGATACGTTAGGGAAGCTGGTCTTGTCATCCAGTGGTTTTATTTTCTGGGAAAAACTCAGTGGTGGCAGAAACTGACATGATACTAAGGGAAAACTAGTATTAAAAAGTTCCACTGAGTTGGAAATATTTATTAATAAAGGAAAACCTGAGTGTTTTTCGTTCCAGTATTGTAGAGACTTTCCAAAAATATCTAAAACAGTAATTATTAGAGATTAAAGGACATACAAATGTTGACGTTTCCCTCAATTACTCTGAGCTTACTTTATGAGGCATGAAATTTGATTGTTTTGTCTTTTTTAGGTACGTTTTGAAAAGTCTTTACAAATTCTTTTTGTGGGGGAAGTAAAGGAGGATGAATATTCAGATTTGTCCTTGAAAATAAACTGCATCTCTGCTATCCCTGAGAGAGTGATCCTTTGATGTCTTTTCCCCCTTTCTTTCTGTCCATGGACTTAGAACATGCTATTGAAGCTTAAATTGCTATTGAAGCATTTCACGTTAATATCTTTAACTTATTTTCTGTACTGCTCCATGCTTCAGAAATTTCCTTTAGTTTTACTAGATTGTTGAGTTAGAACAGAAGAGATTCTAGTTAGACAAGAGAAGAGAATTGACCTGAGCATCATTGTAAAAAGCTTAATGAAAAGCTCTGTTTAATGTGCAACTGTGGTCAAAAGCCAAGCAAGATGTTAGGCTGCATGAGGAATTGGATGGAGAATAATTTGGAAAATGTTATTACACCATTATATAAATCACTGGCTTTGTTTGCAATATTAATCACCCACATTGTAAAAAAATAAATAAATTGCAGAATGATCAAGGATGTGGGAAAACTATGTTGAGAAGAGATTGAATAGACCTGGATTGTTTGTTAGGAGATGAATAAGAGGGGACATGATAAAAGTATATAAAATAATTAATGGTCTTAAGAATGTAGATCAGGAATTTCTGTTCTCCTGGTCTCATAACTCAAGAACAACAGATATTCAATGAAATTAGAAGGTGGCAAATTCAAGTAATTTTTCGCAGCCTGTAATTGAATTCTGGAACACATTGCCATAGGACGTTGTTGAGGCCAAGAATTTAGCAAAATTCAAAATAGGTTTGGATTTCTATGTGGATAACATGAATATCCAGAGTTGCTGTAATTAATGGTAACCATTTGTGTGGAATGGATATTCAACCTCTAGCTTCAGGGTTTGTCAGTCTTTAGTTCTTTGATCATGAGACAGAATATATGGGGCAGGTTATCTTGCATCTGCTTGCTGCAGCATTCTTACACCTTCCTCTCCAGCATCTGGTGCTAGCCACTCTCTGAGACATAATATTGGACTAGATAGACCTCAAGTGTGATTCTAATTTGGTAATTCCTATATTCCTGTTAGCTCTCTGGGAACCCTTCCCGCTTCTCTCTGGAATACCACAATTTATTCTATTTAGTGTCTCAGACTTCATTTGAAAACATCTCTCTGCCAGAAATTTAAAATAAGAAGTTAAAAGGCTTATAAGTCTTGTCTGCACTCAGGATTAGTTTAGCACTGGTGCAGCTCCTTGTGGGATAGGATGGTGGAAACACTATCACAGACTGGGTACAGGTACTTTTATCTCTGTCAAATGTCAGGACTTCCATCATTGCTAGCAGTGCTGCTAGACCAAGTCCTGAAGATTATGAAAGGTGCTCATCTGTTAGACGTTTGTCCTTCCCTTCCCTTTCCTTCCCTTCCCTTCCCTTCCCTTCCCTTCAGGGAGTGGTGATGGTAGGGGAGCTATTCATATATGCATACAAATTTCAGACAAATGAACACAAAACGCCACCATTATGCAATTTTTTAAAATGCATGTTTAAATTTCACTAAAAACATTGATTAAAGGCTACAGAAATAATTTGGAAAGATTTTCTTAAATTAATTTAGCAAACTCTCTCCCTGTACCCAATGAAAATAATGAGGCAGGATCCATGTTAGTAAATTTTATGATTGTTAAGTAAAATGTTAATTAAAAATAATAGCCAAATCAACTGGTTTTGATAAAAACCCATGAGTTTGAAAAATCACTGGAGTTTTCTTTAAAGAAGAGAGTGAGGAGGGTGGGGAAGAGGAGAGGGAACCATCAGAAAAAACCAACCAACCCCCAAATCCTTTCTGCTTTGTGTTTTCAGATAGTCTTCTTGCACTGTGACAGATACATTGAGTTTCATTCACAACATGGCCATTATTACAAGACCAGAATACCAAAGTTCGGCAGAGATTTCTCCTATCACTACCCGTCATGTGACCTGTATTTTGTAGGAGCAAGGTATTGATCTGAATGGGCTGGTCTCTGTTTTCATTTTTCTTAGTACTGTTATTTTCAAGTATAAAATGAAGCTAAAAATATACTGTAAAAATTGACAATTCCATCTACATGTATAGCGGAAAATGCTATTCTTTAGTGACAAGTAGAAAATATGGTGATAAAAAATCTAAGTTGGTTCATTAAACAGAAGACTTTACAAAATTAAATTCAATAACACTCAGGAAGAAAAAATCATACAAAAATACTCATTTGGGAATAACTATTTAGGCAATGGTACTGCAGAAAAAGATCAGGGGGGGTATATTGGATCACATATTGAATATGGACCAACAATGTGTTGCAGTTACAAACATGCCTACTGTTCTGAGGATGTATCAACAGGATTATCATATGTAAATATATGGGAGGTAATTGGCTCTCCTTAGCACTGATGAGACCTTAACTGGAGGACTGTCCAGTTCTCGGCACTATACTTTAAAAATATGTGGACAAATTGGAGAGCGTCCAGAAGAGCAACAAAAAGAATAAAAGGTTTAGAAGAACCTGTCCTATGAGTAAAGGTTAAAAGAACTGGACACATTTAGTCTTGAGAAAGGAAGATTGATATGTCTTCAAATACAGGAACTCCTCACTTGTGAACGTTGTTTCATTGTTACTTTACTGATCAATTATGGAACATGCTTGTTGTGCAATGCTCCCTTCTAACGTCATTTGGCAGCCATTTGTTTTGTCCACTGCTTGCAGGAAGAGCAGCCTGTTGCAACTAGCTCATGGGTGGTTGGAACCAGGGCGGACCAGCAGCCTCCCTATCAACTCCCTGTTCCCCGAAGTTCCCTGTGCAGCAGCTGCCCAGCAGGCTATCAGTTGCAGGCAGTTCAGCTGTCCTTCCCCCCCCCCCCCACTGCCATGTGCTGCTCCCGCCCTCTGCCTTGGAGCTGCTCCCCAAGACTCCTGCTTGCTGGGAGGGGGAGGGGAGAAGAGGAGGACTAATGTCTGGGTTTCTCCCTCCCCACTGCTCCTGCACCCCACTTACACCATCTTCCATAGATCGGGGAGACACACGGATGAAGGGCGCTTATACGCAGCTGCAGTCTGGTCTCAGCTTGCTGATCTAATTAACAAGGCAGTGTACCCCCACTCTTTATACTTAAAGGGGAAATGCGTGTCTCCCCCTCCCCTTCCTCATTCCCCTCCCCCACGCTCCCCCCCCCATCCTTTCCTGCTGCCTTGTAGAGTGTGAGAGTTAACCCTTGAGGGCTCAGTCAGTTGCTAGTTTGTCATTTAGCAGTAAGGCGTTCCCTGGGAAATATCCCACTGACTCCTCAACCAAGCTTCACAATCATCATCACTGTGTACCAGTATTAAATTGTTTGTTTAAAACTTATACTGTGTGTGTGTGTGTGTATATGTGTATGTATAGAGTCTTTTGTCTAGTGAAATTTTTTTCCTTGGAACCTAACCCCCTCATTTATATTAATTCTTATTGGGAAATTGGATTTGCTTAACTTCGTTTTGCTTAAAGTCGCATTTTTCAGGAATATAACTACGTTAAGTGAGGAGTTCCCACATGTTACGAGCTGTTATAAAGAGGATGTTACCTGATTGTTCTCCATGTCCACCAAAGGTAGAACAAGAAATAATTAGCTTAATCTTCAGCAAGGGAGATTTAGGTTAGATATTAGGAAGCACTTTCTATAAGAGTATGTAATGTCTTGAACAGGTTTCCAAGCGATGCTGTGGAATCTCCATCGCTGAAGGTTTTTAAGAACAGGTTGGACAAACACCTTGCAGAGCTTGTGTAGACATACTTGGTCCTGTCTCAGCACAAAGTGCTAAACTAAATGACCCCTCAAGGTCCCTTTCAGCCCTGCATTTCTGTGATTCTTTAAGTCCCTTCATTTCCTTAGTCTGTTACCATTGCATAGTTCTCTGCCCAGTTACGTTATGTTCTTGAAATAGCTGTCAAAAATTACAGCACAACCTGCTGCCATGGTGAATCATGTGTATTATGTAATTTAAAAATCCAAAAGTAAGTTTATATTTTTCCATGTTTGTCCTTGTTGATGGTTTTGTTACAATTTAACTCAATTTAGTAAAATTATGTAAAAGCATGAATTATAGAGTCCCTTGGTAGGCAGGGGAGTGAAAGCCATGTGTTTCAAAGTTTCAAACCAAGATGAATACTAGGTTGGTATTGTTAAATAAATAATTTATATATTATTTATAAAATAAACAAACAAAATTCTGAGAGTTGTTAAGATAACATGTTAGAAAATTAACACATTCCTTACCTGGGAAGGTGTAGTTTTTAATATAGTACCAAAACTTTGTTGGTGAACATTTGGAAATGGGAAGGAAGTTAGTCCAGGGATAGGATTTTCCCTGCTCTATTCAAATTAAGTTCTGAAAATTTATACTTTCTACAAAAATGAGATCTAAGCAAGAATTGTCGTATGGTTTTTCACTCATTTAAAATATTCAGCATTTAGAGAGAAAATAATTAACTTTAGTTTCTTTGTAGTTCTGAAGTATACAGATTAAACCTGGAGCAAGGAAGGTACCTGAATTCTCTACAAACAGATGCTTCGTAAGTACCTACTTTATCGCGTTTGTTACAGTTTTTCCAGCAGGGGGAGCCAAATATTTAGCTTGCTCATTGTTAATGGCATGTTCCAAGCACAATCCAAATGCACCTTCATGTAAATTAAGGTATAGTTTAAAAGAAGCATGGTCAATTCTAAGCTTCATATTTTAAGAAAATCTCACTCTGACAATTAGACATGTTCAACTTATTTCTATGGATATTTTTTAATTGTTTAATATCTTTAAAATAGATCTGAAACTTCCTTTTGATTAATGTGCCTTCATTTAACCATCCCCAGTGATCTTCAGTCTAGCCATCATATGTTGCTGATTTCTTGCAGTTTTCACAGCATAAGTGGGTCTTGAGAAGGGACTTGGAGGAGGTGATAGACTTGTAAATCATTTCAGAGAAGATTCCAAGTGCAAGAGGGGATGAGGAAGGAAACAATAAAATATTTATGGAACGAATGAGTAAGCAGGCAGTTGAGGGTGGGATTGTTGATAGGATCGTGGTTTTGGGACAAGTGTGATAATTAAAATTGTTTTAGTTCTTCTAAGTAATTTTGTGGGTCATTAAACTTTGCCCTTCTTTCTGTTCTAGGGAGAATAATGTCTGTGACATAAATACCGTACACTGTTTATTTGCTACTGGGACAGCTGAGGTAAATGTTTAAATTTAACCTTTCTAAGAACTGGCAATATTTATTTCTCATTCCTTGGTGATCGTATGCCGAGCATAGAAGTAAATAATAATATATAGCTGAAAAATTAATTTGATCTAATTTATGACCTTAAATGTGAATTGATTAAGATGTTGGACAGCAGGACTCTTTTCAGAGCATAATACAAACACAATTTCTTGTGCTGTATTGGCTGTGGAGACACTTATGATTCCACAAGTAAACAAAGAAAATAATCATCATATTGAATTTTAAAATATAGACGTATGTATAACTTAACTAGCCTACACATATCATGTTACTATTTCAGGATTTAACATTTTAAAGACATTCAGATCTGATCATATTTATTAAAAATAGAAGAAAACTAAAATGTGACAATTTGCGTGTCATCACCTTAAATCCAGTGGTTCCCAAACTGGGGTTCGCGAACTGTTCACAGAACGTTTCAGGGGGTTCGCCAGAAAAAATTAATTAATGGCAGCCAGAGGACCCTGGTGAGACCCGGTTGCAGGGCAGACATCCTGAGCCCCAGCGAGAGCGGGGCTGGCAGACTGAGCCCTGCACCTGTCAGTGGGGGAGCCGGCACTCCGAGCCCCAGGCAGTCCAAGCCCCAGTTTGAGCCGGCAGCCCGAACCCCAGCGCTCCATGTGGGGTGCAGATGGCAGCTCGGACCCCTGTCCTTGTCAAACAGGGAAAGTTTGCATCCATGGCAGTGAGCAGGGGCCACACTGTATGTGGGGGGTGGTCCAAGCTAATTTGTCCCTTGCAGAGCACCCTCGTAGGGACAGACCTTGTGGTGGAAGTAAAGCTGTTTGTGAGCCAAGCCAGCCAGAAGCATGTTGTAGCTAAAGCAGGAGTGTTAAGGTGTCTCAGTAATTGTCCTTCTCTCTGGAGTGCTTACTTGCTTCTGTGAGGCTTGAGTGAATCTTCTCATTTTCTAGTTTGTTGGTTGTTAGCAGCCTCTCTCTGTTATTTTTATTAGCTCTTTTGTACACAAGTTCAATGGATAAGTGGCTGAAAAAGGAAAGTGTAAAGACGCTAGAATCAGCTATCAGGGAGGTAGCCGTGTTAGTCTGGAATAGCAGAGGTAACAAAGTCCTGTGGCACCTTAAAGACTAACTATAAAGTTTTGAAGCATGAGCTTTCGTGGGCTAATACCCACTTCGTGGGATGCAGGCAGTGGAAGTGTTCAGAGGCAGGTATAGAAAAGTAGGCAAGAACCAGTTGGGAGGTGAAAAGGTTAGTCCAATTAAGCTGAACCAGCTTGTTATCTCCGATCAGGGAGTGTGGATTATTCTTCTAGCATTTGAATGGGGTGTGTGAACATGGAGAGAGGAGAAACAATGTCTGTAATGAGCCAGCCATTGTAGATCTTTGTTCAATCCGAGATTGTGTGTGTTGAATTTGCAAATGAATTGAAGTTCTGCAGTTTCCCTTTGCAGTCTGGACTTGAAGTTTTTTTGCTGCAGTATGGTGACTTTTAAATCTGCAATCCATATTCTGTTATACAGTTGGATGAATCAACTGATGTAGCTAATCTAGCTATTTTGCTACTGTTTGTACATTATGTGAATGAAGGTATGGTTGAAGAAGACTTGTTGTTTTGCCGACCGTTGGAAGAACGTACAACTGGAGAAGATATCTTCAATCTGACTAATGCATATTGTCAAGAAAAGGAAATAGATTGGTTTTGTTGCCTAGGCATTGCACTGATTGGGCCACATCAATGACTGGGAAGTATACTGGATTTGTAGGTTGAACAAAAAAGGTTGAATCAAAAGTCTCTTCGACTCATTGCAGCATCCATAGACAACCCCTTGCAACAAAACACATGCCTGAGGGACTGAAAGAAGTGCTGGACAATGCAGTGAAAATGGTGAATTTCATAAAATCTTGGCCAACACATTCAATAATATTTCATGTACTTTGTGAAGAAATGGGTAGTATACGCAATTGTCTGTTGACCCATACTGAAGATCTATGGCTCTCATGGGGCAAAATCCTTGTGCGCTTGTTTGATTTTAAAATGGAAAACCTAGTTGTTGTTTTTTCATCAGCCACCCTTTCCACCTTGCCAGCTGTATGGAAAATAATGTCTGGCTCCAGAGCCTCGCTTATTTAGCAAATATTTTCTTAAGAATTACCTAAATTTATGTCTTCAAGGCCTCAATATAACAGTTTCAATGTGCAAGAGTGAGCTGAATCCATGATAAAGAAGTTGCAGTTCTGGAAAAGTTGTTTGGAAAACAATCAACCAGCGTGTTTGAGTAATCTTCATGACTTACTGGCAGAACATAAACTTCAGTTGAATCAGTGCACTAAAACCAATATAATTGCACACCTAAAATGACTTTGCACAGCTTTCAGGGAATACTTTCCAGCTATGTCAGGCGATAATGACTGGATTCACAACCCTTTTGGTGATATCACTTTCTCAACGATATTGAACATTGAGGAAAAAGAGAAATTGATTGAGCTCTCCTGTGATTACGAACTGAAAAGGAGTTTCCGAAATCTGTCATTGATCAACTTTTGGCTGAGCTTAAGAAATGAATACCCCCTTCAAGCAAAAAAAGCTGCTGCAGTTTTGTTACCATTTTCAACAAGGTACTTTATACGAGAATGCATCTTTCTCATATGAAAACCAAATACAGAAACAGGCTTGATGCTGAACCAGACCTGAGACTTTCTTTCTCCAGTGGTTCTGGACTTCCAAGAGCTATGCAGAGCAAAGCAAGTGCATCCATCACACTGAGGAAATTTAAACTTAAATCCCTGGAAATATTCATTTTTAGGAGGGGTTCTCGAGATGTTACAATTTAGTGAAAGGGGTTCGCGGGCTGTTAAAGTTTGGAAACCACTGCTTAAATCCAATCCTTCCATGAGCTGTTCACCTTTGCAATTAAAGTGGATTGTCAATAGATCCAGCATCATCTAGCATGAGTTCTGGCTTCTGACAGGGCTAAATAATTGCACTGTTTAACCTTGAATTGTATATATTTTTAATTAATTGTTATACTTTGTTTAGGGGAAAGTGGAATGCTGGGACCCTAGAACAAGAAATCGAGTTGGTGTGTTGGACTGCGCTTTAAGCAGTGTGACAGCAGACACAGAGTAAGTAATGATTGACTGTTAGTGCATAGTGTTCGGTCCTGATCCTGCTCTCCAGGATCTACTACACATCAGTAATCCCATCAATTCTAGTGTGTAAATGCTGTAGAATTGGTCTTTCATCTGGAAAGTTAGGTCTCTTATTTCATTGGTCTGCCAGGCAAAGGCTAACTTTTTAAAAAAATGCACATCAGCACAATGATTGTGAAGATGAACAATAATATTTCTGAAAAATGCATGTCATTGGTGTCCCCATTAGTTTTTGTATCTAATTTCTAAATATATAAACAAATATTCAGAATTTTTAGCCATTAAGTATAGGCATTTTAGCAAATATTCAGTCCTTACTAAAAGGAAAATATAATTATGAACATTGCTCTTTTCAGGATAGAGGGCTTACCATCTATTTCAGCACTGAAGTTTAATGGAGCTTTGAATATGGCTGTTGGCACATCCACAGGGCAGGTAGGCATGCTGTTGAATTAACTTTGTTTGCCATAGATCTTGAAAGATGAAGTTCTTGTACCAAAGACCTGGATCTTTTCAGACATTCAGTATAGTTGTTTTGAGGCCAGTTTGTACTAGCAGAGGAGTAAAATATACACACAAACATTTTTGTTTGCATATAAGATAGTAATACTGAACCTTAAGGCACAGAGAGACTTCATCGAGGAATTACATTAACAATGTAGTGACATCCCAATGTGATGCCCCCCGCCCCACATGCATAACATCTCAATATAACTTTCTGTTGACTCGGTCATGTGAGAAAGTTACTGTTTTTTATAGTTCTGCTGCTTTTCAATTCAGCGCTCCTCCTACCCCACCTCCTGGCTATTGAGTGAAAGGGATTGTTTTTCATCTTCCAACTGCTCCCAGGTGAAGTTAGGGATTGCCCAGCTCCAGTTCATTGATTGAGTATTACTTGGGCTCTCCTTGTGTAGTGCAGTGTTAGGTTTTCTTCAGTATTCTGTTTGACTGTAGAGCCCCAGGTTGAGTATTGTTTGTGTACGTCTGCTTTCTGAGCACCTGTTCTGGATGTTTTGAGAGAGCCATTCACCTGAATACTTGGGGTGCAAAGTCTAATGTTGCTGAACCAGAAGAATATTTAGTACTAGCATAGCTCTGCTCACATGTAGAATGGGGTGCTTTACAAAGATAAGTTAGCATTAGTCTCCCCACTTTACATTTATGAAATTGAGACCCTGTTTAAAGCCCAATGACTGATCAGTGGGAAAGCCAGGACTAGAATTTAAGTCTCCTGAATCCCAGGCCAGGGTTCTTACCTACTGGACCACATCACATTCCCTATGGGAAGTTAACACTAATGTTTTCAATGAAAGAGTGAAAATGACATTCCCAGGTAGTAAGTTGATTTAAAAACTGCTAAATCCCCAGGGGCCTCTAAGAACCTGAGTTACATATTTTATTTGAAGATACCTTGCCTTATCACCATGTTGTGCCATAAAGGAGAAATAGCACTAGAATACATTAGCCAGATGACAGCACAGATGACACTTCAATTTCAGTAATTACTAGGAAGTATGGTAAATGCTTACATTCATAGATAATTATCATAGTACCGAAGCATCTGTGAGATACTGGTATAAAACATTAATTCAGAGTAAACCAGGCTTTTTTCGTAAACAATAATCCATTCAGAACTTCAGCTGCATCTTAGTTATATTTTTACAGATTTGTCTAAACACAAAAGTTATACCAGTTTAACCTAAAGGTGGTGCTTCACAAATATATTTTAACCATACAACATTGAGAGTAGGCCAGGTCTAGGTTGAACCATATTGATTACATAGTACAGGGAATTTCTGTTTGTCTTTATTTTTCCAGGTTTTGTTGTATGATCTCAGATCCAGTAATCCATTAATAGTCAAAGATCACCACTATGGCCTGCCTATTAAATCAATCCAGTTCCAGGATCCATTAGATTTAATAATATCTGCAGATTCACGAATCATAAAAATGTGGAACAAGGACACAGTAAGTCTATTAAATTATTTTTCATAATTTTGTTTGTACGTGATTTGAACTGTCTTATGTCTGCATTTCAATATAGAGGTTTTTTGTGTATCCTAATTTGCTTAGTATTGTTGTATTCTGTTTGACTTTACAAACAGATCCTTGGGAAAATCTCCAGTAAGCTGTTGTGTATACAGATGCACAGACTATTTTCAACAGTTGTATAGCTTCCTTATAAGCCTTTAAAAAAAAAAAAAAAAAAAAAGGCTAAAACATTTGTAAAATTGGTGAGATGTAAAAAAACACAAAATGTTTTCCTTCCTCTGTACTTTTTGCACAGTCTTTTTTTCCCAAATTCACTTAATTCATTTCTAACCCCTGTGATCAACGTTCTGTGATTCAAGGAGTCAGATGCTTATATTTACATAACTGTCAGTACAAAAAAGCAGAAATTAATCCCACAATCAAATTGCAATTTGCAATATGTTATATATTGCATTAACTGACTAATTTACAGTTAATATTTTTAATCTTATAAGCTTAAAAGGTAGAGATAAGATTGAGCTTTCAGCCTGAATATCCATATGATGCAGGAAATACCATGTTTCTTGTGTGTTTGACAATCTGTTTGTCTTAATCTGTGCATTTATACTAATGTTTTCTATGGAATTTACTACGTGTGAATTGGTAGATCCAGAATAGCGCTGTTGTAACTTAGTTTCATTTCAGGGTCTTTCATTATTTGCTGTTTTTCTCTTACCAGTGCTTGCATTACACTCCTCAAAGACTCACTAGCTTCTTCTGTTCCAGCACTCTTCTTCACCTCTGACTTGATGATGGACCTTATCAAGTGAAGTCACAGCCCGTTCAGTAGTTTCCAAATGCTTTATAGCCTATTTCAGACAGTCATCTCACGTTGCACTATTATTTCTCCACCATAGGAAATCTACTTGCCTTCACAAACACCCAGTTTTAGATTCACCAGCTTTCTTACAGTTTCTCTGATCACACACGAGTTGGTTGGTAACAAGCCCCTTTGCAGATCATAGAATCTCAGAGTTGGAAGGGACCTCAGGAGATCTAGTCCAACCCCCTATTCAAAGCAGGACCAATCCCTATTTTTGCCCCATATCCTTAAATGACCCCCTCAAAGATTGAACTCACAAGGCTGGGTTTAGCAGGCCAATGCTCAAACCACGTTAGTTACAAGACTTGATAAGTCTTTGACCAGTGTTTAAATACCAGTGCTAGACTCTCTCTCCATATTTTTTTAATTGCATACATTTCTCTCAATGACAGCTAAGCACCATAAAGCTTAGGAGGTGGCTCCTGAGGTGGGAAGAGGGAGAGTTGCTTACCACAGGAGGCAGCGCTGTGTTTGGACTCTTTCCTAAAGTGTGTGCCAACTGGCCCCACCTCCTCCAGCTGTTGGTTCCTGCATATCTCTGGCTGAGTGCCATCTGTGCAGAGGCAGATTGGGGTGGAGAGTCTCTGGCTTTGATACCCGAGTAGCCCCGTGCTGAGAAGTGCCTCCGGGTGAGGAGCATGAGGCTGTTTTCTGCTGAGATGGGATGGGAGAATGCTCTTGTGTTAATCATGAGGGAAGAGCCCAGAGGTGGATGGGGGGGAGGTAAAGGAAGCACCTGGGAGGTAGGTGCGACTGCTGCAGAGAAGGAAGAAGAGGCGAGAAATGGGATCCAAGTTTGCTCTGCTTTTGTCCCCATTTTAGAACATTGAGGACATGTATGCTCATGTTTTTACTGCTGTGGCCCAATTCTTAGAAATTTCTTTCTTTCTTCCTGGCTGTCTTACATGTTTGCTTATAAAAGCACCTTACTCAGCTGTCTGGGTTTTCCCACTCTTAAAATAGTCTTGCTTCTGAGTCCCTCTAAATTTGCACAATAATTCTGGATTCAGTGCAAAACAGGTTCTGACCATTGTGGCCATTAAATCTCACTTAGCACGTTACAGGTAAGAGTAGATGTGCCATTTCTTCAATGATAACAGAAAGGGAAAGAATAATAGGAATAATTACCAGCTGGCAAGGAAAGATATGAACTGAGTGCCAAATGGCTACTTCAGGGCCGCAGCTGCTTTTCTCTGTACAACTCAAAGGGCCAGAAAATTATGCTGGGAAACTTTTCTATGAATGAGTGACCCTGTACTCTGTGCAATCGGGGAGAGGTGCTTCCAGAGAAGGGACTGAATTCCTACATTTTCAAGCAAATCCTTTGCCTTTAGACATCCGCATCTTTGTTGGTAACCTAATGCTTGAAAGATTTTTATATATTTTAATTTCCAGTGCTGTTTCAATGTATTTTTTGCTGATGTTTCTATAATAAAAACAGAGACACAGATATCAACTGCTTCTCTCATTCAGTGCCTTGCCACTCATGGTAGTTTCATTGTCCAGGCACCATTCTAAATTGGTAATCACATTCTTCCTAGCTAAATCCCCCCTGTAGAGTCTACATATGGTTTTCTTCACTTTGTCTAAATTGATGTGTAGTGTTGCTATGCATGGTTAAACAAGTCACATTGCACTCAAGAGCAGGCTGTCTTTCAGTTATGGGTGAAGTGACCGGCATATATCACTCATGTATCTCAGTTTGTGGTTGAGGGTTTGAGATCCTCAGTGGAATGGCATTGTATAAATGCCAAGTGGTATTAAAGGACTATTTATGATATAGGATTATATGCAGAATATACTATATACCTAGTTTTTACCTAAGTATAATTAAGAAGCAGGTTTGGCATCCTTCTCAGTCAAGTTGTTGGAACAAGCAGACTCCCATTCCTTGTATGCTGGAATACAAAAGGATCCGTTTTAAAATATTTAAAAGCAAAACACTTTTTTTATTTAAAAAAACAACCTCCGGTCACAAAATTATTTTAGTGCTTATTTTGCCCATCAGTGGGATTATGTGTAGCAACATGAACTGAAAATGGCAACAAATCTTACCCTTTTCTTACTGTTGTGCACCATTATTTCCGGTTTCTTTGTTTCTCCTGTTCTGTTACTTGGGATATATTTTTTAAATAGTCTCCTCTTATCTTCATTATAGTAGTTAGGCTGTAACCTGAGATTTCTTTTCTCTCTCTTTTTTTTTTTTCTTCTTGCTATAGCGAGTCAAATTCATGAAGTGACCCACAGTCCTTAAACTGCATACTTTTAATATCATTATTAAATCACTTTTAATCTCTATTTTGGTCTTTCTAAATTACTTACAACTGGATCCTTTTATTCAGACCTCTTTAATAAGACGTTAATAAATTATAGTAGTATGACATGTTACACAGAAGAGTAGGGTGGGAGAACCAAAGCCCAAACCCAACCTGTTATTTCAGCTCTCTAGTATAGAAAGGTTACTTATTAAAATGAGACTACATAGAACTGGCACATTCAAACTTTGCTAAAATGAGGGCTACATTGGCAACTTGCCATGAGCCTGAGGCCCCCATCCAACTTCCATAAAATGGAGTAGATTGCTGACATCCCCATCTTCAGTGCAGCAGTTCGAAAAGGGAGATTGCAAGTCCCAGCATGCAGTGTTGTATTTTGAGTTGAGCAACTGGTAGGCTACATATTGAAGAGCTGTTGAGCCAGGGACTACAATGTAGAATTCCTTGAGGTGCCTTTGCCATCATAGTGCAAAGCTTTGGTTCGTATCATGCCTTGCTTGCTGTACTCTTCCACTATATTTTTAATTTCCATAAGGGCTACTTTTTAATTGATTTGTTTTATTGAACTTTGTAATTGCATTATTTTAAATCTCTAATGTTTTCTTCCTGCTATTTCAGGGGAAAATATTTACTTCCATGGAGCCGGAACATGATATCAATGATGTCTGCCTTTATCCTAATTCAGGTATGTAAAATACCCTAAATATCTATTATACTCAACTGGTAAAGCACCTCCTGCCTCAGGCTGTGATCTCCTTAGCTGCCATAGGGAAGGAGAGTCAAGCTTGGCTGACTTTGGTTGGTAGACCTTTTTATGGAGCTTTATGTGGTCATATTTGCATCCTTTTTTCTTCTGATTCAGTAATGAATCAGTGTGACACTATGCTCGTAGGCCACTGTACTGCCATTCGGAGGATCAGCTGCTTTTGGCCTTTGAAAATCCTATGCCATTTTTCATAAGAGTAGCGGTTTTAGCTGTGTCTAGGCCAGAACCTAATTTGAGTAAGGAAAGTTTTCTTTCTAGAACTGGACAAAGTGTGTTTTGGTTTGTTTTTTTATCTGCGTTTTGACAAAAAATGACTTGTCAACAACATTTAAAATGTTTGGATTTTGTCATAATTTCTCATTTCAAAACTGACAATTTGATTGTTTTGAAAAAGAATAAGTTATTTTCCCAGTCTGTCAATTCTCCTTTCCCACAGATGTTTTTTCAGTGTGTGTGTGGGATGTTAGATGGGTGGGGGAAATCTCAAAAAAATAAATGTTTGAATCTGAAATGAAAGATTTTTTTACAAGTTTTTTTGATTGAAAAACAAATTTTTGAAAATTTTGGTCAGATTGGTTCTTTGGCAGCAGGCATATCCTTTGATTCATTATTGTTTTGGGGGAGGGTAAGAGGCTGTCTGTTTTTGCAGTAAAATCTACCATGTCATCGGCATGTTGCATCATGGCTATGACACTACTGTCTTACAATTCAGTTTGGTCTTGCCTGTTATATGGCAAGCTAGCTCTGCTAATGTTAAGATTCAGGTACACTTTATAATCTGCATGCCTACTTGGATTATCTTGAAATTTATACTTCATAGAGGTGTGGTTGGTGTTAGTTGTCCTTGTTTGGGCTCAGAAGAGTAAGGGGTTCCTGAGATACAGCCTCCCTGGAAAAAACAGCATTTTACAAATTCTGGTTCTTATAATTTTTGCACACACACCTGGGACTCTAACTATATCTCTAATCATCCTCCAACTGATCATAGTTGCTCTCTATTTATCTCATCTAGTGCACAGAAGCCATTGCTTCTTGGGGAAGCAATATTGACAAAGTTATTAAGGAAGAGTTTAGATCTCTAGAATGGCACACACCCAAACTATCAAGCCAACAAGATTGTAGTGTGCAGCAAAAGTAGGATTAGAGGGTTTCCAGATAGCTTGTTGTGACAGTACCTGGGTAGCTCAAGAGAAGAACAGAGATTCCACCCATGCACTGCGAGCTCAAACTCTAGCCTTATCAGGAATCTAGAATGATCTGTAGGCATACTATCTGTTAAGGATTTTTCTGACTTTTGGGAAATGTGTCCAGTAAATTTAGAAGGACCTCTGTTTTCTGAATGATCATTTACATGTGCCTTGTTTAAATATGTGAGAGTGATTGCTGGGTACTTGCTACTTTTCCACCTGGGGATTATTACAGCAGAGTGCCAGCACTGATTAACTGGAAGGAAGATGACAGGCCTTTAGGTTAATGTAATCATGTTTCCTGAACAATGAAATGGAGTGTCACTAAAGGAAACCAGGTCGTAGGATCATTTGGTCAAGGTGTTCCTGATATGCAGCCTCTTGTATAGGGTGCTTATAACATTGTTAGATTCTTATAACTTCATTGGTGCAGAGCTAGGAAATACAAGGGGTCAGAGTAGTGAGGAGGCATGTAGGAGGGTGTTGGAGTAATGCTGAAGGTGTGGGGGATGAGAGAGGGCAAAGGAGTAGGAGGAGAGGGTTCTGGGGATGAGAGGGATAAATGGAAGGTTGGTAGAGACCAAGGGATGGTGGGTGTCAGGCAAAGAGTAGGGAGTGGGGATTAGGGATGGTAGGACGGATGGGTGGCAGGAAGTGGGTGGGAGATTTAGAGACTGGGGGCTTGTCCGCTTCACATTTTCCCCTCCTGTGTTCTGAGCTCCACTTCCTGTTCCCCTGTGTGTGCCAAGATCTGGGGAGCTCTGAGGCTGCCTTCCTTCCCCCCTCATGTGTGTGCTGGAATCTGGGGTGTATGTGTCCGCCCCTCTCCGTATCCCAGCATGTGACCTCTTATCTGGGGGGACCATGGTTCCCCTGGAGGATCTGAATTCCTCTCTTTGTCCCCATATGTGCGCCAGGATGTAGGGGCTAGGAGGACCCTGTTCCTCTGTGTGGTGAGCTGAGAACAAGCATGCATGGAAATGCACCAAGTATACAGGGCTGATTCCAGGATGGGGAGTGGCAAGGAGTGTCTTTCCCTCCCTTCAGAAAATGTCCCCACTGTTTCCATGAGAGTACCTATACTGTTCCTGCAGCCTCTCCCCTGTTCCTCAGTCTTCAGCTTCCACCCCAACATCTTCCTCTCCACGAGGAGGACTCTTGTGGAGGTAGAACCAGGCTGTCTTGGAAAGCAGAGACAGACAAGGAGAAGATAGCACAGAGGGAGTGAAGGGACCAACATGCAGCCAGTGGATTCTGTAGCCTGGGTAATTGTTGCCAGGGATCCAGAGGCAGTGGAAAGGGAGAACTGGACTGTGGTACACAGAAATGCTAAGAAATATATATATTTCTTAGCATATATATATTTTTTAATAAAAACAGGGAAATTAAAGTCTCCAACATCCATTATCTCAGAATTAAGATTGCCTAGTAGTGGAGGCTGTCTAAACTTCCGAAAACCAGGAAATAGAGTTAAAGTAATGTAAACTTCTGAAAAACAGGAAACCGAGTTAAGGTGCAATCCATTGCAGTCTTAACGCTGAACTTGGAGTGATGCTCCAATGTGCCCAGAACATGCCTACTAGCAATCTGCCTTTGCAGTTAATGCAGAGCACTCGGGGAACAGGGCACATAATGCCTTGTTTGCTGTGCCTTATGTATGTGTTTGGGTGAGAGGTACTAGCCAGATGAGCTATCTGTACCTACCCTGCACTCAAACACCGCCTTCTCCACAGACACAACAAGAAACTGGCTAAATTGTACGACCCTTTCAGCTTTGTGCACAGGCTTCCATCAAACACTGTACTTTCATTTACCCATCATTAAACCTACAGACCAGTTTCTCATCCCACCTTACTATGGCAAGAAGGACCCCTGTGCACCACCACTCACACAACTGCAGAACTAGTGCTGAAATGAGGCATGCAGCGTCCCTCAGTGTACACCGGCAAGATTTTCCTTTTATATCACACACAGCAGGTGCCTTGGAGAGAGGCTCAGATCACCCCTTCTGTATATCTCCTTATATCACAATCACAGTTTTGCCAAGCTGCTCAGCTAATCCCTCTGCTACTTGATACAACTTCTCATAACACAGTGAAGGCACCTGGAACAAATGCAGATAATTCCAAGAGACTGTTGCCATCTCGGGGATGGGGGTGTAGAGTTCGGCTTAGGTTGGCATGTACCTTATCTGTACTTCCTGGTTTTCATAAGTTTAAATTCAGACATTCGCCACATTTTTGGAGGGCATGAGGCACCACTGGCCACCCTTAACTGCATTATCTATGTTGTGTTTATTAAGTTTTTGAGTGTATAATATTGATTGAGACATAATCCTATTTCCATTGAGTAGAAGTCTCTCTGCCCCATCTTCTTCTGTTCACTCTAAGTTTCTAAAGAACTTATTTTTTTCAAATAGGCTCCAAATTAATACTTAATACATTGAAAAAAGAGTTCTTGCGTCTTCCAGACTGTGAAATCTCTTGCATATAAAAAGATTAGTCTGGTCTGTGGTTTGATAGGTGTGTCTCTGTTCTCATGAAAGATGGTCAAGGCTAACAAGCTGAGACAGCAGAAACATGCATAGGAGACTTCTTTGATCAAGACTCTTCTTTTCTATTTCTCAAATTTCTCCTGTAGTATACACCCAGGTACTGTCCCTGAGACAGTTTCCTCCTCTAATTATTGGTGGAAGCTTCCCAAAGATGCTTACCTTTACTGTCTTCTTTGAAGCATTAGGCATAATTGGTAAACTGCTTCTACCGTTCTCTTAGGGGTTTTCCCTGATCACTGAAGGAACTGTTTCCCTGTACTAGTGGCAGTGAAATGCTAATGCTCCAAGGCACTGTTAATCCATGAAATATACCATAAATCTTTCTATAGGTTGCCCATAAACTTTTCTGGGCTTGGTTTTTAACCTTGCTACTGTAACTCTCTTGGTGTCCCAGAAATATTCAGCCCTTTTTCGGTCTTCTAGAGTCCAACTGCATTGTGTATTTTTAATAAAGGGATTGACTGGAAGGGATTATCCACACCCATATTAATTGTGTGCTTCTGTTTGGGTATAAATTGTATTTCTCCCCTCTGGCTACATGATGATTGACTGTATTATTCATAGTCTCAGTGGAATCTTTTAGAACATTTTTAGGTCAGGAAGTTATCTAAATTGATTGATTTTTTTCCCCACTCTCCCCTTCATGCTTTTTCTTTATTATTTATTATTATTTAAAGGGCATTTACTTAGGAAAGTCAAATGACACAAATGCAGAAATATATGCTGAATGCCCTTACCAACCAGTTTGGACAGAGGTGGGGAGAAATATAGCATATCATTTGTCACATCAAACTTGCTGAAAGCCTGTTTTCAGTTCTGGGTTTGCTTGGATTTAATCATACTTGACACTTACACCTCACATCTCGTCTTCAAAGTGTTTCAGTCTGCACGGTACCTCTGTACGAGTCGGTGTTTCCCATTTTAAAGTTGCACAAATTGAGGTACAAATGTAAACTGGCTTATTCAACAATAACATAAATGGAATTGCCATCTGAGTCACAAGATCCTGGCTCCCACTTCTGTACTCTGAGCATACCTCTGATTCCCAGAATGATTTATTCTGGGTCATCAGCAATACCGTAAATAGCAGTTGCTTCACTGAGATGGTCTATATATCCCCAAGTAACAGAAAACTAAAGATTGCTACAGATGAGGACCCTATCGATGCGAGGGAAACTTTTCAAAAATTTCACTCTACAATTAACATTTTCATCTTCACTGGTGTTGGCCACCATGTTTAAACCATAGTATTAATTAGATGCTCTCCGAGCAGAGTGAGAGAATAGTAGCAGCACCTGGCAGCCCACATACAATAGGGCTCGTAACAGTGCTCACATCAGTGGAGATGAATCAGTGTTACTCATGAACCATGTTTACTCAGATTGCTATTCTAATAACTATTCCTTTTTAGTCTTATTTTATTTTAATAAAATTTGCAGTTAAATTCTTTTTTCCTAAACCCCTGTAAGGGCAATGGAATTGATGTACAAATCTGTTTTGCACTGAATAGGACCTGTTTTCTTAAAACACTTCTAAATAAAATAGATAAGCTAGTCTTTTATGGCCATTGTTTACACCATGCCATTGTGTCTCTCTTTAGGAATGCTGCTGACGGCCAACGAAGACCCTAGAATGAACATCTACTACATTCCAGTAAGTAATGCAAATAAGTTGGCCCTGCTAGAAATATTTATGAAATATCTATGTTTTTAAAACTGTCGGCACTTTAATGGTCCGGTTGTTCTATAGTACATTGTCTATGCAGACTGACTTAATTCTGGAAATCCATAAAGAAGGCTTCTAGGCATGTGTAATAATTTGTAAGTAAAATCTATTGCTTAATATCATGCTAAACTAGGTATTGGGAACAAAGTGTGGTGCATTTATCTTGCATCATTATTTTATTGAAAAATCAATCCTGAAGCTTGCCACATGCTTAACAACTCCTAAATTGACTAGTGGCAGTGGGAAATCCAGTCAGAGCCTGAGAGAGAGAATCTGCATATTTTCTATCAACTTGTTAAGATAGATCATTTAAATATAAAATGCGGAGCTTACCGTCAAGATATAAACAGTCTTCTGAAATAATTACGCTAGCATCATAGTACAGCTATAGGCACTATATCCCTGGCTGCTGCTCTCACAGCCATCTTAATTTTGGTGGCAGTTCTTAGCACCTGGTTACCCAATGTCCTATTTGAATTGGAGCTTCTGATTTCAGAAATTTAAATACATCATCAATCTCGAGGTATATTTTAACCAGGCTTGTACCCAGTCTCCAGTTGCTCACATATAGCTCCACCTGCATTTTAGTTTAACACATGCATGTTTGGACTCTTTAAAGTGTATGCACATGTCTTTATCTCTACAATGTTCAGATGCAAATATACATGTGAGCAATTTTACACCCAGAAAGGCAGTTCACCCCTGAAAATAAGCCTTTTACCAATCATTATATTCATGTTGGCTCTATATCATGCATATAAACCCAAAATGTTGGTATATTTGAGCACAGATAGGGCCACCAAGCCTTTTCAATATTCCGGCAATGCTGCCCCACAAATCTGACTTGCTCTACAGATTGGCTCCTTAATTATCATTGTTCATTCAATAATTTGTTCCTTCTGAGTCCAGCATGTAGTTTGAAAGCTTTCTGTGGTAGCATATGAGTTATCGCACAGGTGGGCAAACCGTGGCCCGCAGGCCATATACGGCCCACTAGCCATTTTTATCCGGCCTCTGAGGTTGGCCGGGGGGAGTAGTGCCAATGGCCACGCCCTCCTGGTCAGCCAGTTGGGGCGCCGGGCTGGTGGAGAGCGACATGCTGCCAGCCGCAGGGCCACGTGCTCCCTGGCATGCTGCCAGCGTGCAGCCCTGCGTTCCCCGGTCCGGGGAGCCAGGCTTGTGGAGAGCGGCGTGCCGCCAGACACGGGGGCCCGCGCTCCCCAGCCCGGGGCACGGGCCAGCAGAGCGTGGCAGGGCCCCGCGCTCAGGCTTGAGCGCCCAGCTGAATACACTAGGTAAGGGGGGGGCTTAGGTGATGGAGTTGGGGGGAGTGGTTAGGGTGGGGGGTCTTGGGAGGGTACAGTAAGGGAAGAAAGAGCAGGGGGGTTTAGATAGGGGAATGGGGTCCCGGGGTGGGTAGTTAAGGTGAGTGGGAGTCTCGGGATGGGGTAGTCAGGGAAGAAAGGGGGGGGGGGGCGGCTAGGTAGTGGATGTGGTCCTGGGGGGGCAGTTAGAGTGGAGGGTGTCGGGAGAGGGCAATCAAGGGACAAGGAACTGTGGGGGGGAGGGGTTTGGATGGGTTGGGGGTTTTGAGGGGGTCAGTCGGGGACTGGAAAGTGGGTGGAGGTCAGATGGCGGCGGGGCCAGGCTGTTTGAAGAGGCACAGCCTTTCCTACCAGCTCTCTGCACGATTTTGAGCCTCAATGTGGCCCATGGGCCAAAAAGTTTGCCCACCCCTGAGTTATTGCAAAGTTCTATGTTTAGGAAGATTGAAGTTGTGTTAAAAATGTTTCAATCTAGTGTCCTGTCAATGTTTTCAGTTCAAATGAATAATTTGGTGACTACTTTTTGTCTCTAAAGCAGCTTGAAAACATTCTGACTATGCTGCGGTATCTTTTTTTGCTCATGTTTTGAATGTCACATGTGCTTGACAGATGTAGTAACTTACCTATGATTTGTTGTGATGGTGCTGGGTTTTGCAGTGACAAATCCAATGTTGTTTCATAATGAAAACATTGCATGTACGCCTTCTTTTTCATAGACAGGCGTGCTATGTTGCAAAATGCCATACTCTGACTCATTTTGGTTAATTTCCTTTCCAATGAGTACACTTGTATAAATTATAAAACAAACTGGATTATTTTTAGTTGTTCATCTCAAAAGTCTGAAGTTTATAAAATCCTCCTAGGACAGTTGAATTTACAGAGTGTTTCTGAATGCAACGTTTTGCATGATATTTTAGACTATATCTGAGAAATATAACTCATGCATAACCAGACATTCCCTAGTGATGTAGCATATGTACTTGTGTGGAGCACAAATTATTCCAGTTAGTCAGCATTAGCCTAGGTTCAAAATGTTCTCCTTTGCCCCATTTTCCTGTTAGCATATGTCTTAACCTTGTGTGAATCTATCCACTTAAGATTAGACCAGGCCTTCTCTGGGGGTTTTCCCATCACAGATACAAAATGTGGTCCTGGAGGGGAGGGAGAGAGAGACTAGCACTTAGACCAGGGATCTCAAACGGGAATCACCAGGAGGGCCACATGAGGACTAGTTCACTGACCCAAGGGCTGCATTATTGACACCCCCCGCCCCTGCTGCCCAAGGCCCCACACCCACTCCACACCTTCAGTGAGGCCCCGCCTCTTCTTTGATTCCTCCCCTGAGTGCATGGCTCCCCGTTCCTCCCCCCTCCCTCCTGGAAAGTCCTAAGCGCCTGGGGGTAAGCAGAGGAGCAGGGACGCGGCACACTGGGAGGGGAACTTGGCAGGCTGCAGAAAATAACCTCGCAGGCCGTGTGTTTGAGACCCCTGGCTTAAACCCCCAAATGATAAATGTTCTTTAAATACTTGTAATAGATAAAGTGTGGGTTTTGCAGGACTGTACTGTTAGAGGAAGTTGAATTTTGGTGTGGAGATCATTGTCAGACCATATAACACATTTAAATGATCTTCTCTCATTCAGCTCAATGAAGCTGATTAGTTTCAAGCCTACTGCAGATAATTTTAATGCCAACATATGCTTTTAGTACAAAAATCTGTGATCCATTTAAAACCGAAAGTTCTGGGACACCGTAAAATATATTTAATTTAATATCAAAGTAAACAGCTGGACTAGAGGAGAAGACGACCTGGAAGGGCAGAGCCACACAATTAAGGGGGTCCATGCTGTATATTTGGATCCAACGTGTCACATGCTGAATTTGCTGTGAGCTATTTCCTGAAGTTTTAAATGTGAAAATGTTTTTACAGGCTTCATTTTTAACAAATGAAATATAAAAAGTCAGAGATCAGGTTAGTCCTAAGATATTTCATGGCATTTATCGCTAGGATCAACTCAGCGTTTCTTAGTGTGTTCATGCCAGAGCTTTACTTTTTGAGCAGTCTGGCACAGACACAGGCAGATTCACATCTTCATGTTTCTTGTAGTTTGCATGTCAGTAGATGATTAAAAACAAAAGTGTTTTTTCATTTTTCTTCACACTTTCTGGCGTACTGAACGATGCGATGGCTCCCTTGCAGAGAGACAAAAATTGTTTTAGCCCCATGGCTACTCTGAGCAGATCTTAACCTCTAAGTCCCAGCAACTTGCTGTTCTAACTAGTCCAGTTTTCCCCAGGCAAGTTTTCTAAATATTCTAGGATTGGTGTGAGCCAGGATTCAATTTTACCAACAAATAAGGTCTTAATTTATTTGTTTATTTGCTGCTAGTTAGACATGACTAGTGCTTCAGGTGTCCTGTCTTTTGAGATGCAGACAAGAGCTGATTTATTATCCTCTAGTTTCACAACCAGATAAATGTCAGAGGAAAGGGATTACTAACGTACAAGCCAATGTTCCTTCAGAACCTTTGGGAACACTTTAATGTGCCACACTCAAATAGAATCCGTTAAACTGGTCCTGTCTCTTAATTATTTAGCATGTGCATAGTCATCTAGGCAAGCAATGGCATCTTCAGTGGCGTGATGCAGTCCTCCTGAGCCTGGTCAGCAGGCATTCATTGACAACATGCGTCATCATCAGTGTCAATACCACAGCTGCGCGAAGGGCTCTCACGAAGACCCCTAGCAATACTGGTTGGCTGCACAGAGACCTTTTCTGGTCCAGAAACATGGACCACTGGCAATGGGGGAGGTCAGAACCAGGCAGACAGATTGTGGGGTCAACAATAAGAGATTGGTTGGGGATTATAACAGATATCTATTCCTCTCACCAGAGTGTTTCTGCCCTCAAATCCTGTTGTGGGGAATGAGACTATAATGGGCTACATGACCTCCCTTCACTGCATAAAGGCCAAGTAGAACTTGGCCCTTGATGTGACGTTTTAGTTTTATTTGGCTTATATATCAAAGGGCCTGGCCTAGAAATTCCATTCTTGCTTTATTCTTTTGGCCTTCATGAGGGCACGTTCCTCTGAACTGTACTGGGCAATTTGGCAGCAGCTTAATAGTTACCTACAGCTTATGCAAACATTCGGAACCTGCATCCCATCAGCCGGTTTCCTGAGCTATAGCTTGATGTGTGCCTCAGGAAGCTTGAAATAAAAGGTCCGTATGCTTTGGGATATTTGAAGGCTATTGATGTTAAAAGTGTACACTGAGCCAGTAGTGTACCCAGAGACTGCTGCCAGGGAGATGAGGAGGAAAAACTCTGTTGGGGCAGTGAGGTCCAATTGACTGAGATCTGAAATTGGAACCAGGTACTCTTTTTCTCTAATTGCAGCTGTCAGATAAATAGATTCATAGGTTTTAAGGCCCGAAAGGACCACTGTGATCCTTTAGTCTGTCCTCCATTTATATAATGCCTACGGTTCAAGGATTTCAGAACCCCTAATATAAGGGCTTGACAATCTTAAATTCATTAAATCATTAGGAGGTAGAAAAACATTCTTATTGACATTAAAAAATGAGATGAGGAAATTGAGTCTCTAAAAGGTCATTTGATGAGTAGTTAGGGACAACCAGGGTTCGAATGCAGGGCTGAAGCCTTGGTTGCATTTCTAGTCCTCTGACCTCATTGGCAAATTACTTATTAGTGTAAATTATACAAATCATGGATATAAGATTGTTCACATGTAAATCCTCGGGGCATCTCCGTGAGGCAGATGTTTTATCACTGAAAATGGGAAGCTTTATATTATGAAGGGATAACAATTGCTGTACATTTGAGGTTTTGACCAGCTTTCTGTTTAACAGTCTTTACTCCCTGATGTTGTTAAAATTACATTAATCCACCTGTAGCTTCTTGTGTGGTGTAATAAAATGACTGTGTGGCTATATCATTCTCCAGCTGCTAGCTTAGAGCAGTCATATTACTGCTGCAGCTTCTGGAGATTGTCATTTCAGTTCTGGAGCCAAAAGTCCTGGATTCCCATCCCAGCTGATGACTATGTTCTATGGGTGAAATATGTGAGATGTTCTCAGTTTTCTTCCATTTCATAAGTTTAAAGTTTGGGAGCAATTCTATAAGGCTTGTCTTCGCTGACAATTTGAAAAAAATCAATGTGTTGTACATTTTTAAAAAGTTCATAATGTTTTCCTACCTTGAAACAAACAACTGTGCAGATGCCAGTCTGACAGATGCCTGCCTATGTCGTAAGTTAGTGCTGAATACTTAATCGAAATCAGAAATCCAGTTACAAATATCCTGGAGTCCCTGTAAGGTGGAGCAGTTTATTCGTAAATTCTAAGGCCAGAAGGGACCATTGTGATAATTTAGTCAACCGAGTGAGAAACCATTCTTTGTTCACCATTTGCCTCTGCAGGTCCAGCCTTGAGTTGCAGTTGTGTCCATCTAAGGCTTCACAGATGTTTGTCACGTCTGTTTTTCATTATTTTGGGGGTTGCTGGTCATATCCCATCTCTTGAGGCAGGACGACTTTGGAGCTGAGTGTGTTGAAGAAGGGGAAGAAGCATCCAACATACTCAGCACCCATTTACTCTCCCTCTTCATGCACACACCTTGCACTTTTACTCTCAACACACAAAATCTCATTCCTGGTTTCTTGCTACGGCCCAAATCCCACAATCCTTTGTGAGTCCAGAGAGTTTGATTTAGAGGAGAAGCCTTTGTTAAGTGGTTGGATCTTATGTGGAAAAAGTTAAGAACCACATAGTGAAGATACAGGGCTTGCATCTGTTTACCAGTTGATACTTTAATAGAAGTAAACCTGCAGAGAGTGCCAGAAACCATACTGATTGTAGTTGCTGTTTCCTGTAGATGGCAAGAACTGCATCCTATTTGCTATGTAGCACTATGCAAAAAAGTAGTGGTCTTGAAATAGGCTTTATCAGTTACATGGCTTCATGTGCATTTAGCTAATGTGTTAGCCTATTCTGTTTACATTGAAGGAAAGCAATCAATCTCGATCTTAATTCTCTGGGAGTTCCAAGTCTTTTCTAAAAACCTCACTTTTTCTGCAATGCTCACAACCTTTGTCCTGTATCAGTGAAATGTCCAG
Organism: Sternotherus odoratus; assembly: GCA_032164245.1. NCBI lineage: Eukaryota > Metazoa > Chordata > Testudines > Kinosternidae > Sternotherus > Sternotherus odoratus. The sequence continues at coordinate 23,292,364 of JAVMKO010000003.1, forward strand.
CATTGTGTCAAGGACGGAAGGATGAAATTCTCATTCCTTTGTCTGTTTTTCCCAGTGTGCTCTTTTACTTGTTTTTTGTAAATTGCAAGCTCATTGGGGCAAGATGTGGCTTTGTAGAACTAAGCACATTGACAATTCAGAAAGAATTACTAAATTGGCATCAGCCACGGTAGACTTTGATTTCTTTAGGACATTCTCTTGTTTTGTAATAGGTAGCATTAGATCACTATGGGATCAATACTGTCACTAGGCCTTTTTAAAGCGCACACTGTTGAATGAACTTTAGAAGACCAGTGATGTGTATCCTTCAGTGTAATCCCTACTGCCCTAATTTTAGGTGAGGTGAAAGGCAACCATGAAGCAAATGAATTGTACCATAAGCGCATCGACTGTGATCAATGGTAATATAAAGCTAGTGCAGTAAAGATGATGAGATTATAAAATTAAAATGCTGTCCTCTAAATGGAATATTGTGGCACTCTGAAAAACCACTTAAACATGTCAGGGGAATTCATTTATCTTTTTCTCTTATAATTGTAGTTAACTGTAGTATCAGGGGCCTTAAAGTCAGGATTCTGTTCCCAGCCCTACCACTGAATCTCTGCCCTTGCCACAGTTTTTGGCTGAAATTTTCAAAACTAACCACTAATTTTGGGTACCTAACTTGCCACATCTCAAGCCAAATTTTTAGAGGTGCTGAGTACCTTTGTCTTCAGTTGAAGTAAAAGCAAATCCATTCCCAATATTCTTTACAAAAAAAATCAAAATCAATATCAAGTTGAACTTCCAAAATAAGTGGATACTTTTGAAAGTTTTGGCCTTAACATTAGTTTTCATCATCTGCAATACAGCTAACGGACGTTTTGGGGTTGTCATGGAATCACAGGGGCTGGTCTATGCCCCAGCCTCCAATCAGTCCCTTGGGAATGACCCCTTTAATGTGCTGAGCCCCAGGGGTCCACACAGTTTCAGAGGGGCAAGCCTGCCACCACTACAATCCCCAAATTGGCCTTTGGGAATCAGCGACCCTTGTCTTTTCTCCGTGACTCCCTGCAGTGAATCTAGGCAAGTCAGACTCCTGTGGGAGGCTTGTCCTGTACCATTTTAGGATGCAATACTCTCAATAAGTATCTGCAGCAGCACCAGACAGCCATTTAAAAAAGATGGTAACAATTTATTAGTCACCTGACTACAGAATCTGAAAGTCCGTAAGTTATCATAGAGAAACTAAGGTTAAGACCCAATCTGTACTGGCTAAAGCCAGGGCTCTGTTGAAAGCTTTGGCCCTGAACTGTGCCAGGAGCCATCTTAGTTTGCTTCCTCTCTGTCCCTTTCTCAGTCTGTCAGAGCTGCTGTCTCTCTCCAAAGGCCAGCTCTTACCACCGCTGCCTGTTCTCTGGCTCAAGGCTTTTCTCTGCTTCCCTACAGGTGGGGTGGCCATGAGGGAAATCTCCTGCCTCTTGGCTGGTGGTCAGTAGGTGTGAGTGCCTTGGCGATTGAGGTTACCATTGTCATTCGGAATCCTCTATTGATATGGGTTAGTTTCAGCCAGTCTTTAAGGATCCATTCATATCATCCCCAGCAGTTGCATGACCTAAACACCTCATCTCTCCCACTGTGCTCCAGGTGCATTTTAACTGTTGAGCACCTATTGGATAGTCTGTAAGTCACTGCAGTCCATACCATTCATAAAAATGTTATGGAAATTCCCACCTCATCACAGTTTAGTGCTGACAAAGATATTTTGAGAGCTGTGATCTAAAGGGTGGTGGCATTAGAAGCACACATTTTTTTAGTATTATTATTAATGGGGGGGTGGGGAGGCTCAGTGGTTTGACCATTGGGGGGCCATTTAGGGATCTGGGGCAAAAATCTGTCAGGGGACAATACTTGGTCTTGCTAGTGTAGGCAGGGGGCTGGAGTTGATGACCTCTCAAGGTCCTTCCAGTTCTATGAGAGAGACATATCTCCATATATTTTTTATTTTAAGAAAACAACTTATTAAAACCAAAGATGAACTAGTTTTAAGACTTGGTACATCATCCTCTTTAAAGTATTTGGTTGTTGTGTAAACTTGAAAATAAGTTCTATCCATATCATCCTGCTATCTTAAACACGAGCTTGAGCAAATACACTATGACATGAGTTTTAGATGAACAATATGTGGCCTGTCTTAACAAGTTTAACACACAAAAATTGTTTGTCTCTGCAGACGGAAGTGTGAGTTTCCTATCTTTAACCTGAAGGTTTTCAGGCTGAAAAAGTAGCACATTGGGCATATTCCCAACAGAGGAAATCCTCTATTTCCCATCAGCATTAATTGGTTTAGAAGAATCACACCCTTGTAGGCATAAATTCCAAAAGCATCAATGTGTGACATTCAGGAAGCAATTTCCTGGTCATCCTGTGGAATCTTTTTGGTGTTGATGTTCAGCTAAAATCATTTGGAAGCATTATGAAAGTATATGAAGCCTTCACAGTACTATGATATCTAATACACAATAATCCAATAATTAATTGTCCATTTTAAATTGACACTCCTACACTGACTCATGACAATAGCCCAGGTCTCATTTTGAGAAAAGTAACCAGTCTAAATGCTGACTACACCAAACAGCTCAGTTAGCTTAGTTAAGCGGGACAGCACTCCTTACAAAATATATTACACTATGGCCACTGTTTTTTGTGCTCAGATTTTCACATGAATAACAATTATTGAATAGTATAATATCAAAAGTCCTCCAGACTAAATTCTAGATAGTTAGCAAATTTTACTGTAACAGTAGTAAGGAAAAAGCAAGTATCTTCAGTCATCCTGTGAGTTAGAAGGGACCAGTAATGTGGTTATCTACTTGCCCTCTTGTTTCCTAATAAGCTAAATTAGTCCCGGTAAGACCTCCCTTTATGAGCTAAATCATATATCCATACATTCTTAGCTCTAATAATAATAATGAGGTTAAAGAAGCCAACAAGAAACTACCCTTTTTATTCATTCTCGCTGTGTAGCTCCCATTTTCTTTTGAGATCTATTTGAGTCCTTAATAGCAATGTTCTCTATCACTTCTCCAGCAGATTTGATATTCCAAGTTGTGCAAAAATTTTCATTGCAGAGTGCTCCTGCTTTTTGAAGGTTAAATAATGTGCATGAGAATTTGTAAATTGAACTGCAGACTCCACCTTTTGCTTGGTAGCAGGGAAGGAGCTTGAGACAGAAGTAAATTCTCTACAACTTTAGGCCAGGTATACATTGAGCGAGGGGCGGGGATCAACCTAAGATACGCAATTTCAGCTACGCAAGTAGCGTAGCTGAAGTCGACTTATCTTAGGTTGACTTACCTGTGCATTCTCACAATGGCGACTCAATCGCTGCTGCTCCCCTGTCAACTCTGCTTCCACCTCTCGCAGCGATGGAATTTTGGAGTTGACGGGGAGAGCTCTTGGGGATTGATTTTATGGCATCTACACTAGATGCGATAAATCGATCCCTATCACTACACGCCGATACGGCGGGTTGTGTAGACATATTCTTACATGGTATGTTTCCTTCATCATCATACATGCAGATGCTGATATTCTGAGAGAGTTTGTGTTATGCTTCTAGAGGGGTGAAGCATAAAGCTGAGAGGGGTATAGCCCGGAATAACTTCAGTAGTCCAGGAGGGCAGCCTATCCCTGGCTGCCTAGAGATAGCAGTACTACCCAGAATCCTGGCAGTGTTACATGCTGTGACCTCACTCCCAGTCTTGTCTTGGATTCCCACTCCACTTCACCCCCAATGTGTTACAGCAAGTATGTGGAGCACTGTAACTGGGCTATTGCAGAGAAGAGAATTCCTTGGACAGTCTGTTGTAAAGTTTGGGTAGATGAGCAGTCATTGACCTACATATAGTGGCTGTATCCTGCCAATTGATTCTGTGGGTCTAACTTAGTTGAATATCTTTTACAAAGATGTGATGAGAGTTTGTTTGCAAAGAAATCAATAGAATAGGGACCTCTATTCTTGGGTTCTCATTTTAAAAATAAAAAATGGTTCTTGGGGTTTTTTTCTTTTCCTTCTCTAAGTAGGCAGAAGATTTGAACCTCAAGCATCTCTTTAAAACAGGGGTCTCAAACTCAAATGACCATGAGGGCCGCATGAGGATTAGTGCACTGACCCGAGGGCCGCACCACTGACACACACACACACCCTCGCTGCCCCGGCTGTGCCCCCACTCCACCCCTTCCATGAGGACTAGTGCACTGGCCCGAGGGCCGCACCACTGACACACACCCTGCCCTCGCTGCCCCGGCTCTGCCCCCACTCCACCCCTTCCAAGAGGTCCCACCCCTGCCCCACCTCCTCCTCTGAGCACGCAGCTCCCCATTCTCTCCTGGAAAGCGCTAGGCACCACCAACAGCTGTTTGGCAAACAAAGCAAGAGCAATCTAGGAAGTCCAGAGCTAGAAACACACGCGGCCCAGCCAGGCAGCAGAGAAGCCTCCACTTCTGGCCCCTCCATCCTGCAAACTGCTATGGGGGGACCGGTGGGGAGGGGGGGCGCCTTGGCGGGCCGCAGGGAAGGGCTTTGCGGGCCGCATGTGGCCCCCGGGCCGCATGTTTGAGACCCCTGCTTTAAAAGTTGCACTTGGTAGTTCAGTATGTCTGACCTTGTACTCTGTGTGTGTTTTTCTTTGTCATGTTTATGCAAATATAGAGGCAATGCAGTAATTTACTTATCCCTGGCCAATGAAAGGGTGAAGGAAACCATCTGCAAGTATTTGAAGGATGTAATAACAATGGAGGGAGAGTTTAGAAACTGGTATTGTCTAGCAGTATATTAAAAAGAGTATCTGAATATTTGTCATGATAGACTCCTTCTAATAAAACAAGCATTTGTAATTTTTTTCTGAAAGATAACTTTAAATGTTTGTGCTGCTACCCAACCTCTACATTGTTTCAACTCATATAGGTATGGGGTAGATTACTTTTTCCTGTGAGTAATTTATACAGATTATACTGTTTTATAGTGTGTCTTACTATTAAGCTAAATCCTTCCTCTGTTATGACTCCTCATAATTATAAACCAGCAATCACAGGGTATGAGGATGTAAAGATGTGTTCCCGTTTCTAACGCTTAAAGTGGTGAGCTAAATACAATCAGCAGATTAGGAATTGCATATTTTGTTTTCATATTGAAAACTGTTTTTATATTCAGAAAAGCTATAAAAAGAACTTATTGCAAGTCACTAATTGGTCTCTAACTGAAACTCAGCTATGTACAGTTGCAGGAATAGACTTTTACAGTTTATGCTAGACATCTCTGTTATCTGAAGAGTTTCATTGGAGACCCCGACAGTTACCCTTCCTTCCCTGTGTATTATCAGGCGGGAGTTGCGAGAACTGATATGCCAGTCTTCCTTCAAGACTTATAAGATAGGACATTGTGAGGGAAGAAATTAGATTGTCCTGCCAGTGTCTTAGCACACACTTGCTTATCACCAGATTCCCAACTAACTTTTCAGTTACACAAGCTAGAAAACATACCACTAGACCTGGCATTCCTGCTCCTTTCTCACATACACCTCCCATTACTCCCCCCACAAGATTCCCTTGAATGCAGCCAACACTTCAGACTCCACAACAATATGTAGACTAAACTTTGTTGATAAATTTAATTCCAGTAGAAAGTCTAATATACTTTAGTCTCTCAAGTAAAGTGTCAAAACCCCTATTGCTCTAAAATACTTAAAACAGAGCTAGACAAGTAAGTGGGCAATGCAGCACAGGGGAAAAAAAATCTGTATTGTCAAGGTTAAGGGCAAAATGACCTGTTGGAGCTTTCCATTTCTGGCTTCTAGAAATAACTCTTCTTAGCAACCTTTATCAGTTGGCCACTGTAATACAATATAAACTAATACACGCTCATTGAAATCAGTCTCTTGTGTTCCTCTCCTTTTTTTTTTTAGATTTTACTGCTTCAGGTTGGGTTCTGAACTACCCGTAGTCTTAATGTTGCTCTAAAAATACTCTTGTTGTGGAATTCTTTTGTATTTTGAGATGACAGATTCTGAAGTTCAGAACAGCTTTAAAGAGTGGAATGTTGAAAAGATGTGTTTTGTTTTTTTAAATAAATTGTGGAGGGTCTTCATTAAATGTGTTCTGCCACAACCTGTGCCATGTTCTATCCCCTGGAATTTTAAAATACTGTTAGTGGAGAAAGGTCTCAGAAAATTACGTATGGGCTGGGTTGCTGCACTTCATTATGAAGAACAATGGGATGAAATGGTCATAGAGGCTATGGAAGTGCAATGCTGACCAGGAAACAAAAGCACACAGGTTTCATGGATAATATTATGAAGCCATCTGTGTGTTTGCCAGCATTAAAAATGCAAAGTGTGTCTTGGTATAGCCATTACCATGCAGCTGGTGATCAAGATAAATGAGAGACACATTTGAGCTGCTATCCTTGTGCCTCTAACATACGGTAAGAGCATGGTAGCCTGGGCACCCATGGTTTTCTTCAGTACATTTGGAAAATAAGGTAAAAGTGCTTTGTCAATGTCCAAAGTTACTGGGTCAGATTCTCCAATCTGCAAAGGCTTCTTTGCCTTAATTCAGCTGGAGGTAGCCAGTGGAAACTTCCCACCTCTGCAAGTATAAAGCTTGTGAGAATAACTCCACTGTGTCCTGCACCAACAGCCCCTAGAGTAAGAAGGAGAGGGCATTGTGAGATTTGTTGTGTTCCCACAGAATATTATAGTAGACATTTAGACATTTGTGTGTCTAATATCAAACAGAAGGAAACTATTTTCTTAGTTTTCCTCTTTCCATGGGTAATTTGATTTATTATTATTATTTATTTTTTTACTGTAGTCTAGGAGCTCTAGTCAGGGACCAGGACCCCACTGTGTTACACACTATACAAAGGTGGAATGGAAAGCTGGTCCTTGATCCAGAGATTTTACAATCTAAGATGAGATGGACCCACAAAGGAGAATACAAGGAAACAATGAGACCAGATTGAGCAGCATGACAGGCCATGCATGTTCTCTACAAATTGTAAAATCAGCCTTTTTAAAACATACTGATCTTGTGCTTCAAAATGACACTTATGAAACTTGTGTACTTTTTTTTTAGACTAAAGTGCTTCTATTGATGCAAAGCCCGTGTGTCTCCTACTTTAGTTTAGCAATTTCATCTGCTAAGCTTTCCTGCTGTTGGTGTGTCACTATCAATTTTTAGATAAATGGCTGACAGCAAGAAGAAATTCAGAAGTAAGTAAATATACATAGTTTTATAGGTGCCAAATCTAATTGGAAAAGGAATTTCTACACATTTCAAATGTGGTAACAAAAAAAAGCTCACTTCGGGCAACTTATCTATCATACGGTTTTATATTGGAATCCATTATCATAGTGTTAGTTCTTCCCAAGTTCATTAGATGAATGAAGTCTTTAGTGAGCCTTTGACTCTCCTTCCACTTCTGTTTATATGAGTCTCTGCTTGAAGCTTGTGGTCAGCGTTTATTTTTGTTTTGTTTTTTTAATTCACTGGCAGCCTGTACTCCAACCAGCTTGCTTGGGTGCTCTAACATACCTGTTCGAGTAGCTGCATCTGCTGTACCGTGTGTGAAAGCACAGTCGTAGGTGTGACTGCAGGGCATAGTGGTCTAGTGGGAGGATCTACATTTGATTCCCAGCTCAGATCAGGGCTGATCTGAGCTGGGCAAACTGAAGCGGCCACCTTAGGTGCCAGACTGTTTGGGGGTTGGGGGGGGGAGGGCGCCATTAGGAGGACCCAGAGTGTAGAAAATTGTCTGCTGCTGGTGCATATGTATTCTTTCTGCTCTAGATGTACAGAGATGGTGGAGTGCTGTGCTGGAGGAAGGAGGCCACAAGGGACCTTTTAATGTTTTCGCCTAAGCGAAGGGGAATGGGGGCATCATTTGAGCTCCCCTCCTCAGGTGTCAAAATGTGGTCCGGCCCTGGCTCAGATGCTGCACCTAGGCAAGCTGGGGATGGTGCAGAAGTAATAACCTGGGATGCGGTAAAAGGAATGTTGAGTGTCGCTCTCAGGCTAGCTCTGTCTTGTCCCAAAGCCCTTCTTAGCTTCAGCTGATCAGTTGATCTAATGTAGAGCCACTGGGATATTAGTTTCCCTCCCCCCACCCCCATCCTCTTACTTTCTCAAGGCCTCTTCAAGCAAATAAGTAGGGAGCTACTCCTTGGATGTGTGGCAAACCCAGTATGAATGGGAAAGAGTTTATTTTACTCTCAGGTATGTACCTATATAGCTACATAGATTTTCCTTTCCCCCTATCTTCATACTGAAATCTGAAAGGGATTATGGTGAACATTCAAATCCTGTTGATGGTCCCTTAGAACTATTGCTGGTTATGCTGAGAAGCAAGACATAAAAGATGAAAACTGAATCTGGTACTGTAGAAGGACAAAAGAGTTTTCAGTGGACTCGCAGCTTTTGACACCAGTGGTGAATTTGGCCCCAAGATGTTCCTCACAAATAGAGGAACATTTAAAAACTTCTTAAGGGAAAAGAAAGATCTGCAAATCCAAACATATTGTAGGAAACAATTAAAATGGTAGCAAGATGTTGGACGATAAAATACTAGAGACCAGGAACCAGAACCTAAAACTAAAAAGATAAGCCAATAAATACAAAACGTCACCAACCAATGCAAACGGGGTGACAACAAAAAGGAGAGAGCAAAGTTGGAGATGATAGAGGAACAAGACAACAGTTTTTTTTAAATTAATGATTTTGTTACTATGCAGACACTTGAAGATCTGAAAAGACAGCAGTTAGACCAACTAGTAAGAGCAGAATAAATGATGCATTAAAAGGAAGAAACAAAGGGAAATTGTCTAGAAAAGAGGCTTCTATCAGTTTTATTTACCTTTTTTAAGGAGTGACTATCCTGTCTACTCTTAAAAACTATTAACTCCTGGTGTTCCTCAGGGCTACTCCCACAGACAATGAGCAACACCCATTATCTTAATCAGAATCCCAAAAGTCACCCACAGTATGTGAAATTGGTCCTGTCAATGAATAACTGACTGCAAAAGCCTGGCAGAGTGCAGGATATGATGCATAAAACTGTAAAGTCAAACTGGCCAGGATTAACAAAAGTAATGGTTATTATCAGATAATACCAGAATGGGAAGATATTAAATATTGCACACTACACTAAATTTGTACAAGTTCTTGCAGCAGTCGCTGTGTATCAACGTAGAAAAACTTTTTAATAAGAGCATGCTGTTCTTTGACATGCTGAATAAGCAAAAACAAAAAGTGGTGTTTTGGCAAAACTCTTGTATGCATTGTCCAAGTTTTCAGTATATGAATGTTTATGCATGGAGGAGAACATAGCAATGCCCACTGTCCCATCTTATTTGTTATGACTATTGAGCTAGTGACACACTAACTTAAACTACAGGGAATGAACTTTTGGTAGGGGAGAAAATTAAACTGGACCTACTTTATATACAAGTGACCTGTTACTGTCTGTCTCATGCGCTGGACAGGGCATATCAAAGAATTATGAAAGTCAGGTTTTACTGTTTGATGTCAAAACATCTGCAGCAATGTCTTTGAGAATACCTTGTAAACTAAGAGGTAGAGGGCTAAAGAATCACTTGGGGGGGGGGGGGGAAACAGTCTTCTAATGCAATTCCATCCTGAGATAGAAAACTGAATGTGCTGAATGGTGTCTCAACCAGAAGGTGGAAAGGATAAAGAGATAATTGGAGAGATGGGATATGAAAGGCCCAACAAAAATGCTGCTATATGCTTTTAGCCAATTTCAATTTCTCATTTTACTGGGGGAGGGAGAGGAGCAAAGGATATGGATCCAAAGGAAAGTGTGGTTTTCTGGGGGAAAGTAAAGTCTGCATTTCCCAAATGTAGAAAAATAGTAATTGGGTACTAATGTCTGATCTGTCCCACCTATTCTAAAAAAATAGAGTATGCAGGCACAGCAGGTCTATTTCCTTGAAGAGTAAGTTTGGTTCCCTTTCCTCAATATGATTTACAAATAATCTATCAAAAAGGACTGCTAAGACACTCTGGACACTCTTGGGTCGAGATCCAAATTGATCCAATTTGGAATTGTCCTCTCATTTATAATGGGAAAGTTATGGGACTTATCAGACTTAAGCTCACATGGCCTGAAGACCATATGTAACATTGCTAACAGTGGGGTGAAATGTGGGGTTCCCACCTCTGATTTCTTGTTTGAAACTGCATTCCAGTATGCTCCTGGCTGATGTGAAGAGAAGATGTGATTGTGGGTTTAGTGCTAAATCTCCCAGATACTGAGTCTAATGAGAATGTGAGATGTTAAAATATAGAAATGTATGGGAGAGAGACATGGGGCCAATCCTGCAAAGCCTTATTCAGACAGGTTGCTGCTTTAAACTGACTTGGAATACTTGCCAAAGTAACAGTTTGCGGGGTTCAAGCTGGTTTTAGAGATTAAATTGGAAAGAGCAGAGTTGAGAGAAATCAGGGAAGAGCCTATGTAAATCAAAGGTAGCAAATTACAGTTGATATCTGATTTTTATTACTCCATGTAATTTTGCAAAATTCTGAGCATGAATGTAACAAGTGTTTGGATCTGGGCTATATATGAGATGCAGTCAGACATGCTAACAAAACCACAAGATTCTTAGATTGTAGGCTCTTTTGACAGGGACTGCTTCTTAAGTGTCTGTGTTAGAGAGATCTCATACTGGGACCCTTTGGGGCCTCTGGCTCCTTCTATGTTGTAAATATAAATGAAGTATGGAAACATATTTCACACTTTACTGGATTTTTATAAAAATTACTGAGCAGCCTGACTCAGCAATGCCAAAAAGATGGAGTAGCAGAACAGAGAATTTAGAACCACAGATGTGTCAGGGTCTTGAGGTCAATCATGATATGATTGCAGAGGTACGCTTGACTGGAATGGCTGATTTTGATCATTTATGCCATAGATAAGGAGAGATGAATTTATACAGATTATTCTGAAATGGTTGAAAAATATTTGATGGAAAATGGATAAAAGACTAGTCCTTCTGATCATTGATGGTATCTGAAAACTGGAATGCCTTGACCTTTGGGTTCATTGCACTAAACGAATAGAAGATTGTTTTGTTTTTCATTAAGACTCCAACTAACAAGGTAGCGAACGAAGGCTGTTCTTGTGCTTCAAGTCAGACCCATGCCATGAATTGTAGCCTAAGTTAAAAAGAAATAGAAAGCAATGCTATCAAAGTTATAACTTGGAAACATTAAAGGCATGTTTGCATATCGGTTTTATTTCAGACTAAGGGCTTGTCTTCACTACAGCAGGGAGGGATCGATCTTTTGGCGATCGATTTATCGCGTCTCATCAAGACGCAAGAAATTGATCGCCAGCGACGCCCCCGTCGACTCCGGAACTCCAGCTCACCAAAAGGTGCAAGCTGGAGTCGATGGGGGGAGAGCGCCGCCAACTGCCACCGTCATGAGGACGGCAGGTAAGTTGGCTGTAGATACACCGACTTCAGCTATGTTATTAACGTAGCTGAATTTGCGTATCTACAGCCGATCTCCCCCCTAGTGAAGACCAGCCCAATCTGCCATTTTATAAATTAAAGTGAACTGCATCCACACAATGCAATTCTTCTTCTGAATTAACTGACTAGTTAGTGCAAATTGAATAATTCACATTAAAAGTTGGTTAAGTTAATTTCAAAATTAAATTAGCATGGGAAAAGTTTGTGTAGTCTGTGTTTTGGGTTAACATTTCAGTCCTCCATCTGATATTCCACAGTGAATTGTTTCACACCAAGATCAGCCTGTCTTTTTACTCCCCAGAGTCACGATAGCGGGATGTTACCTCCCTGTTTAATGCTGGTGCACAACATTCTGGTTTTGGCTAGTAACTGTGTTAAAGTAAAAATGTCTTCTTCCTTTTCTTGCCTTTTCAATACGAATGATGGAAAGTTGTTCCACATTCAGATCAATACCTCTAATTTTAGGAAATAGAGAAGAAAGCATTAAAAATAGTACTCTTTACATGAGTCATAATTAATTACTCATGCAAGCACATTGACTAAACTTGGTTGTGCAATTAGAGAACTAATTATGATGAAAATGCAATTGCACATTTAAATCGCCACCCATACCCTGAGGGTCACCATTTCTTTCTCCTCCCTCATTTAGGCTTGCTGTAGTCTCTCCACAATTAAGCAGCACTGTTGAAATCTGAAAGCATGTGTAAGTGCAATTATGTGCCCATTTAGACATACTAACCTTTTTAACAAGTGCATCCTATTGAAAATGTAACAAGTAATTTTTAAATGTGAATTACAAATATAGATACATTAAGACTAGTTTTGCATGAAAATCCTAATCCAGTAAGGTCATATACATGGCTGGACTCTGTTGAGGTTTCTGTGGGCTTTGCATGGGCATATGAACTTGCACCATCTGAGTCTAAAGACTATTTACCTTTCTTAACTATTCTAATCTGTTTAGCCATCAGGCTAAATACTCAGTAAAAACTGTACTGTACAAGAATCCATCTTTATTAGAGAACCTTCTGTTTTAAAAAGATTTCCTCAATGTGTCCCCAAACATAATGGGCAAGGTTTTCATTTACACTACGGCTTTTAATCACATTCTGGCAGCGTAAAGGGGTCTTGCCAAGAGAGTATCTTACATGTTGCATCCATTGTGCATTACCAGAGCAATGTAAACCGGTCTTAGAGTATATCTGTACTGCAGTGTAAATCCAGGATTAGTAGAATTCGAGTTAGCGCACCTTGGGTCTAATTTAGGGCTTGAGTGTCTGTCTATGCTCACTTGTAACCTGAGGTTAGGAATTGTTGAAACCTGGTCTCCAGCATCTGCGCTATATTATGTGGGCCTGAGTCCTCGTCCCATCCCAGATTTCCTAGTGCCCTCCCAAAGTGTGGCCTTTGTATCCAATTATTCTTGGGGCAGTGTGGGAAAACTTGACAGTCCACCAAACTTGACTGTACACAGAGAATAAAGAAAGTGAGCCTGTGGAATACATTTGGTAGACTCTCAGAGCATGAGACGTGGGGCTCTGCCTACAGTACAAAACGATAGGATCGAACGCTGGGGGTGGAGGGTCCAATCCTGAGTCAAGTGGGGTTAGGCTTGAGCCTGAGTTCAAAACCTGGGCTTTCATTGCAGTGTAGACACAACCATACTGTAAATGAGAATCTGACCAACCAAGAACAATTCTGTTCCACCTTAATTTGAATATCATAATTAGATATTTTTGTGTGTTGCCCGGGTTGCCCGTTCCACACATCTGACTGCATAGTCAAGCTGTCTTTGTTGTTTGAACTAGTTATTGAAACCTGGTGTACATTTGGCTAAGATCTTGCATTCGAGGGTAAATAACCAGTTTGGAAACCCATTAAAAGAGAGGCTTATTTAATATGAATAATGGAGACACAAGTTATATGCACAGTTATATGGTGTTAACTACGCAGCAGAGGTGGGAATTACAGGAGGGATGAGCTGAGCATTGCTGCACCTGCTGTCTAGGCGCCCTGTTGCCAAGTGGAATTCACAACTCTGTGTTAGATGCAATGCAGGGAGAGTTAGTTAGGCACCTATTGTGGCAGTTAGGAGCTGAAAATCCCCCTTTTAAATCCCACCCGTAAAGCCACTACTATATCTGCTGTGGAACCCGTAGCAAAGTAGTAAATGGATGTTTTACAAGATTACACATTAATCAGTACTGAACTAAAATAAGAATCCTAAGATTGATTGACTGAAAACTTGATAACCCATATATCCTTGTGTGTTTTGTAAAATGTGAAGTGTTAATTTGAAGCATTACAAATTAGTTTTGTGTTCTGCCTTCAGGGCAGTTTAGTGCAGTTTAAATTATATAACCGCATTTGAAAATCTGTTGTCTGCGGCTTGCAAATATATATTTTAATATTTTTATTGAAGTAGATAAATAGTGCAAAATATTTTTTGTGCAACAGGAAGACTTACTGCAATTTCTAGCATCTCATTTTCAATTTGGTAATTCCACTATAAGCTCTTTTTAGGGTCCTTTAATGTACCATTTTATAAACTAGAATTTGGGATTCGCTTCTGCTTCCTCTGCAGTCAGTAGCAAAACTCCTGTTAATTTCAGTTGTATGGGATTGGGCTCATAGACTACATCAAACTGATACTTTAGCATAGTATTCTCTGAATAAAAAATGAATTTAAATGTGTACTGCTCATAGTGATTTACAGTTTGCTAACTTTATTAAAATTGGCATCTAAACTGATTAGAAATATCATTTGTTAATATTGTATAACTGGGAACTTTCTACTTTGAGTCTAGTTTCATCACATTTTCATTTCCTTGTGTATCAGCAGCTGCATCAGCTATCCTGTTCTTGGCCCAATTGCAAATTTCTATGAATTTTTCTCCATTTGGCTTTAGTAGAATGATGTATCTGAATGCTGGTTCACAGGCATATTAACCACTTAGTCTAGGAAGCCCTTCCTCTTAACTATCACCTCTCACAGAGCAGGGCCTGATCCCCAAGTGGGGAAGGAGTCTCTGTTCCCCTGCCTGGGGCACTGGTATTGGGGAACTGGACAGTCAAACCCTCTCAGCTCCCAGACACTTGCTGACCCATCAACAGAGTCTGAGTGTTTGTGCCAGGGGGAGGATTTGTTTGTGAATATGACAAAGCATAGAAACTCTCTGATAGTGCCTAGGGCCCTGTGGAGATGGAAAGGCCAAGGCTGTGTGAGTGGTTGCTGGAAGAGAGAGGAAGGGAATGTAATGTGTTTTAACTGAGGGAGGAAGTAAGAGGAGGAAAGGGATTAACCGTTAAAGATGAAAATAAAATTCCTGTAAATTTATTAAAATGGAACATATGCTATAAAGCAGGGGTCTCCAAACTTTTCAGCCCGAGGGCCGCATTAGCTATCAAATAGCAGTTCGGGGGCCGACAACACACTCGAGGTCCAAATAAAAAAGAATCAAAACATGGATGTTGTTTTTAATTATTTATTTAATATTATTTTATTCAGTTATTATTTAATAACACATTGATACACTACACATGAACACCTGTTCACTACACATGAACACTACACGTGAACACTACACATCAACCCCCCAACTGACCCACCCAGCCAGGTCTCTCCCCCCAAAACCTCCTTTCCTCCAACTCCCCTCCCCCAAATGACCCACCCAGCCAGGTCTCTCACCCCAAAACCTCCTTCCCTCCCACCCACCCCCCAACTGACCCACCCAGCCAGGTCTCTCACCCCAAAACCTCCTTTCCTCCAACCCCCCCCCCCAAATGACCCACCCAGCCCGGTCTCTCACCCCAAAACCTCCTTTCCTCCAACCCCCCCCCCCCCAAATGACCCACCCAGCCCGGTCTCTCACCCCAAAACCTCCTTTCCTCCAACCCCCCCCCCCCCGAAATGACCCACCCAGCCAGGTCTCTCACCCCAAAACCTCCTTTCCTCCAACCCCCCCCCAATGACCCACCCAGCCAGGTCTCTCACCCCAAAACCTCCTTTCCTCCAACCCTCCCCCCCCAAATGACCCGCTCAACCCGGTCTCTCCCCACAGACCGGTTCGCCGCCTGGCAGTGGGTGGCTCCTTGTTTCGCCCCCTGTAGCTGCGTGGCGGTGCGGCGCGTCCCGGCCCCAGCTCTGAGCCGTCCCTGGCCGGCGGCGGCAGCCGAGCACGCGGTGCGTCCTGGCCGGCGGCGGCAGCCGAGCACGCAGCGTGTCCCGGCCGGCGGCGGCAGCCGAGCACGCGGCGCGTCCCGGCCCCGCGGCGGCAGCCGAGCACGCGGCGCGTCCCGGCCCCGCGGCGGCAGCCGAGCACGCGGCGCGTCCCGGCCCCGCGGCGGCAGCCGAGCACGCGGCGTGTCCCGGCCCCGCGGCGGCAGCCGAGCACGCGGCGCGTCCCGGCCCCGCGGCTGGCGGCCCGCGCGGCGCTACCAGGCCCCAGCGCGGAGCCGTCCCAGCGAAAAGCTCAAAAGAGCCAAAAATTCCAAAGAGCCAAAAAGATCTCCACGGGCCGGATGAGAGGGCCTCGCGGGCCGCATCCGGCCCGCGGGCCGTAGTTTGGAGACCCCTGCTATAAAGCAAAGGGAGGATGGGCAGGAATTCAGTTTCAGAGGGCTTGAGGGGAGAAACAAAAGTGGTAAAACTAAAGAATATCTGTATTTAGAGATACAGTACTGTACTGTATTTAATGTAAACTACTAAAAATATAAGATTTTAAAAAGATTTGACATAGTAGAGAAACTGTTTCTCTGCTTGTTTCATTTAAATTAATATGGTTAAAAGCAGCATTTTTCTTCTTCATAAAGTTTCAAAGCAGTATTGAGTCAATGTTCTGTTGTAAACTTTTGAAAGAACAACTATAACATTTTGTTCAGACTTACCAATGTTTCAGAGTTATCAGCAACCTCTATTCCTGAGGTGTTTGTAACTCTAAGATTCTAAGATGCCCTTTGGAGCTCACTGTGCATCTGAAGTAACTTGCGCTTTAATGGATAAACCTATAGTTTTTAAATCTTGTTGGCCACTGACTGAGGCTGTGGTGTGGTAGCAGTGGATGATATCTATTTTTAAAAAGTTGTGGAAGTGACCACCAGTAACCTTGCATTTGTTAAAGCAATGTGACAGCAAGATGTTATGAAGGACTAATTTTCTGTGGGATTAAAATATATATGAGTTAAGAACTCCACTTATTTCAAAGACTCTTCAGGAGACAGACTTTATTATGCTAAGATCACGATGACAGAAAATATTTCTCAGCAGTAACAGAGGGAAAAAAGTGAATATAATTGTGGCCAAAACAAGAATATAGATAACCACAAAACATATGACTAGGAAAAGTCCTTTCTTTTAGCTATGGTAATGAAGCAACATTTTGCAGTGACCTTTTGAATTAGCATGAAAGGCTGGAACACTTGTACTCAGTTGACTGAAATCTAGTTTTAATAAAAGCTTTTCATTTAGCTTTGAAGCAGGGGAAAACAGGAAATATAACTGGAGACATTTAAGATCTAAAAGGAGGGGAAAAAAGTCTGACTGGAAGATTCTGCTGAATGTTACCCATGTTGGTCAAGTGGTTACTGCTGTTCAGACAGCCATGGAGATTTGGTTAATCCGACCTTATTGATTAAGTAGGCAGCTATTTCTGTTGTCAGAGAGGGACCAGTTAATTGTGATCTTCCGAGGAAAGCTCTAATCTGGGTAAAATGAATGGTATGGTTAACGATGCCAGTGTACATCTCTAGTTGCCATGTTGGTTGTGGTTGCCAACTTTGATCACAGTCTGACCTTATTCTTTTTTCTCATGACTTTAAAAGATAGTGCTGCAAATTTCTAAACAGCAAAGGATATTTATAAAGCCAGTTAATAGAGCAGATTAAACAAAATGAGGAACCCTGCTAAAACTGTCAGACAATTTTTTGATGAAGGAAATATTGCATCAGGGGCTTTTACATTTTACTGAATAAATTTGAAAGTTGTGGTCTGGAATACACTATTGCTATTTTAATACAACTATAGTTATTTGAAGAAAATGCATTTTTAAAAAGGGGAATGACACTTTTCTAATTAGAACAGAATGTCTTCTCACCATAGACTTTGAGAGATCCTTATTGGTGCAACACAATCATCACATTAAGAGCAAACTATATGTATTTCATTACCAAATGTTGCCTAAAAATCTTTTGAACAGCATCCACTGCCATATCTATTGTGACTTTTTTCTTCCATTTCACGTTAGTAATGATGGAACAAAACAGAAAATGGATTATTAAAAGTTCCACACTGCTGGAGGTAGTGACCTCCCTTACATCCCAAGCTTCCCATTGATTCTCCACATTTCCCCATGGAGAGAGGACCTTCATGTTGACCTTTTTTCCACAGAGCTAGCACACCTACTAAAAGTATAAGCTCAGCACAGTAGGTGTGACTGTAGGCATCACGATTGAGAAGGATTCGTATCAGCAGTGGAAAAAGTCAGGAGTGTTTAAAAAAAAATTACATGTTTTTTGGGAGGAAGCATGAATTGAAAGTATGTTAATAGTCGAGCAAAACTGAGTTCAAATCTCTCACCTTTAGTATTTAATTTTTTTAAATGTTTCTAATTATCAGCTCACAACAGTGTGTTTTTCCTTGAATGAAAGTATGTGAAATGCACACAGGAATCTTAATTAAATGAACAGGTCATAGTGGGATTTAACATAACTGACCAATGAGCTAATAAATTCAAGATCCAGCTGAGTCTAAAAGATTTGTTTGATTCCTAGCATTATTAGGTAAGTTCAAAACTGTATCCACCATGTTTGGCATTTAATATATAATCAGCTCAATTTGTCACATTTTGAAGCAGTTAAACTAGAAGCCTCTAAATTGTTGACCTAGATTCAATTACCTAGATTGTAACAATAATGCTGTCAGAGTATACAGGGTTATTTTTGTTTGTAATACATGCATAGGTTTGACTGTGCTCTCAAGATACTGTTTAAGCATTGTTGACTTCCGTGTTTTGTATTTATTTCACAGTGCAGTAGAGCAGCAGGTGTGGGGAGCTGGCTGTGCTTTTATCTTTGAGTGTATGTGTAACTTCAGAACTCATTTTAATATGCCCACAGGTTTTAGGTTCTGCCCCAAAATGGTGCTCATTCTTGGACAACTTGACAGAAGAACTGGAGGAGAATCCAGAGAGCACAGTTTATGATGATTACAAATTTGTTACCAGAAAAGACCTTGAAAATTTAGGTAAAGTTTAAGAGAACTTCTCCCCGCCTTCTCCTTCTTCTCCCTCCTCCCCACCCCCGGGGGCGCGTTTCTTGTCCCCTTTTCTTTGTTCAGTTTTAAAGCACTCACATTGCTGCATGTTGCAGGTCTTCAGTTTGGGTGTGCTGTATAGTAATAAAAGGCCTGTTAGAAAGTTACTCAGAGTAGTTTTTCCCAATTCTTGCCACTGTTTCTAATATGCCAATCCTGATTGCCCTGCTTGGTGACAATCTTTGTCAATTCAATGAGAGTGCTTATAGATTGTCTCCCGAGGAGAAGGTTGATATACAGTGATTTGTCTAACTCAGTCCCCGTCCACACTGGCAAGGCACGTAGAGCGCTCTGACTCTGTAGCTAGGGCGCTCCTCGTACTCCATCTCAATGAGAGGAATAACGTTTGATGCGTCTTGGCTGAGATAACCCAGCATCAGTGTGAACGAGGTGTTGCATTACTGCGCTCTGATTGACCTCCGGAAATCTTCCATAATTCCCTTGTCAAGTGGCCACTCTTGTAATTGTGTTGAACTCAGCTGTAGGAATGCGGATGTGCCCTTTCAAAGCTCTGTTTGTGACAGTTGGCATTCTTATCTACTCTGAGACAAAGCAAACATTACTGAGGAATGCTGCTTGCTTTCAGTGAGTGACAGAGAGGCTGGGTGGAGGGGTCTGAACTTACAAGACAGCACGCTGTCCCCCTGGCAGTACCCCCATGCTCTGGGTCTCCCCTCCCGGGGGAACCCCCGACCCTCTAAACCCATCTTGTCTAAGTGGCTGCTGCCAGTCATCATCTTGCCCCTGCTCACTGCAGTCTGTAATGGCAACTCATCATTGGCAAGGGGGTTGGACCAGCTGCCTTTGCCTAATCCCAGGCTGCACCTCTGAAACCCCAGTACCTGTTTAGGCCTTCCCCAAGGAAGGAGTTGCCAGGCTGGAGCTGCTTAGCTCCCTTTCCCTATTCCCCAGTCCTGCTCTGCTTCAGTTACCTTGCTCTCAGGCAGCCCTATCCTTCTCCCTTGAAAGCTGGAGAAATATTCTTCAGCTCCTGGCCCACAACCCTCTTATAAGGGCCAGCTGGGCCCCGACTGGGCTGGCCACACCTCTGGTCAGCCACTCTCATAGCTGCTTCCACTGCTTTTAACTCCTTTCTTACTGGAGTGGGGCAGCCGCCCAACTACAGACCCCTATCTCTAGCCACACATCCCAGGCCTTCGGCCATGAGGCTTCAGTTCAGGCTGCACCCCTAGCCAGACAGCGGCAGGCTTCCATCCCCATCTCTGGCCATGCAGCGCCAGTCCAGGGCCCCGACTCCCAATCCTGGCTGCTGATCCTGGGCACCAACCCCTAGTTCTGGCCACTGACCCTGAGTGCTGACCTGTAGTGCATGGCAGCAGGTATTGGCTCTGGGCACTGGTCCCCGGGTGTGCGCCGGTCCCAGGTGCGCAGCACTGGGTCCTGGTTTCAGCCATGTGGTGGCGGGCACTCACCCCCCCCCCCCCAGCTGCACAGTAGCAGGTGCCAAACCTTGGCTCCAGCCATGCAGCTGGGGGACTCCCCACCCATCTCCTCTCTCTCATCCATTTCCCCTACCCATGGCCCCAGGTCCCTGCTGCCTTCCATGGCTCACATCCATCCCACCTTGTCCTCCACTGCCTCCATCTCCAACTCCTACCCTGCCCCCAATTCAGGGCTTAATTTGTTTTGGAATTTGCTGAGAAAAGTGATATTAACAAACATACAAATATCACTTTTCACTGTAATATTTTTATTATTGTGGCTGCAAAAAAACCCTACCTAAATAAATTACAGTGATGTGGATGTGTATATGTGCTATTTATTTATTTTTCCTAAAGTCAATCAAGTATTTTAGGGGAAAGTATCCGTGCTGCCCCAGCAAGAGTTGGTGGCCACACTTAGGTCACCAAAAAATTTGTTGTGAGAACCCCTTAGCCACAAAATGAGAAACAGAGGAAAGGAAGAGAAGTTGTTTCTACTTTTAAATTCTTATGAGATACTCAGATACTGTGGCGCTGAGGCCAAAGTAAGTACCTTGATAAAGGAATCAGTATGGAGAATATTTGTGAAAAATCCCCAGGCCTGAGTCCTCTACCTATGCCAACCTAATCCCTGGAGTACACACAGCTAGGGTGACAGAAGAATGCTTCTATTGACATACCTGCTATTGACATACCTAGAACTTGATGTCAATTGATATAGCGTCTTTTGGGGCTATAAATCTATATAAGCTCAAATCCTTTCTGTGAAGGGTTGTCTACTTACTAGTAGCAAACAAGTCCCATGTTTTACAATGATAGCATTGTTTTTTGAACTCAGTCACTTTTTGTCCCAAAGATGATGCCTGGGACTTGTTTTTAAAAACAAAATTAGTGTGGAGATAAGAGAGAAACTCAGTGTAAATCTCTTATTTCTGGAATTGTCTTTTAGCCAACATTTATTAATTTCTGGAACTATTGGATCTGTAGGTAATGGTTGCTTTAAAGTTCTCTTTTTCTCAACCATACAGAGTTGCCTGAAGATAAATGCTCTCATAATCTTTTCCCATTTGGAGATTTTCCTTCTTTATTTAGGTTAGGGCCTAGGGTGACAGTTTTATGAACTGCTGTGGTGCTGTATTTATATCTTTCAACATACCTATTCTTCAAAGGTAGTGACCCAAGGCAAAAACTCTTAATTAAAGCATCAGTATGCCACACCAAAACCTGTAATTCAAATGTGTATATCAAACACGTACATACCTTCAGAAAGCTCTCTCCTCAAAAATAATGCTTCTTGGTAAACTATCCATAGATTGTGGGCATCTTTAAAAAGTGCACAGTAAACATTTACTATAGCAAAAAGAAAAGACTGTTTTTGTTGTGGGGCTGCTCAAATTCTCTACTAGCTTAACATAATGGTTTTGGTGCTATGGTCTCAAGAGACTGGACGTGAATATGGCTGAATTTGATTCTTTGAAATCAGTACTGTTGTTTTCCTTTAGTCAAGCATTCAGTCAGGTTAATTGGGAGAATTTCCTATATCCTCCTTCCCTTTGAAGTCCTCTGATAACATTATGCTGTTTTCTTTTGTTTTGTGTCTCCCTCCCTACCCCCCATAGGCCTTGCCCATCTCATTGGATCACCACTGCTCAGAGCATATATGCATGGCTTTTTCATGGACATACGACTGTATCATAAGGTAAATAAGGTTAATTCATTAGGCTGATCCTTTTTTGGTACATTTTTTTACATTATGTATTCTGTATATTTACTAATTTATATATTTACTCCTACATTAATTGTTTCCTTTCTTTAATGCCTTCTGTTTGTGTTTAAAAGGTTAAAATGATGGTCAATCCATTTGCCTACGAGGAATATAGAAAAGAGAAAATTAGACAGAAGATAGAAGAAACACGTGCACAGAGAGTTCAGCTAAAGGTAGAATACTATTTATGATGATTAAACTTTTAGAGAAAAGTGTTCATACAGAATAATATAAAATTACACCACAGATCCTGTAATTGAATTGGGAGTTTATGGTGTTTTGCCTCATACATGAGTTTGTTGATGTTGCTAGAACCCTGAAATCAAATTTCAGTTTCAGTTTGTATATCTCTTTTGTATGGAACTGTGGCATTCACATGTATATGAACCCCGATTTGATGAGAAGAAACTGAGATGAAGCAATAGAAGAAAAAGGACACGTTAGTCCTGTCCTGCTTCAAAACTTCCACAAACTACTCAAGGCGTATAGCTTGCACTTTTTTTCTACTTCTACGTGTAAAACTGAAGGTTTACCAAATGACTTGGTAATTATGGTAAATGCAATTATGCTCTAAAAAGTGACTGACTGTTGAAAGTGGTATCATGGGCTTCCATGTTTGTTTATCAAGGCTTTCCAGATCAAATCTGCTCAGCATACAAGTTTTTAAAAAAACAAACTATCTGTCCTGATATCTTCTCCCTGCCAAAGATGTTTCAACATCTCAGTACAACCCTGCCAATTCCTTTGAGCCAGTGATCAGAATGAATATACAGTTTCTGCAGCTTTTTAGGAGCTATGTGAACACTGCTTTTGGCCTGTGGTTATGTCAGATGAATGACCTCTTTTGAAACCATGATATAGCTTCGCAGTCAACAACTAGAATGTGGAAGCATGGTATGCCATTTGCCAGAAGACTCAGTACTGCTTTGTGAACCTTCACCTTTTTTATTAACTTGACAGGGAATAGTCCCATGACTGTTTCTATGCTTGGGTCTTAAGAAGCTGTTAGGTGAAGTGACAGAGTCCTGTGGCACCTTAAAGACTGACTAAAATATTGAAACATAAGCTTTCGTGGGCTAACACCCACTTCGTCGGATGCATTAGTTAGTCTTTAAGGTGCCACAGGACACTCTGTCACTTCTGCAATTCCAGACTAACACGGCTACCTCTCTGATTCTTAGTTAGGTGAAACATTTTTTTATAATAATGCCTGTAACTGTATTGGATGGGTAAACCCAGTTTTTCATTAATTTGGGTTGAACTTTGTGATCACAGTGAGGAAAAAAGTAGAGATTATTTTTATCCTTGGAACTAAATTCATTACTGTAAAATGTGTAGCTTAGCCAAAATTTCTTGGGCATGAAAGAATAATATACTGATGAGTTCTACATTTCCTTTTCTTCATTAGAAACTGCCAAAGGTTAATAAAGAGTTGGCACTCAAGCTGATTGAAGAGGAAGAGGAACAGCAGCCTACTAGAAAAAAGAAACAAAAGGTAAAACTTTATTTAGGAGGTGTCCAAAACTCTACAGAAGCACCAGGATAATAAATTATTCTGTATGTTCATTACTATAAATGGTTAGTCAGATTCATATGTTCCTTTGCTTTTTGGATGATGAGGCTTTTGTGTGTGATCATACACTGCATCTTCTAATTAGGTGGCTTTACAGTGGAATTCATCAGTGCTAGGGAATCAGGAATACAGTGTGTTAACATCTGGCCAATTGTATAACAAATTTGTAACGGCGAAGCGCTTGCTGTGGAGATGAGGTGGGAGGGAGAGTCCAAAAACACTGTGTGCTCAGTAGAGTATCCAAAAAATAAACCTTTTTACTTAGCTATTTATGTATATCATGGTAGTGCCTACAATGCGCTAGGCATTGTCCATATTATAGAAAGTGACCGTTTTTTTCCCCAAAGAGCCAACCGTGTACATTTTATACTTTGCTCTTAATTCCACTTCATAAAGTAGTCAAAGCTGTTTACTCTGAGGCAACAGTAACTTTTGTACAATTGATACTGAAAATGCCATATCTGTTTTAGATACAGGCAGGTCTAAACAAATGTTTAGTATCTGGCGGTAGAGAAGAATAGCATATTGCAAATCAGTGGCAGTGTGTAACACCTTTTGAAGGCTCTTTCCAACATGGGCCATATAAAATCTGTTTTGACACCTTCCTGGTACGCAGCAGAGACTCCCTTTACTTTATATAGATGAGAAGGGTGACTGAGCTATACCATCCTACAAGAGAAGAACATTGGAATTCATATAGCTAGCAGAGAACTGGAGTATTAGAATTCATGTAATCAGCAGAGCAGACATAAGGTTCATGTGGTGTCTGGTCTGGTGAGAGTTTCTGGCTCACAAGTGGGATGGAAGGAAGAGATAAAGGAGTGAAGAGGTAGGTGATGGTGGTGGAGTCTTCACTGCAAACTTCTATAAAAAAAATCTCATCTCTCACTTTTAATGTATTTGTTTGGAGATACATTTTATACAGTGTGCATTAAAGTAGAAATAAAATACCATATAAAAATATAGGTTCTGAATATTTCCCTGAAACACTATTAAGGATCTTACCAAGGACAGGTGATTGATTGTTTGTTCTGCTGTTTATTTTTAGATTAGACCGTTAGCCAGACATTTGTAGATACTAAGCTTCTCTAACTTAAACCTATCCCCTTTTATGTTTTTTCCTTTCTAAGCAGCTGTGAAAACAAATAGTTGGACCAGAGAGAGCCCTCCTGGTAGTAATTTTGCAGCTGCATCAGACAAAGGGCTTTTTTTTTTTTAAATGAAAAGAAACCTCTTGAGGAAATCTTTAATATGAAGCATATTAATACTAGATGAAATTATAAATTCCTTATGCCTGATGCTGTGTACAGTAAAGTCAGTGGCAAAACTATCATTGGCTCCAGTGTTGCAGGATTAGGCCCTTTAACGAGACAGACAAAATTGCATCTTTCCTTGCTATATTTGGGATTGGTGGCGGCAGGAGGGGGGGTGGGGAGGGGGAAGAGTAGGCAGGATGCATAGAACCCTTGGGGGGGGGAAAAGTCATAAGTATATTTGATACTAAAGCAGTCTTATAAAATATGAATGGAAATGCATCTATGTGGAATATTGTTTCAAATGTGATGGAACCATCCTGGTCAAACAATTTTCTCCACCTGTAAACACCACTGACTAGCCAAGAGATGCTGAGGAATGTCCAAGTAAACATATATTCAACACATTGTTGATACTGGATTTGGTTTAATTTTTTGTGTTGGACTGTTTCATTAGGACCACTAACAGAGGACTCTTAGTGTACTATCTTAGTACCATCAGTACTAAGTACCTGTCCTTAATGATTTCAAAAATAAAAATAGACTATTTCAACTATTTTGTCATCTCAGCAGTAGTAGCACATAATGACATGTCATAACATTATGTAAAAATAATAAAAATGGAAAAAAACATAAAATATATTCTAAAATGAATATTTGAAATTTCCAAATGAAATTATTGGAGCAAAAAGAAATTTCAAAGTTTGTCAGAGTTTCCCATGAACTGGAAATTTGGCATTTCAACCACTAATAGACATTTGAAATATAAACCATTGGACCTGAGGTTCCTGTAGTTTAAGTACAGAATATATTTTGTTAACAGATGTGTCAGAATAGGTTTTATATGAAAATAGTAAAACCACACTATACATAATTGAATAGATCTTGATGTAAATGGTCTGGCAGAACCAAGCAATCAGTACTTTATATCCAGTTGTCTTTTCTTGCTTAATTACTACTGAGTAGTAATTGAATGAGCTTTACATTTTAAATCCTCGTACCAGCATTTGTTTCATAATTTTGTAACGAATTCTTATTTGTCTTCTCTTTTGTAGAATCTGCCTAACATTCTCACTGATGACCGGTTCAAAGTCATGTTTGAGAACCCAGATTTCCAGGTAGACGAGCAGAGTGAAGAATTTAGGTTGCTTAATCCACTTGTTTCTAAAATAAGTGAGAAAAGAAAAAAGAAACTAAAGATTTTGGAACAGCAAGAAGCACAAGAGCTGGTAAGACTTTTTCCTTATAGTTGTTTGTTTGTTTTTTATTACAAGCATTCAGGTTTTTCTTTTTATGACCTTAGAAAGGAGAAGAAAACCAATCGATAATTATCAATCTGTCTATAAATGAGTGTGATTGATTTATATACATAACTTAAATTAATATTAATGTCTAGATATACTCATTGTTATATGTATCACATAGTGTGTCTGTGGATGTAATTAGTCTACTCTGGATGCTGTATTTGGTTAATGTATTAGAGTTCTAGTTTGCTTCAAATTGGACATACGTAGAGATTGTCACGTACTCTAATTGGGCAAATCGTTTTTTAAAAAATCCTTAGAGTAACTATTTTTGTCTGCAGGAAGAGGAGGAAGAACTAGAAGGAAAACCCAGTGATGCAGAAAGTTCTGAGACTTCAGATGATGAAAAAGGCTGGGTTGAAGAGGTCAGGAAACAGCGCAAACTTCTACGCCAAGAGGAAAAAGTAAAACGGCAGGAAAGGTTCAAGGAGGATCAGCAAACAACGCTGAAACCCCAATTCTTTGAGATTAAAACAGGGGAGGAATTCAGAAGCTTCAAGGACTCTGCCAAAAAGCAAACGTTAATGAAGTAAGACTAGCACTTCAGTTTAATGAAGTTTGGTTGGGTTGTTCGCAACTGTCCAGATTATTTTATTTAGCGGGCACAGTGACCATGGAAGCAGTTTCTACAGCCAGACATGGTAATTAGGGGGCATAATGTGAAGTGACACTCATTTAATTTTATTCTCTTCTTATGTGAATGTGGAATGGCCCTGTGCCTTACCTTAAAGGAAAAGAGTAAGGGTTTGATACATTGAATTATAGTGGGAGGCCCTGACCTCACACTGGTGAGACGTTTCTCATATAGATAGTCCCATTGATGTTAGTGGGACTACTCCATGTAAATATCAGTTCACCAGTGTGACTAAAGCATCTTACAGTTTCACCCTGTGTGATCTCTCACCATTAGAAAACGTAGATTACCCCATGATTTCTCTGTGCTTACAAAGTAAATCTCTCTTTGCTGGGAGTGGACAGTAAAAATATCTTTTGACCTAGATAGGCCCAAAATGTCTGGATTCTATAAAAGCTAATCTGCTAATTTAGTTGTCAGAGTTCTCATCTCCAGGCTTTCTCCTTGCAGTGGTAAAAGCCCTGGTTAGTTATTTTGTCTGTTTCCTATTTTGATTGTATACAGTGTTGTAGCCTTGTTGGTTCCAGTTGAGAGAGACCAGGTGGGAGAGGCAGTATCTTTTATTGGAACAACCTCTGTTGGTGAGACAAGCTTTTGAACTTACACCAGGTCTGGGGAAAGTACTGAGTGTGTCACACAGCTAAGCAAAAGTTGGAACAGGTTGTTTAGTACAGTATTCCCCAAATTGTGGGTTGCACTCCCCTAGGGGACATGGAGAAATGTTGGTGGGGTTTTTGTTTTTTTGGGGGGCGGGAGGCAGGGCCCAGGCCAGCCCCACATTTTAAGGTATCATTCAAGTGGCCAGTTGAAACTTTTTCAATCATAGGGATGAAAGTAGACACTAAAATCATGGACTGAATAGAGACACTGGATTTATGTCTTATTACAACAATCTATAACCCACTAATCTGCCCCCTCGAGTTTTTTCCTCCTTTTTTGCCCTATGACAGGAGAGGTGTTAAAGGATACAAACAAAATTGTATTTAACTCAGCTGTTAGCGAAAGCAGTAGGGTTTTGTATCTAAAGCATTTCTGTCCTTTAGAGATGCCAGAAAGTGTCCTGACTTTCCAGGTGTTTAGTGACAAAGAGTCCGGTGGCACCTTAGAGACTAACTAAAGTATTGAAGCATAAGCTTTCGTGGGCTAATACCCACTTCGTTGGATGCATGCAGTGTAAGTATCCAGGGGCAACATTTTGCTGTTGTTCAGATATAGCAGATTTGTCAAGGTACCATTTTGTGACTCAGCTGCATAGTGATGGGCATTTTGGGAATAGTTAGGTACACAGTGACGTGTATTGAAAGGAAACACTGAACCCAATACGTTTAGGACCTGTTTTGTTGTTGGTTTTTTTAATTATAAAATTGGTTCTGTAATATCAGCCTTTGGGTTCTTCTATAAGCACTATAGAAATCCCTAAGATAGAAAATGATACAAGAAATAATTTTCTTATGGAGTACTATCTGAAACAAACATACAGTGTCATAAAAATTCTGCTGTTCATATGCGAATGGGGGTTCTTTGCTCGTGAATATTCCCATCAACCTGTGTGAAGAAGCTAGTGCTCAAATCTATATACTTGGAGGCCAAGTTAAAGAACCTTGGGAAGAGACCAACAACCTACATGTTCTGTCTGTAAAGTGACATACATATCTTGGGCACCATATTATAAATCCTAATTGAGATTAGTACTTCAACCTTTGTCTGCAGGTGTTGCTTCCCTTTTCCCTGTTTGATTAGCAAATATTACACATGGCAGGTTTGTGTTCATACCTTTGTTCAGTGTGCATGTTCTGTATGCTTCAACCCCTTATCTAGAATCTTCTTCAGCTTATGTATTAAGTTTTCAATTTACTTGTCCCTGTCTGTATTCCTTCTTTTCACTCCAGGGGATGGGGCTGCTTTTGTGCCCTTTTGAGTTTTTCCAGAGGTGTACAGATTGTAGTGCAAGGTCACTGGATGCTCTGTCAGAGAAGAGTGGATCGTAGTGCATCTTTGTTTTGCCACTTCAGCCAATGATCTGAAAAGGAAAACAAATTGTGATCAGGTGGCACGTGCTCTGATTTCCATTGCAACAGGGGCAGAAATGGAAGCACATTTCACTATTGCCAACCTACGCTTTTTGTAAGTGCACGCAATGACCTCTGATTAAGGCGCTCTGTCCCACTGAAGGAAACTTTCAAATGCTTCCTTGATCTGAAATGAAATGACTGAGGAGCAATCACAAACAGCTGGGAACCTTAACTGTACGCAAGCCGACTGAAAGATTACGTTAACAAGCCAAAGTCAGCTCTAGATAAGACTGAACTTCAGAAGAAATTAGTACAGCGCAACACAGCGGAAAAGCAGCCGTCTCACTGTGGAAATTATGTAGTGTAAAGAATCTTCTGTGTGGATGTGTGCGCGTCTGTGTGCACACGTGGGTGGGTGTGTAATCGCTGTTTCTGTTGTAGAGGGGAAAATTGAAGGCAAATACTGTAGATCTTTTCATGGGGTAAAGGAGTACCAGAGATGACAAACTGAATAGACTTTAAAAATACTGCTGTATGGAAAAAGTGCCTGTTGTACTGCCAGTGAGACTTGCCAGTGAGACTTACAGACTTGAAGCAGCACATGATCCTACCATGAGGGGCTTACGTAAAACACAAATAAGACATAGCGACATGTTAGGAAATGAAAAAGAATTAGGGTAATTAAACAAGTGACATGGACTAGAGTGGGCATCACATCCTTTTCTTTTTTCAGTCAGCTGCTCTTGCTGTGCCATGTGAAATTCTTTCTTCATTTAAAAAAAAAAGGTTTAAATTACAGGAAGAATGATCCCATTTACACTCCGCCAAGAAGCATTCAGACTGCACATGGGGTACTCCCCAAACTCTTCCAAAACCTTTAATTATCAGCCCCTGTCAGTTTATAATCCCATATAGCTGATCTGATGCGGAGCATGATTTGTCCGGTTTGTGTTTATCATAAAGGCACAGTCATCATAGTGTCAGCTAGCTTTATTATTTAGAACAATGTTTGAACATGGTAGAATGTTGTAAAGAAGACTAACTCTAAAAAGAAGTCTACTGGCCCCATACCATGATAAATGCTCAGCATTTTTATGCTGACTCTTTGAGCAATGTACTGAAAATTGGAAAGATTGTAGTGGCATGTACCATCTGGTGATTCTGGCATGTTTGTCTTTGATTTGATTTAGAAAATTTAAAGAATGACAGTCTGTGACCAACATAATTAAGTACCTTAATGCCTCCACTACCCACTTAATGGCAAAGCGTTCTTTTTTCTATAGTTGTATAATGTTCCTGGGGAAACAGTTTATGACTTGTATAAAACTGGGTGTTTCTTTGTCAAGTTCCTGACTCAGCACTGCTCCAAGCCCAACACCGAAGAATTGATGTATACTTAAATTTTTTCATAAATTCAAGGATTCTCAGGACAGGGAGCGTTCTGAAGCATATTCTGAAATGCAGCAAAGTCCTTAAGAGTAGTCTCTAATGACATTTATGTAGTGAGCAGACTGAGCTCAGAACTCATTCTACTTTGACTTGTCAGCCATGTTTGTCACTGTTGACCATGTTCTTCTAGAAATTCTTCCTTGATTCCATGACACACACTCCTGCTTCACATCCTACTGTTTATCACTCCTTCAGAGGATTCTCCTCATCCCCACTCCAACTTTTTGTGGGGATTTCACAAGACTCTCTCCGTGGTCCCTTTTTCTTCTCCATCTACATCTTATCTCTAGGTACTTTATTCACAAACACAAATTCAAATACAATTTCTGTACTGACAGCTTCACAGATCTACCTGTCTACTCCAGACGTGTCTCCTGTCCAAATTAAAACCTTGGCCAGTCTTTCTAACCTCTCCTCATAGGTGTCTACCATCAGCTCAATTTCAACATGGCCAAAACAGAACTCTTAATTTCCCCCTTTCCTTTCCTTCCAAAACAATCAAAGCAAAACAACCAAAACTCTCCCTGCTACTCCCTTTATTGGTCACGCTGGACAACACCAATATCCTGCCTGTTGCTCAGGCCCACAACCGGGGTGTCATCTTCAACTCAGCCTTCACTTGAGGACATAGAGAGAGGACTATGTCCAAATCTTGTGGACTCTTTCTGTACAGTATCTCTTAAGATACAGCCTTTCATATCCATCTCCTGTAGCTAAAACTCTCATTCAGGGGCTACCATCATATTACTGCAACATCCTTTTATTCTGGGCTTGACAAATGCCGTCTTGCCTGCTCACATCCATTGAGAGTGCTGCTGCAAAGATCATTTTCCTACCACAATGCTTTGACCATATTTTCCCATCTCTTTCATCAAATATAAACAGCTTGTCTTCACTTTCAAGCCCTTCCCAATCTATCCCCACCCTATCTTTCATTCATTCAACATGTCAGTGACAGCTTCTATCATCCACAGCTTCACAGCTCTACCTATCTGCTCCAGGAATGTCTCCTGTCCAAATTTAAAATCTTGGTCATCCACTTTATCTGAAACTTTAACACCTTTGTTTTCTCACATGCTCTGCTCGTCCTTAAAACTCCTCTGCTCTGATGCCTGCAAAAATTTGACAACAATGAAGCCACTGGTGTGCTGAGATCAGTCTATTATGCTGACCATTGCCTCATTGTTTCCTTGTGCTCCCCTGTCTGTCTGTATCCATCTGTTGACTCCTATCTTAAATTTGTTTCTGCTCCCAAAGAGTTTACAATCTGTCATCTTTTTCTGTCTTTATACAAAGCTTGGCATGATGGGATCCTGGTCCTTGGCTGGGACTCTTGCGTGTTATGGTAATACAAATAATAAATAATAATTGAACAGCACTCTTCGTATACCGTTTGGGCTATGTTTTTGGAGGAGATAAAAAGTATATTTCCTTCTCCTTTGCTATGGATGAAGTAGTCGTATGCACCAACATAATGTTTAAGCAATACTTTTGTGAGAGCATACCACACAGGTACATATATGCACCCCTTTTATTCATAGACCTAAGCTATTGTCCCATAGCGTTTTCCTACTATCTCCCCACATTAATATCTCTCTGACTGAAGCACCATCCAACCAGTCATGCTAAAGAATTGCTCGGTAATAGCCACATTTCTCTCATTCACTTTCAAAGGGGAGAATACTGAACTCCAGTTTAAAGTAGAAATCCCGCTACACTGTTAGTGACTGATCTCCTGCCATAGTTAGCTCTGAGGCTTAGCTTGTCTTCTCAAATAGCACAGATGGAACAAGTTTTTACAAGTTCTCACTGAAAAAATATATTGGAGGAAAACCAGAGTCAAAATACCTAGTCCTGTGGGGGGCGGGGGGAAGCAGTTATTGGCACTAACTTTGTATAGTTCATATGAAAAAGCCCTTCATATACATAAATTACTTTTTAACCAAGATCCTGCAAACTCCCCTGGCTGCATACCAAGGGCCCATTCTTTCAGCCACTTCAGCCACAGAACTTCCATTGACTTCTGTGACTGCTTTCACGGGTATGTGTATGATTGTCTGTTTTTTCCCTTCATAAAAGTGATCTGTGAAATACAGTGGAACCCTGCTATTACGCGCCCCGCGATAACGCAAATTCGGTTATAACGTGGGGCACGTCTGGCGGGTGCGGGGCATTAGGGATCCCTGCAGCCCCAGCGTGCCCCCAGAGTTCTTCACTGTGTCCCCGGCAGCTGCGGCGCGAGTCTGGCGGGCGCAGGGATCAATGCCCCAGAGGCTGCAGCGCGACTGCGGCGTGAGTTTGGTGGCGTGCAGGGATCAATGCCCCGGCATCTGCAGCGTGAGTCTGGCAGGCGCATGGAAGGATCCATGCCCCAGTGGCTGCAGCGGGCACAGGGCGAGTCTGGTGGGCCTGGGGATCCATGCCCCGGTGGCTGCAGCAGGAGCAACTCTGCCTGCAGCCCCGGCGCGCCGCTGGGCTTCTCGCCCTCCGGCTCCAGCAAACCCCTAGCTTCTGAATACAGTGGAACCCCACTATAACATGACCCCGCATTTAGCGCGTTGGGATTTCTTGGCTCCCATCTGTCGCGTTATAGCGGGGTTCCACTATATATACCAGGACCTTGTTGATAATTTGCACAAAAAGGGCAGTCTCTCTCCCCATCTCAACAAAGATCTAACAAAGAGATCTTGGGTTGCCAAGACTTCATTACAGTTAGGTTAGAGCATTTCTAACTAATGCTATTTAGAAACTGAGGTTGCTAAGCAAAATGGGTGCATTTTGCTTTAAAATGGCTGTTTTAAATTTTATTTTAAGATCAATACTCTAGAATATCTACTGCAACTGAATTTTCTGGCACTTCCAGATATTCCATAGAAAACTGCTGTCATAGCACGTATTGGTTCAGTAGGAATGGCATGGACTAATTGGGTCTGGTTTGTGTCTTAACTAGGGCTTGAATTTAAAAAAAAAAAACTCGGAATTTGAAAAATGGCTGTACAATGAGCAATACTTGAAGGGAATAACAGACTTGCTTTTCTTTTGTGTTGACTGCATATATGCTGTTTAATAATATTTATATATATGCAGAATGACAGAAGTACAACCCAATTGCAATTTTGCAAGTTATAGGATTTGACTGTGATTTTTTTTCTGTTTATATTGTCAGTCTTTACAATAGCAATGTGATGGTGACAAGAATAGAAACAGGCTTTTCTTTAATTGTTCTCTGCAGAAAAACTCTTGGAGATCGCTTGAAGCTTGAAGAAAAGCTTGGCACGCTCAATGTATCTGATACCACAGTAGGCAGCAAACAGATGACATTCAGATTACAAAAGGTGAGTTAAAAAGTCTTCTGTAAATAAGATAATGCACAGGATGATAAACTTGTCATCTGAAAAAACAGGGTGCCCTAAAGCCATCCAAAATGGATGTCCCTCTTGATTTCTTCATAAATTGACTGAACCTTTATTTTTCTGCATACCCTTGTGTGTGTGGGTAGCCCCACCAGACTCGTATCATGGTGGGAAATACTAGTTCCCTCTCTTAGTAGATCATCTATGGCTGTATCATCCAATGGTAGCACCTTGTCAGTTCTCACAGTATTGAGTTTGATCAGTATTTGATTCATAGGCAAAAAATCCCCAGGATGCTGAAAGAAGTGGTGGTGATGTCCTGTAGGTGAGAGCCTTCCCTCTGAGTCATTAGTGATGGGAGTGCCTCATATTGATAAAACAGAACTCCCAACCACTTTGGCTAATGAAGTTCCGTGGCACTATTGCCAAGAATAAGAAATGTAGTTGCAATGTACTTGCCAAATTACAGTTTGAGTGAGTAACTGCATTCTGCCTACCTAACTTTCCCAAGCAATTTCAGATGGTTGGTGTTTTCCGTAATTTCTTTCTGGAAAAAAATTGTGTAGTGTCTAAAGATCTGTTTCACCCTCCAGGTGATTGCATTTTGGGGAATAGGCAGGAGGCAAGAAGAAGGGAAATGGATTCTATGTATGTGTTTACATATTTTGTAAACCACTTTGGGATATCTGGGTGGAAAAGTGATACACACGTAAAACATGGTTGGAGACGATGAAAGATAAAGGTGCATATTAGTTGATTCTTTAGCTGGTGAAATCTGTTTCAGTTAAAACTGGTCTTCCTCTGGGCAAGTTGTTCATCATAATCCATTTCTGTTCAGCACCTGTCCGTTCACTCTCATCATGGAAGTAAAACTACAATAGTGTGGTCAGAATGTCTGAAATAGTTATTAAAATGTGCCACTTTGGATAATTGGGACACGAAAGGTTAAGTAAACCAAAGTCACTGGAATTTCTTATTGTACTTCCTATCACCAGTTTTTCACAAGCGTTTCTCATCTACATTGTGGTTTGATCCACTTTGGAATTTAAAATACGTGGACTTCAGAATAAGTCACAGAAAAGATGCCTAGTAATGTAATCAGTAGCAGAGCTATTGTGTAACATGATTCAAATTTTAAAATACAAAACAAAAACCTTAGGGTTTCCTGGGAGTTTCTCTCATTTATCTCTTGAAATACTTTTGTGTAAAGCCTAAATCTGATAGCCATCTTTAGCCAACATAGGGACACACTCTTCTGGGCTTGAACAGGAATAGGTGGAATAGAACACATGGAAGCCTGCAATGAACTATAAACAGTGTGTCTTCATTCTGGAGTAGGGGTGGCATCAGGAGAGCACAAAGTAAAAATCTTATGTATGTTTGGAATGTAAATAATTTTGAGTTCAAACTGTCAAAGTGAGAGGCAGAAGACTTGGAGAATAAATAGCCTGATGATTTTTTTTAACCATTACATTAAACAGTGTGCCTCTAAAATACACCACATTTTAAAGCTGCAAGGCTAGAACCTAAAGATTTTGTGCTGGACAAACTGCTATAACATCACCTTAATGGTAACATTTTTATCATTACAATTCTTTGCTGGAAGCGTAACTTTTTATGCTCAAATAACATGATGGATGAATGTATAAGAACTGTAGTTTTACACAAATTCATGCAAATTAGAGAAAATAAAAAACTTAATTTCTGTGGTACCTGAGAGCTTGACAGTTTATAGGGGAAAGTTTTTTGTAAACTGTAAATATTGCACGTAAATTATCTTGTTCCGTTTCATGTTTATGTCTAGAACTGTGTAGTGTTTACTACATGTAGCTCAGGAACTGTCCTGACTTTGTTAATGTTGTACCATTTTTGCGGGCCATTTGGAATTCTAACTCACGTCTGTTTTGTAAATATTCCAGTCAAGGCAGCAGAAGAAACAGCAGGAGGCTGAGAAGCAACATCATCAGGAGAGGAAAAATATCAGGCGGCCAGCTAGCCATCTCAAGAGTAAACGTGGTAGAAGACGACCATATTAATTACTTCTTAAAGAAGCTGGTTTACTTTCACTTGTCACCTGGAAAGTGGGACTTAACAGCACAGGCGTACTTCTTTTTGTATCTAAAAGGTGGACAAAAGAAAACTAGAATCTGTTAAATTGTATGTGAGCTAATGAGAAGCTTACAAAATTTTGGAGTATTTGGAGAAGACACCATGAGGACAGTGTTGCAAGCTCAGTCTTGGTTTTGACTTGTGCCTGAAGCAGCAGTGACTGAGTATCGTGTAACCCTGGATGTGAGTTCTATGGCTCTTTAATTTGAGAGAGTGTTTTTTTAGTATTATGAAATGTTCACTGTTTAAATGTGGATTGAAAAGTTTTAGGTTGCTAAGACCTGAGATCAAGGGCTAAGTCATTTTTCCCTATAATAGCTGATACTATAAACACACAAAATAGGAATCACCATAGCTGATCACTGATGTCCTGGTAGCAGATGAACTCTCACACAACCCTGAGCGTTGGCTTTGGTATGTACTGGTAAGTAAGGCCATGATTCCGCCTAAATGTCTGCAAGCTGAAGTCAGTGAGACGAGTTGCACATGTAAGATTACACACATGATTAGTACCTTGATGAATCGAGGGTTAAATTAGGACGTGACCAGTATGTGTTCAGTGCTGTACAAACGGGGGACCTGATCATGCAAACCCTTCATTTATCCAAGCAGTCCTTACCCATATGAGTTAGTACCATTAACTTCAAATGTTGCAGGACTGGAATCATGTCAAGGAACATGCTGTAAATTGGAATGTCTATCAAATGCTTTAAAGAGAATTTAGTTGTAACTTAAAATCCTACACTTTTCAACCAGGGTGAAATTAATTCCAATGCAGAGAGGACAAATACAAGGCCCTAAACAATGGAATGAATTCTGCCTTAACTGTTTTGGATCTTAACATAATGCATTCATCATTTTAAAAAAATCTGCTGTTTGGCTAGTCCAAATAAATTGGATAGAGCCACTTTTCAGAATCTCTTTAATTCAAAGCACTGAGCAACTATCTTCGAACTTCAAATAAGATCATCTAGCCTGATTTCTATGTAACACAGGCCATATAACTTCACCCAGTGACCCCTGAATTGATCCCAGTAATACGTGTATGACTAAGCATATAATCAAGAAAAACATCCAGTCTTGTTTTGAAGACTCCAAAAGATGGAGAAACCACTATTTCCCATGATAGTTTTTTCCAATGGTTAATCACCCTCCATTAAAAATGTATGCTATGTTTCTAATTTAACTTTAACTTCCAACTCTTGGTTCTTTATGTGCCCTTCTGGGAGGTAGGGACAAGATTAAAGAGCCCTCTGCTACCAGGTATTTTATGTCAAGCTGCCTTTCAGTCGTCTTTTTGATTGAGTTCCTTCAGTGTCTCTGTGACAGGGTGTATTAGGCAGAGACACTCTTGGCTGGAGGCCCTCAGAATCCTATCACACCCTGTCCCAGAAAAGAGCAGTAGGGAAGTCTTCCAGCCTGCCTAGAGGGGCTGTGGGGAATGCAGCCAATTGGAGAGAGGCTGCAGAGAAGCAGCCAATCAGGGCTCACAAAGACCATATATAAAAAGATCTGGAGTACAAGAGACAGTCAGCTGCTGCCTAGAGCTGGAGGTGTGAGGACTGTGTTCCTGGCTGATTGCAGGAGTAGCAGGACCACAAACAGACTAGTTGCTGGCAAGATCCAGGGAACAAGAGAGCGCGCCTGGCTGCCTGCTAGGACAATAAAAGGGAAGGGTGAAGCATTTGTGAAGGTGCTGGGACTGCAGGGAAGTGGCCCAGGGAACTGTAGCTGCATAGTGACTAGTTAAAAGGTATGTAGCTGCATGTGACTGCTATTCATAGGGTCCCAGGACTGGGACCCAAAGTATTGGGTGGGCTTGGGTCCACCCCAGGCAGCCACTATGGGAGTGAGGAAAGGGAATTGAGAAGGGGCTGAATATTGAATTGTGAAACACCCCCCAGAAAGGGATTGGATGGTCTAGTGGCCCAGCTGGAGAAGTGGAACCAAAAAGGCCTAGAACAGGTGAAGACTGTCTCGAAGGAGGAAGCTCTTGGGGTATAGCCCCCTACCAAGGTCAGGACTATTTAAAGACTAGAGATACCAACAGAGGAGTAGTGGGATAGGCCGCTGTTGGACTGTATACCCTGGAAGGGATCTGGTTTGTTTCACATACACACTGTGTGAGAGACTTGGCTGGAGGGCGGAGTAGTTGAAAACCCGCCTGAGAAACTACCGACATAGGTCACCGCAGATTAAGAGAATGCAGGCACACACGCTCGGCCGGGGGCGCTCGCGAGAGGTGGGTGCCATCCTTTACACTCTCCCTGCAGGGCATTTTCTCTCTCAAATCACTGTTGTTACTCCCACCTGCATCCTCTCCAAATTTCCAACATCCTTTTTAAAAATGTGAACACCAGAACTGCGCACCATAATCTAGTATTGGTCTTACTAAGGCTGTATAGAGAGGTAAAATCATCTCTGTTCTTACGATGCCCATTTATACATCCAAGGATCTTGCAAGCTCTTCTTGCCAGACCATCGTACTGGGAG
Source organism: Sternotherus odoratus (assembly GCA_032164245.1). Classification (NCBI taxonomy): domain Eukaryota; kingdom Metazoa; phylum Chordata; order Testudines; family Kinosternidae; genus Sternotherus; species Sternotherus odoratus. Next base: position 23,330,597 of record JAVMKO010000003.1, read on the forward strand.
CTCATGTTGAGTTTTGTCCACTATGACCCTCTAAATCGGTGGTTCCCAACGTGGGGCACACGCCCCACAGGGGGGCAATTTGATTTTTAAGGGGGGCAATTTGAGAATGAGTTTAACAGTGAATTTTTTGCATTTCTTATGGTTCTAGGGGCCTCATATACTTTATTTGCTATTTGTTATTGTTATTTTGCTATTTGCTTTATTTGCTATTTTTTCATATCACTTCATATGATTATTATTTTAACAATTTCTTAGTGATTTCTTCCTCAGTACTTCAGCTGTCCTTTTGTTCTTTTATTTTTCTCTTTCATGGATGCCATGTTCTTTGGAAGCTTGTTTAGACCAAGTTAATGGTATTTTAGGCTTCCTCCACGTGAATAGAAGTTCACTTTTTGAATAATAAGAATGATATGTCACGGGGGGGAGGGGCATCAGGATTTTAGAGATGCTTAGGTGGGGCATGGCCAAAAAAAGGTTGGGAACCACTGCTCTAAATCCTTCTCAGTCTCTGCTTTTCAGACACAGTCTCCCCATTCCGTAGCTACAGCCAGTATTTTTTGTTCATCGATGTTGCATTTGGCTTAATAAAACATGTTTTGTTTGAATGGGCTCACCTAACCAAGCAATCCAGATCACTCTGTATGGTTGCCCTGTCCTCATTTACAACTCCACCAATGAGTTGTTCTTGTGGACCATCTCTCCTCCCAGTCTTGATTCGGCTCCTTCCATAAAGCAACAGTGATGTTCCATGAAAAGTAACATTAGGAGAATATAATGAAGACAAAATGAAAAGGAACTCTCCTCAGTCTGACTGCAGCTGCTTGCTTACACCTTCCTATTTTTCACTCTAACTTGTGCTTGCGTTCCTTTGTCAAAGGACTCTAAACATACTAGCACCAAATCTCCCTTTTCCGCCTACTGCCCCCTGTACTCTGTTGTCTCCAGGTCACTTTGGAAGTGGATTCTGTCTCTGAGTGTGTTGGCTTTCTTGGAGTTTAGTATTGGCAGAAATATGATCATAGGTAAATTTGTGCAGCAAATACAGAAAGGAGGTGCATGAGCTAGAGAGAGAAGTATTTGATATATTTATATGAAGTTGGTCACGTAAATGTGTTTGAAACTGCATGATGAGCAGTGTATTTTAAAGTCTTACCTGCTTGAACGTAATGGGCGTGTTGCTGTTGTGATAGAAGCAGCTCTGTGGAGGCACAAGTTGAGAACTGCTGCAAGACTGATTTTGAAACATGATGGAACTCCAGAACGCTTTAAGCCCATTTTTTGCCGGCATGTTAATATAAATGTATAAACTTCAGCGCCCATTGTAACGCTGATCTCATTTAAACCTTTTGATCTGATTCCAGAGCTCAGTGTATAAACATCAGAGATGTTAGTAGCAGCCTTTTCTGCAAGCTCTGCGTATTGTTCGGCTAGAGCTCTTTCTACAGGCCTATGCAAGCAAGAATGTTCACAAAATGTTTCTGCAATACCTGTTGTGATTGTTGTGATTTTTTTTCTTTCCCCCAAGTCACAATATTTTTCCCCCCAAATCACAATCTCTTGATTTGTGTTTAAACAGCTACAAATTTCTCAGGCTGTTGCGTAGTAATAGTATAATGTGTGACATCCAGGCACCCCATCTCCGGATTGTGAACCTTTTCAGAAGCGCTGCCTTTAGTCTCACATCGCCCTTGGTTGGCTGTTCCATTATTGGCCTTTTGAGCTTTTCCAGTGAAACATGCGACAAGCCTGAAGGGCCACCGCTCTCGTGACCAACCTCATAACTAAGCTATCCTTTCAAAAGTGGTCAGATAGACCTCTAGAGTTTTTTAGGTTTAGCCATATTAGGGTATTTCCAGATCAGAACATGTCAGACTTCTGTCCCTTTAAGAACCTTGAGAATTGCAGCCTATTTGGTGGGTTATTAGTTGTTCCGCAATTGCTGTTCTGCCTAGATCGGGTGTCTCCTGTCTTTGATTTTCTACCTTTTTGCTACTCTTCCAGCTGGAATCTTTGGAGTTCCTCTACTGCTATATGGCTGTCCCGTCCTCTGTCTCCACATAAGCCACACAATAATGCCCTCATTTGTTCAGATAAGGAGTCCCCTAATAGCCCAAAAGAGGTGATGCTGGTGTGCAAAGAGATGTAGGAAACAGTTGGAAATTTGTAGCAATGGTGAAGTCTCCTCTGGCGAAGGAAACTACACACCTACAATTGGTCTCTGGTTTAGGAGTGCTTGTGGATTCCTCCCTGATGCTAAGCTCTCACATCACAGCATCCATCAGTAACGTTTCTATCATTTCTGGTTGAGTAGGAGATTGTCCCATCCTGGCGGATGATGACCTCACCCTCATCTGTTCTACAGCAATGTAATATATTTGGCCATGAGGCAGTCAGCCCTGAGAAAACGCCAGCTAGTATGGTACATCTCATCACGATGGTCTATCATAGACCAAACTCCTTTGGTACAATGGAACTTTTTGTCATATGGATAAAATACGTCTGGGAAATAACATTTCCTTGAGGGCCAATCCAAGACTGGAACTAACTGTTCCCACAAAAAACTAAGACCCATCACAAACCTCACCACCTGCTACTCCAGGTGCAAGGCACATTCCTTCAATCTTACCTTTGCTAACAAACACAGCAATGGGTACATTTAAAAAATAAAAACAAAAAACACAAGACTACCCAAGCAAAACACAAGAAATATTCTTTTAGCTGTAGTCTAACCCCCTTAAATGAATGCTTTGCCTTGACTTGTTTTTGAAGATTTGGGGAAATTGTTTAAACCAGTTATTGGAAACTCTTTTAAAAGTGTTTAAATATTGATCTATTAGTCCTTTTTTAAATTCCCAATCGAGCCGTGATAAGAGGCTGTTTCAGACAGATCATTTTATAGACTGGAGTCTGTGAAAAATACTTTCAGTCCATTCAATCTCATAAAAACTGCCACTGTTGCAGAGGATTGTAGATTAATGATTTTTTTTACTTATAAAAGGTCTTTAAGGGTGATCCAGGTAACTAGACCCAGGAAGCCTTATCTGTATCTGGCAAATTGGATGAAATAATTTTAAAAAAAAAAAGGTAGATCATGATATAATAGGGTCTAATCAGCATGATTTCTGCCAAGAGAAGTGTGTCACTAATTTCTCAGAATTCTTGGAATGTGTCATTACTGTAAAGTAGAACCAATAGGCATGATTTAGACTTTCCACAGGGCCTTAGACAAGGTCCTGCACAAGAGGCTAATAAAGAAGAGGCAAAGTATTGTCATGGATCAAAACCTGTCTAGGAGACAGAAAGCAAGAGTGGGATTAAATGATTAATTTTTTTCATTGTAAAAGTTATTTGCAGCCGCCACTAGGTCCCCATGTTTAGTGTATTAATGATCTCGAAAGAGGAATAACTAGTAAGATAACACAATTTTCAGATGCCATACAATTATTTACATTAGTCAGGACCAGAGAGAACTAAGGAACTGAAGAGAGACCTAAGCAAGCCAGGTGAATGGGCAGGATAATGGCAACTTGAAATTCACTGTCAACAAATGCAAAGGAATGCACATTGTAAGGAAAAATGTAAGGTGTACAAGTAGTTGGTGGGGATCTAAATTAACTATCAACTCTAGAAAGCGACCTAGATATCAATATAGTTAGTTCAATGAAAACCTTCATGTACAGCTGCGGTCAAAAAGCTAACAAGTTGCTAGGATACATATGGAATGGTGAATAATGCAAAGAATATGATAATCCATATATATAAAAGTCAAATGGTGTGTGTATGCGTGTTTGTATGTGCACTTACTCCTTCCACACCATTTGAGCTAGAGACTTGAAATTTGGTACAGTTATAGGTCTTAGGGTCCTAATCAGGGTAAGAGTTGAAAATTTTTCAAATCTCACCTCTGACGCCCCCCAGCGGTGAAATTATTTAAAGGCCAATCACATCAGCTGGGCAGCTGCTGTTCTCTGTAACATAGTTATGATGTCATAATACCCCCCTCCAACGGACCCTGCACTCGCTCAGCTCTCTGCCCCCTCCCCTCTCCAACAGACCCCGCACTCACTCAGCTCTCTGCCCCCTCCCCACCTCCGACGGACCCGAGTTGGGTTTGGTCGGAGGGTAAGTGAGGTAGGGGTATTGGGTTTGGTCGGGGGGTGAGGTGGGGGTGTCGGGTTTGGTCGGGGAGGTAAGTGAGCCAGGGGTGTTGGGTTTGGTCTGGGGGGGTGGGAAGGTGTCTGGGTGGGTGAGGGGTGAGGTGTTGGGGTTGTGGGGGGGTAAGGTGGGGGTGTTGGGTTTGGTTGGGGGGATGAGGAGGGGGGTTGGGGTTGGTCGAGGGGTAAGTGAGGTGTGGGTGTCGGGTTTGTTTGTGGTGGTAGGTAGGGGTGTCTGGTTTGGTTGGGGGGAAAGTGAGGTGGGTGTGTCAGGTTTGGTCTACGGGGGATGAGGTGTGGGTGTTGGTCGGGGTGTTGGGGTTGGTAGGGGGGTGATGGGGTGTTGGGTTTGGAATGGGGAGTGAAAATGTGAGTCAGGGTTGGTCGAGGGGTAAGTGAGGTGGGGGTATCGGGTTTGGTCAGGGGGGTGAGGTGGGGGTGTCAGGTTTGCTCTCTGCCCCCTCCAATGGACCCCACACTCGCTCAACTCCCCACCTCCGACGGACCCGAGCAACACCGGGTATTTTTGCTACTATATAATATGTATACATGTATAGCTTGTGTGTATATATCTTAAATATAATAAAAGGCTAAGGAAGTTTGTGTGAAGCCGTCATGCGCAGTAGAGATGGCCCGGACGAACGGCATGCTGGGAGGTGTAGTTTGGCAGTACAACATGGCCGCCACGCGTGCGCCGCTGTGAGGGAAGCAGGGTCTGGATCAGGGGGCTCAGGGAGTGCAGGCAGGAGGGTGGCTGGGTGCAGGAAACGAAGCCAGGGGGCGCTGGGCCAGCGGGGAGGAGGCGCCCGGGCACGGCATGGCCAGCTGCGCCCAGCCTAGCTGGAGCGGGCCGCCTTCCCCATGCTGCTGGGGGGATGGGAGGGAGCGGGCTGGGCTGTCGGGCACATGACGAGGGGTTGAGGGGCCGTTGGAGTGGGGGGGAGGGGTGAGAGAGCTGAGCGAGTGGGGGGGTGTTGGAGGGGGAGAGAATAGAGCAAGTGGGGGGCCATTGGAGGGGGAGGGAGCTAAGCGAGTGGGGGGGCTTTTGGAGGGGGGAGGGAGCTGAACGAGGGGGGGGGAACCGTTGGAGGGAGGAAAGAGCTGAGCGAGTGGGGGGGGGCCGTGAGCCGTTACCGTTGGCCCGTGTACACGGGCTTTTACACTAGTGTCTTTATATAAATCAATCATGCAGTCTCGTTTGAAATCCTGTATATAGTAGTACATCTCAAACAGTATATTGCAGAACTAGAGGAGGTTCAGAGAAGAGTAACAAGGACTGTCAAGGACAGAGAAAAGCTCTCACATGAGTGATAAAATATGGGATTTGTTTACCTTAGAAAGGAGACAAAGCAGCAATAACCTGATAAAGACTTATAAAATAATGAATGGCGAAGAGAAAGTAGATCAGGAAATTGTTCACCTCATCTCATAATGCAAGAACAAAGGAAAATTAAATTAAAAGGCGAGAAATTCAAAACCAGTAAGAGGAAATACTGTTTCACAAAATGTATTTTTTCAAGTGCTGTTCCCTTTGTGGATACACGTGTGCAGCATGCGCCTGAGATCGGATATTTCTGGTTGGTTAGTGTCTGTTGATTCACATCTTCACAGTCGCTTGTGCTCCAAACCAAGCGTATACAGGGCGGTGCAGACCAGCACCTCTTCAATTCCTTCTTAGCACTGCGTGGCCTGAGTCAGAATCCTGGGTGTTCAAAGCTACCTGTTTGTTCTGCATCAAACCTGTAAATATGTTGTAAAAAGTTGATTATTAAGACTATGCCCTGAGTCCCAGGACTGCTGGCAGTTTAAGAACGGCGTCCCCTGCCCCTTTGTGAGTGATGAGCTCCAGGGTTGCTTTTACTGCCTCGGGAAGATTCACAGTTTTGCTAGTACATTCTGTGTTTTTTATAAATAAGAACCTTATTCTCTTCCCTGTACTTATGCCGCTCGGTGCAAACCCATTGGTGCAATGAGCTGCCTGAAAAGACTGAACTGTGCCTGGGAGAGGTTCAAATGTAGTCCATTTCTGTAAGATGTAGTCCATGCATTCCATGGGTGATGAAATCATTGGTCCCAAGTAGAACTGGGGGAGTTGAAGTCAATCCCGAAATTTGCCAAGAGCGAAGGGGGTTGGTGGTGGAGTTGCAGCCAATCCTAACAGGCTGCATTGGAAGCTATGAGTAGGCACTGAGCCATGCAGCATTCTGTTGATTCCTTTGTGGATTCTGACCCAATCCTGGGTGCTGATTGCTGCAACCTTTTCCTGTGGCAGAAACTCTGGGGAAGGGTGTATTTTTCAGGGCTATCTTGGTAGCTCACCAGCCCACACTTTCTGGCTGAGTACCGGCTCAGCTGCCACTTGATGTCATAGGTCCATTCAGCTTCACTCCGAGATGTGCTATTCAGTCACTTTGGAGGCATACACACCTGGCTTCCCACTGGCAGCTTTGAATGATGACACTTCTCTTTGCCAGTCAGGCATCACTGAACTGTTGCGTCCTCCAAAATGTGCAATTCCTGAAATAAGAGAGAAATTATTTATTACAGTGAGGCTACCGCCCTCCCCACAGCTCCAGTGGCAAGGCCCAGGGAGGGAGGGAGGGAGAGTTGTGATTTTTAGCTTATCATAAGAATGGCAATACTAAGTCAGACCAAAGGTCCATCCAGCCCAGTATCCTGTCTGCTGACAGTAGCCAATGTCAGGTGCCCTGGAGTGAGTGAACCTAACAGGTAATGATCAAGTGATCTCTCTCCTGCCATCCATCCCCCCCCCCCTGCTGACAAACACCATTCCTTACCCTTCCTGGCTAATAGCCATTAATGGACTTAACCTCCATGAATTTATCATTCACAGCACTTCTTTTACTGTGATCAAGGTTTTGGTTACACTTACAGGATTATAGCGCTTTTGGTTATAGCTGTACCCATATACAGCAATAGATGTAGCGCTATAGCATGGATGGCGTGGCCACATTTGCAGCACTTGCCGCGGCACAGGGAGTGGTGCATTATGGGCAGCTATCCCAGCATTCAGCTGGGTGCAACGTGCTTTTCAAATGAGGGGGGTGAGGAGTAACGTGTAGTACGTATGCAGGGGGGGGGGGGATTTCTCCGGTTGACAGTCTTTGTCAGTAGTTTCCTTTGAAATCAGAGCCTGCTTTATAAGTTTCGCACCACACAGCTCCCATTTGTAAGCATTTGCGGTGCTTATCTGCTGAGTTAAGAGAGAAACTCTGAAAAGGTACTTCCGCATTCCTCCTGCCGAGAACAAAACCACACAGAGATGTCAATAGCCTTAAATGGCTCGGAGGCGTGCCAGAGATCACTTATAGCGTAATGACTGTTTACACTTGCCCTAACACGCTACAGCAGTAGCACAACAGCCCTTTTCCCCCGTGCAGAGGTGGTTTACCACGAGCGCTATAAACTCGGACTTATAGTGCAATATGTGCCTTGCCAGTGTGTTCGGGTAGAGTTATAGCGCTCCTGGAGGCTTTATAGCGCTATAAAGTGCCAGTGTAACCAAGGTCTAAGTCAGCTGTGCCCAAGGAGTTTGTGGTCTGAAGCACTCCCCCGCTTCTCCCACAACCAGTCCCTCTGAACTGCAAAGCAAACCACTTGCTACTTTTGCCTCCCTACTTTTTTTCATAAAGATGCAATAGCACTTCTCTTAGCTTTGTTACATAGACAATGTGCTTTGTGTCTGATCGTGGTAAGCCTCGCTTTTATCTGCTGAATGGAAGCACTGCAAACTTCTATTATTCGCTGGTAGTGCTTGATCATATTGTTTTCCCTCTAAGCCTTTGTATTAAATAAATGACTCTGTGATGAGCCTTAAGCAGTCCTGTTGTATCAACAGAGGAGACAATCTGCTTTACAGTCTCCTATCTATATATTAGAATCTAAAGATTTTGTAGTAAATACATATTTAAAGACCATTTTACTGGAATAAACAGAATCCAAGTTGTTTAAGTATTAATGCAGCTGGGTTGGATAAACAAAGCTCTTAATACAAAGTGCTTCTTAAGTTATTTTGGCCCTGTAACTTCACAGCAGAATATCTGGTTTAGCTGATTTTTCTCCCCCCACCTCCCTAAATCCACATCTTGTTCTTATTGTTTTCTTTTAATGTTTACTTCCTCCTTCTGGTCCCTTTTCAGAACTTTTCCTGTATTTTCATCTAATTTTAGGTATAGCTTCCCCTCTGCCCCCAGGGTCGGTGCAATCGCTAGGCAAACCAGGCGGCCACCTAGGGTGCCAAAATTTGGGGGCACCAAAAAACGGTGCCCTTCCCAGAGGGCTGGTCCCAGCCTTCCCACCCTCTGCCCAGGGTGCCAAGCAGCCCCTGCTGCCCCAGGGCTTCCCAGGTGGCTGGCGCAGCTGCGCTCAGCAAAAAAAAAAGCCGGCTTCCAAAGACAAAAACAGCCAAAGTGTTGCGCTTGCAGCGGTGGTGAGCCCCAGCCATCATAAAGCCAGCACAGCGCAGAGGGGCAGCAGCCCCTCTGTATAAATGTATTATAATTTATCAATAATATTTTTTTTATTAAAGCTAATGTTAAAATATATATGTGTATATATATGTATATATATATATATATGTTGGGGAAAGAGTGTCTGTACATCTTGCTTACAGACAGCCTCCCAACCTGAAGCAAATACTCACCAGCAACTACGCACTACACAACAAAAACACTAACCTAGGAACCAAACCCTGCAGCAAACCCCATTGCCAACTCGGTCCGCATATCTAATTAAGGGACACCATCCTAGGACCTACCCACACCATCGGGCTCGTCCTCCTACACATCTACTAATGTGATATATGCCATCATGTACCAGCAATGCCCCTCTGCCATGCACATTGGCCAAACCGAACAGTCTCTACACAAAAGAATAAATGGACACAAGTCTGACATCAAGAATTGTAATATTCAAAAACCAGTAGGAGGAACACTGCAACCTCCCTGGACACTCAGTAACAAACTTCAAAGTGGGAATTCTTCAACAACAAAACTTCAGAAACAGACTCCAACGAGAAACTGCTAAATTGGAATTAATTTGCAAACTGGACACCATCAAATTAGGCCTGAATAAAGACTGGGAGTGAATGGGTCACTACAAAAACTAATTTCCCCCTGGTGATACTCACACCTTCTGTTTGAAATGGGCCATCTTGATTACATTGGCCTCATTAGCTCTACAAAAGTGATTTCCACCCCTTCTTGTCAACTGTTCAGAATAGCCCACTTCCATCTTAATTGAATTGGCTCATTAGCTTTGACCACCCCCCCCCCCCATCTTGGTATGAGAACTCCCATCTTTTCATATGCTGTTTATTTATACCTCTCTACTGTATTTTCCACTTCATGTATCTGATGAAGTGGGTTTTAGTTCACAAAAGCTTATGCCCATGTCTCTAAGGTGCCAAAGGACTCCTTGTTGTTTTTATCCTGGTGACGTGATTAAACTGTATTGTCCTCTAGATATGTGAAGGGGAGGGCAGAGGAGGAATACCTTACCCTAAACTCTGGGAAAACAGAACGCTCACTACGTTGCAGAGATTGTCCATCTTGCTCACTCTTTTGTGTGACTCCAAGTAGAAGGAATTAGTTTGACGCTGTCCGTCACTTTCAGCTATGATGGTGAAATAGCTGAAGGGGAAAAAAGTAATTTGTAGAGCTGGTCAAAATGTTTCCATCAAAATTTTGAGTTGGAATTTTTTTTTTTTTGGGATGAAAATGGAAATCTTTGCAAAAAATTCACGTTTCATCAAATTGAAACAATTTTTCCCCATTCAGAGAAAATAATTTTCTCACTTGATCTAGTCACTTGTACAGTCTGTTCTCAGTCTTCAAGATAGAATATTGGATTTTGCCATTAATATGCAATGCAATTAGAGCTGATGAGAAAACCCAGAAATAGTCACACAAACATGCTCAAACTTTTTGTTTCAATTTTCATTGAAATTTGAACTCATTTTCCATCCAGCTCTATGGAATCACAAGTTTTGTCAGTCAGGGTTCATATATTCTCACTGACCACTAAGCTTCCTTAAGCTCCCAGAACTGTCTTCACAGGCACTTCCTGCTGGGTTTATGTATCCACCTTCTTGCACTGTCTGCAGTAGAAAAACGACCCATTGTTGATAGTGGTTGTTATCAGCAGGTCCCCTGGTCTGCCCTCAGTTGGTTGAAAACCATCTGTGTTAACAGCACAGTAGTCCAAAGTAGTTACAGGAAGTTTGATAGGATACCTCCTCGGTATTTCATGCTGTCTGTACCTGTTTTGTCCTCGCAGCTAAGTGAGAGGTAGAGGGGATGAGTTGGTGACAACCCCTGTTAGCACTGCGGTTTTTTGCTAGTATAGGCAGGAATTGGTGACAACTAGCCCTGATAAGCTAGAAGGGATGATTTCATTGTTAATCACAGGAAGTTGGGCACCTCTAACAACTTCTTGTGGCAGTATTTTTACCTCCAGCTTGCTAAGCATTATCCAAGGTCCATCCGCCCTGTGACATTAACAAATCCGTATTTATTAAATTCAGTAATTTCAGGGCATCTTGACTCATGCACCAAAATAGAAAAAAAAACTCTTTAAAAAAAGGTTTAGAGAATCCAGTGTTGTGCAACATGCTTATGCAATCAACAAGCTTCCGCTACACTTAAGTTACATGGTCTCTACAGATCTAAATGCTTATCTGTTAATTAGAAGTTGGTCCAAGCCTAGCCACAAAAATACAGATCATGATCCCAAACTTCTCCAAAGTTCAAAGGTGTTTTGAATCCAGAGCACGGGCCCATCTCTACTATTAATAATAGAAATAAAGGGACACTGTCCAGTACTCTTACAAATCTTTAGTGTAACACCCTCCTACAAGCTTGAAAATAACATTTCTTCATTTGCTTTATCCTGTTCCATTTGACCAGTCATTTTTGAATGGATCAGAAGTCAATATTCTGTTGTACCTTCTCAGACCATTCCAAAAAAATTCCTTAGTCAATTCCAATCTCTTTTTTTAGGCCTTGTCTACATACACACGTTGTACCTCTTTAACTACAGTGGTATAGTTAAATACTACAACCCCCGACCCACTCCGGTGTGGATGCAATTATAGTGGTCTAAATGTAGTAGACTTAGTATGGCTATTCTGATACAGGAATGGGTATAACTGTGTGCAGATAAGAGATGGTACCAGTAGGACTGGGGCTTCATCTGTATTCAAGCCAGGATGATTTTATCACTCCAAAGAGAAGAATTGGCTACAGCTTCTATAACTTCCTAACAAAAGAAAGCTATTGTGAGAACTGTATTATAACTGTTATAAATCCATGCAATAAAGTTACTTCTCTGGCTGATCAGCATCATGGATTGACTAGATTGTTTTAGCTGTGCTATTTAGACATGCTTTTCTTTAAATTAAAAATACACATTGGTCGGGTGCATAAGAAAGCCTGCCCAAAGGCAGAGAAGTAATTTGTGCGACCAGTACTTCAAATTATATTGGTTCTTACGGACGTTAGTTGCATTAATTACAGGGTTCCTCCCTGCAAAGTATGAACTATTACTGAATCACTTCTCAGAATTATTGCACACCAAAAGGCTTTCATCCTACGTGCGCAGGACTTTGAACTGTTACTGAATAATTTTTTTCAGGCTTTCATTCCTGCCGTCCCCACCCCGCTCCTCACAGATCTTTTCCTTTCCACCTGCATTTTCTCCAAAAATGGGCTCGATCCCACAGTCCTGATGCAGGCAAAACTGACGTCAAAGGGTGGTTTGCTTGTGTCAGGATTGGGCCAAGCATGTAGGTATGTTGTGACTGTTATGAGGCAAATCACATTCTCTGGTTTTCCTATTGTCTTTCTTCCTTGCAGGGTGAAGATGGACATAGGTGATATTGTTCCATTGAGGCATTGCATCTGTGGCTGGAGGTGAGGACTGGGAGTTAGAAGTCCTGGGTGTTATTCCTAGCTGATTTCCCTTGCTGGTACCTCAGTTTCCCCAAGGATATAGCCCTTCCCTACTTTAGGAGGGTGATGCGCTTTCCAAACATGAACTTTTAGATCTTTAGTAGAAAAATGCTACTGTACCAGAGTGCAAAGGATTACAAACGTGCTCTGTCATCTCTGCAATAATCTCCAGTGTAGCCTTCAAAGCGTTTTATGCAGATGTGGGTTATTACTGATGCAGCAGGGAAGATTTTTTTTCTCATGCTGTTGCTCACACTGCTTACCTCTTTGAGGATTATTTATTAGGCCTTTAATGCCAGCGTGGTGTCCCTTGTACAGTGTCCCCTCCCCGCCACAGGAGTTAACAATCCAAATAGAGCCAGTGCTTCCCAAAACATCTGGGTGCCTCCTTGACTGAGTATTTATGCCGTGTACACCTTCCTCCTTAGACGTGCAGCTGTTTGGAGCAGTTTGCTTTTTTATAAAAGAAAAAAACACTGTTAAAACCAGCGAGGGGCAATTAATTTACCAACTAGTGTTACTTGCGATATTAGAGATGATTAGAGCGGAGACAGATGGAGACATCAGTATTTTTCAACTGGTTTGCTGTGTGCACTTAACAGCACTGTGTCTAGTCAGTTTCACTGTTTCCCTTGAGAGTAGGATCCATTTCCCTGGTTGGTTGTGTGGGTCTTTCATACCACAAAGGAGAGAAAAGCAGGCTGGATTTGTTTGTTTGTTTGGTTTTTAAAAGGCTTAGTGGGCTTTCAATACGGAAAAATAGCAGAGGGATCCAGGGCAGGATTAACTCTGTAACTATGTTCAGTTCCCTTGTGGAAATTTACTAAATGGTGAGTTTATGGTGACCCTTTAAAGTGCTCTGGGAACACTTATTTTGGATGGATGTGTGATCGCCTGTGTGACCTGCTAGAGAGGTGCTATTGCCCAGAGAGCTGTTTCTTTGGGACTGTACCATATTTTGCAGAGATCTTTCACTTTGTGTCATGGACAAAGCAGCAGTGTGCTGGGGAGCTCAAAAGAGGCCAGCACCTTTTGTTCAGTCATTTAGAAGAGCCCTTCCAGTGATACTGGGCTTTAGGACCTGTATATAGCGGGAGCTTTGATCTGCCCAATCTAGGCTCAGAGCTGGCAGAGCAAGTGAGAAGATCAGGCCTACAATGCTAGCTGTGATTCAGTCACTGTTAGGCAGAATTTTTATCATTGCCTTTGCCCTCTGACCATGGATGAGGGGGAGAAGAACTACTTTCCAAGAACTAGACCTCCCCCTCCTATGGCCTCCAGCATCGGGAAGGGGAAAGAAACACCCAAGAGTGAAGACGTTTGCTTTTTTTCACGTTCCACACCTATTCTGCTGTCAGTAAACAGGAGCAGCACTGCTAAGCGGGACCTGGGAGATGTGGTGGATCAGAACCTTAACATGAGTCAACCATGTAATGCTGTTGCCAGAAAAAAAGAAAAGAAAGTGTGGCAGGGTGGGCCTGACCCAACCTGCCGCCCCTTTAAGAGGGAGAAAAGCCCTCTGCAAACCTCCCTTGCAGAAAGCCTAATCAGCCACCTGGGCTGCAGGGTAATCAGCCTGGATGAGCTGCACCTGGCAGCCTCCTCAGGAGGATATAAGCCTGCCAGGCAGGAAGCCCAGAGTGGTGGTGATGGTATGGTAGTGTGGAGTGAGAGAAAGAGCTGTAAGCTGTAGAGCTGTGTGCAGAGCTGAGCTATATAGAGCTGTGTAGAGCTGTGAGCTATAGAGTTGTGTAGAGCTGTAAGCTGAAGAGCTGAACTATAAAGCTGTGTATATTGGTGGTGGGGGCTTGCACTGTGAAATAAAGAGCACTGTTGGAGCCAAAGAAGAGTTTCCTGCCTGTGTTTGAAGAGGGGTGAGAAGGCGATCTGTTACAAAAGAAAGAAATGCAAGCATAGAGTGCATTTACAGAGCATAGCATGCAAGTCATGGGAGGTGATAGTACTGTTCTAGTCAGTACTGGTTAGGCATCACTGGAGTAGTGTGTCCAGTTTTGGTCACCATCGTATAGAAAGGATGTAGAGAAACTGGAAAGGATCTAGAAGCAAGTGACAAAGATGATCAAAGGGATGGAATGTAAGCCATCTGAGCAAAGGCTGAAGGAACTGGGTATGTGTAGTTTGGGAGATTAGGGGGTATATGGTAGTGATCTTCAAATACTTGAAAGCTGCCATAAAAAAGATGGAGAAAAGTTGTTTTCTTTTGCCACAGAGGGCAGGACAAGAGGCAATGGGTTCAAACTACAGCATAGCAGACTTGGATTAAATCTCAGGAAAATCTTCTTAACTGTAGGAGCAGTAGGATGGTGGAACAGAAGCCGCGAGAGGTTGTGGAAGCTTCTTCACTGGAGATTTTCAAAACGAGGCTTGATAGCCATCTTTCTTGGATGGCTTTGATACAACAAATCTTGCATCTTGGGTGGGATTTAGACTAGACCTTGGGGGTCCCTTCTAACCCTGTGATTCTATGAGAGAAGAATCTTTGGATGTTACAGGGGAAAAATAAGATAGCTGGGGCTAGGGAAGAAACTGTGGCAGCCCGTCTGAAGAATGCAAGTAATGGAACTGGCTTGCTCAAAGCCCCATGAGAAAGCAATTACAATACAATAATCAAGACTGCTGGTCCCATGGACCTGTGGTGATGTTTAAGCAGATTTCATAACCTGTTTGACCCCCAAACGTTCCGTGGTTGAAATTGAAGCAGTCCATTTACTGGGTGTCATTAAGTGACAGGGAGGCAACTTTATTTCTAGCTGGTCTTCACTTTGCACCTTTAATAATGTTCTTTCAGTGCTTTGTTTTTTCTTGGATTTATTATTTAGACTGCAATAGGATTCAAAATGTGTAACCAGCAGAGACTTTCCACAGGGAAAGCCCCTGCCCTGAACAATGTACAGCCTAAAAGGAGGAAAAGATTAACACAATTGAGAACTATGTATTGACCATCAAAGATGAATCAAGTGCTAAAGTAACTGGCATAAACATAACAAGTAACATTATCAATTACAAAATAGAGGAAGAGTAGACAACACCTGTGAATGTACATATATTCCCCTAATTAAAGTCCTATCCAAAAACAGTCTTGAGAAGCTTCTGCAGAAAGAAGCTGTGGTTTCCACTACCCTGTATTTTACCAGTCATGCAATGCTGGTCTCTTATCTTGCCAAGCTAGAATAACTGGACCTTTAACACCCAGATCCAGCTAATCAGCCCTGTAAGCATGAATATCCACTTCCTCTGGAGGCTGTTTGACCACAGACTCCCAAGCCTAGACAACCTACCTCCAGGCACAATAAAACTCCAGACCCAGACTGACTATACCAGTTCAGAAACCAGAAGATGCACTCTATGCCTACTTCATTGCATGTTACGAGCCAACTACACAGTGTGCCAAGTCTACCACAGTGTTCACCACACATAAAATATTAATGACATCCTGACTTTGAACTACAAATAAACCACTTCAGTGCAATTCCACAGATATAAATCCCATTCCTATACTGATCGCCAGCAGCTACTCCGAGGCTATTCATGCAGCCCATGCACTGCAAAATCTTGATTTATCTTTCCCTGTTGAACAAGGCCTTTCCCTATGGGTGGCAATCCAGTAGAGTACAATGGAACTCATTCACAGCACCCTTCATGTGAAAATATCCCCATATGCTGCTCCACTGATCATCGCCTCTGAAACAAGTAGCAAGGAGATTTTAATATTGAACCTATGGAGTAGGCCTAGCAGAGGAACACTGGGAGGTGAAAGGTTGTGCTTATGAAACAAAACCTAGCTGGGATAAAGCTAATCCTCCTTGTACTGTCCTTGGTGACAGTGTTCCTGCAACTACTGGAAAATTGAGCAGAATATTGGCATAATATGCTCAACTAGAGCTGGGTATGTTTTTGGATGACATTTTTTTGCTGAATAAGCTAATTTGTCAAAACCAAAATTTCTCACGGGGAACACTTTTTTGGCAAAGGTTTCTCAGGTCCAGGCGAGGGAGAAAGATAGAACTTGAATCTGGATCTTCTGCACTGCAAGTGAGAGCCTTAGCCATTAGGCGCTTAGAGTGTAGCTCTGTCAAGCTTTGCTGTTCAACTTGTTCACCTTCATATAAGAATGAATGCTCATTGTGCCTGTGTATACAGAAAGAGCGCAACTCTGTAACCTAGCAGTGAGGGTTCTCATTGGGATACAGTAGATCTGGGTTGACGTCTAGAGAATGTTTTTGAATTCTTGAAATTTTTTGCTGACTGGACAGTTGTTTCCTGCCTAGCTCTATGTATAAGCCAGTTTAAAAATAAATCCCTATCTTGTTCTCTTGGAGAGGAATTGTATCCAAATGTTTGGTTTTGGGTCAGGACCATTGCATCATGGTTGCAACATGGCAGTGAAGTACTATCTGTTTATTAGAGTTGTATTTCTGTTGCAGTTCACAGAACTAGTGAAGTCCGAAGATTAGATTTCAGCCTGCTGGGGTTTGCTTAGGACTACTTAAGATTCTTGAAACAGCTTCTGTTGCAGCTGGATTGTGAGATGATTATTGAGTTGTCCACACATTCTTGGAATGAAAAAGCAGATCTCGAAAGATTAGCCAACATGCAATTTTATGAAGTTTAAAAATTGGACCAACACCAGGTCACTTTTTTAATGTAAGCTGTAACTTTTTCATTTGATGCTAAGGTTTTTCCCCTTCCATTTACATTTCATCATAGATGGAAGAATGTGAATTGTTTCGTTAAATTTATAGATAGAGACGTATGGATATGTTTCTAGGAAGAAGTTCTACAGTGAAGCACAGAGAGACAGAATAGTCTTGGGGATAATTCCATAGGTGTTGGAACTAAGGGGCTGCAGCACCCCCTGGCTTGAAGTGGTTTCCATCATATACAGGGTTTAAAGTTTGATTCAATGTCTCTCAGCACCCCCACTATACAAATTGTTCCTGCACCCCTGGGTAATTCTGCTTTCTTACCTGTAACACAGTTCTTTAGTGAATGATAGAAGAGAGATTCTTCTGTGAGTCTTTACTATTATCACATAGAAACAGAAGATATCAAATAAAAGATTAGGGTTGTAAGAGACCTCAGGAGGTCATCGTAACCCACCCCCTGCTCAAAGCAGGACCAAGCCCAACTAAATCATCCCAGTCAGATCTCTGTAAACCTCTAAGGAAGGAGATTCCATCACCTCCCTAGGAAACCCATTCCAGTGCTCCACCACCCTCCTAGTGAAAAAGTTTTTCCTAGTATCCAAACTTAAGACCATTTCTCCTTGTTCTGTCATCTGCCACCACTGAACAGTCTGGCTCCATCCTCTTTGGAACCCCACTTCAGGTAGTTGAAGGCTGCTATCAAATCCCTCCTCACATTTCTTTTCTGCAGACTAAATAAGCCCAGTTCCTTCAACCTCTCCTCATAAGTCACGTGCACCAGCCTTCTAATCATTTTCAATTCCCTTTGTTGGACTATCTCCAATTTGTTCAAATCTTTTCTGTAGTAGGGGTTCCCAAAACTGGATGCAGTACTCCAGATGTGGCCTCACCAGTGCCAAATAAAGGGGAATAATCACTTCCCTCGAACTGTTGGCAATGCTCCTACAAATACAGCCCAATATGCTTCTTAGAAACAAGGGCACACAGTTGACTCATATCCAGCTTCTCATCCAATGTAATTCCCACAGGGCCGGCGACAGAAATTTTGGGGCCCCATACTCTGATCGTTTGTGCCCTCCCCCCCCCCCCGGCCGCTCTCCCGCTGCCCACACCCTGCCCCGCCCGGTGCAATCCATCCCATCATCCAGATTATTAATGAACATGTTGAACAAAACCGGCCCCAAGACCAACCCCTGGGGCACCCTACTTGATACCGGCTGCCAGCTAGATATCGAGCCATTGATCACTACCCGTTGAGCCCGACAATCTAGCCAGTTTTCTATCCACCTTTTAGTCCATTCATCCAGCCCACATTTCCTTAACTTGCTGACAAGAATACTATGGGAGACAATATCAAAAGTCTTGCTAGAGTCAAAGTATATCACATCCACCACTTTCCCCATATCCACAGAGCCAACTGTCACACCATAGAAGGCAATCAGGTTGGTCAGGCATGACTTGTCCTTGGTGAACCACCTTCCTCTCCTCCAAGTGCTTCAAAATGGACTCCTTGAGAACCTGTTCCATGATTTTTCCAGGGTCTGAGGTGAGGCTGACCAGTCTGTAGTTCCCCAGATTCATCTTCTTCACTTTTTGAACATGGGTGCTATATTTGCCTTTTTCCAACCATCCGGGACCTCCCCTGATTGCCACAAGTTTTAAAAGATAATGGCCAATGGCTCTGGAATCACATCAGCCAACTCCCTCACCACCATTGGATGCAGTGCATGTGGTCCCATGGACTTGTGCAGTCCAGCTTTTCTAAACAGTACTTTTCTAATAGTCACCACTGAGGGCTGATCACCTCCTCCCCATGCTATGTTGCCAGTCCAGCAATCTGGGAGCTGAACTTGTCTGTGAAGACTGAGACAAAAAAAAGGCAACTTTCTACCCGATTTCTGTTGAGCGCAAAGGAGAAGAATATATTTTTGTATGAAGAGGTTGAGTCTAGAGGGACAGGTTATCAGCTGGTGTAAATTGACCTAACGCCACTGAAGTCCTAGAATCATAGAATATCAGGATTGGAAGGGACCTCTGGAGGTCATCTAGTCCCACCCCCTGCTCAAAGCAGGACCAATCCCCAATTAAATCATCCCAACCAGGGCTTTGTCAAGCCAGGCCTTTAATCTTGACAATTTAATCTGTCGACCCTGGATAATCTAACTACAACAAACTTTAACAGGTCAGCATGGCTGCCAACATTCTTCTTTCTAGCATTTGCTTTTCAAGGCCATTAGATCTAATTTCAGAGTCATTTAAAGCTTTTTAACATCAGCTTGTTCTATTATTTGCAATTGTTGATTTCACTTATGGCTGGTGCTATAGGGAGCTATTAGGTAAATGGCTTTATGTGCTTAACTGTGTGAACTGGAGCTGATAAAATGCTGCGAGCATACATATTCCATTTGTTGTGGACAAAACCTAAGAATAAAGTGTAAAGATGAGTAACAGATTGCCAGCATGCCTTAATCATGATTTCATACCTTTGAAATGCCATTAAATGGCACAGTACAGCAATCTCTTTGCTTAAATAACATGCACAGTGTGCACATCTGATATGCATTGATTTTGCTTTTAATTTCATAGATGTTATTCCATGATCCACCTGTCATAGATGGTACCAATGGCTCATTGTCATTGTACATTTACCCATATTAATAAGAACCTATTTAAATTATAGGTGCCATGAATCTTACACCGTGCTTGCAACAAGTCCTCTTTATATGACTTTTTTGTCACTTCTATGGCTTGTCCAAAACTCCCATAAATGGGTTGATTCTGAGATGTGCATCTTGGGACTCCCCTGGGAGTGGTGAGCAGTCAGCTCATTTCAGGCCCAAAACAGAAGGAAGTGGGAATGAGGGGGCAGAATTTATGACCAGAAAAATTGGAAGTATTGTTAACCCACTGAAAATCTGTTTCATTTTTTTAAACTTGTTGTTAATACTATTGAAACTTGACATAGGTTATGTAAAGCAATTGTTTCTAATTATTTTGACAGTGGTTCTAGTATCCTGTCTATGGTGTTCGATACATTAAAACCATCAACGCTGTGGCAGAAGTAAGGAAATTACACACAGTCTTAGGAGTTATGGAGGCTGGGTATAACCTGGCAAAAGATACTTGGGTTGTATATGAAGCATTAATAATCAGAATTTGGGCAATCTGATGAGACTAAGAAGGTGTAATTAAAAAAAAAGTATCATCACCATGGTAAATCTCAAAGTGACATGGCCCTCCTTTCAAATTGAGTGCCATGCAGATTGACTTCTGGCAAGGTGCTTAAGGTGGTCTGTAAAGGGGTGGTGTGGCCCCCTGCTGGCCAGGAGGGAGATTGCCCACTCTGGTGTCTGCCAGGGATTATCTCCCTCCTGGCCAGCAGGGGGCCACACCACCCCTTTACATCCCTCCCCCCTTAAGTCTGGGTCCCGCTCGTCCGGGCCAGACTCCCATATACCTCCCAGGCGTGACATGAAATCCGCGTTGGCGTGGTCCTTCCCCGTGCGATGGTGTATCGTAAAAGCGTTGGGCTGTAAGGCCAAGTACCACCTCTGTAGCCTCATGTTATTGTCTTTCATCCGATTCAGCCACTGGAGCGGGGCATGGTCAGTGACCAAGGTGAACGGGGCCCCGAGCAGGTAGTACCGAAGAGCATCACAAGCCCATTTTATCGCAAGGGCCTCCTTCTTAACTACCGCATAGTTATTCTCCCTTGGAAACAGGGAGCTATACAGATAGACGGAGAGGACTATCCGGTTCTGTATATCTCTTATGAGAGGACCACTTCCACGCCTACCTCAGAGGCGTCAGTTTGGAGAATAAACTCCCAGTCGAAATCTGGGCTGTAGAGGACCGGCTCACGGCAGAGGCTCTCCTTTAGTTTCTGGAAGGCATCCTCACACTCAGGGGTCCAGACCACCCAGCGTGGGCTATCCTTAGTCAACAGGCTGGTTAAGGGGGCCACGATGGATGCAAACTGGGGAATGAAACGCCGATAATAGCCGGCGCATCCTAGGAACTGGTGCACTTGTCTTTTTGTGGTGGGGGGCGGGCAGGCTGCCAAGGCCTGGACCTTGCTCACAAGCGGTTTCACCTGTCCGTTTCCAATGGTATAGTACAGGTACAGGTACTATAGTATAGTAATGGTACAGATAGGTCATTTCTTGCCACCCGATGTGGCATTTCTTTGGGTGGGCGGTCAACCCAGCCTCCCGCAGCGATCTTAGGACTGCAGCCACCCGCACTAAATGGTCCTCCCAGTGACGGCTGTAGATAACGACATCATCAAGGTAGGCGGCGGCGTATTCTTGATGGGGTTGGAGGATTTGATCCATCACTTGCTGAAACGTGGCCGGGGCCCCATGCAGGCCGAAAGGCATCCGCGTAAACTGATACAAGCCGGTTGGGGTAGCGAACGCTGTTTTCTCTTTAGAGGCAGGATCTAAAGGGATCTGCCAGTATCTCTTGCTGAGGTCCAGGGTGGTAAGGAAGCGAGCTTCCCCTAACCAGCCAAGCAGCTTATCCACGTGAGGCATCAGACAGGCATCAAATTTGGAGATCGCATTGACCCATCTAAAGTCGATGCAGAAGCGCTGGGTCCCATTGGGCTTGGGGACCAGCACTATTGAGCTACGCCATTCACTCTGGGAAGGTTCAATTATGCCTACGGCCAGCATGGCGTGTACCTCCTCCTCTATGATGTGCCGCATTCAATAGGGTAGGGGCCTCGTTGTCTCGCGGACCACTACCCCTGGTTCAGTCTGGATGGTGTGGCCGGGCTGAACCGTGAATGTTCGCGGGAAAGCCTGAAGGAGGCAGCGGACTTGCTTCCGTTGTTCTTTGGTAAGAGTCTCAGCAAACTGGGGCCCTTCCAGGTCCTGGGTTAGAGTGGCCTGGGGTCTAGTTCTGGCTCTGGTGGGTAAGGGTTAATCAGTAGACCCTCCTGGGGATGCCACAGCTTTAGGAGGTTAATATGGTATAGCTGGGTCTTCTTGCACTGGTCGGGTTGGCTAATCTCATACGTGACGGGGCCCACCTTCCAGATCACCTCATAAGGTCCCTGCCAGCGGGCCAAGAGCTTTGACTCGCTGGAGGGTAGGAGCAGGAGGACTCGGTCCCCGGGCGCAGAGTCGCGGTCTTGGGTGCCACAATTATAAGTCCAGGTTTGGGTCTCCTGTGCGGACTTCAAGTTTTCCCATGCAAGGGTCCCAACCTGAGTGAGGCGTCCCTGGAGGTTGAGGACGTACTTCAGGAGGCCAGGGATGGAGCCTGTGCCAGGGATGGAGCCTGCTCCCAAGTCTCGTGCATGAGGTCCAACAGCCCCGGTGGGCGGCGGCCGTACAGGAGCTCAAAGGGGGAGAACTTTGTAGAGGACTGCGGCACTTCTCGGATGGCGAGGAGCAAAGGTGGGATTAGCCAGTCCCAGCGACGCAGTTCCTCTGGGGGAAATTTGCGCATCATGTCCTTCAACGTCCTATTAAATCTTTCAACTAACCCGTCTGTTTGTGGGTGATAGACTGAGGTACGTAACTGCTTGATCCTCAGGAGGCCACAGACCTGCTGTAGAAGACGGGAGGTGAAATTGGTCCCCTGGTCTGTGAGGACCTCATGGGGCAGGCCCACGCGGGCAAAGATCTTTACTAGCTCGTCCGCAATGGCCTGGGCGGTAATACTCCGCAGGGGTACTGCCTCGGGGAAGCGGGTTGCATAGTCCACTAGGACCAACACGTATTGGAACCCTGTGGTGCTTTGGGGAGGGGCGCCACCAGGTCCATGGCCAGTCGCTGAAAGGGCGTTTTGATTATGGGCATGGGGACCAGTGGAGCCTTTGAGGTCTGGGGTGGGGCTGCTCGCTGGCAGGCGGGGCAGGAGCTACAATAATTCCTTACCTCCTGATGCACCCCGGGCCAGAAGAAATGTGTCAAGATCCGGGCTAGAGTTTTCTCGTTACCCAAGTGCCCGGCCGCAGGGATGTTGTGGGCAAGTTGCATTACTGCCCACTGGTGGCATCAAGGCACGAGGAGTTGCATTTGAGGCTCTCTGGTGTGGGGATCCCGTTCCACCCAATAAAGCCGGTCCTGCTGTAGCTCAAAACGGGGCCACTGTTGCGCCGGAAGCGAGTCCACTATGGCCCCATTGACCGTCGCCAGTTGCTCATACGGATGGCGGAGGGTGGGATCTGCTCTCTGGTCCCGGCAGAAGTCCATGAGTACTGATGGTCCTACCGCAGCCTCCAGCTCCTCTCCCGGGCTGCTGGGACATGGGGCTTCTTCCTCCATTGGTCTTCCGGGGGGTCCCCTTCCAGTACTGGGGTAACTACGGCATCCCCTCCAGTGGGTCCGTGGAGGACCCCCGGAAAGTCGGGCCAATCCTGCCCCAGGATTACCGGATAGGCAAGCTGGGGCGTGAGGCCGACCACCATTAGCCGGGTGACCCCCCCGACCGTCATCCGGACTTGGGCACTGGGGGTAGGGTTGGATGTCCCCGTGAATACATTGTAGGCGGATCGTCCTCAGACAGGGGTCAGCCTGGAGGCCCAGGCGTTAACGTACCAGGGTCTGCCCGGAGCCAGAGTCAACGATGGCCACGGTTGGGCAACCCCCAACAACCCCTGGCACTGTAATTTTAGCCGCTTGGGGTTGCTGGGCCCGTGTCTCCCCTGCAAAAAACCAGCCAAAACTGCACTCCATCTCGGGGCAGTCTCGTTGAAGATGTCCGTGTTTCCTGCAGGAAAAGCAGGGTCCAAGTTCTGGCCACCCTGTCTGGGCGGGCACCCTGGCTGGGCTCCCAGGTGGGCTGCGACCCGCCTGTCCGCCCCTTGGCTGAGAGACCGGAGCGCGTTGGGTCGAGCCCTCGAACCATCGGGGTCGAGGCTCCGGTCTCCGCCAGGGATTTCGGGGCTCAGCTTGGGTGCCCCCCTTTTTCTCAAGAGCAGGGCACTCTGGTCCTGGTGGGGCAGCTCGGGTTGTTGGCCCCACCGGTGCCTCGGCCGTGAGGAAGTCCTCCATTAGGGTTATGGCCAAAGCTAGGGTAGCTGGTCTGTGTCGAAGGACTCAGGTCCTTCCCCGTGCCGGGAGGATGTGCGCAAACTGTTCCAGAACAACTTGCTCCATGAATTCACCCGGAGTTCGTTGCTCGATCTGGAGCCACTTCTTACAGGCCTCCCTTAGCTCCTGGGCTACTACCCGGGGCCGGGCCCCAGAAGGATAGGTCAGGGTCCGGAACCGGCTGCCAGAACGTCTCCGGACTAATGTCCAGGGCGTCCAAGATCGCCCTTCTTACGCGAGGGTAGTCCCGGGCTTCTTTGGTCAACAGGCCTCGGTATACGGTTTGCGCCGTCCCAGTCAGGTATGGGGCCAATAAGGTAGCCCATTGGTCTTGGGCCCACCCCGCTACTAGTGCCACCCTTTCGAAGGTCACCAAGAAGGCCTCCGGATCGTCGTTGGGGCCCATCTTGGTCAGTCAGACCAGAGAGGCAACCGCAGGGAGTCCGGGGGCCCCACCGGTGGCCGGGTGGGCCGCAAACATCCCAAGGGCGTCCGAGCTCAGGCCCCAGCAGGGATTGACCAGTCCGGGCTCAATAGGCCCTGGCCCTGGGGCGGGGCGGGCCAATAACTGAACCCAAAGAGTCAGAGCTCAGGTGGGGGCTGAGCAACAAAAGTTCAGTAGCCCAGGCCCTGGAGCAGGGCGGGGTAACAAACAAATGCAAAGAGTCAGGGCTCAGACCCTTAGGCAGGGGCTAAGCAACAAAGATTCAATAGCCCAAGCCCTGAGGCTGGACTGGTAGAGGGGGAGACTGCCACCCGCAGCTAGGGGTGGCGGGGGGGGGGGGGGGTGCAGGCCCACCCACTCCACTGCACCCCACCCCGGGGCTCTAGCAGCAGAAAAACCCTGCTGCAGTCAGTGGGGATCTTGACTGCAACACACTGACATGGGTTCAGGGTCTCCCCCCGGGCTGCTTCCAGACTCCCCCTCAAGTGGTACCTGGGCTTGTCCTGGACCCTTGGGGTGCTCCAGGATCATGGGCTCCTCGGGGTTGCTGTCGGGGGGGCAGGTCCAGCAACTCCTCTGGATAATATGGGTAGGGCAGGCTCGGCGGCTCCTCCGGGTAGCGGGCGAGGGGCCGGCTCGGCGGCTCCTCCGGGTAGCGGGCGCGGGGCAGGCTCGGCGGCTCCTCCGGGTAGCGGGCGCGGGGCAGGCTCGGCGGCTCCTCCGGGTAGCGGGAGAGGGGCAGGCTTGGCGGCTCCTCCGGGTAGCGGGCGCGGGGCAGGCTCGGCGGCTCCTCCGGGTAGCGGGCGAGGGGCCGGCTCGGCGGCTCCTCCGGGTAGCGGGCGCGGGGCAGGCTCGGTGGCTCTCTGGCTAGAGCCGACCCCAGAGCGTCTGGCCTCTCCGGTGGCTGCCTCCTGAGTGAGCTCGGAGGCAGAGCTTTTATATTTCCTGTCCGGCCCCTGACCCTCTGGGGGCTGGACTTGGCGTGTCCTGGCTCCGCCCACTCTGGTGTCTGCCAGGGGTTATCTCCCTCCTGGCCAGCAGGGGGCCACACTACCCCTTTACATGGTCTGATGGTATATTCAGTTTGTGTCCATCACTGTCTTGTCATGCCACTGAAGTTTTTGTCGTCAGTGGTCACCAGCCATGTAGCAGTGTTCCTTGCTACACACACTTTGGGATTCATTGGTCTGGCATTCTAATAATAAATCCACACCAAGAAAGCTGCCCAAACGGAATCCGTGCTGAAGGATGCTGTTGCTGAATGTGGCTTAGAATATCCTCATTTCTGACCTGCTCCTGCCACTTGATGTGGATCAGCTGACAGAAATGATGAGAATAAAAAATGTCAATCCAAAGAGCTGCTGCTATATACAAATGCTCACGTTTCCAGCATCTTCCTGTATTGCTCATGACACTGTCCAAATATTTGGTAGCTACCACTTGCTCACTGTCATAGAAACATAGAATATCAGGTTTGGAAGGACCTCAGGAGGTCATCTAGTTCAACCCCTGCTCAAAGCAGGACCAATCTCTAACTAAATCATCCCATCCAGGGCTTTGTCAAGCCTGACCGTAAAAACCTCTAAGGAAGGAGATTCCACCACCTCCCTAGATAACCCATCCCAGTACTTCACCGCCCATCCAGACAAGTTAATATAGAGGTGCTTGTAATCTGGAGCCCCAGGCTTTATGGGGTTTGTCTGGATCTGATAATAATCAAAAGAGAATATTATGATTTTTATTTATTTGGTATATTATTCCTTGATTAATATTTCACCCTTCAATAACCTAACAGCACCTAACAGAATTACAGACTCTGCCCAGTCCGGGAACCCATACTCATGAGATGAGCTCTGACTCGTCAAAGCCATCCCATCAAAGTGAGTGAGCCTGCTCCTGTGAGTGAGTTCTACCCGCAAAAAGACCCTTCATTCAAATGGGGGCTCTCTTCTTGTTACACGCCACTCTGGAGTGGAATGTGGCCAGCATTATAATGGTGATAGCTATGGAACACAACAGGACCGTTAGAGCCAGGAAGTGATGAAATACCTTAGCCAGGCAATTGAGGGCTAAACATTTCTCCGATAATGGGTCAGATGCATAGTGTCACAGGATATAAATATCTATAAACTAGCGAAAATACCCAGCGTTGCTCGGGTCCGTCGGAGGTGGGGAGGGGGCAGAGAGCTGAGTGAGTGTGGGGTCCGGTGGAGGCGGCAGGGGGCAGAGAGCAAACCTGACACCCCCACTTCACCCCCCCTGACCAAACGCGACACCCCGACCTCACTTACCCCTCGACCAACCCCGACTCACATTTTCACCCCCCCCACCCAAACCCAACACCCACACATCACCCCCCTACCAACACCCCCTGACCAACACCCACACCTCACCCCCGTAGACCAAACCTGACACACCCACCTCACTTTCCCCCCCAACCAAACCCGACACCCCTACCTACCACCACAAACAAACCTGACACCCACACCTCACTTACCCCTCGACCAACCCCGACCCCCCTCCTCACCTCCCCAAACAAACCCAACACCCCCACCTTACCCCCCCACCAAACCCAACACCCCCTGACCAACCCCAACACCCACACCTCACCCCCCCACACACCCCAACACCTTCCCACCGCCCAAGACCAAACCCAACACCCCTGGCTCACTTACCCCCTGACCAAACCCGACACCCCCACCTCACCCCCCCGACCAAACCCGACACCCACACCTCACTTACCCCTCGACCAACCCCAACCCCCCTCCTCAGCCCCCCAACCAAACCAAACACCCCCACCTTACCCCCCACCAAACCCAACACCCCCTGACCAACTCCAACACCCACACCTCACCCCTCACCCACCCCAACACCTTCCCACCCCCCCAGACCAAACCCAACACCCCTGGCTCACTTACCCCCTGACCAAACCCGACACCCCCACCTCGCCCCCCCAACCAAACCCGACACCCCCACCTCACTTATCCCCCAACCAAACCCAACACCCCTACCTACCACCACAAACCCGACACCCACACCTCACTTACCCCTCGACCAACCCCCCCCAAACAAACCCAACACCCCCACCTTACCCCCCCACCAAACCCAACACCCCCTGACCAACCCCAACACCCACACCTCACCCCTCACCCACCCCGACACCTTCCCACCCCCCCAGACCAAACCTGACATCCCTGGCTCACCCCCCCCCCTGACCAAACCTGACACCCCCACCTCACCTCCCAACCAAACCCGACACCCCCACCTCACTTACCCGCCGACCAAAACCAACTCAGGTCCATCGGAGTGGGGAGGGGGCAGAGAGCTGAGCGAGTGCGGGATCCGTTGGAGGGGAGAGGGGGCAGAGAGCTGAGCGAGTGCGGAGTCCATTGGAGGGGGGAGGGGGCAGAGAGCTGAGCGAGCGCAGGGTCCATTGGAGGGGGTATTATAACATCATAACTATGTCACAGAGAACAGCAGCTGCCCAGATGATGTGAATGGGCTTTAAAGAATTTCACCCCTGAGGGGCGTCAGAGGGGAGATTTGAAAAATTATCAACTCTTACCCTGATTAGGACCCTAAGACTTACAACTGTACCAAATTTCAAGTCTCGAGCTCAAAGTTTTGATCTGGATTGGCTGCCTTTACCATGCATGTTCCTCAGTCAGCAGGAGGTACTATAAACTTTAAAGGGAGCATCTTTGTACCATTGACTATAGGAGTGCTCACTGAATCAGGGAAGGGAGCGATTTATGGATAAAACAGAACAGCGCGGGCAGAGGATGCCTCGGAGATATGTACGTTTGGTGAATTAACAAGCAAAGGATCACAAGACCTTCTGGAAGAGAATTTTATTGTTTCAAGGCCAGATTTTTCAAATGGTTTTAATCAGTGCAGTTCCCTTGAAGTCCGTCTTGTAGATGAGTAAATGTGGATCTGGTAGTTGCTGAAAACAGGTAACCTAATAGAGTTGTTGGTGATTTTTCAGAGGGCTGGCTGTTGGCCACGAGTTAAATAGCATAACATTTATTGTTGTTTTTTTTCTTCAGAGGTTTAGGTGCAGTTCTCCATAGGTGCTAGAACTAGGGGGGCTGGCACCCCTGACTTGAATTGGTTTCTGTTATATACAGGATTTATGGTTTGGTTCAGTGTCTCTCAACACCCCCACTATACATATCGTTCCAGCACCCTTGGGGTTCTCTAAAGATGACCTGCAAAGGAAAAAGAAACTTGGGCTTGTGCATTAGGTTTGTAGATAGTTGTGCACTGTGATGTAGAGAGAAGGTCTCTGAGGTAGGGTTTTTTTTTAAAAAAATAATTCTGCTGGCTTTTTATACTAAAACTTAGGTTTTGTCTACATTTCAGCCACTCGCGCTGACATGGCTACATTCTATTTTTAGCATATTCGCTTAATCAGAACTAGTGGGAGTATAAATTATTGAGCTGGGAATCTTACCCCAGCTTGAATTGTAATTTATGAACTTCTAGCCCATATAGTTACAGCCCCTTAGTGTGGACATTCTTAAACTAGTTTGTCTTAAATCACTTTCTATGTCAGTTTTTAAACCCATACATCAGTGCAAAAACGATGGGTAGAGATCTTGTATTGGTTTTAGAGCTGGCTTGCACTGTGTGGCTAGCATGTGAAAATCAAGAGCCAGATGCCAAGAAATCACGAGATTTAATAATTTTTCAATTCTTTTTATTTCCTTTCTAGGAAAGACTATGAGCCTTGAGGGCACACTCAGGTCAAGTTTCCAGATTTTCCCTCTCTGAGCATAAGGCCTAGAAACCTCCTTTTAAAGTGTAAACCAAGATTCTCACCTAATCACATGGCTGCCAGGGGTTGGTGATTTAAGAAATGCACCAAATATTACAACACAATATTGATCAAATTGCAAGAGTTGAAAGCATTGGCAGTACTACTGCGTGTGCAGATCAGGCCTAAAATGGCTTAATCTAGCTCATTATAAACCAGGTTGATATTGTGTTGAGAACATCCACATAGCCTTTTGCACCAGTTTAATTAAATTGATTTGAAATTGCACCTCCAATTTCAACTGGTGCATGTTTCCATGTAGGTAGCTCTCAGCTAAGCAAATCAGAGGACAAAGGGAACGTTCAGGTGTCTTGGAGTAGATCTACACTGCAATTGAAAGCCTGTGAAACTGACTCCTAGAACCTGGGTCAGCTTACTCATCTGCCTTGCAGACCTTGGGCTGTGGGGCTATAAAACTGCAGTGCAGACACTCGGGAGAGGGCTGGAGCTCAGGCTCTGAGACTCTCCCTCTCCTTGCTGGGGTCTCTGAGCCCAAGCCCCAGCCCAAGCTCAGCTGTCCACACTGCAATTTTATAGCCCTGCAGTCTGAGCCCTGCAAGCCTGAGTCAGCTGACCTGGGCCAGCCATAGCCATGCCATGGGTCTTTTATCACCGTGTAGATGTCCCCTGGCTTTTTAGCTATTTACTTCCAATGTCTGATGTATATTCTGAAGAAGGGATGTCTTTGTTAAAAAATTAAATGTCCTAACCCTTTACCTAATGTGTAAGAGACCACACTGTGTATCTGAGATATCCAAGAAATCCTCTAGCAAAAATGGGAATGACATTCTTGGTATTACCAAGGTAAAAAAAAATAAGCAGGAAATTAAAATATATTTCAACCCTTTTTTATATATCCTAAGTCAACATTAAAGCTGTTTATCTTTGCCTGGATGTTTCCATTCTCTAATCTTCCTTTTCTGCCTCTTTTGAAATTATTTTGGTTCTGCTCCTTAATGATCTTCCTCCCTTATCCTCCACCAAGACTAAATGGGCTGTGGTTTTCTCATGGTTCATTTCCACCCTTCCTGCTCCTGTTGACACGTACTCAGAGCGATTGTGTCGTTTGTCGACAGAATGGAACTACAGCCATGATGACTATGGGTTATATGCTATTTCCAGGCAGGGTGGCTGAAGTTAGTTTCCATGGGACTGGATGAACGAGGGGATGGATAATGGATCCTTCTATCCTCTAGGTTGCTGATAAGGCTCTAAATCAGGCCAGTAGAGATCAATATTGCCCATTGGTGGCTTTTTAGTCGTCTATTTGATATGATTTAAACTAATCTTAATCCAATTCCATTTGCGGAATCACCACCACAGCTAGGATTCTTGGCACTCATCCTAAAGAATTCAGGTAAGAGGCCATGGATGGTATGGTCTTGTGTCAACTGAACAACTTTCTCATCCTTAGATGGGTTCAAATCTGAGACACATTGGTGGAGCAATTTGAGGAAGCTGGTGCTCCTACTGCCTGTTCCAAGGACACAGCATTTCATATTCCCAGGGAGTCAATCTAGAACCTTTCATCAGCACGAAATGTGCTGTATCAAAACACAAAGTTGTGTACCTGATGCAAGTATTGGCTCTAGGGCTGGGTCTAGGGCCTTATACAAACTTAACGTATGGCTACACTTCAAGCTGGGGGGGGGGGGGGAGGGGGAGGGGGTGATTTCCAGCTCAAGGAGACATACCCAGCTTAGCTTTCTTTGAGATAGGGCACTAAAAATCAACTGCAGCTGCAGCAGCATGAGAAATGGGAGGGGGCAGCTGCCATGAGTGCATGCCTAGAATCTTGCATGGGATTGTACTCAGGCAGCTAGCCCCTCCTCTTGCTTGCACCATGGTACACTCTAGTTTTACCATGATACCTCAGTCAGTGCTTGCATGGGAATGTCTTCCCAGCTCAAAGTATAGATGTGTCTATGACTGAAAGCATCCCTGTATTCACACCCTCTGTACTAGTGTAATAATCTTGTCATATGCCTTGTGAGGTCTCATTTGAAAACTAATAATGTGCTGGTCAATAATATAATGATGAAATCTATGTATCAGCACCACGTATCAAGTTATGAAACTCCCCTCTATAGAATCCTAGAATATCAGGATTGGAAGGGACCTCAGGAGGTCATCTAGTCCAACCCCCTGCTCAAAGCAGGATCAATCCCCAACTAAATCATCCCTGCCAGGGCTTTGTCAAGCCTGACCTTAAAAACCTCTAAGGAAAGAGGTTTTTAATAATGTTCTTAGCACATGTTCAAAACCATACAACCCTGCCCAGGCAGAAGTCTCCTGAACAGAGAAATTTATGTTTACCTCAGTTTACAGATAAGTAGTAAACAAGGTCCTCAGGCCATCTGGGAAAAGAGATGGCAGGATGTAAGGCAAATTTGCATTTCAGCAAACCAAAGGGGGAGAGAAGAACACGTGTAGCCTCTTTCAAAACCAGACCTCATGTCACCTCCTTTGCTGTTTGAATAAACTTTGCTTTGAGAGGAAGCCCTTAGAAGACTTCTCTTCAAAGGTGCACTAGTGGTCCCCAACCTTTTTGTCACCGCGGACCGGTCAACGCGTGACAATTTTACTGTGGCCCGGGGGGGGGGGGGGGTTTGACTGCTGCCGCCACCTCACCACTCCCGCCACGCCACCGCTCCCGCCGCTGCCCCGCTGCCCCTGCTGCCCGCCGCTGCCCCGCTCCCCCCCCCCCATTGCTCCCCCCGCTGCCCCCGCTGCCGCCGCCTCACCGCTCCCGCCATGCCACTGCACCCGCCGCTGCCCCGCGGACCGGTACCAATTGATCCGCGGACGGACCGGGGGTTGGGGACCACTGCACTAGACTATAAAAGACGGGGGAAAGACCCCTAGCTATCTCTCTCCCTTTCTCCTAAGGAGACAAAGGAACCAGGCCTTTGATTTTGGGGGAAATCCTGACATGAGAATTTGGCCAGCAACGATTCTGGGAACATGTGGTAAGGATTTTACCCTGAACCAAGTCTAGCTTGTTAAGTTTTAGCTACTAGAAAGTATTTTATCTTTATTTCTCTCGTAATCATTTCTGACTTAATACTTTATATTTGAATTCACTTAAACTCCTATCTTCTTTTATTAATAAGCTTCTTTTATTTTTGAATCTAAACTAATCCAGGACTGTGTTTAAACTCAACTGTTTGGTAACTCCAGTTAAAGTAGCAAATTGTTGAATATTGACCCTTTAGAGCAGTGGTTCTCAAACTTGTTGAGACCGCGACCTTTTTTTCTTCTCCGGTGGTGTGGCACGACCCTTGCATGTCTGCCGAAAAGCCGCCGAATGCGGAAATAATCCATTTGGCGGCTTTTTGGCGGGTACCCCCAGTTTGAGAAACTCTGCTTTAGAGGGACAACAGACCTCTAATATCTGGACCATCCAGGAGAGGGCTGGTCAGGGCAGAACACAGGTTTTGGGAAGATTCGGAATTGGGAGTGTGCTGGGGTTGTCCTGTGGGTAATAACCAAGGCTGGTGGAAGCCAGAGTGTGACTGGTGTGTTGCCGACAGGCTGTTGGGGGTCAGAGCTGCTGGACCAGGGCTGCAGCTCTATACAGATGCTCAGGGTGTAACCCGCCTGCTGTTCAGCTGTTTGTGAGCAGCCCAGGTTGGGAGCTACAAAAGCAAAGCATTGTGAGGCACCCAAGGTTGCAGGGCAGGAGTGACACAGCCCCTCGCTGGTCTGGATTGCACCATGGAATGTGACGGTTCCCTTCAGGTCTACACAGCCCACGGAAGCAAGCCTTCCAGCTGGGGCCAAGAGACTCAGCCTCGTAGGGCTCACACTCGCAATCTGCAAATAGCTGTGCAAACAGCACTTTGAAGTTGTGGCCCCAGGCTTCAGCGCCTGAGCTCCAACCTGAGCCACAGCTTCAAAGCACTGTCTGTACAACTATTTTTAGAGTACCAGTGCGAGCCCTACTAGACCAAGGCTGTCGACCCCGGCGGGGAAGCTCACTTCTACAAGCTGAGTAAACATCCCCTTAGTGACCCCAAAGAGAGGCAAGCATGCTGGAGCAAATGAGAGACTGGACTGGGAGCCAGGAAGCCTGGATTTTCTTCCTGCCTCTGCCACTGACCTGGGTGACGTTCAGCAACCACTACGCCGCTTTCTGCTTCTATTTCCCCTCCCGCCCTGTGTCAGCCTGGCCCACTTACGTGGAAAGTTCTTCTGGGGGCACTGTCTATTACTATGTATTTGTGCAGCACTTAACACAGTGGGGCCCTGATCACGGTTGGTGCTTCTAGCTGCTACAGTATTAAAAATAATAATACGAGAACCACCATGTAGAAGTTTGACTTTTGATTAGATTTAGATTACTGATACTAGATTACTGTTAATAGATTTCTTTTATGAAGCAACTGAATCATTGGTTCTCGTATCCCTCGAGTGTCTTACCAAACCTTAAGTTGGCTTGCCTGCCAGACATTAAGCAAAATTTCCATTGTCTTTCTGGAAGTAATCATGAGCCAAGCCAATCAGAGAAGGGGTCAGGAGGGCTATTTGGCCTGAGTGTCAAGCTCAAAGAGGGCCTCAAGTTGAGACACTGGTTAATTTTTTGGCATTTTATACATTTTTTGCAACTTGTTTTTATGCATGTTCCTATCAGACAAAATGTGACACACCCTCTCATCTTAGAGTTGCAAATTTAAGCAAACAAGAGATGTGATTTGGTAAAAGACATATTTTTCTGTTAACTGTTATAGATTTTGTCATATTACAGAGTTAAAAATGTTCATAAGCATATTTTTGTCAGTTTGCCTGCAGCAGTAGCTTCAGGGGAACGCACCTTCAATGTGTTGAAGCAGGGAAAGAACTATCACTCACTGTTCAACTATGGGACAAAGAGGGTTTGAATGGGCTCGCCGTCTTTAATATCAATTGTGACATTGCACAAAAGCTAGATTTTTTCCTCAATAATTGTGCATTTGCACAGAAAAAGGCTAGAAAAGCATATGTTAAATAAAATATTCAAATTGTCTCACTTTTTTTTTGTTTTGGTACCTTATTTTGTTTTCATGTGCTGTAATTTTAAATTTTTATGATGGCTATTGGCCTCATCAGCTAGAAGTAGCCTGGGCCTCTCCAGACCTCTGAGAGGGCCTGATCATGAGAGTGTCTGTTCTTATAATCAATTCTTTCCTTTTCCTGGTCATAGTCACTAGTAATTTTATTTATTTATTTTCACTGTGCCTTTGATTGTGTGGTTAAGGCATATGACTGAGAGCTGGAAGGTTTGAGTTGTTTACTTGTTGTCTGACCTTGGCCAAAAGTCACTTTGTGTCAGTTTCCCCATCTTTAGAATAGGTGAAATACTTCAGAAACATGGCTGTTGAGAGACTCAGTTCATTGCTAAGTTGCAGACTGTTTTTAAACACTCAGTTGGAAGGTGCCACAAAGTACTATTGCTACCTTTATTTTAACACTTTGGTGGCCTCTCAGATTGTTTCCTTGCTGTGTATGGATCCCTTGCTGTCCCCCTTTACCTCGGTCACCATTTGATGGTCACAGACATTTTGTAACCCAGAAAAACAGAGCCCTGCCTTTCTGGGTGTTGTGACAGGCTCCACGTGAGGCGGTTCTCCCGTGTAGTGCCCCATATTAGCGTGCTCCACTTACAAGCCACTTTGTCAGCAGAACAAATCTCCCTGATACTGTGAGGATCTTAGGCTATTTAAGGTGGAGAGTTGTTGACTAGAATTGCACTGGCATGTACATGCCTCCTGATATGTGCAGTCCCATGTCTATCTTTTGTGAGGTCTTTGCCAGCAGAATGCAATTTTGTTAGAGCACTCGGTCTATTTTTTGATATCCTAATAAATTGTTTCATACGCCAGATTCTTTAGTGGCCAAATTTCTTCAGTTAAAACAATATTTGAACTGAACAAACAGAGGCCTCAAAACCAAAATAGTGACATTTAAATTTCAAAGGATTCATTGACTGAAACAATCAATGAACTGCACATTTTAAATTAAGACATGCACAGAAAGGAAAGTGTTAGGCTACTGGGAAATTAA
The DNA here is from genome assembly GCA_032164245.1 of Sternotherus odoratus. NCBI lineage: Eukaryota > Metazoa > Chordata > Testudines > Kinosternidae > Sternotherus > Sternotherus odoratus. Next base: position 23,365,740 of record JAVMKO010000003.1, read on the forward strand.
CAATTAACCCCAGATGTTGTATTAAGTCATACTATTCTTGGCTGCAGGCAAACCAAGAAGTATTTTGTATGGTTGGGTTTACGGGAATCAAGTTTGGATGAGCAGTAATGTACCTTCATGTTCCAATAGTTCATTTTTGTCCTACATGCTAAAGGATGATTCTGTCTGTCCACAGGCTGTGCCTAAGCTGCACAAATCTACAAGCAGCTGGGCCAGTAATTTTCAATTATACTTAACAACTAATCCTTTATTGATGCCTTGGCACCATGCCTAGCATAATGCTGGAGCACTGCACCATGACTATAAGATCTCAAGTCTTCGCATTTTTAAAGGACTCCGGTGAACAATAATAAAAATGTGTTGTTTCAGGACAAGTGAACTGAAATGACACCAGAATGTAAAAGGCCTGTTTATCAAGGGAGTGTTCTGGGCCACTTTCTAGCCTGTGTTGTCTCTGACTAGAGCTTAGCAATCAGAGCTCAGATAACTCTGAGCATGTACTATGGTATGCCAGGCACTTCCAGCCAACGTGTGTAGCCCTTCTGCCAGTCACAGTTGGCAGCAACAAGGACTGCAATCAGCATCTAGGAGTTTCTTTCCAACAGTACAACACAAAACAGGTTCAAGCCCTCACCCATTGACCTGGGACAATTATACACCACCTCGGGTGCTTATAAGAGGCAGTACCTCCCCTCTTGCAAGCACAGAGTCTGAGTGTAGCAAAGAAACTTTTAATAAAAAGGTGTGAAATAACCCAGCATCAAATGGGAGAAAACAGAGTTCCTAAACATAAAGTATGAGCAAAAGACCCACCCCCAAGTCCTTTTCCCTCAGATTCTTAAATCCAGCAACCAAAAGTCCATTTTACATGCCCCTTCCTTCTCTGTACCCCACTCACAGTTGCTGTCCTTGGTCAGTGCAGATCCAGAGTTCAGAGATGCATCAACAGAGTTCATCTCCCACCCCGGGTGGAGGGTTTGTGTGTAAGAAGGCACCCTACTGGCTCTGCTTCCCAAGCACTCTCTTGCTGCTCCTCTTCACCAGCCACCCTGCTGGCCGATCACCCCGCTGCTCTGCGGGGCACCACTCTAGTGGCTGTCATGCCATGTCTCTTTGTTGGACTCCCTGCCAGCTGATCACTGATTCACTGTCATGTCTTCAGCTCCCCCCACTTAACACAGCTCTCAGTGAGTTCACCTGTTAGTGAGGGAGCTTTACTGCTGGTGCACAGTGGGCAATCTCTTGCATCAGAGACATTGTCACAAAGCAGGTCTGACACTTAAGCCTAGATCTCAGTGATTTCAGCTCTGTAGTGAGTAACAAGACTCTCAATTGAATTGAAATTAACACTTTTATTACGCAGTGGAGGGCCACAGTGGTATCTAGTACAAGTGCCCATCCCCCACCCTCTGTCAGCTCACTGGGCTGCTGCTTTGGAATTCATGTCCCTTACCTAGCGAGTGCCATTTAGTTGATGGTGAGTCCCTCAATCAGGGCATGCCAAAGCACAGTTCTGCTGCCCTTGATTCACACAACATGGATAACAACCTTTTATTATTCCTGCCCCAATAACAAGGGAACTGGGGATCTAACACCAGCCAGAAGTGATCATTTGGGCAACCATTCCCATCATACTGAGCACCCAGGCAGGGTGGGTGTGCCCACACAAACAAGATCAGCTCTTGAAGTCCTCTTCCATAGTTCTTCACTAGATGTCAGGGGAGAGCTCATTCAGACTCTGCTTACATGTGCAAGGTCTAGTGCAGGGGTCGGCAATCTTTCAGAAGTGGTGTGCCGAGTCTTCATTTATTCACTCTAATTTAAGGTATCATGTGCCAGTAATACATTTTAATGTTTTTAGAAGGTCTCTTTCTGTAAGTCTATAGTATAGAACTAAACTATTGTTGTATGTAAAGTAAATAAGGTTTTTAAAATGTTTAAGAAACTTCATTTAAAATTAAATTAAAATGCAGGTCCCCCCAGACCGGTGGCCAGGACCCGGGTAGTGTGAGTGCCACTGAAAATCAGCTCATGTGCCACCTTTGGAACGTGTGCCATCAGTTGCCTACCCCGGTCTAGTGTCTGAGTTAGAAAGTGGCCTGGAGAATTCCTTGCTTTCTTTACGGATACAGACTAACACGGCTGCTATTCTTGAACCTGTCAGAATAAAGTTGAACATCATGGGCCACCTAAGGCATGCTTGGTAGAAAATTATTTTGGGGGGGGGGGGGGAAAGGAGGAAGGCATCTAGTAAAAAACCAAATGCACTCCTGCTTCCAAGTACTGGACAAAAAAATGACACACACACACCCCGCTTCTTATTCTTCAGCTAGTGTTTGTGGCTTAGCAAGGCAGTGTGGTCCAGTGGCTAGGGCACTGGGCCTCTCAACACCAGAGTTCTAATCTCATTTCTACCTGCTTGATCTCAGGAAAATCACATCCCTTCTCTGTTTCCTCTGCCCTTTCTTTTCAGATTATGAAGTCTTTGGGAGCAGGGATCATTTTACTGTTTGTTTGAATGATGCCTAGCCGAATGGGGCCTCAGTTGATAGATCTTCTCCTTTAAACATGCTTAACACAGACACACACCTTACTTCTGCTCATTACTTGCTAGGTGAAGTTTAACCGATGAAGCCCTGAATGCTCTGGGATATGTCGGCCTGCAAGACATCCTTGTTTTCCATGCTAAATTGTTGCATTTACAGTTGTCAGAGGTGCTGAGGTCCCCTCTATGTATGAGAGAGAAGGCTGGTGGTGAGGTATTCTCCCGAGAATTGGAACGTTCTCCTTATTGGCCCAACAGAGCCAGACTCTGTTCATCTTTAGAGGATACTGGAAAGTCCACATATTCTCCCTGGCTTTTGGGGAGGAGGAAGAACTCTGAGGTGTTGAGTGCTGGAAAGACGAGTGCTGGAAAGATTTCCCATTGCTTGTTTCTGTTTGCCTGGCTGTGGTTGGTTTGGCATTTAGGTAAAATCAATGGACCTGTAAATTCGATTAGTTATTATTTTTGTCCAGAGTACCTACAACCTAGATCATGGTTATGGATCAAACTCAATCTTGGTTATAGATCAAGCTTGGTTATTGTTTTATCTTGGTTATAGGCCAAACTCAATCAACACTGTGGCTGTGAAGAATGTTACATTTTTAGGATCTTCCTTTCTCATTGTGCAACCATGGTGCTTGGTCTTCAGGAATGCTCTATAACTCCAAAATATTAGAGTTAATAGAGGCATGACCTAGACTGTAAACTCTCTGGGACAGGGACTGTCTGTTTTATCTGTAGAGCTGACTCCAGCTGAACACTTTTACATTGGAAAATGCTGATTTGATGGAATTGAAACATGTTGATTCTATCAAAACTTTCAGTGGAAACCAAGCAGCAGGCTGCCTACCTCACCGATTCCTTGGCAGCCTGCTTGGTGGGCTCTCCAGCTTCCTGGACTAGCTGACTGGCAGGGGGGGTTCCCCAGCAAGTTGGCAAGGAAGTTTGGGAGGCAGTTTGCCAGCTGCCTGAAATTTTAAATAATTCAATTTTTCAAAAATGTACATCCCATGGAAAATTCTGCATTTCCATTTTTTTATTCTAGTTCAGAACACAATTACTTTTGGAAATGTGAAATTTTCCATAGGACAGACATTCTGATTCCTGCATAACTAGTGATATGTTTGTGCAATTCCTGGTACAGCTGGTCTCCAGGTTCTACAGAGACAGAATCAACACAAACAGTGATGATGGAGAAAACCAACATTTGGATAGAGCTGAACTTTAAAACAACACATCTTTCTGTAAAAGGGGTGTTAGGGGTGAGGCAGGTTAATAAGGCTGACTGTTTCTCATGGCAAGAAATAGGAAAACGCAAAAGCGGTTTAGTCACGCCAAAAGATACATGTGTGATATAATCGTAGTGTTTAAAAAAAAAAGAGAGAGAATGTCTGTTCTAGACAGAGGTACCAGTAATTTTTAGTGGGTTTTAAAAAAATATTCTAGCAAACAGTCTGATCCCAAACCCACTGAAGCCCCGGGGAATCTTTTCAGTGACTTCCATGCTGTCTAGAACCAGCACTTTCTGATTATATGCAATGACAGTGTCACATGATTTTAAGTCCCGTGGTAGGTTTTTTCCGATGGCAGCCAGTTTATCTTCTTTAGAGCTGTGGAGGCAGCTTGCAGGGGATGTGGAAGGAAATCCATAGCATTTCTGGCTCCAGACAGCATGGAGCTTGCATTTTATCAGCAGGCTTGTGGCTTCTAATTTCCGCCTCCATTATGGCTGGCAACTGACCTCAATATTGCAAATGATGTAACCAGGCCTAACCAGCTCTACCACGTCACTCAGACAAACAGAGCAAATGCAGAAGGATTATCATCTCCTTACTGCCAATGGAGTGCAAATTAGAGAGGAAAATGCTCATTTTTAGTCAAAGGCTTTCAGATAAAACATGACAGGATTGTTTAAAGGCCTTTAAATCAGTCAATTTCCCTTCCACTGTTTCACACTCTTTTTGCTGCTAAGCTTTTTATTGCTGTGTCTCTCTGCCAGTTTACATGGTAATGTGGTGATCCACACAGCCTCTGATGTTAGCAATGTTCCTTGTTGGCCAAAAGCAATTGATTTTTTTAAAAAAAGTAACCTCCAGAATTTTCTCTGTGAAACAAAAATGCAGGAACAAAGGGAAGTTCAGGGACAGTGTTGAGAAAAATGCTTTGCCTGTGTGCTGTGTGCAGAAAAAGTCTCAAATAAGGTAAGATTTGAGGACTTCAATAGCTCAGACATAGATTAGAGGTTTATTGCAGGAGCTGGTGGGGGACGATTCTGTGGCCTGCATTGTGCAGAAGGATGTCAGACTAGATGATCATAATGGTCCCTTCTGACCTTAACGTCTATGAGGAGAGAGAAAAATTGAAATTGAACCCCCTTCAAAAACCCCCAAAACTAAGGAAATATGATGACAGCTACATTAAACTTGGTTTTATGTGTGTATATGTTGGTGGAGAATCAAGACCCCAGTGTGTAATTAGTGGAGGCGTACTTTCTAATGAAGCACATAAGACAGCAAAACTTACAGGACGTCTGAGAACTTTACATGTGGAAAGCGTTGACAAGGCAGTGGAGTATTTTGAAATGAAGCGGGATCGCTTACTAAAACAAAAAAAGACTATACAAACTGTGTCAACTGTACAAGAAAAGGCTCTCAAAGCATCCTACAGGGTTGCAATTAGAATCAGTAACAACAGAAAGCCACATATCATTGCTGGAACTTTACTGATGCCAGCTGCAATTGATATGTGCCATGAAAAGTTAGGAGATGAAGCTGCTGATAAATTGAAAAATGTGCCAGTAGCAAACACCACCATTAAAGGGTGAATTACAGATGTTGCAGCTGACACGAAAGACCAGTTGTTACATGGGATTCAAGCAAGTGGGAAATAAGCGCTTACAACTGCGCGAATCTTTGGATGTGCCAGGTGGGGTTCAGCTGTTGGTTTATGTGTGATACATCTGTGATGGGAAAATAGAAGACCTGATGTTTTGCAGATCCCTACCGACAAAAATGACAAGAGTCTGGATAATTTCATGATGTGCAACAACCTAGAGTAGAGGCAGTGGAATGGTGTGTCCAGATGGTTCTACTGCAGTGAATGGAAGGCATAACGGGATTGTAAAAATGACATCTGTTGCACCATTCACAAAAGTGTAACGCACTGCATGCCTCACAGGGAGAACCTAGTCATGAGAGAGATGCCAGATGACCTGAAAGATGTACTTGACAAGACCATAAAATAAAAGTTAACTATATCAAAGCACACCCATTAAATACACACATTTTTTTCAACAACATGTGCAGAAATGGGTGAATTGCACCACATCTTCTGCACACTGAGATCAGATAGCTTTCAAGGGAAAGGTTTTGAATCACATTTTTGAGCTTCCTGAATCTCTGAAAGTATTTTGGGGGATGGGGGAAATGCACATATTGGCAGGTAGATTCTCAGAGGAGAACTGGCTTGCTCAGCTTGCTCATCTTGCTGATATCTTTGATCACCTGAATCAACTTAATATTAGCATGCAAGGATGCCAGTCAACTATTGTCACGCTGTCAAACAAAGTGACTGCTTTCATTGAGAAACTGGATCTACAGCAGAAACGAGTACACAAAGGGAATATGAGCATATTTCCGCTCCTTCAGGAATTTTTGAACTTTGATGAACTCAAGGCCGACCCACTTGACTTTGTGCTATGGTGACAAAACACATGGGTCCCTTCTCTACCAGTTCAGGACCTACTTCAGTGACATGGTAAGCAATACTAAAATGATGTGACTCGCAAATCCCTTTTTATCTGTCTGGTGAATTTTCCGAACTGGCTAACCTTGCTCTGCGACTCCTCCTTCCGCTTGCTACCACTTACCTTTGTGGAAATGAATTCTCAGCCTACACCTGCATGAGAAACAAACACCTTCCAAGAATGAATGTTGAAAATGACCTTTGCACTTGCCTAAGTGAAATTACTGTTCAATTGGGCAAGCTGTGTGCTGCCAAACAAGCTCAAAGATCACATCAGTATCAGGTAGGCTGTCAATATCTTAACTGGCTGTGTTTTGTTGATCAGTTTAAATAATAAAATATTATCTACAATAACATTCGTGATGGTGAAAGAAACAAATTATGAGCAACAAAATAATGAGGCGGAGCTGAAGGGTCGGCAGGTTTTTCTATTTCAGTTTAGGAGTCCCTGGGTTAAAAAAAAAATGGTGGAGAACCACTTAGTAAGTGGGGACAGTTAGTTCTGTGCAGGGTTTTGTAGCAGTCTAGCTTGTTCTCGGTTCTGATTTGCTCTTCCCAATAACATATATTAGTATAATAGGCACTGGTCTAGCATCTTGAGTAGGTTGGGTTGGGTTGTTTACCCCGTGATCAGTATAGTGGGACAGTCTGTCACCCCGCTCTGGCCCCGAAGGGAACAGGGCCTGGATGCCTGCAGGACCGGATACCTGAGGTAGTGGGGGGAATAGGCAAGGGAGCTGGGGGGCTCCAGTCTAGCAACTCCTTAGGCTGCAGGCCTGAAGTGAGGCCTATGGAGGTACTGGGGGCTAGGCAAAGACAGCAGGTCCAAACTCCCCTTGTCTACGATGACTGGCTGTTACACTGCAGTCTGCCCCAGAGTGCAGGAGCTTGATGATGACTGGCAATAGCCCTAGACTGAGGCAAGGTGGGGATTAGAGGGCCGGGGGCTCCCCAGGGAGCAGGGACCCAGAGGCAGAGTTCGGGACATTGCCAGGGGGCAACACCCAGGAAAAAGGGTACCGTGGTCTGAGGGGGGACACAGAGCCAGCGGACAGCGAGACACTAGCCTACAGAGGGCGCTCTGAGTTGGAAGAGCTAATTCCCAGGCGGCCAGCAGGAGGCAAGACAGGAAGAAGGGGTGAGTGGTTAGGCCACTAGCTTAGCACTTGAGAAACCTGAGTTAAGTCCCTGCTGTACCACAGCCTTCCTGTATGCCCTTGGGCCAAGTCCTCTCTATGCCACAGTCCCTCAGCTGTAAATTGGGGAAGATACTGCCCTACCTCCCAGGGTGTTGTTAATGAAAAGGTTGTGAAGTGCTCAGATACTACCATTCTGGGGCCATGTAGGTACCTCAGACAGTAGCTAGCTGGAAAGTTGGACTTGTTAAGCCCAGTAAGTGATGGTATATAGGATTGGATAATTTGAATACAGTTTTTGGTCCTCTGGTGCTTATCCCTTCTATTCTGTGCACCCCCTCTTTGCAGTATTGACATCTCATAATATTTGGTGTTTTTCAAAAAGCCCCAGCTCCTGGATTCATATGATTGCACGACCATCCCAGCTTTCATTTTTTTTAAGTGAGCTTTTGCCCTTCATGATTGCAGGGAAGAACTTGTAAATGTGAACCCTAAGGGCTTAAAAATCCAGGAGGCAAATAAAAAGAATAACCCCTTTATTTTTTATTTTTTAGAAAAGTGTCATGACTTTTAAGACAGTCTCATGATTTCTGGGGCCTAAATAATATTTTTTTTCTCATTCCTGCTGCAGTCAACAGGAGATATTTATTGATACTATTTTAGTGTATTTCAGGCTTGAAACATTTTCCCAATGCTTACTCCCCTTAGGACTAAATCCCCCTAATGAGAATGAAAAATACCTTTGACATCGCCCCAGTCCAAAGCCATCGCTGCTGCAGTTTAAAAGACCAAATTATTTCTTTGACAATTAGACTTTTTAATATAGAGTTTAGGGCTGGAACAGTTAATTAAGAGCTAGTCTGACCTGCTGTATAACACAGGCCATAGAATTTTACTGAGCAATTTCTGTATCAATCCCATATTATTCCAACTTTTTTTTTTACTTAGGGCCAGCTTTTCAAATGTATTTAGGTACCTAAAATGCAAGTGCACCCATAGCAGATTTACAAATATCCCTGAACAGGTTAGGCACCTAACTCATTTAGTAACTTTTGAAAATCTGGCCCTTATGACGTGTCAATTAGGTTACATATGGAATAAACTACAGTGTGGACAAAAATTATGATATAAACAAAAATTGCAAAAAGAAGAGAAATTTTGAAAGGGACACTAAGCTGATTTTAACTGACTAATCTTTAACAATTCCATTTTCTGATAGTGCACGCTTTAAATAACAAGTCCCCTTAAAAAATTAAGGGCAATAAAAAAAAGCTAACAGAATATTAGGAACCATTAGAAAAGAAAGATAAGACAGAAAATATCATAATGCCTCTTTATAAATCCATAGTACTCCCAAACCTTGAATGCTGCATGCAATTTTGGTTGCCCCATCTCAAAAAAGATATATTAGAATGGGAAAAGGTACAGAATAGGGAAACAAAAAATGATTAGGGGTATGGAATAGCTTCCGTATGAAGAGAGATTAAAAAGACAGGGACTGTTCAGCTTAGAAAACAAGGAATATGATAGAGGTCTATTATATCTTGACTGGTGTTGAGACAGTGAATAAGGAAGTGTTATTTCCTCCTTCACATAACACAAGAACTAGAGGTCACCCAATGAAATTAATAGGCAGCAGGTTTAAAACAAAAGGAAGTACTTTTTCATACAATGCACAGCCAACTTGTGGAACTTGTTGCCAGAGGATGTTGTGAAGGCCAAAACTAAAACAAGGTTAAAAAAGGAACAGGTAAGTTCATGGAGGATAGGTCCATCAATGGCTATTAGCCAGGATGGGCAGGAATGGTGTCCCTAGCCTCTGTTTGTCAGAAACTGGGAATGAGTGACAGGGGATGGATCACTTGATGATTATCTGTTCTGTTCATTCCTTCTGGGGTATCTGGAACTGGCCACTGTCAGAAGACAGGATACTGGGCTAGATGGACCATTGGGCTAACCCTGTATGTCCATTCTTGTCTTATTCTGTTGCCCTGTTTCTGTTAGAAGGATCCCAAGAGCCATGCTACCAACCATGCTCGTGCCTATCTGCTTATCACCAGTTCACTTTCAGTTTGTACTCTGCTGCTGTTGTATTGGGTAAGCACCTTCCCTTCCCTCTGGGAAGAGCATGCACCATCAACCAAATCAGTGAAAATAACTATACCCAACGTACTCTCAATTGCACAAAGTAAGCACACTGGGATGAGGAGAAAAATACAGATTTTCTCTAAATGCAGTGATACTAAATTTAGAGATTGCTTGTAACAATAAGTACATTTTCAGACAGAAATGTGACATTCAAGTTGACAGGCTTTCAATATGCTGAGTGGCTTTGCTGTCAAAATGCCATCAGTCAGTGTCCCATCTATATCACAATCCTTGAGAGATGACCCATTAATTGATATCATTATAAATTCATTTACGCTACTATTTCTAATGATGCTTAAAGTTTGTTTTTGAGTGAATCCCCTCTCACACAAAGCAGTAGATGCCAGCAAAGTAGCTATTCTGGATAGCAGTCTGCTGAGCACTTGACATTTTGAGTTAGAAAATGCCCTTTCCAAAAGGGTCACCCAACCTGAGGTGTTGGCTTCCAACTTTAGATATGCATCACTCATTAATTAAGTACTGGCCATGTCATCATCAGAATCACAGGGCAGAGAGGTGGGATCCTAATAACTGAATTTCTTGCTCCCTAAGTAATTCTAATGCTTTGCCAGTTGGCCATGAAAGTGTGTCCAGAACAGAGCAAACATTTGTGACATCACCTTTCATCAATAAAAACCTGTTACAGATCAGCCGCTGCTGGTATTCTAGTCTACAGGTGGCAGCAGCAGCTGCTGTGGAAGGACTATTGCAGTCCAATGGCTTGCTCACATGTTTGGGAGATAGTAGTGAGCTCTGCTTAGTGTCTTACCCTGGGTTTGTGCTTGTCTTCAGTTGTCCCTGTAGCTTCCTTTAAGAGATGTGGGCCATATTTATTCACTTGTACAGTATTTGAACCTGACTTGTACGGTATTTGAACCTGTCACAGTGCCTCTGAAATAACTTGCTAATTGCTTTAAAACCTTGCATTCATGGAGAAGGAAGTTACCAGAAACCCAAAGTCCTTCCTTTTTCTGTGGGGAGATACCTTCATCTTCTTTGCCTGTAGTGGATTTGGCCAAGATTTTCAAAGGTGGCTCATTGGGTGCCCAACTTTGAATCGTTTAAAGGGGCCTGACTTTCATCAGGTGGGTTTTCAGTCTTTTCTGAAAAGCAGGCTCCTTTAAAGCTTCTCAAGTTGGAGACCTAATAGTTGAGGCTCATAAAATGACTAGTTGCTCTTGAAAATCTGGGCCTTAATCGTGTCTAGGAGTGCTGCACAATCCTTCCATTCCATCCACTTCCCCTGTCACCCATGAGGTAAAAAGCTGCACTTTGATTTCACAGCAGCAAGACTTCTTCCCATTTCCCTAGCAGTCCAAATAGTGATGAAAACTGAAAAACATTGACGAAATTTGTTAATTTCACTTAAAAATTGAGTGCTTCTTAAGGACATGTAGGTTGAGATTATGAAGCACAAAGTGCACATTAATAAGGCACTTAACATTCATTTTCATTAGTTACTCAACCAATCTGACAGTCCATTGCTGCTGCACAGATAGTGCCTATCCCAACGAACCAGTTGCAGGTCAGCAAAATCTGTTGTTTCCTAGAAGCCATTATCTGCTGCTTTTATTTATCACACCTGTTCTCCATGTTTTATTCTTGGGTTTGTAATTAAAGGAAGCCAGCAGGGTTTTGTAGCTGAAGCCTATCTCCTCAGCTGGTTAACTTCAGCAATTATTTACAACCGGAGTTCCAAAAAGAGTATAACTGTTTAAAACCCATCCTGTAGTATTGGCTAAAACTGAGCTGCTTTGTCGGTATCTTGCTCTTATTCTCTAGGTTTTTATGAAATACAGAAACCGAATCCAACAAACCATCATTAGCATTCACTGAAGTTAAGATGAGGCAAAATAAGAGATTTCAGATCTGTCTTGTATGGAATGACCTAATTTCTTCTCTACACAAAATCTAAGTAATAGCGCTGTTGAATTTTGAGAAAATCTAAGGACTTGTCTACATGGTGAGTTAGTGTACACCAGCTGGGGTGTAAATTCTCATGCGTCCCAGTGTGTGTCATGCACTAACTCTCCATGAGGACTCTCGTGGTGTGCAGTAAAAGTTCCCTAGTGTGCATTGATGTAGTACTGTTTGAAATAGTACTGTGTCTCTGAGGTCTCGACTGCTTTTCCAGCTCACTATATGCCACTGCTTGTGCCTTCAGCTCCCAGTTCCCTCCATGACACTACGCTACTCTACAGATTGCCACTAAACAGAAACCGTAATATGTATGGCAAGGGAGAAGGAATACATCAGGCTGGTGGAGCACTGCATGCAGGAACTGCATCATAAGTGTTCCTTAAGCCATCAGTGCAAACATATTTGGATATTGTTAGTAACAGGAAGGCAGCACCTGCGCCTCTCCCACTCACCCTTCCAAAAGTTCCAAGATGGTTTTTCAAGCCTTACTCCACATCTGTGTAACATGATAAGTTAGACAATTAGCAACTAGACACAGAAATCTTTACTGCTCTCGGTTCTTGGGCTACAGATGTTGGGGTCACTGGAATCCTACAGTTTACCTTTAGTGTCTGTTTCTAGCATATACACCATATCACGTGCCGGGATGGTTAATGCAGTTCCTAGTTAGCTGGAACTAACAGTGGTATGTTAGAAATCCCTTGTTTATGACTTTTTGCTTTACTGAGCTGTAACCAAATGCTGAAATGTGTTTACATTCCCTGGAGATATGCAGGTTGGAAATGTCTTGAAATAGGAAACAGTGTCCACACTGAATGGGTAAACTGCATGAGATTTAAAAAAAATTGCTATCATCATTTCCGTACAGAGTTGCCAGATTCCTTGGTTTGACCCTGATTTGTACATCCTGCAGATGTGCTTGACTTGAATATCCCTTCTGGTGCTTTCCTGTTACATGGTTTGGTAAGCATACTACAAGTAAATTTACCTGAGTATAGCGCAAGTCCTGTTTTCTTAAAGGATAGCTGAAATAATTGGCTGTCAGAGGAGCAGTAGGAGGAAATTAATACAGAGAGAGAGAGAGAGAGAGCAAAGCAAAACACTAACAAAATATATATTGTGTTCCATCCAAATGCAAACAATTCACTTTTTGACTGGGCAGTTTCAGGAGTTTTGTTGCAAGTGAAAAGCATTTTGGGCTGAATCTTGCATGGTATTAAATGAATTCTGGTTGGTGCCAACTGCCTTCAACTTCCATTAAAGTCAGTGACCCCAATTCTAATCCAACACTGGTGTCAATCAGAAGTGATTCCAAACTGAAGTCAGTGAAGTTACATATGTGTACATCAGATCAGAATCTGGTCCAATGAGGTGGAAGCATTCAGTACCTTGCAGTATTGGGTCTCTTTGCAAGTAGAATGTGAAATTAGTGGCACTCACAATAAGGAGACCTTGCAAGGGAACGGAGACAGCCTGGGAAAGATTGAGGCTAGTTTTGGGTGTAGGTTGGTTTTAGGTTTGTGTTGATTTATTTATTTGTATCACCATAGGGCCCAGAGGCCCTAGTTATGGACTGGAACCATATTATCCTAGGTGATGTACAAACACAATGCCCCACCTCCCACTGGGCCAGACTTAGATATGATGTACATGTGTGTAACTTCATTGACTTTGGTTTTGAATGACTGGATTCTCACCCATGTGAGATCAGATTGTGATGTTGCCGAGGGTGGTTGCTTATGATGCCACAGTTAACAGGGTCATGATACCATTGCAGTCATTCTTCTTCAGGCCAGAGGGACCACAGGAGGGTTTGTACCTCCCTGGGAGAGAACTCTGCTGTAGCTGTACAAAGGATTCTGGAGTAGAGCTGGTTACAGATTTTTTCGATATACCATTTATTCATTGAAACTGAAACCTTTTGCAAAAATGTGCAGTTTTGATGATAAAATTTCTGATGAGGTTTCTTGGGCCCAGGATTTAAGAGGAAGGGAGAGACAGCCAGAGTGTTTCACCCCAGACTAGCCAATAGTCCAGTCAGTGGCCATGGCATTCCCCGGGACTGTGAAAGACCCAGGTTCAAGTCCTTGCTCTGCCTTATTTGCACATCTCCCACATCCAGATGAATTCCCTGACCACTTAGGTACTGGCTATTCCAGGACAATGCTCTCTGTTTCTCACAAAAAATTCCAAAGGCCTAGTTTTCATTCCAATGTGGAGCAAAAGCAACTATTGAAACCTTGACATTTTTTGTGAAATGGAATTCTTGTTTTCCAGCCAGCCCAGCTGTGGAGCACAGTCAGTGGTACCGAATCCTGTCTTCACCTAAAGCACCAACATACTTTGAGCCAATCCTGAGAGAGCCAGAAAAAGAAAGGTCTTAAAAGGTTGCCCCATCCCCCCTTTTCTTTTAAATTCTTCTGTTCTTTTCTCACATACTCTAGAAATGCTCCTTTGTTTTAGTGAGCGAGAACATGGTACTGTGAAGGGGGGGGGGGGGCAGTGTGAGAAGATGGGGGTAAAAGAGCAAAGGGGAGCAAGTTAGAATGAGCCAGTTAAACAGAGAGGGGAAAGTCTCCTCCTAGTGAGCCTGATTCTGCCTCCCTTATTCATGTTGAGTAGTACCTTAATCTGAGTTCCAATGGGACTATTTGCATAATGAGGGGTCTACTCAGCATGACAGATGCTCCTAAAATGTCCTCTGTAAGAAGAAGGGCATAAGGAGCAAGTACTGCTGCAGCATCAGCTTCTAGTTCTTTCACTTGGAATGAGAGATTTCACCTTTCCCTGAAGCATTGGGTATTGATTGGATACTCCCACAGACAAGATACTAAAATTGATGGATCATTGGTCTGATCCACTCTGGCAAACCTACGTTGCATTCAACTGTATGAGGAAATGAGGGTCTCCATGGGGCTGGCCCCTATGCTGAGCAGTGCTGTAATGGCAAAGAAAAGGGCAAAGGGGAAAAGCAGTGATAGAATTGGGGAAGGAGATAAGTTAACTATTATTTTATATGTCAAATGCACGTCTCTAATTTGGATGAATCATGGCCCTAGAAGGTAGAAACTTTCATTATCTCGGGATATTTGAATTCAAGTCCTGTTTTGAGCCATAAGTGAAAATTAATTCATTGATTGTTCTCCTCTTAGACCTTAGGAAGCCTATCAGTATCAAAACATGCCTTCAGAACTTGCCATGATTAGGATTCTTGGTTGCTAAAAGGCAGAGGCCTGGAATAATAACAGCAGGAGGCACATGAATGTTAATATTAAGGTCTTGTCTACAGGGGGGGAAATTGTACCAGTTCATTTCAATTAATTTTAAACTAATCTAGCTAAAGCAGAGTACACACCCGATATGGAGGCATGCACTAGTGTAATGTGGGTTAGTAATTTATCCCTCTTACAAATCTCTTTAGTTAAACTAGTGAAACTTTCCTCTTACAGACTGGGCCTTCGAAAGCAGCCTGAGAGAGGAAGGATGGTCTGGGACTGAGGCACTAGATTCAAGCCCCTGCTCTGCCTGCACAGGTTTTCTGTGAGACTATGGGCCAGATTTCCAAAGGTATTTAGGCACCCAAAGATGCATATAGACTTCCAGGGGGTACTTACCAGACAAGCCCTTAGGTTGTGTGTACACTGCAGCTGGGAGGTGTGATTCCCAGCATGAGTTGACAGGCCCACTGGTTTAGCTCAAGCTAGCATGCAGAAAATAGCAGTGTGGACATTAGGACACTGGTGGTGGTTCTGGCTAGCTGTCCATGGCCACCTAATGCCGGGGGTCTGACCTCAGGTGGTTAGTCTGAACTGTCACCTGCGCTGCAACATCCACACCACAAGCTAGCTTGAGTGAAGCTAGCACAAGTCCGTTTACCTGTACTGGGGATCACACCTCCAGTGTGTAGTGTAGACATACCCTTAGGCCAGGGGTGGGCAAACTTCTCAGTCTGAGGGCCAGATCGGGGTTCTAAAACTGTATGGAGGGCTGGGTAGGGAAGTTTGTGCCTCCCCAAACAGCCTGGCCCCCACCCCTTCCCACTCCCTGACTTCCCCCTTCAGAACTCCTGAACCATCCAACCCCTCCTGGTCCTTGTCCCCTGACCGCTCCCTCCTGGCCCTAACCACCCCCTTCAGGCCCCACCCCACTATCCAAGCCCCCCTGCTCCATGTTCCCTGATTGCCCTGACCCCTATCCACATCCCTCCCTCTGACAGGCCCCCCAGGACACAAACACCTATTCAACTCCCCTGTTCCCCATCTCCTAACCTTCCCCCAAACCTCTGCCCCATTCAACTGCTCCCTGTCCCCTGACTATCCCCCAGGATTCCCTGCCCTTATCCAACCCCCCTCCACTCCCTGCCCCCTTACCATGCTGCTCAGAGCACTAGGACTGGCAGTTGCACTGCCAGGCCAGAGCCAGCCCCATCCCACTGCACTGCCCCGCAGGAGCTTGCAGTCCCGCCGCCCAGAGCATTGGCGGCACAGTGAGCTGAGGCTGTGGGGGAGGAGGAAGCAGGGGAGATGCTGGGGGCTAGCATCTCCGGCCAGGAGTTCAAGGTCTGAGCACGATGGTCCCACGGCTGGATGTGGCCTGCACCCCATAGTTTGCCCACCTCTGCCTTAGGCACCTAGTGAATTTTTCAGAAGTGCCTATCTGCATCTTTAGACACCTAAATAGCTTTGAAAATGTATCCCTTGGTCTCTCTGTATCTCTGTTCCCCATCTATAAAATGGAGATAGCCGCATTTCCCTGCCTCACAGTGCTTGTGAGGATAAATACATTAAAGATCATGAGGTGCTGAGGTAATACAGCAATCGTGGTCATATAAGAACCGTGAATATATACATAGGTGCATTGGCAAAGCTACATGGAAACATTTTTGTTGCATCTGCTTGCTCAATAGCTGGCTGAGTCTAGTGCTGTAATGCTCCTCACTCCCATGTCCCCAGATTATGGGGACAAATATTGTCAGAAAGCTGGATACTTTCAATCAGGTCACTGGAGTGATATGGCCCGATCTGAGAAATTGTTGCTGTCAGTGATGTTTTCTCACATCCACACACACCTTGATCATAGCTGTAAATGTGCAGTATATCAACATGATTAGGGATTAGGTTTGTTTTTTAGGCTTTTGAATTAATGATTTATCCTTTTAAATTCTGCTTAAGGTGATGATACAGTTCACTTTAAAATCACACACCTCATCCTTTTGTTTTTAGCCACTGAGTCTTCTGTGCCGCTTGCTTTGTGATGTTATTGTCATTCTGTTTCTGTTGCTCATTTTGCGATGTAAAAGCTTGATACAAAAGAAAAAAGAGGCATGTACAGGTCACTGACAGCTTGATTATAGTTTACTCTCAACTCTGAACAGAAACTGTTACTTTGCTTTTCCAGTTGTCTGGATAATCATATTCTCAATGGCCCTGCTCCTATCAGATGCTGAGGTCCTTATGTGTGGTGCTGAATATCTGCAACTCTAATTGACAGTGTGGATTAGGGGTGGTTAGTATATCACACGTGTCGTTCAGCATTTTCAGGGTCAGTTTCAATATCCCCCTGATCCTCCCCCCCACTTTTTTTCTTCCATCTGAACCAAAATACTACTATTTGTTTTAAGGAGAGTTTGTTGAAAGTCACAGACTTTTGTGTCTGACTCATGTTGTTAATTTTGTGCATATTGAAAAGTTCACAAATTAATTAAAATGTTTGTATTGCTTCCAAAGATATCACTGCTCCTCATCTAATGGATAATTTGAACAGATTCACAAGCACTTGTATATAGCGAATGAATGTTTGGCATATATATTTCAGGTCTATATATTTCTCTAAACCTGGGCAAAGAAAAGGGCCTAATTCCCGCTTGATTTAAATGGCTGCTACAAGAGTTCAAAGATAAACTAGACTAGACTCCCTAATGTCACACTATCTTGCTAAAACAAGATGTGATTTCAGCTATTGGAGCTGACTGCAGGGGGGGAGGGGGAAAGAAAATACATTAAATGATATATAAGGACACTGGCTGCCAGGAATTAATGCCCAGATATTCTCAGTGATTTAGCGTCTCTTCTTTTATGGTCCCAGAGCTAAGCTCATGCCAGTGTTAGCTCAACTCTAGCCATCAGTGACTACTGCCAGCCTCTGGCTATTTTTTGTCACCCTGTAGCATTTGTTTCGGAATACTGCTTAGTCATGCTATTCTGCCGGAGCCTGTAATGATGATGATAATGTATAATATGACAGGAGCATGGCTCAGTACTGTTCACTTGCTAAAAATAAAAGGTTGAGCATCTTTTAAAAGAACTGATACAGACACTTTGAATAGTGACAACGTCATAAGAATATAATGGGATAAATCAGAAGAACTTCAGCAAAATACTAATAATGGATGTGGGAACACTTTACAGGGCAAATATTTGCTTAGCTACACGTTTTCAGTTTCCAAACTGAAATTTCCATATTCTAAATTTGGAGCCATCTCTCTGTGTCACTCAACATCTCTTTCTCCCCCTCCCCCCCCATACAATTAAACATAAATGATGGATCCCATACAAAATGCACATCTTAATTTTAAGACAATTTTCCTAAATTAGTGTAGTTTACTTAAAGTATGGATCTAGTATGCCTGCGAAAAAGGCAGCTTCTTATCCGTCAGAGCCCTGTGTATGGTCAGAGTCCTGTCCTACTCACTGTTTTGTTTTTAATCCACTAACATGAACCCTGGATAATCAGCTATGAGCTAAAACAAAGTTAGTTGGATTCAATCCTTCTGTGCATCAGCCTAAATTTCAATCTGTTTTCCTTGTGCAAAATACTGGAGTTGCACATGTGTCATGACCTCCAGAGTTACTGATGATATATAAGAAAAGAAACCAGCTTGACTCTCAGATCTCAGTTGGAATAGGACAAATGTAGGAAAAACACATTTGATTAATTTTGCAAACTGGGCTCATTTGATCTGGAGTCACTGAGAGAACAAATAACAAGCCCTGTAATATCATTTTACAGAGTCATTTTTCAAAGCAAACTCACACTTCAACTATTTTTCCAGTATAAATACATTGCAATCCACTGAAATACAAAGCCAGAGTCCAGGTTTACTACCATTCCCTTTTTCCCATTTGAAAGTATCTACCCACCAGGCTTCTCATTGCCCCGCCCCCAACGAAGCAGTTTGGGAGGTTGCTAGACCTTTGCTACTGGGACAACTGGAGGGAAAGATATTAACCGTGAGCAACAACGCAGGCCCTGCCATTTTCCTACAGTGAAGTCCTGCAGAGAAACGTCGTAAGGGATAACCAGCCTTTCTACTTTCAGTAAGACCGTGGTTAATTTCTTCCTTGAATGGCCAATGTGGGGGTCCAACTCTTCTCTTCCTTTGGGTCATCCATATAAAACTGTTAATTTTAGATTATGTGAGGGAGGATTCTCTTCTCCAGTAACGCAGGGCCTGCAGAAAAGCCCTAGCTAGACTGGTCCCTCTCTTGGTCCCTGATGTCAGAGGATGAGGGAGGCAGTTCAGTGGACAGAGGAGGGATGGCTGAAGCACACTGCACTTCATATACTATAGACTGATGGAGCTGATGTAGGTGGCATAAATGTAGGTGGCATAAATGTAGGTGGCATAAAATTAAAGCAATCACTGGGGCTGCTCTAGGTTATGCCAGCAATCCAGGAACTGCTCCAATCCTAGAAATCAGGAGATGCCAAGCTAATACATACTGACTTCCTTCCTTCCTCCCTCAGGGGCTGTACTGAATTTAGGTTGGTTACAGTCAAAAATTGGAGCCAACGTTGTTTTAAACAAACTTTCTAGCTGTTTGTGCACAATTTCTACATATATATTTTATGTACAATTTGTATATTTGGTGGAATTTAAGCCAATGAAACACAATTGCCAGCAGCTTCTCTCCAGTCTGAGTGTCGTTTTTCTTTCTTTTTTGTCTAAGGAACTCAATGTGAATGCAACTGGCTGCTCTCTCTACATTAGTCATGTTCCCAATCCTTTGGAAAAAAAATCTGACAATACAAGTGACCAGATTACTGCCAAATCACAGTATTTTATAAATGGATGGTTGGAGCAGTATTTTTAACTGTTCCAAAGCCCATTTTTGTCTGTCTTCCCAAAAGCCAGGCAATATCGCTTCCCAGATGTGGCCTATCAAAGAGATGTTGAATTATTGCAATAATTCTGTTCTTTACTTGAATTATAAACTCTTTGAGAGAGACACCTTCTTTTTGTTGTGTTTTTACAGCGTCTGGTACAATGCGGGGTCTTGGGCCCTATGCTCACAATAATATTCTGTCTGAATCAGCTACTTTGCTCAACATATGGCCAATGGAGTTAACATCTGTAAAGCAAACTTTTGTTTTAGTGGAAGTCTTTCCATTAATTTTACAATGGAATTAGTTCAGGCCAATTATATTCATATTCTATGCCAATGATATTCATATTCTATGCCAATGATATTCATATTCTATGCCAATGATATTCATATTCTATGCCAATTTTCTTTCTTTTCCTGCTTCCCACCATATAAAATCACCATACACCTGCAGGCCGACCACATGAAGGAAAATCGCCACTGCTACTTCAGGTGTTTTTTGTATAGCACTAGCCCCGATGGTGATGAGAAAAATGTCAAACTGTTGCTTAAACCAATACTATTTTGCTGTGTAATTCAGGAGTCACGTCTGTCAGGAGAGAAAGAGCTGCCACTTTTATTAACAGCCTAAGCACTCAGCTCTGTCTGAGTCTGCTCAGGCTTTTGGAAAAATCTCAATCCAATTGGACCTGCTTAGAGAATTTGTATAGTCAACCCATACTTCTATTATGTCCCTTTCATGGTAACTCCTGTATTAGTAAATTGATATATCTATTTAGAAAAACTGAGGAGAGTTTAATGGAGGGGCTGGTAGCATTTCTATTGGATTGTAATGGCAGGGACTCTGCCAGGTTTCGTACAAGTGCTGAAATAGGGATATCACTACACGGGGTCTCGTGATACTCTGTTATGGAATGGATGCTAAATTAGAATTGCAGGATTATTGCTTCCTGGATCACATTAGTTGGTTTCCTTTCCATGACTGCAATGCCTGAAGGACAAGCTCCCACCCTGGAAAATAGGCTTGTAGACAGATATCCTGCACAGCTGTATGTGAAAATATTTCCTATTTATTGTTTAAATAAAATCTCTGGAGTAAATTATGGAAAAACCCACTGAAGCAAATGAAGGTTATGTTATTTCATGGATGATATCTTCTAACAGACACAATACCACAGAGAGTAAGATGATGAGAGCTTCTTACTTTATTTTTTCTATGTTGTCTCCTTTTACAAAATCCTTTCTTGGATTATACCATTCTAAACACAAATAGAGAAGGCTTTATCTGCTCTCACACTGATGTCAATCTGAAGTGACCACACACTGACTTCAATGGACTTCCTCCAGATTGACACTAGTCCAGTGCTACTGAGAGCAGCATCTGTCCCATTAAGCCAAAATCTTTTGTTGTTTTTGTTTGTGGTTATTGTAATTTGTATTCTAGTAGCATCTAGAGGCCCTAACAAAGGCCCATTGTGCCAAGATCTGTACTCACACTAAAATGAAAAGATAATTACTCCCCCCACAATGCTTACTAGCTAAATTCCTCCTTTGACTTGGAAGGAGTTAGGCCAGAGATGACTTTTGCTTCATTCCTCTCCCACTAGTCTTTCTGTTTTCTCCTTCTTAACCTTCATACAGTAACTCCTTACTTAACGTTGTAATTATGTTCCTGAGAAAAGCTTCTTTAAGAGAAACGATGTTAAACTAATCCATTTTCCCCATAAGAATTAATGTAACTGGATGGGGGTAGGTTCCAGGGAAATTTTTTGCACCAGACAAAAGATGATATACGCAGTTTGACTCTCAGCTGTGATGAGGTAAGTGAATATCCTCTGGCCCCAGAGCTCCGGTGAGGGTGTGGGCCAACAACACCCCCACTCCTAGGGCTGCAGAGTGCTCCCCAGGCAAACTCTGCGGGTTTGGGCTCAACCCGGGAGCCAAGCAGAGCAGGCAAGCGGCAGCACGTAGGAAGGGACACGGTGCTGCATCCTTCCCCAGCACCCGATGGGGATGTCTCTGAGCAGCAAATCACAGAAATCCCTGCTCCAGCTAGTCACTGAACACTCCCCTATCCCCCCAGCGTGCTGGGGAGACCAGTCATCTCCTAAGGGACCCAATCCGCCACGCTTAGGACACACAGTGCAGATCCCATGGGCCTCTAGATCCCTGCAGATCTGGAGACAGCCACGGGCTTCTGGGGCCACAGGCGCTGACTTTTCAAACTGCTGGGGGGAGAGGGTGCTCGACCCCTGCCCCTGCCCCCACTCCACATCTTCTCATAAGGCCCCACCCCCCACCTCTTCCGATCCAATTCTGCCTCCTCTCCCAAATGTGCTGCATCCTCACTCCTCCCCCAATGCCTCCTACTCCCAGAAGAGTGGTCTCCAGCCCAGTTCTGTGATGCCCACTGTAGTGGGACAGTTTGAGGGGCAAGGGCTTTTGCCACTGGTTCCATGAGTATACAAATTCAGTAGGCTACAAAGCCCCCCTCAGGTGTACAGAGGTTACCTAACCCAGGAGCTGGGATATTGTCTGTGAATCAGCTGGCAGCTACTCTGTGTCCTGTTCACAGGTTATTGTGGGGAGGGTGCTCTGTCCACATGAACTCTTGTGTGTTTGACACCCAAAGCCCATTAATTAGGCTCTTTGCTGGAGGGGGTGAAGTTAATCCTATTGGCATAAAGCACTTGAGGAGAAATCTTTCCTACATATTCTTTGATTCCTATTAAGATCCTTGATCTTGGAGCATTACATCTAAGGTTCTGTGACAAGTTTCACTCTTAAAAGAGTGGGGTTTCCACTTATTTTTGCTGTCTTAAAATGTGGGGAGTCTATTGTCCACACAAAGTTGGATTTTGCTCATTTTGGCAAAACATTGTATCTAAATTGTGATAGTCCACAGTTCACTGGGGAAATAGATCTTTAAGTTACTTTACCTCTGTTTTGGAGATGGGCACATAGATTTGGACCCAGATATCTAACATGTGAATGTGGGAGGAGGGGGAGGAGTTGTACAGGTCAGTGGGGGTTGATGTGACCCACTGAAGACACACGGGGCTGCTATTATGTTTCGATGCATATCCTGAACCCCTCTCCTCAGAGTCTGTGGGGATTTGGATGTAGAGTTTGTTTCAGGCCCTGGTCTTTTGATGTTTGAGCTAGGGATGGTTAGTGTGGTGTATGTAGCTTGAGATTATGCTGCCTGTGTTTTCTGTGTACTGCACCTTTACATTTCTTTAAACTCTCTTCCTGTATGCAGACCGCCGCCATAATATTCTCAGAGTGGCTACAACCTTTACCAAGGAGAGAGATGCTGTGAACTGTCTCATGGAGACCTGATATTTGTTCTTTCTTCTTATGGTGTCCCTTAGTCTAAAATAAAATACATTTAATACAGAAAGGACGTGGCCAGTTCTTTGTGTGTGGCAACATAACAGGAATCCTGGTGATGAGGAAGGGTCGTCAGCTGCATGTTTAATCTTATACCACTCTATGTCCAGTCGTCTTTGTTCTTCCCCAGTCAGAGGGCTTATGGGTTTCCTTATTTAAACTGTCATGTCTCACTGACAATTTCATCCATAATGCCCAGCGGTTTGCTGTGAACCCCTCAGGTTTTGCTGCTTCAGGATCAACTTCAAGCTGTTCGGGTCATCATTTTTGTCCCCTAAGGGAATGCTGAAATGAAATGCCTGTTCTAACAGGAACATGCTCTCTGCTATGCTTTGCAGACAAATCCACCCACCTCCTAGTTTATACAGACTGCTAACTTTTTTTTTAAGCATGAATCTTTCCTTTTGCAAGAAACATAAGAGCCAATCAAATAAGGGGGTTAGACTTTGCGTTGTGTCCTAGAGGCGCTGTATTAGAACATGTCTGTAAGTGGTTTAATCAGCTGTTTCAGAGCTGTTGTTTTATATGTAACATTGTTATGCTTTGGGACAAAGATATAGTGGCGCCTGCTGTCTGACTACTTTTATGCTATTGAAAACAGAACAACTTTTTTCCTTCCCTAAAAATCAGCTCCAGTAGAGGTTATTTTAAAGAACTCGATAATTTGCTGTCTACTTCTGGTTAATGCTTGATTTACGCTGTTGTTACTGCGCCTCATAAAAAGGGCTTTTCCCATCACAACATTTCTAGATACATAAACAATCAAGACTATCCAGTTGAAAGTTCCTTGCACTGTATACCAATATTCTTTAGCTTTTGCTTTGATCTTGCGCCTGGAAAAAATCTTTTCCTTGAAACGGTGAAAGTTATTACAATTCTAATAATGCATCAAAGCAGATACAGTGTGTTGTTTAGCCAAACCTCAGCATTAGCTCATTTTGGGAACACAAATAAGTATCTTTTTTTCCTCCCCCCACCCCCCGCCCTTTCAATTTTAATTTCTTGTTTTCTTTTCTGTGAATCTGGTGAGTGTGGCTTTTAGCGCTTGTGGAAGCGAGAGATAGAGAGCGCTGGCCAGAGCCAGGCACAGTGCAGTCAGGTGCTATGTAAGCTTCCTCAGATAGGTCTGCCATTGCCCATCAAACCTGACCTACAGTACCTCTAGATGTCTCCTGTGCAGAGATTGTTGCTCGTGCCAAATAGTGTGGCCGTTTTTGTGATGTGGACAAATGCCCAGTTGATAGTGATGCTTCTCAGGGTTACTTATTACCACAGTGGCTATTTGCTGGGTGCTCCCCAAATCAGAATCTCTAGAGGTGACGTTTGGAACATTCATCCATGGCTCCACTGAGCCTCCTTTCAAAAGGACACTATTCACATGCCTGACGTATGAACAAGTGTCGCTTTGCTCCATGTTACTTCACTAATGCAATTCTTACCCTCATTGATGCCAAAGCCAGCATGGATTATCATGGTCATCTAGACTGCCCCCGCACCCCGCATGACACAACCCTTTGAAGTTCATGCAGTAATTCCCACATCAAACTCAATAACTTGTGCTCGAGCTGGATCATATCTTTTAGAAAGATCTTCATTCTTGATTGAAAGAGTCAAGTGATGGAGAGTCCACTGCATCCCTGGGCAAGCTGTTCCAATGGTTAACTGTCACAGAGCGCCCGGGCGATGGTCTGGAACTGCTCCCTAGGAAGCCAGACCGGACTCCGGGTGGAGGGCCCCTTCTCCGTACACAGCCTGTTTCCCAGGCCAGGAGCTTCAGGGGTACCCACTTTCACCTTCCTGGGTCTGACCTCGGAGCATTCAGCACCTTCTGCCCCTCCGTGTGCTTCCCCCAGTAAGCCCACCTGGGCGGGGTCCTGGGGGAGCCCATGGGTTCTGCACCCCAAATCCACAGTCAAACGTAACTCTCAGCCAGCCAGCAAAATAGACGGTTTATTTGAGATGTCAGGAACACCATCCAACTCAGAGCTTCTCAGTCTCAACAGGGCCCCTCCGTCAGGCCCTTCTGGGGTGCTAGGAGGTGAGACCCAGATTCTGGGATCCTGCTTCTTCCCCAGGTTTATTCGATGACTTCTATTTGGTCTAAAACAGACCATGCAGCGAGCGAGCGTGAGCCCTCAGCTTGATCCATCTTGGGGCCAGAGAGCCAGATAGCTCCTCTCCCCTTCCCAGCTAGACCCAGCCTGACCACACCCTCCCCAGCCCATCCGTGCTTTCCTTTGTCTGTTTCCTGGGCTGGAGATATCACCTGACCTCCCTTCTCCTCCTGGGGTCAGATTACAGCATTCAGGGATGCACACCTTCTGAGGGGAGGGGGTTCCCTCCTTGCTTCCAGGGTCAGTCCCTACTCAAGAAATGCACAGGGGAAACCGAGGCACACACACACAGTACTCCCACTTCGTCACATTGACTGCAGTGTAGACATAGTTAGAAGTGAGAGAGCAGCATGTGTGAATGTATCTGTACAGCCTGTGGTGCAGCTCGTGACCTGCTGACTTCCCTGCTAATGTTATTCAAGATATTTAGTTCAAAGCTAGTGTGGGTATGTCTATATACGGTGCAGTCATAGCTCTGACTTCAGTAAAGACATACCCTCGCTGTTAAACATTTGAACCCTAATTCCAGTTTGAGTTTGATAAGCTTCAGCCACTGGATCTTGTTATGAATGTGTTTGTGCAGTTTACACAATGTAGACTCTTGTAACACGGCTCTCGTGCAAGCTGCACATGATACTTCTCCTCCCTTCCACAAATATTAGGTGCAAGAGAGGGTAGAGAGGCATCTCCAAGCTGAAAGCAGCCGTGTCCAGTGGTTACATGACAGGGCTAAGAGTTATGAAGTCATAATTTTAGTTCCAGTTTAAACTCTGATTTAGTGTATTATCTTAGGCAAATCTGACTGTGATTCAGTTTCCCCAGTATAAATAGGGCTAATAATACTTACTGCACCTACCCCACATGGGGCTGTGAGCACTTAACCAACTGATTTTTGTGATGTCCTTTAAGATTATTGGATGGAAGATGCTCTTTGTGTGCCAAGTATTATCATTATTTTCTTATGGGAAAGGGAAGGAGGGAAATGACACTTCAACAATGAGAGGTGGAAATGCCTATAATGAGCTATGCGCTGTGCTTATGCTACTGCAGGTCTTGTGCCTGTGGCACTAAAATGGTTCTTTTGATAGACCTCAACTTTCTTCCTGTCCATTTTACTGTGCAGATTGAGGTCCCGATTCAGCCAGGTGCTTTAGTATGTGAATTGTTCCATTGACTTCAGTTACCCCGAAGCAGGCATGCATTTTCTACGGGCTAGATTCACAAAAAGATCTAGGCATGTAGCTGCCACTTAGACACCTCAATCCCAGAATCAGGCCCAGCTGGGATTCATTAAACCCCTGATCAGCTGCTCCCCATACACTGTAGGCACCTAAACTTGCTTAGTGCCTACATTTTTGCAATCAGATTTCCCTAGACGCTTGTGTTCTTGTCTCTGAGCACATGCACTTCAGCCTCTTGCCAGGCATCCAGACTCCTAGCCCCAGAGCCATGCACCTAACTCGATCTGGTAAGCATGCTCACATCTTGCCTACTGTAGGTCAGCTTGCACGGAACAGCCCTGGTGTGAGGCGAAGACCCTCATAACTTTTAGCCTAGTGGTAAGGGTATTCATCTGGGATGTGTGATAACTCTGGTTCAAGTTCCCACGCTACCAGTGGAGGAGAAGGGATTTGAACTGGAATTGTCTGCCACCTCTCAGGTGAGTGCCCTAGCTATTGGGCTATGGGATATTCTGGCAGGGGCTCCTTCAGTCTCTCCTGTTGAAGCTGTTACACATCCCAGGTGAGTATCGTAGCAGCTGGGCTAACAGTTATGAGGGAAGTCCTCCTCTTTTTCCTCAATGTCTAATGCTAAGAGTGGGTTTGCACCTGAGACACCCAAGCAGAAGGAGGCACCTCCTTGCAGCCCAGATTTAGGCACCTATCTCCAAGAGAGGGGTGGGACTCTGGCTGAAAAGCTAGTGTTATAAATCTTTGGAAAGAATGGGGTGGATTGAATGCCTATTGATTGCTGCAGGGGAAACTGTTCAATAACTCTTAACACAAGCTTCACAATGGACTCTGTTACAGGAGGGCTACATATAGCCAGAAACACTCCACACTCCCTGGCTACATAGAGCCAGGTATTATAAACAGAGTGCTCCCGCACATCAGGAAAGCAGACCTTTGGGGAGGCGACAGTCAGCATGTCTGTTATCTCCTAACAGGTGCACTAAGAAGTGTGTATGCTTACTCCTAACCATGAGCTTGGGACAAGATAGCATCTCTCCCTGCCACAGAGGCAGAAGCACTGATATTAGATATCACTTGGTTATAAAAGAGAGGGTGAGGCTGGTAGCATATTCTCTATAAGGGCTCTGAAATGTCTGTCCCAGATCCAAAATTGTTCCGATTTATTGATTTTCAGACACACTGCTGGGCACATTTGTTTCACCCAGCCTTTGAAGAGAAGTAGAGGGTTTCCTGAGGTTTAAGATAGCATAGGGAGATATTAGTTATGTGCTGCTGCTGGGTAGGAGAGATGAGCTGACTGTACTGCAGGTTAGTTTTGTAATGTTAAATACCTGGCGGAACACTGTATAGGAGCCTATGGATGAGTGATTTGGCATTCTAATCCCAAAGGCAATAAAGAAATGAAATGTTCCATAAATATTTTAGAAAAGATGTTAAAGAGGTGGAGATAAAGCAAGTGTAGGAACAAAAGGATAAGGAGGCAAATTCCAGACTATTAAATATAAAGCTGGAAAGAGCATAACTGCTCATCAGAAAGGCAGGGAAACTTAACAGAGTGTCAGTGAGAAAAAGAACAATTTGAATGTCAAGAAGAACACAGGCCACACAACTGCAGAAGAGGCACATGGAAAAACAAAATTAAGAAATTGAAGGTGGCAGTGTATTGCATGATACAAGCTCTTGATATGGTACAGTAGCAGCCAAACACATCTAGACAGGCATAACCAGAATTATCATCCCTAGGGTAATGAATGAGCAGCAGGAATCAAATAAATTGTAAAGAACTAGATCAAATGCTAAAGAAAACATGACAGGAGGAAAAGTGACTATGACACAACAGCTATCATCTTAAAGGACAGAGCAACTCAGTGATGAGAGAAATAACCTAACTCTTTGCAACATATTTGCTACAGAATGCCACCATCATAAACAGACAAGGGAACTAGAAGAAAGTGTTCCTCTTATCGGCACTACGCAAGGCTTTCACTTCTGCCCTAGTCTGATACTGTGTTTCATCAGCCAAGAGGATGGGTTAGTTTACAGTCCAAACTTTCACAAGCCAGACAGCATGAATGAGATACGTGAATGCCAGGAGTGGGTGGTGCTAAAAATAAGGTGTGGAGCTGTAGGTTCTAAAAGCACAAACAACGCTCCCCTTACCTCCTTTCTCCCACCCACTCCATCGGTATCCCATAGCTTATCAGATTTCCAAAGTGAAAATCTAGGACAGCAATCAGAAGTTGGTTCAGGGAAGATGGGAGAGTTCTGGAGTAGTCTGGCAGAGAGGAGGAGAAAGAAAGAGGATTGGGATTAAGGAAGTGCACATGGGAGTGTTTTGCCCCCTCTTTCTCTCCCACCACTATATTCCTACTCCATTCTTTGTGCTGAACTCTCTGCTGGGGTGAACCCAGACAACATCCAAAGTGGGTGACAGGTGGTAGGAAGATCATTTCAATCTACAAGCATGTTATTAAAATCTGCTGTTGAAAGAAAACCTTGAAATGGTGTGATCTGAGTTTGTCTGGAGTAAAGGAAGCATTGACTGGTGGTTTCCAGAACTCCACTGACTAGGGTGAGGCTTCAGAATTGTTGATGAGGGAACATGGCCTACATAGAAACGCATGGGGTTTTGTTTTGGTTGTTGGAACAAGGTTGCTAGCCCTTTAGGACATTTCTGGGAAGGGTTGCAGGATGTATAGCAGTGGCTTTGGGCAGCATCTTCCTCCATTGCAAAGATTTACCGTCACTTTGGTGAGCCTCTTGATCCTGGTCCTGAAAGATGTCCTGATAGAGACATCTGAGGAGAGGGAACCAGTCAATGCCACCATCTCCCTGGCTGCAATCTGAGCAACTTCTGGGATGTGGACCTACGGTCCCTGTTAGTGCTTATAGTGGTGGGTGTTGCAGGGAGGAAGCGGTAGGAGAAGAGGAGACCTGATTATCACGGGGGGGGCGAGGGCATGAGGGAGCAGAGCGACCCTAAGCGGCTGGACTCTTTCTCTTCCTTCTGAGGGGATGGGGGAGAGAGAGCCCTGCCTGCTTCCTGCCCCAGCCCTGATTGGCTAAGCAGCCCCACAAGGGGAGCAAGCTAGGAAAGCAGTCAATCAAAGGGGTTCCCACCCACAGATACCCAGCTTGCTTCTTAGAAAGGTATTTCCCAGGTTGGTGACTGGTTGTAACTTGGCTTCCTTTAAGCACTGCTCTATGTTGTGTCAAATTCCATCCCCTCCTTAACATGCTGGCCTCTTTGCCTCTGTCTAATAAGTGTGGCGTAGCCAGCCCTAAGTGACTATGTGCAGATATTCATTGATCTATATGTATTTATGAAGGGGAAACTTAGATGCTGGAAAGTGTGGAGCTTTAGACTAAAACTGACTTTAAAAAAAATCAGGGCAAAATTATGTCCTGGCACACACTAAGGGTGCAGTGAGTGGGGGAGCGGCTGAAAATAAGGTCCATGGGCTGGGCTGCTGGTACAGGACAAAATGATTATGGGAATGGGATCCTAAAAAATATACTGCAAAGCTCCTCTTGACTCCCGCTCTACAAAGGGAAAGCATATGCTTGACTAGCACTGGCTGCTAACACTTTCTATTTCTTGTCATGCGGATGCTTCACTACACATTAGTTGGAGGAGGAGATAAGGGGAGGGGGCTTGCTGATTCCTTTATAAAGTTGTTTTCTGGCTTGCTTTTTTAAAGTTCCCACAAATCCTGTCCGCAGGTCTAGGGCTGAGGAGAGCTCTTTTTGCCTTCCGGATACCTCTGTCCCATTTTGCTCTTGCACATTAAGTCAGTGAAAACAGGATGGAGGATTTGCAAAATGGTAGTTTAGGAGCCTCGAGCCTGGCACACAAGTTACGTCTTCCAGCCCAGATGGTTGCTCACTGACTAGCAGATATCACCAGAACAGAGCCAGAGAAGAGGTATAGCATCAATGTCTGAGGGACAGAAAGAATCCTGAAAGCACACCAAGGAAGCAGAAGAAGTTTGTCAGGAGGCCAAGGGTGCTGCTAACTTCAGCAACCTCTTGCTGAAAGTGGGGTAGAGGGCTTAATAACTGTGACAAATTGCATCAAGAATCCTGTGAGGAGGTGCAGTGCCTGCTTCCTGCTAGCATCCCAGTGGGCAGCAGCTGTCAGATAGATCAGGGATGAGGGTGTAGGCCAGGGCCATGTCTGCCACACCCGGCTGCTGCCTGTGTGCACAGATAAGGGAGCATAGGGACACCATCTTAAAGAATGGCGAGGCTGGTGTTGGGGGTCTGGTTCAGAGGAAGGTGAAAACTTTCTAGAATGTACCTCTCGAATTATGAAATTGTGTTCCTTAGGGAAAATATTCTGTCTTGCATGTGATCAGCCAAATGCCTTGAAGCATAGTAAAAACGTTATTAGAGTTAGGAAATAAATGAGAAAGGGAATTCTTGGAAACCATAGATGATTGCTTCTTGGAACAGATTGTCCTTGATAAAGAGAGGACTTTTTGCTTGGTTTAGGCCTGTGCAAGTTACAGGTAAGGGAATTAACAGTAATAAAACTGCTGGATAATTTGAACCAGCCTTTTAAGCAGACTTTAACTTTAAGTAGATGGAAGTAGTGTTACCAGATTTGCCCATTACTTTGGGGTATGCTCATTTATTAGGGAGACTCTTCTGGGGGGAGGGCAGGTTCTCTAATTCTATTAATGTATTGCTTGTGTCACTTGTGTTCTCATACAGAGCTCTACTTCTTCCTTCTGCAAGTTCCCTCCCAATGGAGTTTATCCTGCAGGAACTAGGTTCCCCAGGACTGGGTTATTTCAGCCCCAGAATCAGATGAACATGCACACACCCATTAACAGAGCGTGTCTGAGAGGACTGGGTTAATCAGCACTTCCAAACTGACCCCTTATATGCCCCTGGACTCAGCAGGCTGGGTTGGGCAGCACTTTCAATCTGCTATCCTCATATGCCCCAGGTTCATCACGTCCCTCTCCCCACTTTCATGTTACAATCGTTCTGGTAATAACCCACTTGATGAGGAAACCCCACAGGATTTTTGGCGCTGCAGGGATCTTTAACTTAGGTACAAGGAACATTGCTGCAGAGCAAATGGGGAAGCCAAAAAACACCCACACAGGCGGGGAGGAGAGAGAAGCAACCAGCATAAATATGAAAGTTATTTATTGCCAGGTAATAACCATACAAGGGGAGCCAAACAAACAAAAGAGTTATAATGTTAAATCAAAGTTAAATTTTCATCACAAAAGTCTGGTTTAGAAAACTGTAACTGATCACACAAGTTAGGGTCAGAAGGCTATACCTAGAGAGAGAGAGAGTTAGGTTCTATCCACTCCATGAAGCTTGAATGATCGGGGTTCCCAGGTGATGGTGGTAGCTGAGGCTTCAGAGTGCTGAAGACTGGCAGAGCCCCCCGCACGATCAGTCAGAAGATGAATTCCCAATGGAACTGATGCAGATTTTGGAGTACTTCTGTTTTAGCAACACTAGCAGCAACTTTGCCAGGTTCATGTATTGAACAGTGGACCTGTAAGCATCTGCTTTAATGAGTGGCCTGACTTTAGCTCACAGCCTCTGTTACAGGCCTTGCACCAGGCCTGGTCCTCCAGGTTCTCTCTCTTTACTACATTTCTCTGCTTTTTGTCTTTTTTATGGGAAGGATTTTACCCATCATCCCAGAAAAGCATAATGTATGAACTGAAAATGACCCACTGGGCTAAATAGCCATTTTGTTTTACCCATCCATGCCTCATGCGTCCAATGGTCTGCACATTCCATCGTATAACCTGTGGAAAGTTTCCTTCAGTCAGTTGAGCTTAGTCACATGTAATGGGCCTGGAAATGTTAGGTCTGGGACTTTAGTTGAGAGGTGAACTCTTAGAGTTGTTCTGAAATACTGGGACAGGCACGGTTACAGTGTGTTCCACAGTGCTATGTCCGTGGGGACTAAAACAGGAATTTAGATTAGTGACATGACAAATGAGGCCATCATATATCATTTTAAATTTGTTATTATAGTAGGGAGAGCGAGCGAGCCTGGTGTAAGACCTGAGGCCTGAATCAAAGTCAGCAAAAGCCAGGCTATGACCAAAAGACAGGCTCTGTCATAAAGCAGATGCTTGAGAGCAAGTTCACTGTCCGATACATGAACTTGGCAAAAACATAGTTATCATTGCTAAAACACAAGCACTCCTAAGAAGTACTAGTACTGAGTATTCATGTAAACACATTGCAGAAGGCTAGCACAGGTACACCCAACATAGAAATATGGTGTAAACAGAATCCTTGGTGATGGTCTGAAAACACACCAACTTGGAGTAAAACAAGGATGGGAGGTCAGGATAATGGATGACGATGTTTTGTTCAAGCCAACAGGTACAAGATGTAGGGCTGGAGACTAACGTCAGAAGCGTGATACGTAACATGTTTGTATCAGTGTATAAAAGGAGAAGTCATAGGAGGGACACTTTTGTCCAGGTAAGAGGCAGCAGAAAGTCCTGCTGCTGACTGAGCTAGTCCATTGTGATGGGTATACATGTGTTAGTGTAGCTATAGCTCCTATGGGGTAGTAGTACCATGTCTTGCCAACAATAAACCTGACCGAGTGCGTTCACCACCAAACTGTGGTCTTTCTGAATAGGACTATCAAGGTCTGCTGAGTTGAAGGTTGCCAGCTATCCAGTTTTTGACCAGAAAGCCTGGTCAAAAAGGGAACCTGATGGCCAGTGGTGAAAGTAAGCCAGTACGCCCCGGTACAGCATACCGGGAAGAGTTGGTGCGCCGTACCTGGGCGGATCGGTTTCCCCAGGCGCAATTGAAAGGACCTGGGGCTCCCAGCAGCAGCTGGAACCCCAGGCCCTTTCAATTGCTGCGGGAGCCCGGGGGAGGCTGCTGTGGGGCTCCAGCGGCAGGGCCCGGGGCGGTAGCGGTGTCCCAGCCCTGGGCTCTTTAAATAGGGCTCCCATCCCCGCAGAGATCTGGGGAAGTGGCTGCGGGGCTCCGGTAGCTATTTAAAGAGCCCGGGGCTGGGACACAGCTAGCGCCTCGTCCCTTTAAAGTGCCGCCGGAGCCCCACCGCAGCCTCCTCTGGGCTCCCACAGCAGGGGCTCCGGTACAATTTTAAAGGGCCCGGGGCGGTAGTGGTGTCCCAGCCCTGGGCTCTTTAAATAGCTACTGGAACCCCGCCACAGCCTCCCCAGGGCTCCGCGGGGATGGGAGCCCTGCGGCTGGAGCCCTGGGGAGGCTGCAGCGGGGCTCCGGTAGCTATTTAAAGAGCCTGGGGCTGGGACACCACTACCGCCCCGGGCCCTTTAAAATTGTACCGGAGCCCCCGGCGGGGGGGGGGGGGAGGGGGGGGCTGAGGAGGGGTGGGAGGAGGAGGCCCCTCACTGGTACAGGGGCGGGGCTGGGCGGGCTCTGCCCCCCCCCCAGCCCTTCTGCCTGAGGCCCCGCCCTTTCCGGGCGCCAGAGCTGGCCCCAGCCCAGCCCCCCATACCGGTAAGACGTTTTAGTTACTTTCACCCCTGCTGACAGCATCCAGTTAGCACTGCTGACCGGCCACTAAAAGTCCAGTTACCTGTAGTAACTGACCTCTGCCACCAGGGGTGGGAATAGCAGAAGCTGCTGCTGGAGCCTGGAGGAGCATTCAAGAATGGCTCCAATGGAGAGAGGTACCAGCGTCTCCCCGGTCCTGCCCCGAGTGCAACTCTCCCTCCCTGCTCCACTCACCCCCTGACCCCTAGCACGGCTTCTGCTCCCCCACCCTCCCCCATTCATGCCCTGACCCCAAAATGTGACTCACTCCCCTTGTCCTGCCCCAGTTATCCCCCCATCCCTACAGCCCTGCAAAAGTGGGGGGAGTGAAAGAGGAGCAGGAGGTGAGGCCTCGACGGAAAGAGGCAGAGCGGGGGTAGGGTCTCATGGAAAGAGGCAGAGCAGGGGGCAGGGTTTCATGGAAAGAGGCAGAGCAGGGGGCAGGGTTTCATGGAAAGAGGCAGAGCAGGGGGCAGGGTTTCATGGAAAGAGGCAGAGCAGGGGGCAGGGTTTCATGGAAAGAGGCAGAGCAGGGGGCAGGGTTTCATGGAAAGAGGCAGAGCGGGGGCAGGGTCTCATGGAAAGAGGCAGAGCAGGGGGCAGGGTTTCATGGAAAGAGGCAGAGCAGGGGGCAGGGTCTCATGGAAAGAGGCAGAGCAGGGGGCAGGGTCTCATGGAAAGAGGCAGAGCAGGGGGCAGGGTTTCATGGAAAGAGGCAGAGCAGGGGGCAGGGTCTCATGGAAAGAGGCAGAGCAGGGGGCAGGGTCTCATGGAAAGAGGCGGTGCAGGTGGCAGGACAGGTTCTAGCACTCAGTGTCTGGTTTTCACAAATTAGAAAGCTGGCCACCCTAGCTGAGCCAGCTATCTGCAGAGGACTGGCACAGCATATGAAGAGAACACGCATGTACACCAGTTGACAACAGTTACAATACAGTACTGTCCATCCATGTTATAGGTTACCCTTACTGCTGGTTGTCACCACCTGGTAAGTTTTGCTGGGCAGGAGACAGGAGCAGATAGCTTCTCCGTTCCATTGGATTGGCCTGAATTATTGTGGGAACACACTGGAATTGTGATGCCAAGAACATTCCTGGCATAGCAAGTGTGTGCGGTGCTCTTTAGGTTAAACACTTGTTGTCATAAATCCAGTTGTTCCTTGTAGATGCTGTCTTCCACATAAATTACTGTCCTTTAAGTAGGTTATCAAATATTGCTGTGAGAATTCAATAGAGGTAATCTGACACTGGACAAGATTGTTTTGAATAACATGTGCCTCAGTTAGGATGTACTTTCTCTGACCCCAAATTATGACTGATACTAACAAAAAAGTTGTCTATACAAATGGCAAATTACATACATACATAAAGTAGTATGCTGAGTTGATTAGACTCAAATGCAGTGGTGATGAATGGAACATCATAGTTCCAAAGTGATACAGAAACCTTCTCCCATTACATACACTACACATCTCATTGCATTTACTATACATTACATCACATTATTTTGCAGGAACCAATCCCTGTGCCACAGGTACTGTCTATGCACTAATGTGGTTCAATTTTCTCTTTACCTCATCTCTACATTCTTATTTTATCCCTCATTATCTAATTCATAGTAAATAGTTCCCACTGTGTTTTCTGTTTTGTCTTAGTTGGCTCAGACATTTTGTCATCTTAGCCTACTGTCTTCTTTACTTATTTAACACAAAAATCATGTTTTCAACCTAATAACTACTCCTATTTTCCAAAAAATGAGACCTCCCTCCATGTGTTAATTATTTATGGCAGGCCAGGCCCCCGCTACTTTCCCCTGCTTCTGCCTTTCTTTTTATATTAGCATTCATTTCATTTGCATTATATTCCTGTCTTTCTGTGCCTTCTTCTTCAAGTTTATTACTCACCAGCACATTTCCAAGACCACAGTGCTGGTAATCATTTGAACTACCATTAAAATTAAAGTCAAAGTTCAAACTAGGGGGTGCAAGCTCACCTCCGTTGGTACAGCCTAGCATGGTGTTTCCTTTGCCTGAACAATATCATCCCCAATTGCTCGTTGCCCATCTATTAGTTGGGCAATGGACACCAATTGCTCTATTTTCCTTTGTACCAAATTAGCGGTGTTGCTGGATAAGGGAAGTACAGGTGCAAAGCGATTGGTCACCAGAGATTCCCATTTGGTGACCTCTGTCACATTCTCCTTCATCTGCACACTTGGCCATAAGACATGGGTCCCAATCTGAGTTGGAGAGGTGAGGTTCAGACAAAATCCATCCAGGCTCCCCTAGCAGGGTATTGTCCCCACTGAAAAGATGTGGTATCCCAGAGCACATACTGTGTACCTGAGCTGTACCATCTCCTTCACTCTCTCTTTAATGACCTTAGTTGGGTCCAACCTTCCTCGCTTGTGGTCAGGTTCATTTGAACTGAGCACTAACAGAACCATTTATGTTTGATTTGATTACAGCAGACTGTGTTTAGTTCATGTCCTCCTTGTGTTGCCATCTTCACACTGGAATAATTGTTAATAGATCCCATTTTGTATTGTACCCATACTGTTAACATATACCAATACCAATTCTTTA
Organism: Sternotherus odoratus; assembly: GCA_032164245.1. Classification (NCBI taxonomy): domain Eukaryota; kingdom Metazoa; phylum Chordata; order Testudines; family Kinosternidae; genus Sternotherus; species Sternotherus odoratus. The sequence goes on from JAVMKO010000003.1 coordinate 23,402,149, forward strand.
GGATTCCCTGTCCATCTAGGAATAGCAATCATAATTGGCACAGTTGAATTATTAATTTCATTGGCATCCAAGGTCCAGGACCTTCTAGCCTCAAAAATTGCAAATTTTCTTTCCTAATATTATGAATTCTTTTCTAATGTGGTCCAGATAAGTGTGCTCTTTAACAACCTTGATTACACCCTTTCCTTTATTTCTTATATTCCCCCACACTCCCCCATTCATGCCCTGACCCCAAAATGTGGCTCCCCGGACCCCAAAATGTACTCACTCCCCTTGTCCTGCCCCAGTTATCCCCCCATCCCTACAGCCCTGGAAAAGTGGGGGGAGTGAAAGAGGAGTAGGAGGTGAGGCCTCGACTGAAAGAGGCAGAACAGGGGTTAAATGTGTAACCAGTTTGTTACCATATATGCTGCGGGCAATTGCCTGAGAAACATTATTATTATTATACAATGAATCAGTCTCAGTATTCAGATAAATTCACTAACTGATTAATATATTTTAAGATTTAATCCCTCAATGTCTGCAGAATTCTACAGGGAGATTCCAGCTCCCATGCCATCTAGTATGGTTGCCACAGTGACCCTTCTTGCTCTACAGCTTTTGTGGAGCACCTTTAAAAAAAAAAAAAAGTCTATGCTAGAGGTTTTAGTTAGGGCTGCATATTATTTATTATTCGTCACCAAAACAGTTGGGTTCCATTTACATCCATGTCCACCAACCATTCTGGGCCTACTACGGTGCAATTGTTTTGCATTAGAAAAATCCCAGTCTTGTTTATATGCCACAACACTCAGATCTTTTAAAGATGTCTTTCTAGAATGTATTAGACCCATAAACCCTGAAACCAGACAGTCCCTTCCCCAGTTGTCTGTTTTGGCTCACAGATACCATCCAAGCACAACCCTTGTAGTTCTCCAACTACTGCTGATACTACCCCAGTGTCCAAACAGGACAGATTTTTTTAGAAAGGTAGATTAGTTCTGTTTAGTTCCACATGGAGGTTTGTAGATAATTTTCCAATCCACTTTTATGGTGCAATTGAAGTCTGTTGTACTTCTGCAGTGGTCTTGAGACCTTAGAATCATCAGTTGGAGTGTTTCCAACTCCAGGTCCTTCGCATAAAGACAGTATTATGAATCTCCACCATATCATAGTTGCAAATCTGTAATACAAAAAGGGAAGAAACCATTTCTTGCTGCTTCTTTTACTTACTTTTGTGAGCTTTGAGTTGGCTTCCTTGAACCCAGCTTTTACTTCCCAGGTCTAGACAATCCAATACCAAGCACAGCCAGTACCACCTTGTCTTTGGGAAAGACCAGTAGGTCTTGGATCATGACTTTAGATCCCACTTGGTGCTCGATTAGGTCTCCTTTGGCATCAAACCATGCTTGGTCTTCTTTACTTCTGCCTCCTCAGTTGACACACTCTCCTTTCCTTGGTCTTATTACAAGTGGTTCCGCTCCCCCCAAATCTGAACCAGGTGAGTTACTCCCATAGCTCCCTGAATTTTCCCTTGCTTTGTCCCATCTGACAACTTCCCTGCCATAGTTATTGCTGCCATGCTGTCTAATAACATTTCCTTTACTCCCTGCTATAGTGGTTTTTACCATGTAGTATCTCCAGCCATCCTGTGAAAGGGGTACTACAAAAGACAGCTGTAGCGCGGGGGTCTGGAAGCCCTATTGGGAGTTTACCAGGTGATGCTGCTCATTGGGCTGGCCCCTGAACAGCTTTTCAACTTTTCACTTCTTCCTTTAGTTTTTCTTTTTCTTAGCTTGGTCTTCTGTGTTCCTGATCTCCCGTAATGTGCTCTGATAGCTCTTTTATCAATAGAGTGAAAATATTGTTTGCTACTTCTCCCTCCTGTGCACTTACTTTTCCTTTTATAACAGGCACAGGTCTAGGTCTCAGTTAAAGAAAACTGGCTCTCATTATACGGTGGTGATTGCAATGTGGTGGTCCCTGCCCATGGGCTGCTTGGTGGCTATTACTTTGGGTCATTCCACATGTCCCCATTCCATCTTCTCAGTTTGCTTTTTCCATCTCTGTCCCATCCTTCAAGCACTACGTAGGTACCTTAATCTTGTTGTTGCCCAACAAGATTTATAGTGGCGGATGACACTTCTCTTTTTTGCAAATTCTCAACAGCTGTTTCCAATTTTCCAATTCTCAACAGCTGTTCCTGTGCTTTCCAGTGCTCTGTTGCTTCTTCTGTTTGTTTCTGTTACGTGCCTCGTCAAGTTTGTGGTGTGTTGTCTAGGACACCTCACTGTTATGGTCATTAATTGCAATATTCTACATTTATTATTACTTTTAAAACCTTGATCTCTGCCATCACTTTACATTTTTTCCCACTATCCTTTTTGACCTCATGTGGACCTCCTTTTCTGGCTACCCAGTGCGTCCATACCTCATCAAACTCTATGGGGAGATTTAGGGAGAGGATTAAGGGATTTCCTAGCTCAGAGTTTTCTCTCATCACAGGTTGCTTGTCTCTTACTGATCAGTGGTCTTCTAGGTCAACAATGTAGAAAGGTGGAAAGTTGTTGTAACGCTATCAAAACTGCTAAGCTGTTACAGATGCTCAGTGTTTCTGTCCGTGATGCTCCGGTGTTGTTAGCGATAGCAGAGAGATATGGTATGGCGACAAAGACACTCGGCCAGGTTTATTTCCCTCAAGGCACAGTCCTAACGACTCACACAATTTGCACAAGTATATTAACACAGGTGTGCCTCCCCATGGCAAGGAGCGGCTCAGTCAGCAGCAGGAGTCTCTGCTGTCCCCTAAGCCACACAAAGTGGTACAGTGAGGTACCCTGATATTTATAGACCGAGACAAACAACTGGGATAAACAACTTATGTACCACCTTGTGTTATTCATGACATTTGTTTGTTACTTTCCCTTGTTCCTGCTATCTTGGACACAACATCCCTATTCGTTGTTCTGTCAAACCATCTTATCTTGTACTAGACTGGGGTGTATCTGTACTTCTAGAATATATTTAAATAGCTATCTAATGCCTACTACTTCAGAGTTAACAAAGTCCTGTGGCACCTTAAAGACTAACTATAAAGTTTTGAAGCATAAGCTTTCGTGGGCTAATACCCACTTCGTCGGATGCAAGCAGTGGAAGCACTTCTACTGCTTGCATCCGACGAAGTGGGTATTAGCCCACGAAAGCTTATGCTTCAAAACTTTATAGTTAGTCTTTAAGGTGCCACAGGACTTTGTTAACTCTGCTATTCCAGACTAACACGGCTACCTCTCTGATTCTCTACTACTTCAGAGTGTCTGTTTTAGCAACTCTGGTTGCAATTTTGCCAGGTTCACATACTGGACAGTGGACCTGCAAGCATCTGCTTTAATGAAGGGCATGACTTTGGTTCACAGCTCTGAGGTAGGCCTCAGGGCTTGCACCAGGCCTAGTACTCCAGGTTTTCTCTCTCTCTCTCCTACACTTTCGACTCAGACAGAGCTCTTCTTCAGGTCTGGGAAAGGTATTCCCATCATCACAGATAAATACAAGATGGAACAGATTGTTTAGCATAGGTAGTTAACTCATATACTAAGGACTGTTCAAAGTAGAGTGGCTTGTTAAACCTCTTTGAAAAGATGAGCCTGGGAGCTTAAATTCATAACTCTTATAGATTTATGGCTTATTGCAACAATCCGTAACCCACTAACCCATCATTTTGTCCTATGAATGGAGGGGGGTTAACAGGTGGTCCCTTAGAATATGTGCTAGCTACTTATGCTAAACAATCTGTTCCGCCTTGCATTTATCTGCGATGCTTGGAGAACCTTTCCCAGATTGGAAGAAGAGCTCCGTGAGGCTCGAAGTTTGTCTCTCTCACCTACACAAGTTCCCTTGTCCCTGTGACTTCGTGGTATGTCTGTTGTAGTGCTTTAGGAGTTCCCACTTGTTACTGCATTGGTGAAATCTAATGATAGAACATACAACCAGTTTGGGGTTTCTGCCCTGCTTTTTGACAATCTGACCTGAAGCTGGCACTCAGTCATGAGCCACTCCAGACAGTGTGAAACATGGGAGAGGGAACCAGGAGTTTTAATACTGGCTGCAATACCAGTTTACCTGGGCAAGTCACTTAACTCATCTGGTTCATTTTCTCCATCTGGGAAACTGTGATGTTTAACTATTTTTTACGAGTCTAGTGAGGATTGATTTATTATTTAATATGTGTAAAAAAACCTATAAAAGTGCTAAGTAGTATTATTAAGCCAGAAGGGTGAGTCAGTGAGCCATTTCCTATCTGAGCTTCCCTTCAGGGTATTGATGTTACGGCAGATTACAGAAACCGAATTCCTGCCTTATATTGTGCTCATTTGCCAGTGTAACTAAAGAACTGTTTGTGGGCATTATCGTGCCTAAAGGCTTATGATTATAGGAGGAACATGCATTCATAGATTCATAAAGCTATAGGGCCTTCACGGGCTGCTCCTATTAGCCTCTCTGGGAAACTGACAATTTGGCTCATAATATAGGAGGGAGAAAGGATGGTCAAGTGGTCAGGGCTCTAGCCTAAGACTGTAGACATTGCCTGCTCTTCTACAGACTTACTGTGTGGCCTTGGACAAGTCAGTTCCCTGCCCATGAAGTGGGAAAATATACTTCCCTACCTCCCGGTGGTGTTGTGGAGGTGCTCAAGTACTATGTTAATAAGCAAGTAACTAAGATATCTCAAATAGATTATGTTCACCAAGATTCTGATTCAACCAAGCTTCCTTATTCAACAAAGCACTTAAACATGTAGTTAAGTCCCACTGAAGTCTACATGGCTTAAATGCTTTGCTGGCTAATACAGGCCTACATGCTTTCTTGAACTGGGGTCGAAGGGCAGGGCTTGGTCCTAGCTTCCATTATTTCTTCAGCTGCTCATTGGCCTCTCCGATCATCTCTCGCACTCTGACAGCATGTCTTTTCACAGGGGGGGATGCTGTACAGTAGCCCCATCCTGCTCCTATTAAAAACTAAGGCATTTTTGCAACTGACTTACCAGAGAACTTGGATTACATTCTCTCATAGGCTTTTCAGAAGATAGAGTTGAGATTTCAATCCAAACCAGGAAACTATTTACTAGTAAAGAAATAAAATTAATAGAGATGCCAACCAATGTTCAAACTATGATGCCTAAATGAGACCAAATCTTCAGAGGCATGTAGAGGTTAAAAGCACAAAAGTAACTAGGTTACTAAGTTCCTATTTTTAAGAATGGAAGAGTCAGTGGGGAGTGAAGGGGGGGGGGGAGAGACATGATAAGAAAAACACCTTTATTCGCATAAAATCCCATTAAAAACTATTTTTAAAATGTTATAACATTACAATATATGCACAAAACAATATGAATAAAATAAAGCAAAACACATCTTAAGCGAACATTACACTTGGATCACTAAAGCATCATCATCACCAAGTTCACTCAGAATCTTGTTAATATACCGAGTCAACCAAAAAGTGTCCCGGTTACAAGTCAGTTTAGAAACAGTTTAATCAGTCTGCAGCTGGGCCACAGACAATCTGCAGAACAGCCATTCTGTTCCAGTGAGATTTCAAACTGCCTGGTTTTGTCTGACCCAGAGAAAAGTTTGCCAGGCAGGAAGTTGGCTGAATGAGAACTTTGTATCTCACTCCAAGAACAAATGGGCTGGGAGAAAACCCAGCCCCAAACAACTACAAAGGAAAAAACAAATAAACACGGGAATCAAACAGAGGCAATGTAGAAAAAAATGAGCCACCATCTCTGTAGCTTAACAGATGGGGCACCGCACAGACACCTAAGAGGTAATATGGGGCACAAAACAATTAGTTGCTATGATGCTATGCAGGAACCTCTATTGCAAGTCACTGGAGCGCTTAGAAAGAGGAGGTTTGTACAATGTCTTCTAAGCTGGAGACATACAGTCTCCCAGGAATGGGCATCCTCCAGGATGTATTGGGGAGGTTAGAGAAGATGGCATCATGCCGCACCTTGACACACATACCATAGAACGGCTTCTTGGTTGCAAAAAAAATTTAAAAATAAATCCACCAATCTGCCTAGTTGCACAAGTATATCGTTCACAGAAAGGGAGACAACTAGTGAGGGGAACACAGGATTGCCCCCAGAAGAACAATCCTTGCAAAACTTTCTGCAACTACTGAGCAACCCACTGAGGAAGAACCACATGGAATTCAGTGGGGACCTTATCCAAAAGAGACACACACCGGATTCTGGTCTGAACCGCAAGAGCTGTTGCCAACTTCCAGCTTGATCAACTAAGAGCAAGAAGGTGGGACAGCTTGATCAACCCAGCCTGTGTCAAAGCAGAAATTAGGCTACGGGAGGAGAGAGTTTTAGAAGAAAAAGTGAGTCTCTTCCAAGAGCTGTAAGCTGGGAAATGCCTGGTCCAGCCATGCACAATGCACCTGGCAGAAGTTGCCAGGCATTTAAAAGACCATTATAGAATGGAGGCAAATCTAGACTCTGTAATGGACCAGGTGCCAGCAAAACTCGATGAGCATCAAAGCCCCTCAACACCTTAATCTCAGAGGTGCCCCATTGCAATTGTTGGGGCAATAAAGGGGAGCCGTTACCATGCCAAGAGCCCAGTAAGACTGAATTGCTCTTGGCCCAGTAACTGCAGCAGAAGATGCCTGTTCATACACTTGTGCAAAGTGCTTGTACATCGCTATGAGATATGATAAAACCTGAGCTATCATCAGCATAGGCCGACAGACGAACCAGGAAAGCATCTGGCCCCCCAGCACAGAAAGGCCAGTCAGACGCCTTCCAAGGAGATGCAGAAATGCTCCAAACTGAGGGTATGTCTTCACTACAGCAATAGTTCGATTTCCTTTATTTCGATGTTGTGAACGCGACTGTATGCAGTCGATTTTGTGTGTCTTCACTAGGCACAGCAAAGCACAGCAAGTCGACAGTGTCTGTCCGCACAACTTTGCAAGCGTCGACATAGCGAGCGTTGCACTGTGGGTACCTATCCCACAGTTCCCTGATCCCCCAGTAGGCACCATTTCGAGTGCTGCACTATGGGTAGGCATTTCCAAATTTCGCGCCCTTTTTCCACGCCGCCGACCCCCATTACGAGCGGTGCACTGTGGGTAAGCATCCCATAATTCGCGCCCTTTCTCCGCGCCGTGCTAACGCCATAGCACTGCAAGCATGGAGCCCGCTGACACCACGGAAACAGTAATGGCCGTTGTGAGGACCTCGATCACGGTTGCTGAGTTCATGCTGCACCGTCTGCAGAGGAGGAATGCGATCCGGGGAGAACTGCGCTTTCTGGAACCCGACGACAGTGAGGAGGAGATGGACAAGGACGTGCACAGCGGGGACGACATGGACACTGACATTTTTGGAAGTAGGGCGACTGACAATCTGTCAAATTTGGTGGCAATGGGGCAGGCTCATGCCATCGAACGCCGATTCTGGGCCAGGGAAATAAGCACGGACTGGTGTGACCGCATAGTGCTGCGGGTCTGGGATGACTCCCAATGGCTCAGAAACTTCCGCATACGAAAGGGCACGTTCCTGGAACTTTGTGACTTGCTGTCCCCGGCCCTCCGGCGCAGGAATACCAAAATGAGAGCGGCCCTTACAGTTGAGAAGCGAGTGGCGATAGCCCTCTGGAAGCTTGCAACGCCAGACAGCTACCGGTCAGTGGCGAATCAGTTTGGGGTGGGTAGGTCTACAGTGGGCTTTGCTGTGATGCAAGTAAGCAGGGCAATGGTCGAGCGGCTGCTACACCGGGTTATAAACCTCGGAAACCTGCAAGCCACAATAGATGGCTTTGCCGCCATGGGATTCCCTAACTGTGGTGGGGCTATAGATGGGACTCATATCCCTATCCTGGCACCGGACCACGAGGCCGCTGAGTACAGAAACCGGAAGGGATATTACTCAATGGTCATGCAAGCAGTGGTTGACCACAAGGGACGTTTCACCGACCTGTACGTGGGGTGGCCGGGAAAGCTTCATGACGCTCGAGTGTTCAGGAACTCTCGGATTTTTCGGCAGCTGCAGCAAGGCACTTTCTTCCCTGACCAGAAAATTTCAGTGGGGGGGGGGGGTCGAAATGCCGATCATTATCATTGGGGACCCAGCCTACCCCCTAATGCCCTGGCTTATGAAGCCCTACACAGGACCCCTGGACAGGGGTCAGGAGCTGTTCAACTACAGGCTGAGCAAGTGCAGAATGGCCGTAGAGTGTGCATTTGGCCGTCTGAAGGGGAGATGGCGTCCCTTACTGATTCGCTCAGACATCAGCGAGAGAAATATCCCCATTGTTATTGCTGCTTGCTCTGTGCTCCACAATATCTGTGAGAACAAGGGGGAAACGTTTATGGCGGGCTGGGAGGCAGAGGCAAATTTACTTTCTGCTACTTATGAGCCGCCAAACAGCAGGGAAAGTAGAAGAGCACACCGTGAGGCCCTGCACCTCAGGGATGCCTTGAAAGACAGTTTTATGAGTGCCCGAGATGGCGTTTGAGAATCTGCTCCCTTGCTGTGCTCTAAGCCTGCTGCCCTTGAACCCTCTTTCCCTCCCCCCTCCCCATGATTTCCCTCCCCCCTCCCCATGCTTGCAGAGGAAATAAAATCACTGTTTGAAAAATCATGCTTCCTTTATTGGTTCATCGGAAATACAAATACAGGGGATCACTGTCCTGGTATCCTGGAGGGAAACCGGCAGTCGCAGTGGGGGAGGAGCGGACAGAGGAGGGGTGGTCAAGACACAGCAGCTTTTAAAAGTTTTCCGAGAACGTCAGCCTGCTGCTGCTGCTGCTTCTGCTGGCTTGTGGGGTCGAGTGGAGTGGCCCACGGAGCTTGCCCCCCCGTGTTCTCACCCCGCGTCTGGGTGGGGAACCTATGGGAGTTGGGGAGGGGGAGAGGTGGTTACACAGGGGCTGCAGAGGTGGTCTTTGGGCATGCTGCAGCTCCACCAGAGATCGCAGCATGTCGCTCTGGTCCTCCATTATGCGGAGCAAAGCATCCATGCGTCTTTCCTCACGCTCTTCCCTCTTTTCTGCAGCGGCTCTCGATTCCTCCATGCGTCTTTCCTCACGCTCTTCCCTCTTTTCTGCAGCGGCTTTCGATTCCTGCCTCTCTCGATTCCTTGACTCTCTCTCTCGATCCCTTGCCTGTATCTCTCGATCCCTTGCCTCTATCATTCTTTCCCTCCACTCTGTCTGGCGGGCTGCCTCAGCGCGCGAGTTCTCCGTGAGTTCACTGAACATCTCATCGCGCGTTCGCGTTTTCTTTTTACCCTTTCTTATCTGCGGTGCATGGCGAGAGGAGCAGGCCGGGGGATTCTGAGATAATTGTTCATCTGTGGGCGAATGTGGGCAAAGAAAGTTTGAAAGTTATGAGACAGATACATTCAAGGTTAGGAGGCAGATGCAGTCTCGGACGGTACACAATGGGAGTACTATGCCATTTGCAACCTCAGTATTCAGAGGCCTGATATGATTTCTGCACAAGGTCATGTTCTACACCTAAAAGTGACTGACTAGCTCACAGAAAAGTCAGAGCATCTCAGACACATATGCGTGCCTCAGCCCAACACGGCTTATGAAATCACCGTGCAGCCGGCCATGGTAAGTTAAAAGAGGCGCTTGCATATTGTAGAGTAACCCCGCCCCCTTCCCCCCACCGCGTGGCTCCCACTGAAACTGCAAACTGCAAAGCAAATGCCAAAAAATCTCTTGCTAAGGGCTAAGGTCTTTTGGGGGCTCTTCAGACCGCTTGCGGACTGTTCAGATTCCCTGCTAGCTACTACCGCTACGGGCTTGGGTGGCGGGGGGGTTTGTTCGCGTTGGATCTGAAGCGGAAGCAACCGCTTGCAGACTGCTCTGGTTCCCTGCTAGCTACCGCCACGGGCTGGGGTGTGTGTGTGGTGGTTCGCATTGGATCTGAAGCGGAAGCAACCGCTTGCAGACTGCTCTGGTTCCCTGCTAGCTACCGCTACGGGCTGGGGGGGTGGGGGCGGTCAGCGTTCGGGGGGAGTGCGGTTGGTCGGTCCTCAGCAGAAAAGAGTACTTTGCAGCTGGGAATCTTTATCTCCCTACTAATTGCAGTCCGTATTTCTAACAGGCAACCATGAATGACATCACTTTGCTGAGAATTTCTCGGAGAGATAGAGAGCACATGCTCCTTGACTCCAAGCAAAGTCCTGGTCCATACGCCGCAATGCTAGCCTGCTCAATGATACCACACAACTTACTACTTTTGTGGCGTGGGATGGTCTCCTATCACGGGGGACCACATAAGGCGGCTCTCCCCAGAAATCTGCTGCGGAAGATTCATCGCTACCTCCTGGATAGCTTCATTGAAATGTCCGCGGAGGACTTCCGGTCAATCCCGGAGTATATTGACAAACTCTTTGAGTAGAAATTGACTAGCAAGGAAAGCACACTAACTCCTTAGGGCAAGTTACTCATTAATAAATGCTTCCTTTACAAAATCACGCGTCATGTAATCCCTTAAAAAAGAAACACTTACCCCCCTGGGAGGCTTGGGAGGGTGCTGGCTCCAGGGTGATAAACAGCTCCTGGCTCTCTGGGAACACGGGTTCTCCGCTGGGCTCCTGCTGCTCCGTGAGATTTTCCTCTTCTTCATGGTCGTCCTCCTCGGAATCAGTCTCCTCCCTGACGATTATCCCATCGGTGGAGTCCACGCAGACCGGCGCGATGGTGGTGGGGGCGCCCCCCATTATCTGATTTAGTTCATTGTAGAACCTGCATGTCCGTGGCGCGCCCCCTGATCGTCCATTTGCCTCCTTGGCTTTCTGGAACGATTGCCTCAGCTCCTTAATTTTCACGCAGCACTGTGTGGTGTCCCTGTTGTGGCCCCTTTCTAGCATGGCCTTGGAGACTCTTCCATAGGTGTTGGCATTCCGTTAGTTGTTTCGTAGTTCCAACATCACGGATTCCTCTCCCCAGATAGCGATGAGATCCAGCACCTCACGAGTGGACCATGCTGGAGCTCTTTTCCTCTGGCTGGTCTCCAGGGAAGATGAGCTCAGCATGGAGTCTTGTGATGCTGAGCTCTGCATGGCGGCTAGTGCTGCTGATTGCTCTGAATGGCGACTGAGCTGTTCAGGTGAGCTGGCCACGCTGACCAAACAGGAAATGGTATTCAAATGTTCCCGGGTCTTATCTACCTGGCCAGAGCAGCGAGTTCAGAGTGCAGTCCAGAGCGGTCACAGTGGAGCAGTGAGGCAGTCCAGAGCAGTCAGAATGGAGCATTGTGGGACAGCCTCTGGAGGCTATTAATGTCGGTTCCGTCTTCACTAGCCCACAGTCGAGCTTGGAATGTCGAAATTAGCCTTACTTCTCTCGTCAGGCAGGAGTTCCAAATTCGATCTTGAGGGCTGTTTACATCGAAGTTAAGAGCATGCATGTGAAGACAGGTACACGTTTAATTCGACCTAACGTCATTAACATCGAATTAAAGTGGTAGTGAAGACAGGCCCTATGACCATACAGAGGGGTAGCCATGTTACTCTGGATCAGCAAAAGCGACAAAGAGTCTTGTAGCACCTTATAGACTAACAGATCTTAGGGATCATAAGCTTTCGTGGGCTAAGACCCACTTCATCAGATGAAGTGGGTCTTAGCCCATGGAAGCTTATAATTCCTAAGATCTGTTAGTCTATAAGGTGCTACAAGACTCTAAGACTATACGGTATTCCAGACAGAGGACATCCCTGACAAATGCCTCTGAAAACTGGGAAACAGTGGATAAAACTGTTAATCTTTAGGATGCTAAAAATGATATGGTCTAATAAAGAAATACATGGTGAGAACACTAGCTTAATCCTAGACGCTTCTAATGTTTTTGAAAGGTAACTATGGTTAATTCTATCAAAGGCCCATTGAAGTAAGTCCCTCATCCTGATTGCAAAGTTTATCAACAGTAAAAACATGATGATTTTTTAAAATATTTATCAAAAATACAGCAGTGAGGAATACAATATGTTTGATTAGGGTGTATCGGCAAGTCCAGACAGTCCTTCATCAGGTTAGCTAAGACCCTGGATAAAATCTTATAGTTAGAATAGAGAAGAGAAATAGGTCTCCAGTTCTGTAAATCACAGAGGTCCCTATTTTTGTGCAGCCATGTGATCACAGGCCTGTGGCAAATGAGGCTCAGTTCTTTCTCACAATCAAGATGATAATGGCTACAATCACAGGAGTGGCTAAAGTTGATGCATCTTCATTTGGACTACCTGGAAGGAGCAATTAAATGACTCTCTGATAGCTGGAAGCAATAGAAGCCGTTCCTCCCCCTTGCCTTCCCCCCTCCCCCTAAGGGCCTGAGCAGAAGTTAAGCATGGGGGCTGAGGGGCGTCCCTGGGAAGTGATTACAAACACAGGGATTAGGGGATTGATTGTAGTTCTGTGTGTCGTGTGTGACTGGCAGAAAGCCAGTAGAAATCAAGAGAGAAGCATCGGACAGCAGACCTGGACTTCTGAACGAGGAAACTGCATTTTGTTTGTTTCTGCTGCATTTAGGGAATTGTATGTACATTCTTTGTAAATGAATAGGATTTAACTGAAGAAACTGGCTCTTGTAATCAATTTTTCCTTCTAACAGAAACAACTCGGCAAGCCCTCCAAATATTGGCTAACTGCTTGGCTCAAAAGGGCAACAGTACAATAGGATCCTTTGGCTGGAAGTTAGACTAGATCAGGGGTCGGCAACCTTTGAGAAGTGGTGTGCCAAGTCTTCATTCATTTAAGGTTTTGCGTGCCAATAATACATTTTACATTTTCAGGGACTGGCGGAGGGAATCCCAGACCAGCAATACAGGGGACAGATAGAACTGCAGACGGAACCCCAGACCGGCAGCATGGGGAGCAGATGGACCCCCAGACCGGCAGCACGGGGGCAGATGGACCCCCAGACTGGCAGCAGGCTGAGCAGCTCAACCTACTGCTGGTCTGGGGTTCTGGCCGCCGGCCCAACTAAGTCTGTTGCCAGCCTGGGGTTCTGTCCATCCAGGGCAGCAGTGGGTTGAGGGGGGGGGGGGGTAGACCCTGGCTGGCAGCAGAGTGTCACTAGAAATTAGCTCGCGTGCCACCTTTGGCATGCGTGCTGCAGGTTGCTGCCCCCTGGACTAGATGATTGCTGTCAGGTGTTTCCCATCTTCCACAGCTACCACTCTATGAATATTTAAACCCTGATTTGAAAGGGCTCTCCCTAATAAAAGTTCCAGGTAAACTGCAGGTTCAAAACTCAGATATCCAAACACTTAGCTTTGTTTTATTTGGTGAAAAATTAATATGATACACCCTTTTGCTAGTCCCCATGGTTGGACAGCTATATTAATATAGAGCTACATTTATAAACCGGTTGAATAACTAGTTGATGACATTTGAAGGAGGTAACGGAACACTGAAAGTAAATAGAATTAGATCATAGATTAATTTACTGAACCTCTTATGGATGCAGGCTTATAATAGATATTTTGAAATATTTTCCCGCTGTCTGGGAGCTGATGTCTGCACTGTAATGCAGCACTGGAATTAGTCATTTAGTTTTTCAAAGTCATCAACTACCCATGTGGCATTTCTAAAACTCAATTGACACCCTTCTAATCCAGATAGAGACTGAACTCCAGCAAAAAGGCTGACAGACACAAGATAATACGGAGTTACATAACACACGTCAGTAAATGGTGAGTCATTGATTACACCGCGTTGCAGACTAAGTCACAGCAGTGACTCACCAAGCCCCACCCTTATTCAGATTTTATACACTCCTGCCTGTTGATTCATAATTTACATTCTGCTTTGTTCTCCCCTTCTGTCAAGCAGAGTGTTCAAAGTAAAGGTCAGTCAATTATACCAAGTACATCAGATCATCTTAAGAGGCAAAATCTTAACCCATCTCACTCCAGTTTACCAAGCTGCCCTGTCAGCTTCTAGAGGCCACTCTGGTGGACTAACTCTGCTCCTGCTGAAGTGAATGGCAAAATACCCATGAACTTCAATGAGAGCCGGAAAGCTCACTCTGTATTGTTAACCCTCGCCAGAGCACCTGGAGCCTGGGATAGGCATGTTTGAAGATCAAAAGAAGTAAAGTAGACAAATATATTTTCTTTTTCCAAGCCATTTCCTTTTTGTTCTGTTGCCTAGTTGCCTGAAGATCCAGGCCTGGGAAAAGAGAAATGGAAGAGCACATATGTGTCCATAAGGAAACCGTAGTACTCTTAACTGTGTAATGTTAAAGTGAAGTTCTTCGCTGAAACACACTCTACAAACATCATTGGAGGGTTCCAGGAGGAAGCAGCAAATTTTCTAGGTATACAAGTAATGAATGAACTAGAAGAGACTCTCCCTTCCCCATAGCTTTTGCCTCTGCTGTGCTCCCAGGAGTATAAAATAGCAACAACTTATTTGTCAGGAAAATCAGCAGAGGTGTGTCTAAATACACCGGGGGGGATCCTGGCCCCACTCAAGCCAATGGCAGAACTCCCGGTGACTTCAGTGGGGTCAGGATTTCATCCAGGAAGCAAACCCATGGAGTCAGAAGGTGCCATTTTTACAGTTGCTGCTCAGAGAAGAGCTTCACTTTAAAGCTGAAGGCTCAGTGTCTGTGGCCCACTGTTTCTCTTCACCACTCACTAAAAAGGGTGGAGGGGAGCAAATCAATGGAAAAAACACACAAAGGGAAAAGGCAACTACCCTCTCCTGCTTGCCTTTCTCTAACCTACTTTGGGGGGGAGCGGGAAGGGGGTTGACATTTGTTTAACATTTGAAAAATGCTTTGGGATCATCAAATAAAAGTTATACTGTGATAGCCCATTGTTCCAAGCACTGTATGCTCTGTTTATTCATTCCAATGCATGGTGATTTTGGCCATAAAATGCAATCTGATTGTCTCAGGAGGCTTTCAGCCAGTGATTACTACCCAATAAATGTGGAAGTTGGAATGACAAAGCCTGTTCACCAGGCAGATCACCATGCCACATCCAAATGTGCTTTGTCAAACAGTCCTCATTACAAAATCCCAAATTCTTACAATCACAAATATTTAATTAAATCCTTATGGTGAGGCTGTCCTGTTCCTCTCTTTGCTTTCTTCTTTCACCTCAGCAACAGCAGACTGAGCAATGCTGTGTAACAGAAAGCTGCTGCTGTCCTGCAGTCACTCACCAGCTCAGGAGCAGGGCTCAGGAAGAATGTCTTGCTTTGGTTACTCCTTGAGCCCTGGCTGTGGCTTCCCTTTTTCAGCCTTGCTCGGGCTGCTGCTGAGTTGCTGGGGGGCAGGCGTCAAGTGTTTGGGCCACATCAACACTGCAACCATACATCAGTATAACTACGTTGCTCAGGGGTATGAAAAATCCACCCCCCGAGCGATGCAGTTATGCGGACCTAAACTCCTAGTATAGACAGTGCTAAGAGCTTCTCCCATCGACATAGCTACCACCTCTCACAGAGGTGCATTAACAATGTTGGCATAGGACTTGGAGCATCCTCATGAAATGGCTACCATGCCGCAGTAGTGCCATTGCTGCAGCTTTGTAAGTGTAGACCTGCCCTGAATGTCTGAGTCCTAGCTCACAGCAGAGATGCTGAGGGGTGGATAGCAGAGAAAATGAGGGACAGGGCTTTTCAATAGCAGGGATTTAAACACTGGGAGATAGATCCGCAGATGATGTAAAGAGGAGCTATGATGATTTCTGCTGTTCTTCATTAGCCATAAGCAGCGTTTCAGTGTGTCTAGTACTGTCTCGTTGTTCAGTTGTGGTTAGACTGTGCAGTTACCATTCAAAAAGTATTGTCAAATGGCTGAAATTCACCCTTTTCTTGAGGGCCTGATGCATCAATTATGTTCCACTTCAGGCCTCAGAACTGGCCGCAGGAGGAAGAATTGAAGCTTGTGTTGGCCCTCTGCAACGGAATGAATTTTACACTGCATTTTGGTCTTTATTATTTAATATTCATTTGCATTTAATTGTGTTTTATTTTATATGCCATTTTACTTTATGACTATTCTCCTGGGTGGATTAATCTGTGATTAATGTGTTAGATTTTAAAGGCTTCCTCCCCTCCCACCCCATTAAATGATTTAATAAGCTCAATAAGAAATGCAAGCTTGTTTTATGCAGACTGTCTACTCACACCTTGGGTGTGTTGAGGCACAAAGTGCACACCCAAGTTGTGTACATGCACACATACTGGACTGTCCTGTTGCCTGTCCTTTCACCTCCCCAGACTCACTGAGGTCATTACGCTTTGCAAGTGGTGAAATCTAGACTGAACTCAGAGAAAGCTATTTATTGTGAGCAGAGCAGAAGCTAACTAGTTTAGGTCAGTTAAACTGGATTTTTGCCGGTTTCAAGTGGTCAGTTATAATCCTAGGATCTTGAGCTGTTGTAGGCCCTGAAGAAGTGTAAGACAGTTGGATGCAGCTGCTGTTTTTAGTGCACTTTGTTTTTATCATGTTTGAGCTCTGTGCTAAACCAAGTAATTGGTTTCTATAGTAGAAAGCTAGTACCACTCACCCATTATTGCTGATTAATCCTACAACAACACACTGAGAGACACTAATGTTAATATTAATGGGGTTCTGTCAGTTGTGCTCTTCCCCACACCCTAGTACAGAGGAAAGTAACTCTTATGCAGTGTGGAGGAGTCTCTGTGATGCAGGGCTCCTGTAGTGTTTCTTATTCCACCACCCCCTGGTGTATAGGGCATTCTCCGGACATCCCTACACTGGGGCAATTTCCAGCTGCCATAGGGATGATAACTGGGTGTAAATTAAAACAGCCCTGAGACTGCTCTAATCTATTCTGGGGGCTGGCCCGGTTCCTGGTTTATTTGTAAAACCCCTTTGTCCCTCTCCTTATGGGTGATGAGAAGCTTAGATGCAGACCAGGATTGGAACTACTGATTTCATTTGCTCTTCATTTCACCTTCTCTTACTCTGCTGCACATGTTCTTCTACTACCTGGCCCTTTTATACTTCCCAGTTGTGTGGTCCTCTTTTTATGCATATATCTTCCTGCTCTCTGCCTTCCCTTCTTCTCCAGCCATGCTGTGCTGAATCCTCCCCTCCCCTACATACTGCCCCACCTCATTGTTACTTTCTCCCTTGGACATTTCTATCCCACTGGCAGCTCTCATCCCTGAGGGGGCCCTTCCGTTTCCTCTCAGATAGCAGTGCATGATAATAGAAGCAGATATGTTGGCTCTACCCTTTTCGTTTGCCACTTCTTTTACAAGCCTCCTCCAGGTGGTTCATTGTAATGCAGTACCCTGGTTTGGGAATGGCTGCCTTAGAGTATTAAAATGGAAATAACTTTTAGAATCTAATTCATGTTTCACCAGATCTGGTGTATGCTTAGTTCTTGCATTCCCCTTCACCAGGCAGTGAAATTACACCACTGTATTTCTAGTCAGTGTTGTGTGCCTTGTACTAGCACATGGTTGCAAGGTTTGAGTTGCAAACCCTGCTAGGAGCTATTTAAATTAAGAAAAATGTTTTGATTGAACAATTATTTCAGACTAATTCTGAAAACATTTCTATTAGTGTAAGCTTTGTTAAATAAGCCTTGTTAAATATTTAGACAAAGCAAAGCTGAGATCTGCTTAACCTATCTAGTGCTTTCAGCTAAGAACCTCAAAAAAGTTAGTTTGCAAGCATTAAACCTTACCACAGCCCTCTAAGGTAGCAAGATATTATTGCCATTTTATAGATGGGGGACACGCAGCACAGGGAAGTTAAATGACTTGTTCAGGGTCGCAGAACAAGTAGTAGCAGAGGTAGGAATAGACCCACAGAATTTCAGTTCACTATTTATTTGCTTTAATAGGTAGTTGTCATCGTACAGATTATATAGTATATTATACTGATGCTATTATATTAAGAAATGATATCGCTCAACCATATGGATTACCCATGAATAATGACAATAAAAACACAGAAAGGACCCACTGAAATACAAGATCAACTTTACCATTGGATCATATATTGAGTGTGAGAAAATTACTATTTTGTGAGGTTGACAGTGCTTACTGTCTTGCATTCTCTTGAGTCAGCCAAGTGAAGAGATAGTGAGAACATGAAGGAAAAGAATAAAAGGTTAAATAATTTTTGCATTCACTTTAAAAATGTATGCGCATAAAGAAAAAAAATCCTACTGTCCACCAAAGGGTAATTCATACATGTGAAAACACAAGAGCCTAGAAAGCTGCTGACAGATGCAGAACATAACCACTGCAGCATGATCTCATTCTAATAAGACCGATATTTCCTCCCTGGGAGAGCACCATTCCTCATGGTACTAACAGGAGTTCTGCACAGACATTCAGAAGAAACAACACAGGCCTGATTCTAATCTTCCGAACGTGTGCAGGGCCCTGATCCCACAAACACCTATGTACAGGCACAAACACCTTCAAGCACGTGTGTTAAGCATAAGTGTTTGCAGGATTACAGCCCAAATCGGGAATAACTGTACTGATGGCAATAGAGTTAAATTGGAAGAGAAGGGTGTAAGTTTGACCAGACTCCAGCTATATACTACTAACAATGTGTCAGCTGTGTGAGTTTTGGCTGATTCTTATCTTGCTTACTCAGGGCTGGTGACAGAAATTTGGGGGCCCCCTACTTTGATAGTTTGGGGGCCCCCAGCCCAGCCGGGGCCCTCCCCAGCCCAGCTGACAGCGGATGGGGGCCCCCCCAACCCAGCCGGGCCCCCCCCAGCCCAGCCGACAGCGGCTGGGCCTCACCCAGCCCAGCCCAGCCGGCGCTCCCCCCCCCCTCCCCCGGGCAGCGAGAGCTGCGTGAGCCGCCCTTTCTCCCCCCCCCCCCGTCCCCCTGGACAGCGCTGCTGCCGCCGGCCGGGCTCACAGCTCCTGCTGGGGCCAGGCTCGCTTGTCCGGGGGAGAGCCGCACCGCCTCCCCGCCCCTTCCCCGCTCTCCAGGCCCGGCGACAAGGGGGGACGACAACGGGTACAGCTGTGTACCGGGGCCCCCCTAAAGTCGGGGGGCCCGGTACAGCTGTACCCGTAGTACCCCCCTGTCACCGGCCCTGTGCTTACTCCAGTTTTATACCTGTGTGACTCCACTGAGTTAAGTGTGGATTTGTGAGGGGGTGTATAAACCCCACACTGGGACAGAAGGGGTTAAGGACCAGTTCTGGGCCTAGGTGGTTCCACTCTGCTGCACCTGCAGAGTCTGTTCCAGATGAGGAGGAGCTTAAAAGAGAGAGCCAGACAGCTCAAAAGGGAGGTGAGTAATTGAGGTCTATGAGACTATCTAATTTTGTGGCCATTATGACAGCTGAATTGGCAGGCATGCTGTTGGCACTGGCCTGGATAAGATGAGCTACAGCTCTTATCCTATCTGATTTTTTTTATTGAGTATAATGGTGATCAGAAAGGGAACCTCAGAAAGCAGGAATGACTTAATCAATAAAATATTATTGTTAACTATGGAGATAGTACAATTATATAGCGTGGATGCTGGTGCATGTTGGGATACCTGGCAATGAAATGGCAGATAAAGCAGTGAAAAATCCCTTAAAAATGAGGTGGATATAAGGATCCATCTGAGTACACAGGACTTCAAAAATTTGATAAAGAGAAAACCTAAGAAGGAATGGCAAGAAACATGGACCAAAAAGAAAAACGGACGAAAGTTCTATGAACTATATCCTAAACTTGAGAATAATATTCTGCTTCAGAGCTACGACAGAAGAGACACATTACCATATTTAGAGTGTTAACAGGTCACTGTGGCTGGAATGGCAATTTATATCTACTAAATATGCACACAGACAAGTGGAGAACAACATGAAAAGTTAAAGAAACCATTGAACGTCTGCTATGGTGATTCAGGGACTCATATGGAAAGAAAGATTCTTTATGAAGAACTGAAACCACCTGAAGGAAAGGATTGGTGAGAGATCTGGGAAAGTGGGACAACATTAAAAAAAGCCTAGTTCTTGAACTGGCCCTCTGCAGGTAAGTGACTCTCACCCCAGCCATGTACAGGATTTGGTGATAGTGACATGATTGGAACCTTACAGAAGTTAGATCCATAACAATGCCAAGGGTAAAACAAAATCTTTGTAATATTTCAGGCTGCATGTTGCAGATTCAGCCATCATTGCCTTGGGCTCGCACTTGGAAGGGTATCTTCACCGCCACAAGGGCTAGAAACATTTTAAAATTAAAGCTTTTAAAACAAATTAAATGGCAACTCTCTTTGAATCAATGTATCCATTTTCTCTCCTCCACTCTGTAGGTTCCAATAATAGTAGGTGGGAGGGTCCAAGAGCAGTAAGGAGCCAGTGAGGCAACCAGAAGGCTTTGTCGTGGTCTCTGTAGAATGCCTGAGGTAATTTTGGATGGGTGACAGGATTGCTCTGTTCTGTATATATGTACACCATATATAGTCCAAACTTCCTGGAGTTAGGAACAGAAAAAATGTCATACTGGATCAGACCAACTACCATGTAGTCCTGTATCCTGTCTCTGATAGAAGCCAGGAGATACTCACACTGAACAACCTGGGGTTAATGAGCTAATGTGGGTGCAGGTATTTCTGCCCTGTTACACCTGTGTGAAATGTCAGGATTGGAGGGAGGAGCTTAAGAGACAGAGCTCCAGCTCAATTAATGGCAGGAGGTTGGCTAGACTGGCTGTTGACTGCTTTCTGACTCCAAATGAAGTCACTCTGGAAGCTGATGAAGAGCCTATTAGACAGGGAGAATGGATACAAAGCAGGAGGGAGTAAAAAAAAGAGTAGAAGCAGAATCAGATGATGATGACATTAGCAAAAAAGCAAAGCTGAGGAAGGAAATAAATCAAAGTGTCATAACTTTAATATTACTAGCCAAAGAAATAAGATTGGTTGATGTTAACCCTGTGAAAGTAGCAGACTGGGTTAAAAAAGGCACAGGGGATATAATAAGAGCCAGGAGGTTGCAAGATGGGGATCGTTTAATTGAATGTAAAAACAAAGAGCAGACTCATAACCTGCTAAAAGCTAAAACACTAAGAAAAGTTAAAATAAGTTGCCAGCTACCAAAGAATTGGACTGAAATGAAGGAGGTAATATATGGAGTGCCATTAGAACTGACCAATGATGAGATAAGAGAAAGCATAGGAGAAGCTAAAATGTCATTAAGTAAATTACGTTAATGAAGAGACAAAAGCAGGCTATCAACAGCAGTACTGATTACATTTAAGGGAAGACACTAAGATTTCAGATATTCAGAATCAAGACATATATCCCCCACTCCTCTAAGGTGTTATAAGTGCCAATGGTATGGGCAGGTGGCAAATATTCCCCAAAGGGAAAACAAGATGTGGTAAATGTGATTGGGGGAGCATTCCTATGAAAATTGTATAGAATGGGCAGAGGTGAAGCATAGTAACTATGGTAGTAATCACAGTCTGGCAGATAGAGGGAGTATTGAAGGAAGACAAACTAAAGAGATACAAAAGACCAAAATTATTAATAACATATCTTATGTGTAAGGTCCTACCAAATTCATGGTCCATTTTGATCAAATTCTTGGTCATAGGATTTTAAAAATCGTAAATTTCATGATTTCTGCTATTTAAATCTGAAATTTCATGGCATTGTAATTGTAGGGGTCCTGACCTAAAAAGGAGTTGGGTGGGTGAGTGGGTGGGGGGGTCTCAAGGTTATTGTAGGAGGGTTGAGGAGAGTTGGGAAAATTATGTTGAATATATAAAAATTTAAAAAGGGTTCATCACAGGGAAGTGTTATCAGCCCAGTCTTATTTAATATTATGATAAATGATCTTCTAAAATGAATAAGTGCTGGGGAAGGTGTAATTCTGTTTGCAGATGATTGTGCTCTGTGGGTTGGGAACAGGAATACTGAGGTGGCAAAAAAGAGAATCAACAAAGTGTTGCAAGGTATCGTTAACTAGCAAAAGGCAAGAGGTTTCAAATTCTCCATTGCTAAAACCAAAGAAGTGATCTTTTCAAAAAGGGAAGTTACAAAGGAATATAAATTGTATCTATATGGAGAACAAATAGATATTGTTAAAAGGTTTAAATTCCTAGTAGTAATACTTGATACTAAATTGCTTTTGAAGGCTCAATGACATGAGTACTTTTTCATTGCATGCAATCTTACCTTTCCCTGGGAAGGGCAAGGTAAGATATCGACTGCCAACTAGACATGGAGCCATTGATCACTACCCGTTGAGCCCGAAGATCCATCCAGCTTTCTGTCCACCTTATAGTCCATTCATCCAGCCCATACTTCTTTAACTTGCTGGCAAGAATACTGTGGGAGTCCTGTTGCCCATTCCCAGCTTCTGTCAGAGAAGCTAGGGACACGTTGCTAAGTGGAGCCAATTATGTTAAATATATACAGATAGGTCTAAATAAGAAAAAACAGGAAGAGTAGAAATGGCATATTTTATACCAAAATTTGGAATTAGTACATCTAAAAGAATATCAAGTTTTGTAGCTGTCATGATAACTGAACTAGTAGGAGTAATGCTAGCATTAAATTGGATCTAGGATGTCTGACCACCACCCACGGTCATTTCTTCAGAACCAATCTCAACTCTTCTATTAATTTGAAAATGTGTCTCAGTAAGTAAAAGTGATTTAATCAATGGAATTACTCTAATAACAGAGTTAGTACAGATGGGGATACATGGTGCATTAGTTTGGATCCCAGGGCATTTTGGGACAAGGAACCAAACTGAGGGCAAAGCCAATAAAAATGCTGTAAGAAGTGGAAGGATTAACATAGAAATAACCTTGAGTAAACAGGAACTCAAAAGCCTAGTACAGAAAACATTAAAAGAGGAATGGCAAAAGAATGTTGATTTAAAAAATAAAAATATTATTTTGAATTGTGCCCCTGAGTTGAGGATAACAACATACTTCAGGGCCTGGATTGGAAAAATGAAGTGATTTTGTTTAGAGTATTAACTGGCCATTGTGGCTTAAACAAAAATCTTATTTGAATAACTAGACACAAAGATGGACTGTGTGTGCTCTGTAAGGTGGAAAAAACAATTGATCACATTTTATGGGTATGTAATGGCTTGATAAAGGGGAAAACTTTCTGAGGAATTCAGCTATCTTAATGTAACAAAAGTTACATTGTGTTATTTAGTAAAAGTAGCAGGGAAATGAGCCATTATTAAAAAGGTGGTGTTATATTACCTGAAAGACACAGGGCAGAGCGAGAGAATATGTTGACAGTTTGGATCCCAGAAACTGTCTTGGGGCTGCCAACTGATGTGCCAAGACTACTTCTGCCCTTGCCTTTCCTGCCAGCTTGGGACTCCAGAATTCTGCCTGGTTTGAGTCAGACATGCTTGCCAGCTACAAACACAGACCCAGATCTGAACCACATCCCACAAATTGCAGGCTTCACTGAAAGCCGCTTTAAAAGTGTTCCGGTCTTTAACACTCAGATGCCCAACTCCCAATGGGATCCAAACCCCAAATATATCCATTTTACCCTGTATAAAGCTTTATAGTTATAAAGCTTATAATCATAAATTGCTCTCTATAACACTGATAGAGGTATGCACAGCTCTTCGCTCCCCCTCTCCCCAGTATTAATACATACTCTGGGTTAAATAATAAGTAAAAAGTGATTTTATTAAATACAGAAAGTAGGATTTAAGTGGTTCCAAGTAGTAACAGACAGAACAAAGTGAATTATGAAGCAAAATAAAATAGAACATGCAAGGCTATGCCTAATACAGTAAGAAAATTGAATACAGATAAAATCTCACCCTCAGT
The DNA here is from genome assembly GCA_032164245.1 of Sternotherus odoratus. Lineage (NCBI taxonomy): Eukaryota > Metazoa > Chordata > Testudines > Kinosternidae > Sternotherus > Sternotherus odoratus. The sequence continues at coordinate 23,425,933 of JAVMKO010000003.1, forward strand.
GGTGTTCCAGTAAACATCCTTTTACAGACTAGTCTCCTAGTCTTAGTTTAGCAATCACTCACACCCCCGGTGTTAATGTCCTTTGTTCTGGTTTCTTTCAGGTATCCTTGGGGGAGGAGAGGCTATCTCTTGAACCAGCTGAAAACAAAATGGAGGGGTGTCCCAGGGGTTTAAATAGACTTTCTCTTGTGGGTGGACACCCCTCCCTTCTCCTGTATAGAATCCCAGCTACAAGATGGAGTTTTGGAATCACATTGGTAAGTCACGTGTCCTTGCATAACTCAGAACTTACAGGTAGCAGCCATTGTTCTCATGCTACCTTGAATGTCCTCAAGTAGACTTTTTATGTGGACTGGAGTCTTCCAAGATCCATTGTTCATTAAGTGTTTCTTGTTGGGCATTTAATTTACACATTCCTTTCTCAAGAAGCTGACCAAATGCTTTTCTATGGCTATGTAAAATCAAGCAAGTACACAGCCAATATTCATATGCTATGCCTGGCCACAAGGATGCAGTAGTGGTGAGTCAACCCCTTCATAGGCCAGCCCAAGATGCTTAAGAGAAAGGTGTAAGCACTGCAATTGTAGTGGAACCTGCCCCCCACTCACTTCTCTTCCTTGCATCTCATATTTAGAGATTGATTCAAGTCCTGAAGCATGACGTTTAACATCATTTCTAAAATTTTTGTTGTCCTTAATCATAATTCTGAATATTATTGATATCTGTATAAATATCCAATCCCTTTTTAAATCTTGTTAAGTTCTTGGCCTCAATGAGTTCTACAGTTTTATCACATGCTGTGTGTAAAAGTGTCTGCTGTATAAGTTTTGAAATTGAGTCTGGATTTATAGGCAATGTTATGGTGGAGGTTGGGTGCACCCTCATTGAAGTTGGTGGGTCTGATAGCTGTCTTTTATTCAGGATAAATATAAGAAGCAGTTAAGCTCCTTTTCTGAAGTAAGTTAGCTGAAACATTAGGATCCATCACCCAAAACATGGGCCACATGCAAGGTCGGGCAGAAGCAGAGCTACATGGGGAGAGGGCTTTTGCTGGTATTTAATCAAAGAAATACCTGCCTCCCTCATCCATTTTTCCTCCTGATAGAAACAACCCACTAAACCCTGAATATTGGGTAACTGTGCAGGTCAGAAGGGGTAACTGTATAACAATCAGCAATAACAAATCAAGTTTAATCTTTTCCCTCAAGCTTGACGTTTTCTAAGGTCTTACCTGCAGGATGTCCTCCCAGTTTAGATCTCTCCCCTTTCCGAGTGACAGGCTAGAACTAACAAAATCCACTTGTCAGCATGGGTCAGAAGAAATCGCTATGGATGCAGGCCTCCAGCACTTATTTTTAGAGTGACTCAACAGAAGAGTTCTACATTTTTATGCCAAGTCTTGATAGGCCCCATTCTGTTACAAAGACCTCCATTCAAATGCTTTAGATTACCAAACATTGTTTTGGGGGTTTTCCAATTTTCAGATTTTCCTCACACAATCACTGATGTAACCAGGAAGTTTTCCATATACAATTACTTTCCCTCAGGACAAAATGGAAACTAATATTGAGCAATATCTTGATTTCACAATCAAACTGGTGAGGCCATCTATTTTGTGCCTTAATTGTAGCACTTTCATTTGGGTTGCAATGCTGAATTTTCTCTTGTTTTTCAGTGTAGGTCAAATGATTATTCATTATTTTTACAGTGCCCAGAAGTGTTGTACAAGCTCTACCAAAGCATATCAAAAGGCACGGGCCCAGATTTAGGTGATTAACTCCCATAAACTTCAGTGGGCAGTAGGTGGTAAATATAATTGTAAGGATTGTTGGTGCATACTAAAAAGTCTCTAGTGTGCTTTCACATGAAAGCCCACTAAGGAACTTTTAGTGCATACCATCAGGGTCTATGCAGACCAATTAACATGCAACACATCAGTATGCTTTAGAAATCACACCCCAGTAGAGCACATTACCCCCCCCCCCTGTATAGACATACCCTAAAGTCCTGATTCTGTGATTGACTCTGCCTGTCACTGGTCTCAGATGGTTCACTGAACTCAGTGGGTATTTGCATAGAGGCAAGGATATGCCCAGGCACAGTCAGCTGCACATTTTTTAGATTTGATGCAATGACAGGGGGACAAACAGGGTGTGTAGGGGAGAAGAGCTAAAGAAGGGCACGTTTAATATTGCGATTACATGGTGACTCCACTTTGAAATAAGCCCATAGTAAGACTCTGTCACAGAATGAACTCCCATTTTGCTATTGGAATGGCAGTAAGTTTTAAGGAAGGCTTACGGGCCTGATCCCAAGCCTATGGAAGTCAATGGAAAGACTCCCATTGACTTCAGTGGGTCTTGGATCAGACCCTATTGCCCAATTCAGGAAAGAATTTAAGCATATGTTCAGGACCCTTGAAGCTTATGTTTGAGTCCAATTGACTTCAAGTTAAATATGTGCTTGAGTGCTTCCCTATACTGGGGCTAAAATGAGAAGAGGATGGTGTTTGGCAAGTGGGGATTGGTGGGATGGGGGGGGGAGGAGGGGAAAAGGGGAATCCATGTATAGGAGTAGCCTGGAAGGGGTTGTCAAGGCTGGTATCCTTGGCAGCCTGGAAGAAGTGAGGGACGGGGCACAGCCTGATAGGAGACAAGGTTAGAGATACAGGCCAGGGCAGAGCCTTGAAGCAATAACATCAAGTGTGAATTGACATGCTGTGTAATGGAGAGCCTGATAAAATCTCATGCTTAAATAAATTCCCCATTTGGAAATGTATTAGTAAAGATTTTGAGCATGGTATCTAGACCATGAGTTCACCTAAGTAAGGAATGATAAATGCTTCAACAAAGAAATACCCCAGCAGTAAGGAATGTGATTCTGTCACAAACCCACACCAAGCCATCTCTGCAAATGCTGGGTTATGGGCACTGGTGTGTTTGAATCAGTATTTATTGTCCACATAAGTCAGGGACACTCTATCCTTTTTTAAGAGCAGCCTCATCTCTAGCTAGTCTGGACAACAGTAACAGGAGTGGAAATTCTTTTGTACAGATGGTTATCGGCTAATCTTCATACATGAGGATGAGGCAGGTCATATAATCAACTTCAGGGAGGAAGCTTCTAATTAGATCATGAACAGATCTGAGCTCTTATAAATTAAGCCAGCTACTCTAAGTAGACATAACACTGTCTCAGAGATCACATCATTTGAGGGCACATTACAAGGTTCCCCCAAACAGAGGTCTTGCCTGTTTCCCTCTGCCATACTGCTGCAGCTGGGAAAGGCTGAGGTGCTGGAGCTGAATAGTCCTTGGTTTAAAAGAAAGGAGATTGGTAATAGAGGATTCTTTGTGAGGGGCTTTCAGATTTAGAATCAACTGCCTCCCTGCCCCCCGGCCTTGGTCCAAATCAGCCTGGGTCTGCTACATTATGCAGCATGCCCTGGAGAATCATCTATTTCCTCAGGCTTTTGGCAGAGGAGGCCTTAATAGACATTGGAGGCTGGAGTGAGAGGTGTCTGAGTCTTTTGTAAGGGGAGGGAGGGTTAGCTGCTCCTTTTCTTATTTGTCTGTAACTGTTGTCAAAGGCATCTCGAGGTGCCTTTCTGTTACGTTTGATGAAACATTAATACAGTATTTTGGTTTAGTTACAAGTTTATTATTCACTATTTGTATTACCATAGCAGCGCCAAGGAGCCCCCGCCATGTATCAGCACTCCATTGTACTGGGTGCTGTACAAACACAGAACAAAAGGAGCCCCCAAGAGCCGAATTATTCCTGGTTCTGATACTTTACATGGTGGGGGTCATTTAAATCCATAGAGCTTAGGAAATCGCCACCCAAATGAATTATTTAACTCTGGAGTTCCCACTGTGTAGGGAAGAACAGAATGATAATGTCAGCCTTCCTATTTAGCTGTTCTCCCAGGAGATAAATGTTTACTCTCTTTAACTGATCTTTCCTCTGACAATCCCTAGGACTGGGAGCAATGTCAATAATGTACCTTTTTTAAAAAAATAGAATAAGGTGGAAGGGATGAGAATGGAGAATGCTAGGAGCTTCTTGGACAGAAGGATGCACCAATGTAACCCACATGCTTGCATTGCAGCACTTAGTCATGTAAATAAGGGAAGAAACAGTTGGGAGGTTGCTTAGGTCTTATTTTTGTTTTGGGGGACTCTGTGTGCCTGCAGATTTGCCAGAACTGAGCTCTGGTGGACAAGCCAGAAACACCCCAGAAATTGGGTGAGGTGGGAATTAGACATATTCCTTAGCTGTTTGAAACTCCTTGGGTGATTTCCATTGTGGGCAAGCAGCCTGGCAAGCTATAACTAGAGTCATGCTCTGAGAGTGAAACCAAGGCGAACTCAAGGGGTAGGACTTTGTTTGGTCAGAAAATGCCAATTCACTGGACTGAAATGTTGTGTCGAATCTGTTACAGATTCAACTAAACTTTCACTGAAATACAGGCAGGTTTCCTGAAATCAGAATGAAAGCAAATTAAAAAATTCTGACAATCCAAAACCCACAAATTTTAGCCAACTATAGTCTGCTGTAAGGTTTGTGTTACAAGAACTTTCTCAGCCTATCAGATTTAGACTCACGCATCCCACTGGAAAAGAGGAGGTCTAAAATTGCTGCAGACTGTGCAAACCACAGACTCTTGTTGCAGAGACTCAAAAGGCGAATCATAGAATATCAGGGTTGGAAGAGACCTCAGGAGATCATCTAGTTCAAACCCCCTGCTCAAAGCAGGACTAACCCCAACTAAATCAAACTAGCCATGGCTTTGTCAAGCTGGGCCTTAAAAACCTCTAAGGAAGGAAATTCCATCACCTCCCTAGGTAACCCATTCCAGTGCTTCACTACTCTCCCATGAAATAGTGTTTCCTAATATTGAACCTAGACCTCCCGCACTGCAACTTGAGACAATTGCTTCTTGTTCTGTCATCTACCATCACTGAAAACAGCCTAGCTCCATCTTTGGAACCCCCTTTCAGGTAGCTGAAGACTGCTATCAAATCCCCCCTCACTCTTCTCTTCTGCAGACTAAATAAGCCCAGTTCCCTCAGACTCTCCTCATAAGTCATGTGCCCCAGCCACCTAATCATTTTCGTTGCTTCCGCTGGACTCTCTCCAATTTGTCCACATCCTTTCTGCAGTGGGGGGGACCAAAACTGGATGCAATGCTCCAGGTGTGACCTCACCAGTGCCAATAGAGGGGAATGATCATGTCTCCCCCTCAGCTTAGTGTGCTGGGGACACAGCAGAGAGGTGAGCTGAGGTACAGGAAGGGGAAAGACGTATACCACCTAACATTAGCATATTGATTTCCCCAAACCTGTTACACCAGCCAGAGCCTCCTGGTTGAGGGGAGAGCAGGAGGTAGGTTGAAGTAACTGGTGACCACTAAATAATTTTTTCACAGTCTCTACAAATATGGCTGATATCCATCCTAGGGGTGGGCGAGATGACACATAATCTCTGTTTCAGTTAGCAAAGGTTTTGGGGATCAGAGGTGCCATATAAATACAAACTATTACATGGATGTGTGTCTGCACCAGCTCATTTGACAAAGGCCACTAGTCATCAGATGTGAGTGGCCTGATCTAAAGCCCACTGAAGTCAATGATGGTCTTTCCACGGGCTTCTCTGGGCTTTGGATCAGGCCCTAACTTGAGCAGGATCCAGTCCAGGTACCTAGGGGTAAGAGGCTCTATATCTCATTACTAATCTCCTGAACCATCCTGTCTCCCCAACAGATCGCCTGGGAAAAAAATAAACTTGTCCTCAATCTGACTCAACTGGCAACATCCTGATTAAAGTGCCAAAAAGCCCTGAGTGTTTGATGTGACTCGGGTCTCTACAGCCCCTTAGCCACAATACCGCTACCATAGCAATTGCTGCAGAATATGATTTACATCCATCCTGGAGGTTCCTGCAAGTTTATGGGAAAGTGACATCCTATTCAAAGGTCTTGGAAGGAAGAAGTGCTTATATTGCTGATGGCTATGTAAGTTCATGTGTCTTATAAATCTGATGCTGAAGGGTATCTTGTGTCAAAATCAGAGGGTGCCGCACACAAGCTGAATTCTCTCTGCTGACATGACGCAAACCCTAAATCTTATTTTGATGCAGACAGCTAGCGAGAACACAACTTCCCTGCACTCTTATCCTCCTACTAGTAGTTCTGAAGTGGAGACTCTGAGTCACGACACATGAGAACACGCCTACACCACAGCCCATGTCCTTATTAGTGCTGCCATCAGCTTGAGGGACAGATCAAAGGTGTAACCTGATCCTCTCTCTGGCAGAGGACTGGGGTTTTAGCATCTTTGTTGACTTTGTTTTTACACGTATCCGCATATGTGTGGGCCAGCTTGCTGTGTGTGTTGTGCCACCCGCCTCCCCCACAAGTTGCTGCCTCTGTCCCACCTCACCCATGCTATTCAATTTGGCCTTTATGGAGGAACCACAGAGATGCTTCCAAAGGGTTGGTTGAAGGAAAAATGAGGCAGCACTGACTCTTCTGTGCTTCCTCCAGCCAGATACACCATTTCTCTTTCCTTCTACCTCGGTGGCTGAAGAGAATGATAGAGGTCTGAGTAATTACGGTGGAAAATCTGTTGGTGAGCTGATTGCCCCTGAAATCTTAGCTCCTTCTCCTATGACCTTCAAACCATAGAGCTATACTTGGAATGGTACAGAGGGGCCCAGCACTGGCCCCAGGTACTGAGAGGAATGTCACCTTCAATACGTAGGCTGTCAAAGATGAAGAGCTAGATTCTTACTATGTGCCTGCAGAAGGGAGGAAAAGAGTAATTACTCATCCTTAAAGCCCACGGCGGGCTACCCAGACCTTGGGTCTAGGTATGAAGGAGAAAGCAGGACGGCTTTCCTGCTTTCCTGGTGGAGCAGATGGGCAGAGAGTGGGTGAGGAAATTAGTGGAGCCCAACCCATTGGTCAGTGCACCAAGGGGAGTGGTTTATTAGTACAGGTTTATACCAGCAGGAAATTACTACCCCTGGCATTCCCCTCAGGAGCAAGGAGGAAGCAGGGGATGGAAACTGTGACTCAGACAGGTGTCTCTGAGGCACAATGCCTCCAGGGAATGACTACTCCTGGGTTGATGCAGCTTACACATCACCCTTAGCTCAGAGCGGAGTCTAAAATCAGGATCTAGCTTGAACAGGACATGAAATAACAATCAAATTACGATGAATTGCAATAAAAGCCATTTCTTGTCTGGTGTTTTGATTCAGAGCTGTAATTTGTGGCATTCTAAGTCTTCTAAATGGCCTCCTCTCTTAAGAAAGTAACTAAAACCCAGGGGCTAGGAACTATGAAGATAGCTCTACATGCTAATGTCAAGATGTCTACTCCTTGCAAGTATATCCTTATATCCTATACTCCTAATGCCAGTATATCCTTTTTGAGATGAGGAGACCACATCTGTATGCAGTATTCAATACAGTCTAAATACATGCAACAGCCAAGGGTGAAAAAAGCACTATCTCCTTTTTACATGTGGGGAACTGAGGCACAGACCAATTGAGTGACTCACCTAGGGTCACCCAGGAAATCTGTGGCAGAGTTGGGAATTGTATCAGATCTCCTGAGTCCCAGACTAGTGTCTTAGTCCTAAAAGCATCTTTCTGAAACTAGCAATTTGAGCTGACTCATGGTCCCTGCCATGATGATGATAAACTCAGTCTCCTCTTAATTAGGATCCAGACAATAAGCCAACAAGGTATCCCAATTAAGAATACTCTATTTATTATAGTAACAGGGCTGTAGGGATCAATTAGTTAATGATTGTTTCTTGTTTTGCAGTGATGAAATTATCAAGGATAAGTAGTATAGTATTGTATATAAATAAGGTACATTGACTTCCAGGGTTTGATTATGATCACACACTTGAAAACTTGCCAACTTTTCCTTTGCTAATTAGATACCTTAGTATTTTCAGCCTTCCCTTGTATTCCCCCATTCTTACGGATGTTGAGGTAAAGTTATTCAATGTAATTATCAAAGACAATTGGTAAGACTAGATGACCTCCTGAGGTCCCTTCCAACCCTGATACTCTATGAATAGTAACCATTGTACATGAGTGTAAATCTCTTGCTTCTAAGGGATCATACCTTTGTCACAAAATGTAATTTAACCCATTGTTATGAAGGTAGATGAGAATCACGCTGAAAATCTTTACAGCCTGATTCTGCTATCTTTATTCACATGGAATAGTACATTACTCCACAAACATCCCTATTGATTTGAACAGGGCTAGTAAATTATTATTCAAATTGAGTCAGGGTTTTAGAATTGGGCCCTAAATGGTTCTAGCATATATTTCAAAAGCCATTTAATTTTTTACTCAGATGCTCTTTTATATGAAAGAGTACAAAAATGATATACAATGGAATAAACTGAAACACAAAAAAAGATATTCTATTCTAACCCATCAGTTTATCATTATGATGTTCTACAGACCCAAATACATATGAAAAGAACCCCTAGGCAGCAGTCTTTGTTGTAAATTATTCTGTTAACAGTGCTTTGAATACAGTCCCAAACTTAAGCTGACACTGCAGGAGAAAGGCTTTGAGTTTTGATCTATGCAAACTAACCTATTGAAGCAAGCAGTGGGAAAGGATTATTCTGTATAAGCAGCTTCATTTGTATTGTTAAACCATATCAGCAAAATAATCTAGTTGCTATTATTTCCTAGACTCCTTACATGTGTGAGGGTAAAATCCCTCAACCTGATTCAAAGTATGATATTTGATTTCTTAATGTGATACGATAAAGCCTTCAGTTTATCTTTAATGACTCCTTTACCTGTAGAACATTTTGTTTTGGTGTTTTCTCTCCTACAGTTTTTCAGAACTTGGTAGAATTATAGGGTGAGATCAATACAAAGATGTGTGTGTGTTCGTCCGTCAATTCGATGAGGACCACTCAGTCATACAAAGATACAGCTCTGTGCAAAGGATGATGTGTAAACTGCTTCACCTCAGGAGTAGCTGTGGGAGGCACTGGAATTCAGAGACATGCTTCTAAGTTCCTCTTCCTCTCCTGCTATGTTCTTGCTTTTGGGATGTGTCCTAATTTATTACAACCTCTGCACCAACTCAGCTAGGCTGGCCACAAGTAGGAAGCTGCAGTCAAGGCTCTACCCATTCCTAGGCCATTTCCTGGCCACCTGCTCTGGACAGGTACCCTTGATTACTGCTATATATCCAGATCCAAAGTCTGTCTGGTCACATAAGAGTGTAAAGGAGAGTCTTACTGCCCTGTGTGTTTGTCTAGTGTGAGTCACAATCTAGCCCATCACGATTTTTCTTTAATTAATATATATTAGCATGAATGCATGATTGTCTCTTGAATTAAACTGCATCGCAATGTAGTTACTTTTCTGTTTAGAAACCTCCTATGGGCCTTTTAAAAGTTCTGGCCATGTGAGTGCCAGTATTTAAAAATATATCTGTGACAATTATTTCTTTGGGGGAAAAAAAAGTAATGGAGGGGAAAACCACATTAAAAATCTCCAAGTTAGGCTAACTGTACTGCATAGGCCTAGGGCATTAAATAGAATAACTTGACCATGTTGCCACTCCTCAGGGTTCTAAAATATTAGGAAACATTGGAAATACTGGGCTTATTCTCACTGGAAAAGAGGCGAGGTAATGGAAGTGACCTAATAGAAGTTTTCATGATTAAGGAAATGATATTTGGCCTGCATGGGAGCTTTGCCTGAGTAAGGACTGCAGGATGCAGCTCACTCAGTAGAGACTCATATTGGTAGGAGGTTAAAAGGCTAGAAGACAGAAGATAAAAAATGAGGGAACTCTTGAATAAATAAGAAAATCAGGCAGAATTCATTCACACCAAAGCTGATAAGTATATGGAAAAGGTGACTGAAAATAGAAATGAATTCAAGAGAGATTTGCGTTCATGTCTAGGGAATGGGAGACTTAAGGAGCAGGATAGAAGAGCGCAGTGTTGGGATTAAGGTAAACTAAAAATAGGCAAGTATATTGCACTGGGCAGTCTTTTTCTGTTTCCGAAATTCCTCTTGTCCTTATGGCCTATGGGCACGCTGTGCACTGTTATTGTCACTGTTAGCACTGGTTGGTCTGCTCCAAGCCTTAATGGCCCAGGAAGGTTATGGGTCTATTATGGGAGGGGATGGGTGAGGTTCTTTGGCCCGTGATGTTCCGGAGGCCAGACCAGATGATCATGATGGTTCCTTCTCACTGTAAAGTTTATGAATACAATGCTGGATCCTTTCTCTAGTCTACCCACAGTGACAGGCTCCAGTAGTGCGGGGGAGGGGCGGAGGGCCAACTGCCGTCCCTTTCCCCACTGTCTCTGTCCTGTCCTGCCAGAGCCTCTCCCCCCTGCTCAATTCTTTCACTGCAGTGGGGAATGACTCCAGCAGCCTTGAGTGTGTAAAGTGCATACCGTAGGCTTCAGGCATATAGGGCACTCTACTCTGCTCTACTCACCTAAGCAGTGCCTCACTATTTACACTGCTATTTATACACACGTTAGCTGTGTCAAACTCTATAGGCCACCACAAGTGTAGACTTACCCTGGGTCTCCTCTATCTTTATTTGTCACCATGGTGCTGACAAAATTATGTAGAAGCTGAAAAGGCCTCCTTATCTTAAAATGTTTTATCCAATTTGCCTCAACATTTCAAAAAGATCCTGAGGACGGGATCTTGCATGTGAAATTTTAGCGTGTATTGGTTTAGTGTTGGTAAGGTTAGTGGACAATTACAATGAGACTTATAATGGAAAGCTAGTTGCTAACTGTCTCTCCGTAATAGACGGCACAAGAGTATTGTGAGGATTGATTAATTAATTCATGTTTGTTAAGTACTTGAGAACCTATGATGAAAGTTTCCTTAGAAATGCAAATATTATCATTATAAATTCTTTACGAGCTCAGATGTTTTGTCTTAGAGGCACAGTCTCATCCTGAGGTGTGTATTTATGTATGTAAATCTCTGAACATTATGATGAAAATATACCTCAAAGTGCCTGACTCTTGTGAGCTGTCATTCCGCCCACCAAACTCCCTTTGACTGCAGTCAGTTCTGCACATGGGACAGTTGTAGGACTGGGCACTGGGTTTGTGAAATGCAAAGACCCTGTATGCCTACTGACATCTTTTATTTTCACCTCATACAAATTTTGCCATTGCTCATATTTTAGTCTGTCTTACTAACAGAGGAGATGAGATCAGGCCACAAAATTCAGATCTGGATTTTGACCATCCCTAAGCTCATGGTATCCAGGGTTTTGGTTCAACTGGTGATAAAACTACCTTTGACTTAAATGGAGCTAGAATTTCACCCATAAACTAGTCACAACATTTGAATCCATATCCTGGTTTAAAATGTGAACAGGTCCCCAAGTGCAATGCATTCAGCTCTGGGAATTTGCTTCGGGCCCATCTCCAGTTAATATTGGATGAATGTAAAACAGGGAATGAATTGGGCTTTTGGATATTGTTTAGTTAAAGCCCCTTATAGAAAATTGTAATTGACATGCCTCATTGTTTGAAAATGATTTTACATGTTTTATGAGTGAGTATCATTTGGTGATTTCAGTTATTTATTCTTCTTTAGACTAATTTTTTTGCTTTTTAAAGGGCTAATTCTGCCCTTATGTTCTGCCCATTAACTCTGCTGGGGCTGGTGAACTCTGTGCAGTTAAGTGAGGGCTGTTTGTGGAGAGGGAGGTGAGCTGCTCCACAGAGGTTACTCCAGCTTAATAACACCCATCTCCACATTTGGGCCCCAAGGCATCATAATGGTTATTTAGGTCTGATAGCTTTAGCTTTACCTATCCTGAGTAATTCCTTACTCTGCGTGAACCACTATTGAATCATTGCAGTTACCTTTGGAGTAAGGTGCTACTCAGCATACAGGCATACTCAGACTCTGACCATCATTATTGTGTGATAAAAGCATTGCATATCAGATGCCACTCACCCCAACTGACTACTGTTACTGTCTACCAGAAGTATGGTCTGTCTACTATCGGTCTGAGCATAGCAGTGATGTGCTGGCAGAATTTTCATTCAGACATTTTTATCTCTGTTCCTGATATAGGCACATTCCTCTGTCCATACATATAAAATAATCCCTCAATTCCATACTCTTTCCCCTTGGTCAAATGCATTAGTTCCATACTACATCCTGAGCCTTGGATTTCAAACTGATGGTATCACTTTAGTTAACCGGGCCTTTGACATCAGTGGGAATTTTGTCATTGATTTCAATGGGACCAAGATGAGGTCCATTGTTTGTCAGGATTTGAAGCACTATAAAAAGCCTTAGCATTATTATTATAGTAGTACAGGAGCCAAATCTTGAGGTTCAGAGTGCCTCCTGTGAGGTTCTGAGTTCCTGTAACACCTAACCAAACAAAGGCTGAGGGGAGATCTGATTGCTCTCTATAAATACATCAGAGGGATAAAATACCAGGAAGGGAGATGAGTTATTTAAGTTTAAGTGCAAGTGTTGACAGAAGAACAAATAGATATAAACTGGCCATCCGCAAGTTTAGGTTTGAAATTAAATGACGGTTTCTAACCATCAGAGGAGTGAAGTTCTGGAACAGCTTTCCAAGAGGAGCAGTGAAACCTAACTGACTTCAAGACTGAGATCAGTAAATTGGAGGGGATGATACGATGGGACTACCTATGATGGCATGCAGGGCGATCCATCAGTGACTGCCAATAGCAAAGAACCCCCACTGCTGGAGTTGGGACACTAGATGGAGAGAGCTCTGAGTTACTACAGAGAATTCTTTCCCAGTTATCTGCCTGATGAGTTGCTGACATGTCTCACTGATCCCCATATTTTGGGTCAAGAAGAAATTTTCTCCCAGGTCAGATTGGCAGAGACCCTGGGGGCTTTTGGTGCTCCTCTGAAGCATGGGTCATGAATAACTTACGGGTTTAAATTAGAGTAGAACTTCAGAGTTACAAACTGACCAGTGTGACACTCTGTACCTTTTGTTTTTTTACAAGGTAAGGAAACTGTTTCTGTGCTTGTTTCATTTAAATGAAGATTGTTAAAAAGTATTTTTCTTCTACTTAGTAAAGTTTCAAAGTTGTATTAAGTTAATGATCCACTGTAAACTTTTGAAAGAACAACCATAATGTTTTGTTCAGTTACGAACATTTCAGTTACAAACAACCTCCATTCCTGAGGTGTTTGTAATGTTGAAGTTCGACTGTAGTGTAAATGGTGAATTCTCTTTGACTTGAAGTATTTAAACCATGATTTGAGGACTTCAGTAACTCAGCCAGAGGTTAGGAGTCTGTTACAGGAGTGGGTGGGTGAAGTTCTGTGGCCTGCAACATGCAGGATGTCAGACTAGATGACCACGATGGTCCCTGCTGACCTTAAAGTCTATGAGTCTATTGAGTTCAATACTCCAGATCTGACAGAATCAGGTCCATTATAGTTACACATTTATGATGGTGTTAATCTATATATATAAAAGTCAAATGGTGTATGTATGTACAGTAAAACCTCCATTTAACGGACTAATTCGGGCGAGGGGGTGTCCGTTAAATCAAAAAGTCCGTTATTTAATAATAAAAAAAAATGAGCTGTCAGAGCAGCAGCCCGCCTGCCACGGGGTCAGGGCGACAGCTCCGCAGCCCACCCGCTGCTGGGACCCGGGCGGCAGCCGGGAACTGTCAGCCAGCCCGCCTGGATCCCGGCTGGTGGGACCCGGGCGGCAGCTGGGAGCCGACAGCCAGCCCGCCCGCTGCCAGACTGCCAGAAATGGATCAGGAATGCATCAGACTTGCTCAGAAATTTTGTCCGTTGCATCCGAAGTCTGTTAAATCGAGGTCCGTTAAATCGAGGGTTTACTGTATGTACGTTCCCTTACTCCTTCCACACCGTTTGAGCTAGAGACTTGAAATTTGGTACAGTTATAGGTCTTAGGGTCCTAATCAGGGTAAGAGTTGAAAATTTTTCAAATCTCACCTCTGACACCCCCCAGGGGTGAAATTATTTAAAGGCCAATCACATCAGCTGGGCAGCTGCTGTTCTCTGTGACAGTTATGATGTCATAATACCCCCTCCAATGGACCCCGCACTCGCTCAGCTCTCTGCCCCCTCCCCCCTCCAACAGACCCCACACTCGCTCAGTTCTCTGCCCCTCCCCACCTCCGACGGACCCGAGTTGGGTTTGGTCAGAGGGTAAGTGAGGTAGGGGTGTCGGGTTTGGTTGGGGGGTGAGGTGGGGGTGTCGGGTTTGGTCTAGGGATAAGTGAGCTGGGGGTGTTGGGTTTGGTCTGGGGGGGTGGGAAGGTGTCGGGGTGGGTGAGGGGTGAGGGGTGGGTGTTGGGGTTGGTCAGGGGGTGTTGGGTTTGGGGGGGGGGTAAGGTGGGGGTGTTGGGTTTGGTTGGGAGGGTGAGGAGGGGGGTCGGGGTTGGTCGAGGGGTAAGTGAGGTGTGGGTGTTGGGTTTGTTTGTGGTGGTAGGTAGGGGTGTCGGGTTTGGTTGGGGGGGAAGTGAGGTGGGTGTGTCAGGTTTGGTCTACGGGGGGTGAGGTGTGGGGGTTGGTCAGGGGGTGTTGGGGTTGGTAGGGGGGTGACGTGGGGATGTTGGGTTTGGGTGGGGGGGGTGAAAATGTGAGTCGGGGTTGGTCGAGGGGTAAGTGAGGTGGGGGTGTCGGGTTTGGTTGGGGGGGTGAGGTGTGGGTGTCAGGTTTGCTCTCTGCCCCCTCCCCCCTCCAACGGACACTGCACTCGCTCAGCTCTCTGCCCCCTCCCCACCTCCGACGGACCCGAGCAACACCGGGTATTTTTGGTAGTTTAATTTAATAGGGGTATTTTATCTATGTACGTGAGTGAGTGAAAAACAAATCTTTCTTCAATGGCATGAAATTGTTGCTGTATCAAGACAAAACCTTTTGCTGACCCCTGGTACCCATCAGTGAATGATGCAATTTGAATGTTTTAGAACAGCACTTGCTAACACGGACAAGATAAAAAATAAAACTGCACTGCTGCTATTGAACTTTAAGTAAAAGTTTCCAGTTACATCAAAAGTCTCTCTGATACTTGATCTCCCTCCGACTTCCTGCCATTGACAGCAGTTATGTCAGTTTGTGTGGCGGTGCTGTTCCTGGTGGGATCCAACTGTGAGTGTCAGATCAGGACAGATTGCTTCCAAAGGGGCAACTACAGCCCAAAGCTGGGGGTTTTCCACACTAAGGCAAACCAAACCAGCCAAACAGAAAAGACTTTGGTTTCGCCCCACTGGCTAACCACAAGTCACACAAGCAATTCCCTTAGACACTCCAGCTTCCCAGTATCACCACCACCAGCCACCTGTCCTGGGGATCAATGGCTATGAAAACCAATACCCCAAATAAAGAAAATGGTTCTCCCCAATTCCAAAGAATCAGGCCCCAGACCCAGATCAATATACAAATCAGATCTTCCCACAAATCACGCTGTTGCCAATCCTTTAGAATCTAAAATCTAAAGGTTTATTATGCAAGGAAAAAGGTATAGGTGAGGGTTAGGAGTGGTTAAAAGAAATCAATTACATGCAGTAATGGCACATCTCTTGGTTCAGGCTTGCAGCAAAGGTAGAATAACTGCAGGTTTAAATCAAAGTCTTTAGAAAGCATCCCATTTAGGGATGGGTCAGAACCTTAGTCCAGAGTCCACCTGTGTGGCAAAGTCCATTCAGAGCTGGAAGCAAGACAGGCTGGAGGTAGAAGACAAACATTTATAGTTTTTTTCCAGGTGCAAACACCTCTTTGTTCCTGCTGTGAAAAGTCCAGCCCCATGGAGTCCCGGAGTCACATGGGCAGATCACATGACCATGCATGACTCATCATTTGCAGGCAGAAGCCATTATGCACAGGCTCCCTTGCAGGGTCTCTGTAGACTTCTTGTCTGGATTGGGGCATCCCAAGCTCCCAGAGTCCATTGTGTTGCTGATTGCTCTTAATGGTCCATCAAGCCCCGAGCAGAGCTGACGCCCAGTATTCTGGAATGTCCCCCTGGCAGCACAATATTTGGAAAGACAGACAGTCCAGAGCCAATATTCATAACTTCAACTACCAAATTGATACACACATACCAATGCCATATTCATAATCAGCGATCCATAACCTGGTCACAGACACCCATTATGACCCCCTGTACATAAGATTCAGTGCCACTATAGGACTCTGGTTGCTCCAATGATCTATATCAGTGGTCCCCAACCCCCGGTCCGCGGACCGGTACCGGTCCGTGGAGCATTTGGTACCGGTCCGCGGCCGCGTTCCCCTCCGCCCCGCCCCTTCCGCTTCCGGCCGCTTTCCTTTCCGCTTCCGGCCCCGCTTTCCCTTCCGGTTCCGCATTTTTCTGATTTTCCGCCGTTTTCCTGCGGCTTTTCGGCGGACATGCAAGGTCCCGCCGTTCCGACAAATAAAAAAGCCACTGATTTCTGCGGGTTTTCGGCGGGCATACAACACTCCGCCGCACCGCACAGAGCCCCCGGGCCGCAAGCAGTACTCGGCCGCGTTGACCGGTCCGCGTTCATCAAAAGGTTGGAGACCACTGATCTATATGATCCCAAATAATTCCTGTAACGTGACAGTTTGTCTCTGACTCTCAGACCTACATCACATTTGTAGCAATGAGAGGAAAGAAATAGAATTCAACCCATATGAAAACATGCTAGAAGGCATTTTAAAATATTTTTTAAATGGTGTGTTTCCTTGGCAGGTATTTTTTGAACGATGGAAGTGATTTTGAGTTGTCTTCTCTTGTGCAATGGCCAAGATTTCTTTCATTCACAAACTGAAAAAAGAGGGAGAAAATACATTAAATGGTTAGGCACAGTGGACTTGAATTTCATTGATCCACCTTAGTATTTCTATTTGCTAAGGGACAGACATGGCCCCTACCCCTCTTCCTGGAGACTTGCCTTATGCAATAGCCAGGCACAATGGCAGTGCCTGGAACTCAGTGCCCACAAGAACAGGATCCTCAGTATACCTCTGGGGTACACATTAATTCAAAGGAGGCAGAGAAAAGCAAGAGGAGGCAAAGCCATGGTCCTGTCCTCCCTTCTAAGTCAGCTGGGTGATTGCAGCCTCGTCTATGAAGCTTGTGGTAAGACGGCTCCATCCCCATCTGCCAAAGCAGGGCTGTGTTTTAAATCCTCACACAGGGTTAGACTGAAGATTGTAGCGAGTTTATTTGTAGCACTTCCCAATGTAGCGCAATAGGTATCGCACTAGAGACTGTACAAATTGAAAACTTGTAGCGCAAAATAATGGATACATTTGTCACGTTTCTGCCGGCAGTAGCAGTTGCGGGATAGGGCAGGTATCCCAGCATTCAGCTGGGTGCAACGTGTTTTGCAAAGGAGGGGGGTGAGGGGGAACTGGGAAGTTGTTCACAGGGAGATGAGATCTGGCTGTCAGTTAGTTTTCATTAGCGAAAACTGACACACATTTCAGACACACAGCTCCGTCCGCAAGCATTTTCACTGATTATTTGCTGTGTGAGTTGTTAGAGAGAAACTGCAAAGCTACTTCCACTTTTATAAAACAACACCTCACGTCATTTGCCTTACATGGCAAGTTGATTGTCTTTAATGGCTTACTGATGGCCTTCAATGGCTTGCTGATGGCTTTACATGGCTTGGAGGCATGCAAGAGATCCCATGGGTGTCCACATTCCCACCCTTGCGCTACAACGTTATCACAAAAAGGCTTATCACTCTGGAAAAGGAGGTTTAACACTTGCGCTTTAAACAGGGAGTCATTGCGCAAACTCTCCCTTTGAAGTGTGTTCGCTATGAAAATTATAGTGCTACAGGACGGTTTTTGCGCTGCAAAGCACCAGTCTAACCATGCCCACAGTGTAGCCTAGAGGGGAAGGATACTCTTCGGCATCTCACACAAAGGTCTGGAACCCAGGAAATCTGACTTCTATTCCCACATTTGCCACAGACTTCATGTGTGACTTTGAGTAGGTCACTTAATCTCTCTATGCCTCAATTTCTCTGTCGGGTAAATTGAGATATTTACTAGGGCTGTCAAGCAATTAAAAAATTAATCGCAATTAATTGCATTGTTAAAGAATAATAGAATATCATTTATTTAAATATTTTGGATGTTTTCTATGTTTTCAAATATATTGCTTTCAATTACCACACAGAATACAAAGTGTACAGTGCTCACTTTATATTATTACTAGCATAAGTGCCCGGCATTGCTCGGGTCAGTCGGAGGTGGGGAGGGGGCAGACAGCTGACACCCCCTGACCAACCCCAACACCCACACCTCACCCCTCACCCACCCCGACACCTTCCCACCCCCCCGACCAACCCCAACACCCACACCTCACCCCTCACCCACCCCGACACCTTCCCACCCCCCCCGACCAACCCCAACACCCCCCGGCTCACTTCCCCCCCGACCAAACCCGACAACCCCACCTCACCCCCCCAAGCAAACCCAACACCCCCACCTCACCCCCCAACCGAACCCAACACCCCCACCTCACTTACCATCCCACCAAACCCAACTCGGATCCGTCGCGGGGGGGGCCCCAGAGCCGAGGGATTCTGGGGACCTTCGCAGGTGGGGGGGGGGCACAGAGCTGATGGAGTCTGGGGTTCCGTTGGGAGGTGGGAGGGGCAGAGAACTGAGGGATCTCCGGGGTTCCGTGGGGAGGGGCAGAGAACTGAGGGATCTCTGGGGTTCCGTTGGAGGAGGGAGGGGTGAGCTGAGCGAGTAAGGTGTCTGTTGGAGGGGGGTATTATGACATCATCACCACCTAACCGCCTAGCCGATGTGATTGGCCCTGAAAGACTTTCACCCCTGGGGGGCGTCAGAGGTGAGATCCGAAAAATTTTCGACCCTTACCAGCATCTAGACCCTAATACCCCTCACTGTACCAAATTTCAAGTCTCTGGCTCAGACAGTGCGGGAGGAGTTCGCTGTCATACGTACATACATACATACACCACTTGACTTTTATATATATAGATTTTTGATTACACATATTTGCACAGTATAAAACAAAGGAAATAGTTTTTATCAATTCACCTAATACAAGTACTGTAGTGAAATTTCTTTATCATGAAAGTTGAACTTACAAATGTAGAATTATGTACAAAAAGATAACTGCACTCAAATAAAACAATGTAAAATTTTAGAGCCTGCATGTCCACTCCGTTCTACTTCTTGTTCAGCCAATCACTCAAACAAGTTTGTTTACATTTGCAGGAGATAATGCTGCCCCCTTCTTGTTTACAATCTTACCTGAAAGTGACAATAGGTGTTTGCATGGCACACTTGTAGCTGACATCGCAAGATATTTACGTGCCAGATGCTCTAAAGATTCATATGTCCCTTCATGCTTCAACCACCCTTCCAGGGGACATGCGTTCATGCCAATAACAGGTTTCTATTTGATAACAATCCAAAGGAGTGCGGAGTGATGCATATTCATTTTCATCATCTGAGTCAGATCCCACCAGCAGAAGGCTGATTTTCTTTTTTGGTTGTTTGGGTTCTGTAGTTTCTGCATTGGAGAGTTGCTCTTTTAAGACCCCTGAAAGCATGCTCCACACCTTGTCCCTCTCAGATGTTGGAAAGCACTTCAGAATCTTAAATCTTTGGTCGAGTGCTGTAGCTATCTTTAGAATCTTATGTTGGTACCTTCTTTGCATTTTGTCAAATCTGAAGTGAAAGTGTTCTTAAAATGAACAACATGTGTTGGGTCATCATCTGAGACTGCTATAACATGAAATATATGGCAAAATGCAGGTAAAACAGAGCAGGAGACATACAATTCTCCCCAAGGAGTGCAGTCACAAATTTAATTAATTTTTTTTAAACGAGCATCATCAGCATGGAAGCATGTCCTCTGGAATAGGGGACAAAGCATGAAGGGGCATATGAATGTTTAGCTTATCTGGAATGTACATTCCTTGCAATGCTGGCTACAAAAGTACCATGTATTTTAAATGCCCGTTCTCGCTTTCAGATGACATCATAAATCAGAAGCAGGCAGAATTATGTCCCATAAATGTAAACAAACTTGTCTTAGCGATTCGCTGAACAAGAAGTAGGACTGAGTGGAATAGTAGGCGCTAAAGTTTTATATTGTTTTGTTTTCTTGAGTGCAGTTATGTAACTAAAAAAATCTACATTTGTAAATTGCACTTTTATGATAAAGATTATAGTATGTGTATGAGGTGAACTGAAAAACACTATCATTTTTACAGTGCAAATATTTGTAATATAATAATATAACGTGACCATTGTACTCTTCGTATTCTGTGTTGTAACTGAAACCAATATATTTGAAAATGTAGAAAAGCATCCAAAAATAGTTAATACATTTCAATTGGTATTCTATTGTTTAACAGTGAGATTAAAAGTGCAATTAATCACAATTATTTTTTTTAATTTCAATTAATTTTTTGAGTGAATTGCATGAGTTAACTGTGATTAATTGACAGCCCTAATATTTACCTTCTCTCATGGGATTTAATTTCTTAATGTAAAAGCACTATGAGACCCTCAGATGGAAAGCATTACAAAAGGATTGCTATTCACACCAAAGTCTAACATCCTTCACCAGAAACAATAGTGAGTACTTCACAGCAGACAGTAGTATACTTCACCTACCCTAGTTCCAACTACGAACACTTACTCTTCTTCACAATAAGAATGTGTAGTAGCGTATGAAATACATTTTTCTGCCACAACAGCATAAACTTCTGCCAGACAACAGTGGAGCATGTAACTATTAAATCTAATGTAGCCTCTAAGGCCTTATGGAAGTTGTGAAGGCTCCATCTCAGTATGCCCATATGACCTTGGGTCTGCTCTTCAGACTCAGGATTTGGACTGTCACCAAGTTTTCCAATGCTTCTGTTTCTCATGTTACAAATTCTTGTTATCTTCATAACACTTTTCTAAGTCTTTTGACAGCTTGTCCACTGGAGGAAAAAAAGAATAATGGGAAGCTTCCTTTATTGTTGACTATTGAGCAGGACTCGTAATCTCAGGTTGGCAGCCAGCACTGAGACCCAGGGGGAAGACAAAGTAAGAAGCAAAGATTGCATTTTATGACAGTTTGTGTTTCTACAATGTACCAGTTTAGGCCCTCTTCTCATTTATATATCTGAATACTGACTTCCCCAGCAAAACCTACCTTCCCCCCAACTCTCCCTTAAAACCAAACACTGTCAATGGGGTCAAGAGAGAATCATCCAGCAAAAAAGGTTTTTGGAAGGAAATAATCCAATGTGTCAAATACTGGAATGCAATTCTAAAACAGCCAATACAGCATCAGAAGAGCTTAGGAATGAACCAGCACCTCAGGTAACTATAGCCCCTCTTTCCCTTGTATCACTTGAATTCCCTCGCCAAATATGATTGCATTCTCATGCCCCTTCACGTATTCCTGCCTTCCTATCCAGTATAATTGCTACTTAATATTCATTGCCTTTGCTCTCTCATCCAGGGATCCGGTCTCCCTCCATCTAATTACAATTGCTTGTCATCCCCAGTTTCTCTCTGCATTCAGATCATTTTATGAACCTCTTTAATAAAAAGTGGCCTATTCATCTGTCATAGCATTGACATGCTCCAAAAGGCTCTGGCTGGCACACCCATTATGGGTGATGTAGTAGAACCTTCTGAGATACATTAGCACAGCTGCTGGTCAGCAGACAACGGCTGGAAAAATAACAGAATGAGGGGCCTGCTGAGGCATCAGTTATGCTACAGGCAAACAATAAATAGAAGTGACTTCAAAAGTTTGGATGCTTATCAAAAATTACTTGAGGCGGGTCCTGCTCCCTTCTCAAGCTCAAAGGAGTAGGCCCAAGTTATATCCATGATCATCTCTTTTGGCCTCAGCCTGATGAGTATTTGTTTTCTGACATCACCTGTCATTTAGGGGCCCTACCGTCCCATATTAGGTCAGCAAACAATTGTACTTTTGCTGTAGCAAGCTCTAAAGCGACACCCCCATGACGTCCATCTCAGACCATCCTTCCTGACTTCTAACACATTAAATAAAATTCCCAGAGATGTTTTCGGCATTAGTACTATTCACCCGATGGTTATTTTGGTGATGGTGGTGGGGAGGGGTTCTGTTACACATCCCTTGATTGATGATATTTTGATATATATAATTTTTGCGCAGTACCACGAATGTCTATATTGAAAGGAGCACTTCATAAATTAGTGCTGATGTTTCACATAGGCTTGATTTCCCCCCCCCCCCCGACTTCCTGGGTTTAATCATTTATGAAACCTTCCTAAAATTAAGCATGTGCGAGCACACACACGCAGTTTGAAAAAAATTCATTTTTGGAGATTATTTTGTTTTTTCTTTAGTTGGTTTATTTTTTAACCAACCTCAGGAGCATTCCCAGACATTTCATTGACTGCTGCTCAAACTTCTCTTCTGTTTCTTATCTACCTGATCTTCTAATTATTTCAGTCTGTGACAGGGTGTACCAGGCATTCACTGACCCCTGCTGGAGGCCCCACTCTCTTTTTGCCCTGCCCTAAGAAAATGTCTTGCTGCAAGAGAAAAGTAGCAAGTTCAATCATCAAGGGAATGCATAGACGCCCTCCCTGGGAGGCAGAAGACCATTGTGCAACCAGGACACAGGGGAGCGCTAGAGAGGAAAAGTCCCTGCGATGCTGTGCCCTGACACAACTGGGCACTCTGATGGTGAGTGCTCACTATAACACAATCGTAAATGGGGATCCCACTCTTCAGCATCACTCTCAAAAGACCCTCAGGACAGCTAGGTGAAGCTCCTTCCGCCTTCCAAACAGGACAGAGTCTTGTAGCACCTTATAGATTAACAGATGTTTCTGGAGCATGAAAGCTTATGCTCCAAAAACATCTGTTAGTCTATAAGGTGCCACAAGACTCCTTGTCGCTTTTGCAGATCCAGACTAAGACGGCAACCCCTCTGATATTGGACACCTTCCAAAGAGGGTCACTCAATCAATGAGAGACTATCCTTCCTGACTATGCCTGAGTATCTCTTGCCTTGCATTTTCTGTAAGTCAATTCCACCTGTGAAAACCAGATGCAAAACGCTACCTGGTTAGCATTTTCCACTCACTTGCACCAATGAGCAGCATTTTACATCAACTTTTCATGGATGTAACCACTCCTACAAGGCCCATTACTTCAATAGTACCCCTAACTGACAGCTTGCTGGGCTGTCCTTACAATTTGTGACACTCCATGCAAGAATCCTAACCTGCTTAAGTGGGAGGAGTGAATCTAGGCCAAGTACATCTTCTTCTGCTTTGTTCTCATTACTTGTCATTTCTGCATTGATAGCGCATTTTACTCCCGGAGACAGTGACAACTCTGACTTTAATGAAAACAGAAGCAGACCCTTTAGGAATAGGAAAATGGTCAACACTTGAGCATAGATCACTCTGATTTGTCTTTTTGTGATAGCAATTACTTGTAGATTTCATGCTTTTCTCAGAAATAATCAGTCTTAAAAAAAATCTGCCCTGTAGTTACTAACTTCGGAATCAGTCTTATATCCACTAAAGAAAATGGTAACACTCCCCTGACATCAGAACTGGAGCAGAACTGGATCCTTTAATTTCATCTGAGATGGCAAAATGTTTAATCTAGGACTCTTTGAAAATAGGAGCAGAGGGAAAAGAAGTCCCAGTGTAAATATAGCACCTCTCAAATGGTAGGAAGGGCAGTCACTCCAGGAGGAAAAAATGGTTACTTTTAAAAGGAGCATTATTCATGAACATATATGTATATGTGACTCCCCCCCCCCATTTGTTCTTTTTTTTCCTAGTAACAAAAAGCCCACCACCAATACACACACCCATACACACCAAAAATCAATGCCAGTAATCCAATCCCATGCAAGCAACCCCAACAATAACAAGCCAGTGCACCAGGAGACAAAATAACTCCACTAAGAAAACAGATTTCACTGTCAAGACAAGGCGAAAAAAAATCGTCAAACATCTGAGAAGTGTCTTGCATAACATTCTCTAGAAACTGTTAGTCATGAAATCCCTTTCTCTGCCTTGTTATGGCAGGCATCTCTGTGTACAGATGACAGTTTTGACATACATAGCATGTGTTGAAATATAGGCATACACAGAATAACTTTAAGAGATGTTCATCCCAAGTGTAACTCCAACAACTTCAGTGGAATTACACTAAAGATTAATTTGTCCCTTAGTGTCAGGCTTTATTCTGAATTTCTTTTCTTCAGTTTGTGCCAAAAAGTGATGTGTCACTTCATTTTCCGCCTGTGTGTGAGAGTGGCTCTGTTCCTATTAAAATCAATGGACTTGTGTCACTGATTTCATCCTGTTAGATCATGCTGACTTTATCATTACAATCCTCTGTAATGTAATAAAAGAGAAAACTGTTAGATCAGTTAGATAGTTGCAAAACAAAAGAAAATTTAAACTATCAATGAGGAAAAACTGTCTCTGTAAAATTTAGTTCCTCAACAGGTGAACTAAATCCTGAGATAGGAAAAGCAACTCTCAACGAAGTCAAGACAATATTTGACTTAGCCTTAAACCTCCTCCAAACTACATTTTTAGTACTATATACATTCTTAAGCAACACATACCTCACTCCTTTACTTTTAAAATTAATATTGGGTCAAGTTCAGATATAGTGTTAACAGGGTTATATAGTGAAGGGTCTGCTTACACCAGAACTGAATTTGGTCAGAGTGCAGGAAGACATTTCCTTCCAGGTACTGCATACTGTACTTCAGTTAAAGATTTAGGCCCTGATTCTGCAAAGACACATGTGCTTAACATATGCACAGTCCCACTATGCAGACTCATGGCATAAAATATTATCTGATTTTAAAACACACACACACACAAACAATTTTGTGCAATGTCTTATGTGTGAAATGTATCACAAGCCGGTCTAAGTGTCATAAGATTAAATAACAAAATTACAAGATTCAAATCATATACACTTTTTAGAGGGAAAATTAAGTACTGTAGCAGCAAAATGTTTATTTGCACTAAACCTAAAATTGTTGGCTGAATAACATTGTTAACGTGCAATACAGCAGCTTATTGACAATAACAATTGCATCACACTTCTGCATTTTTCAGCCTAAAGGATTGCATACGGGTTGTGAAATTACAACCACTGCTAGGGTGGAAAGTAGCAAGGAATGAGTGTACGAATCAGCAGGGGAAAGGACATTTTGACACAGGAAACCAGGACACACCTCTTCCCTTATACAAGTCTCTTTGATGATTACTAGAGACAGGAAGCAGAGAGGTAGCCGTGTTAGTCTATTCAACTGCTAGAAGAATAACCCACCCTCCCTGATTGGAGATAACAAGCTGGTTCAGGCTAATTGGACTAACCTTGTTACCTCCTACCTGGTTCTTGCCTACTTTTCTATACCTGCCTCTGGACACTTCCACTGTTTGCATCCGACGAAGTGGCTATTAGCCCACGAAAGCTTATGCTTCAAAACTTTATAGTTAATCTTTAAGGTGCCACAGGACTTTGTTACCTCTAGAGACAGGAAGTAACGTTTTCAGGAGCCTAAGTCTGTGAAGTGCCTAAATCCCCTTTGAAAATGAGACGTAGGCACCTAAGCCTAGGTCCTCAAAGATGTTTAACTCCCACTGAAATCAATGGGAGCTAGAAACCTAAATATGATGGGGATCTGGGCATAGATCAGATAGATGCTTTTGAAAGTTTTACCCAGAACCGGTCTTTAAGGTCTCAAGTGAAAGACAGCACATGGTCCTCAATTTATCTACTCTAGAAAGGTAAAGAGTTGAGCTGACCCTTACTGCATTCAAATCTAAACTACCCCTGCTGAGATTCGAATCCAAACTGATTTTAAGAGGTTGCCAGTCACTGCAAACCGAGGTGAACTTCAATGGAAATCTCAGTGCCAGAAAGGGGGGATTGGGAGCTGTCTCAGCGCCCCAGCTCTGTTATGAAACCCTTGCAGTATAAGGAGCAGGGCGGAAAGAGGGAGCAGGTGGAGGCGGGATTGCATCAGAGGGGGCAATGGCAAGCGCTGGAGTGGGTCGGGTGCATAGGCAGGAGAACACAGCGAGGCAGCAGCAGCAGAGAACGGGGCGGGGTGGAAGCACGGGCGGGGGAGGAGGAGCCAGCGAAAGGTTGCCTGCCTGGTCTGGACCCAAGGCCTTAGAACGCGGCCCCTGAGGGGAGGGAGGAGAAGGCGTGGCGCACCCCGTGCGCGTGTTCGAAAACTCTAACGTCACAATAGCGGCCGGCGGCGGCGGCTCCTGCCCGGTCCCAGCCGATCGGGGCTGGTTTGAGCTGGTGCGTTGTCATAGCGACGCAGTCCGGCCTATAAATACGAGCTCCGCGAGCGCTACGGCTTTTGTCAGTCAGCGCTCTCCAGCCGGCCGGCAGCGCCCGTGGCGGCTCCTCCAGCCCGGCTCCTCCTCGGGCGGCGCGTCCACTCCAGCAGCCGGCGAGCTCCGCGGGGCCCGTCTCTGAGGAGGAGGCACGGGACTAGGGGGCCGACCGGCTGCCGGGCGAGGCGCTGAACCATGACGGTGGCTGCCTGAGGTGAGGGGGGCGGCGCGCGCTCTGCCGGCGGAGACGGGAAGGAAGCCGGCCGGCCGCGGGCGCCACGTGTCTCGCCAGCCCCGTCCGAGAGACGGGCAGGGGGGCGCGTTGCGCAGCGCCGAGCACCCCGCCGGAGGGGGGAAGGGCGGGAGGGGTTGCGCGGACCCCGGTGACAGCCGGCCCCGCGCAGGCTCCTGTGGTGGCCGCGGTCCCCTCCCGCCCCGCGGGCCTGGACCCGGCGCTCGGCTGGGGCGGGCACAGCCTGGGCCCCGCCGCGGGATCGCGCGGTTGGAATGGTCCAGAACGGCCCCGGTGGCTGCGGTAGCGATCGCTACAAAACGGGGGGCGCGTGGCCCGGCCCGGTCCGCTTACGTGGAAGGGACTCGCGGGGTTTCCCCGGCGGTTATTGTAGCTGCTTTAAATTGGCCGGCACGTGAATGCCTGAAATCGTCGTGCGTCGGGGAAACGCGCACAGCTGTTAAGGGGGGGGGGGGCAGATCTCGGTTTAGCGGCTCTTCCTAGAGCGGAGGCTTCTGTATTTCGGAGCGAAGGGTCTCTGGGTTTCTAGCGCTCGGTGTGAACGGGAATACGCCGCCAGTGCCCCTTGGGGGAGGCAGGACGTGTGTGCAGTTAGGAGACTTAACCTGTCAGGAGCTCCATGCAAGTGATGCGACAGACTTCCGGGGGTTCACTCAAGCGTGAGCTAAAACTGCCTGTTGAACAGTTTTGCGATAACCTGGAGAAATTAGCTGCTATTTCAGTGTCTTACTAATGGTTGAAAGAACATTAAGGTTGCAAATCAAGATGTAAACGTTAGGAAATGCCAGAGTTAAGGTTGCTAAATTCAGCCTCCTTGTGTAGTAAGATGATGTCTTAATTATATGAGGCTATTTTTGCATTGTATGCCTACTTCTCTCAGTGCATATGGCAAACGGCTTACTCAATGTGATTACTTGGCATTGTATAGCAATTGAAGGGAGCTGTGGTTTGAGCATAGATATCAGTTGAACATGAGTAAAAATCAGGTCCCATTTGTCTCAAATTGGGCACCCAGAAAATGAGTATGTAATTGACCACCTGCAAAGTTTAGTTTTAAGTGACTTGCATAGGAACTCGGTGGCAAAGATGAGAGAATCTACCAATTCTCCAGGGTTGTGGTTGCTACCTTATCTTTTTTTTTTTTTTTCCTTCCAACATTCCCCCTCCCACATTTGATAAACACCTTCCAAACTTCTCCTCAGTTGAGGCAGCAATTTTACAGATGATAGGCTTGTTGACTATCCAACCCCAATTTATTTCCTGTCCTCTGAAGGAAGGAAGGGTCTGGGGGAGGTGGAAAACTAATGGTAATTAAAGACCCACAAATGCATACAACACTAGGGCATTTCCTGGAATTTGTCCATGTAAGCTTGTACTAAATTTTACAGCCATAGTCCTTTTAACATATTGTGTGTCACATATTTTCCTAAGCTTTCTTTTAAAAAAAAAAAAAAAAAACAAAAAAAAAAAACTTTGTCATGTGGAACCATCAAGTCCAGTATCCACCCAAGTCATGAGCAGGGTTGGATTCTTTCGATTCACAGCACAGACCTATACCACTTGAGTTTAAAACAAAATAAAAAATTGGTAGCCCTCCTCCATTTGGACCAGCCCATAGAGGTGCATGAAATACATATACTTTACTAGTGGGTTTCACAGGTATTTGTTAGACAGCTGAAGAAAACTGAGACTCAGAATTCTAAGTTCAGTTCCAGATTCTGGAAGGGAGTGTTCTGTAGTAGCTTCAGTCCTTGTCCCCTAGCATTTGAGTGAAGTTTCTTTCTCTTCAGAAGCATTGGCAGAATAGGAGAAACCATCTTCTGTCCACACTTCTTGTCATACCAGCCTGGTAGCCATGTGGAGCAATTGCAGGGAAAGCCCTATTCAGTCCCTGGTCTGGAACATATTCTATACAAAATTTTCAGAGAATTTAGCTTCCAGTCAGAGTATGTGCAGATGGCAATTTTCAGAGGCATAACTTGGCCAAATGTTTGTTTGCATATGTGACTACCTGTAGAGTGACTTGAAAGAGATGAAATGATTGGTAGTAAATTAGCATGTTAAAAATACTTGTGATTATTTTTATATACTAACTTGCTCTAGTGACCAAGTCCTGTGGCCTTAAAGGCTACAGGACTCTTGTCACTTCTGCAATTCAGACTAACACAGCTACCTCTCTGATTCTTAACTTTCTCTACTTAGTGTGTATTCTTCAATGTATTCCTGTTTCTAAAGTAGATTAAAAAAAATTGTAATTTTTATAACTTCCATAACAGATTTATTTAATCGTTCTCTTTTCTTGGAACAGTTTCAATACAACATCATACAACTGCTGCACAGGACAGAAAACTTGCCTTGATCTATCAAGACTTTGCTTTTCTGAAGCACATCTTTGGGTGCACAGTTGAAAGAATTTGAACAAAGCTGATATTTCTTAGTTGTCCATGTAAGTGTGTGGATCTTGACTATCATTTAGTATTCTGTGAGTCTCTGCTAATTTGAATGAACTAACAGATACTACTTTCTATATTCACAGTTTGTTGCACTTACTCTTAGAAACAATGAACAGCTTCAGCAATGAGGAGTTTGATTTCACCTTCCTTGATGAAGGCTTTACTGCCAAGGATATACTAGAACAAAAAATAAACGAAGTTTCTTCCTCTGTAAGTATACTAGCAAAACATGAGTGCACTTTCTGAAAATACAATTTTATATATGAACAGTACTCTAAAACTTAGAAATTTGGGGGGGGGGGTGTTTTTTGATTTTTTTGCTCAAAAAAATCCAATACTGTAACATTGTAGAACAATGAGTTAAAGAGCATACCTGAAGATTACCTGATATTTTTCTTTTAGGATGATAAAGATGCTTTCTATGTTGCTGACCTTGGGGATGTCCTAAAGAAGCATTTCCGATGGTACAAAGCACTCCCTCGCGTAACACCCTTTTATGCCGTCAAATGTAATGACAGTAAAGCTATAGTGAAGACACTTGCTGCTCTTGGTGCAGGGTTTGATTGTGCTAGTAAGGTAAGAGCATAACCCTCCCCCCCCCCACCCCCCCCCCCACACCCCGAAGATAACTTCATATATGGATGTTTTTTGTTAAGAAACACTCCCAGTTATTTCAGCGTTGTCTGGTCAATGCTGTATCTTCACTCTACTTTCTGGATGAGATCATCCATTTGTTGAAAGATATACTTGTGTTTAGCTAGTAGTATGTAATCTATTTCTTCTTTTTCCAGACTGAAATCCAGTTGGTACAGAACACTGGTGTACCTCCAGAGCGAATAATATATGCAAATCCTTGCAAGCAAATCTCTCAAATTAAACATGCTGCAAACAGTGGGGTGCAGATGATGACTTTTGATAGTGAAGTAGAGCTAATGAAAGTTGCAAGAGCTCATCCGAAGGCAAAGTAAGGGGGTTTTGGTTTTGTGTACCTTTAATGGACTTAAAATGTTTTGAATTCACCTAACCTGTATTAGCTGTGTGCCTAGGTGTAACACATATTCAGCTTTATTTCTAAGCTTTTAACATGAACACAATTGGAAGAGAATGTAGAAATTCTGTCGAGAGACACTTGTCAAATACCATTTTATGGCATACCGGCTTACAGGGACAATGCAGACTTGACTTAATTTAACTTGCAAGCCACCTTTGTCAAGCCAATTTAGCTGTAAAATGTTATTTTCTCTCCGCAGTTCTCAAACTGGGTCGCAAACCTGTTTTTAAAGGGGTTGCCAGGGTTGGTGTTACACTTGCTGGGGCCTGGAGCCAAAGCCTTGGGGTTTTAGCCCTGGATGGTGGGTTTGGGTTATAGGCCCCCTGCTTGAGGCTGAAGAAGTCCTGGGGCTTCAGCTTTGCCGCCCTTCCCCTTGTCCTTCCCAGCCTGGGGCACCAGGCTTGGGTTTGGTTTCCTCACCTGGGGCAGAGGGGCTTGGGCAGGCTCAGGCTTCAGCCCCCCCTCCTGGGGTTGTGTAGTAATTTTTGTTGTCAGGAGGAGGTTGTGGTGCAATGAAGTTTTGAGAACCCCTTCTATAAGTTCCAAACCCTATTGTCCTGACCTGAAACCCAGTTCAACCAGACTGTCGTCCTACTCTAGATTTTTCTAGAGCAATTGGCACTAAATTGGACACTGTGTTTCTAGGCTAGTCTTGCGCATCGCAACTGATGACTCCAAAGCGGTTTGTCGCCTGAGTGTTAAATTTGGAGCTACCCTCAAAACTAGCAGACTTCTTCTGGAGCGGGCAAAAGAACTTGACATTGATGTTATTGGAGTCAGGTTAGTAGTAACTTTGATCTGTATATACAAACCGGTCAAAACACCCATCTTAAGACCATGATTACAATGCATATTTTTTTATAAATGTTAATGACTTTCCCACTCACAAGAACTGACCCCTTCATCTGCCATTACATATTACTTTTGTCTAAATAGATTTAAGTTTTAAGTAACTTCCAAAAAGGCAATTGAGATTTGCATCTGTCTTCCAGTTTCCATGTTGGAAGTGGCTGTACTGACCCAGAGACTTATGTTCAAGCTATTTCTGATGCTCGTTCTGTCTTTGATATGGGAGTAAGTATGAATTTACTTGTGTAAGAGCATTGCTTCTGGACCACTATTTTATGGTAGTAACGATACAGCTGACTTGTCAGAATGAAATGCCACTTGAACAAAGAAATGTACAACTTTGGACCAAAAACTTTAAAATAAGAGGCTTTGTAAACTTTCCTGTACAGTTAGTATTCAGCTTTGTATGGTCAGTTACTTTTTGAATCTTGGTAAGCCTTTGATAGTTGACCCAATATTTTCTTTTTTTTTTCTACAAAACTTAAGTCTTTGAGTAGTTTTAAAAATAAATAAATAAATAAAATAAACCCAAACAGTCCCTGTTCTTACAAAGCATTGATGCAGGAGAACTAGCAAGTAGAAACTTCCTGGTCTTGACCAAAAAAAAAAAGTGGTTTTGGCAAATGTTAGACTATTCAAGAATCACTAATTTGACTATCCATTTTAATATGTTCACATTACAGATGGAGCTTGGTTTCAGTATGCATTTGCTTGATATTGGTGGTGGCTTTCCTGGTTCTGAAGATGTCAAGCTTAAATTTGAAGAGGTATGATGGATTTCTAATCAATACTTATGAGGTTGTGAAGGTATTTTGAGAGAGTAAACTTGGGCAAACATTTTACCTGGTATCAGGTTTCCCTTTCGTTTGTATTAAGACTAGTGGAATCTCTTTGTTCTTGATTTGGAAGTCCTAATAACTTCTTCTGTTGTCTGCAGAATCAAGAAGATGGTGTTAGCCCTTTAAATACATATGGCTTTAGTTAATAGACATAGTAAACCTAAATATGACAAAGGCTTGTGTTGGGGGATCTTTCCCTTCACCCTCCCACTTCCCTGATTCTTGTCATGCAGACAACAAGCAGCAAAAGACCAGAAGTCCCAAGTGCAGACAATGCAATGTTTATGGGGGTTAGTTTCCAAGCAAGCATATTTCAAAGCCCTTCACACCAGTTGAGTTTCTCTCTATATGCTGATCTGTTTCCCAGTTTTCTGTTCCTGTTCTCCCCCTCACCTCTTTAGCAAACATTCCAATTTTCCTTCCACTTCTTGCTTGATCCCAGTTTATCATAATATTCTCAGCTTTGCCTTAACCAATCATTTTACTGAAATTTAACTAACCAGTCCAACATATTGTAACCTAATTCCCTAACCAATTTACTTCTACCTAGCAAAATTAATTATCCAAAACAATTGGGGAACCAGACAGATATAGAAAAGTGGAGGCCATAAAGATAAAACAGTACAGAAATGGGGGCTACACAACCATTGATAGGATGCTATCTGGCAAACACTTATCAAACTAAATTTTCTTTTAAACAAATCTTAAGATTGTTCTTTATCTGGTGGTTATGGGTGCTATCAGGACAGGATAGTCTTCCTTAACACCCTGATACCACCTTATTTTAGTGTGACTGGTTTGGAATGTGACCATAAACTGTGACTGGTTTGGAATGTGACCATAAACTTCCCAGCTTATGGCTGCCCTTGCTGCTTAGCCAAAGGTCTTAGCTATGAACAAGGCCTCAGACTCTAAGAACATAAGAACGGCCATACTGGGTCAGACCAAAGGTCCATCTAGCCCAGCATCCTGTCTACCGACAGTGGCCAATGCCAGGTGCCCCGGAGTGAGTGAACCTAACAGGTATGATCGAGCGATCTCTCTCCTGCCATCCATCACCCCCCTCTGACAGACAGAGGCTAGGGACACCATTCATTACCCATCCTGGCTAATAGCCATTTATGGACTTAGCCTCCATGAATTTATCCAGCTCTCTTTTAAACCCTGTTATAGTCCTAGCCTTCACAGCCTCCTCAGGTAAGGAGTTCCACAGGCTGACGGTGCGCTGTGTGAAGAAGAACTTCCTTTTATTTGTTTTAAACCTGCTGCACGCCAATTTCATTGAATGGCCCCTAGTTCTTCTATTTTGGGAACAAGTAAATAACTTTTCCTTATTCACTTCCTCCACTCCACTCATAATTTTATATACCTCTATCATATCCCCCCTTAGTCTCCTCTTTTCCAAGCTAAAAAGTCCTAGCCTCCTTAATCTCTCTTCATATGGGACCCGTTCCAAACCCCTAATCATTTTAGTTGCCCTTCTCTGAACCTTTTCTAGTGCCAGTATATCTGTTAGTGAGAGGAGGCCCATACACGGGTGGACTGTAACTTTGATTCTTCTCTAATTTAAAGAGGTAGGTATAAAAACAAAGTGATAAGAATATATCTAAGTTCTTAAAGCAAAGGCCCAAATATCTGTATTCTGACACTCCATCCCTTTTTCTTTTGGGATCCTCCTGCCCAGGTACCCATGGAAAAGCATAGAACATATGGCTATACATTTCCTAGTTGGGACAGGCATCAAAGAGGAATGTGTCTATGCTCCATCTCTCCCACTGCCCCTTGTGTAATTCAGTGCCCTGCATCTTCTCTTGTATGGGAACCTATATTACATCTATTCCAATTAGTGTTCTAGACTTCCCATTATAGTGGGCCCAATAAGGTTAGGTCCAGGTTGTCTAGTAAACTGGGAGGGTGGGCTTACTACAACATTACTTGTAGGTTATAATTCGTGGCCATACTTTAGAGGGTTGTGCTCCTCTTGACTATTTCCATATGCAACGTAACACACAGCAACAGAGTCCTGATCACTGTAGTATAGTCCAGCATCTAGGCCACCACCAAAACCACTGCTTCTCTTCCTTGACAGGGTTAAAAATTAACACCATTTTGGAGAATATATTTTAAATATGTGCAGTTGTTAGCAGTTGCATTGAGATGCTCCTGCAGTCTTTGCATGCTTCTGTCCCTATCAGGAGTTCACTGGATAATTACAGAAAAATGGGATGCTGTCTAAACGAGCGCAACTACAGTCGGACCCCGCAATACCGTGACGATCAGGATCCAAAAATGTGGGGTTGCGGTATTGAGGGGTTGCACGACATCAGAGTGCTGAGTGCCACTGCCATTGGGAGCCCCGCACACCCCGTGTTCTAAGCGGATTCGCGCTATAGCGGGCCGCAGTATTGCAGGGTTCCACTGTATCTTGTATGGAATTGGGTAGTATGCACTGGTTCTATTGTGTGTAGCAGTGAGTTCCACATATCCATTTGTGCACCATCGTTCCAATGGCTGCATGTAGATGAGTATAACTGTACCAGATGCTGGTGGAATTGTCCCCAGGTGGTGTATACATTCCCAGCAAACACCCCATGCCTATACTATATCTCTCTCCTCTCTCCCTCCCTAATGGCCCCCTTTGCAGCAGGTCATTAATTTTGCCTCTCCATGGCCATTGAAGACTGACACATTGAAATATTTTCTCTGACCAGACAATTACTTAACTGAATTATTGTCCATTTTACACCATTTCATCCTCCCCATGTGTTCCCCAGTGGTTCCCAGAGAACTCCTCCCTTTCACATTATTCTCATATGGCTCATGAGGACCACCTTATTGTACTCCCTTCCCTTGGTATCATGATAACTATTAAGCAGGTGCTAGACCCAGCATTGATATCTTAAGGCTGTTCTGGAGTAAAAATTGGAGCCTTTCTTTTAGCGACAGCCTTATTTTTATCGATTGAGGTGCTGCTGTGACCAAGGAAACAGCTGAAGTCTAATCTTGATTTAGAGAGACTAGATTCCGATTAATTGGGCCTCCAGTTAATTGGGGGCAGCCGCTTAATTGGGACACATGGCAAAGAACAGAAACCAAGCATCCCTTTTTATTTACTTCAGTTAATTGGGGCAGCTGCTTAATCAGTCCAAATTGTTCTGGTCCCAATGTGTCCCAATTAACCAGAATCCACTGTATCAGGAACTCCTTTCTACTTCTGATCATACAGACACATAGTCTAATATGTAAAGCCTCCAGAAATAACTAAAGAGATTCACTAACCTAGAGAGGGGAATAATTTTCTAGCACTTTTACACCATATAGGAGGAATTTCTCTAGGAAAGTGGTGTACATCGATCTAGAAACAAAACCACTCTGATTCTCTAAAAATTCAACTTCCAGAAAGATCAATTGCTCTAACTGATTTGTGGGAAGCCATCCAGAGTGTGATGCTCATTTAGTTTAACTCTCTCAATTTCTGAAACTTTTTTATAAGGCTTTTTGTTTTATGCCTTAACTTTATGTTGAAATGACTGTTAATACCTTCCTGTCTGCAAAAACTAATTTCATACCAGTAACACTTTAAATGTGGAATAAAACATGGAGACAGAACACTTTTAGACCATGCAAATAGCTGATGCCGTGTATTGAGCGTAGCATTTTATTACTGGGCTGTGTTAGATCCTGATCCTTTTGGCTCTTGCAATAGCCACTCACTAACAACCTTGTCTTTTGCATAGATCACAAGTGTAATCAATCCAGCGTTGGACAAATACTTTCCTTGTGATTCTAAAATAAGAATCATTGCAGAGCCTGGCAGATACTATGTTGCATCAGCTTTCACACTGGCTGTTAACATAATTGCAAAAAAAGTTGTATTAAAGGAGCAGTCAGGTTCTGATGGTATGTAAATCTGTTTCCTATTCTTACTTGCAACCAGGCACAAAACTCACTTTCCAAAGTTTCTTATTTTCTTTTTTTTTCATTTTTTTCCATTTTTTTTAGATGAAGATGATACTAATGGCAAAACTCTTATGTACTATGTGAATGATGGAGTGTATGGATCATTCAATTGCATCCTATATGATCATGCACATGTTAAGCCAGTCTTGCAAAAGGTACAGTATACCTCCCTGATGCTAAACCAACATGCATGGACTGTTCATTCCACTATGCAAATAAATCAAGCATAATGCCTTCATATTCCACCCACTACCATCTTCACCATCCTACTACCACGCCCGACAAATGCCTGGCAAATGTGAGCTCTGGGCCATTCAGAAGAGCAGATTCCAAAGTTGACTATTCATGTAGGAGGCCCTGCCAGAAGCTATTTTTCTTGCACACTTTAGAGCTGGAGTTCTATGCCTTTAATTATCTCAATCATGGCAACTATTCTGTTTGGGAAGGCTCCTGCTTTAGTCCTCTAAGAAAAGTATAAGGGTAGTCAAAAGTAATTCGTAACTTAACTTCTCTCTCCAGAGACCTAAACCAGATGAGGGCTGTTACTCCTGTAGCATTTGGGGACCAACATGTGATGGCCTGGATCGTATCGTTGAGCGCTTTGATATGCCAGAGCTTCAAGTTGGTGATTGGATGCTTTTTGAAAATATGGGTGCCTACACAGTTGCAGCTGCTTCCACTTTCAATGGATTCCAGAGGCCAGCAATAACTTATGTGATGTCAAGGCCAGCATGGTTAGTAACTTGTCACACTTCTGCTTTCGATGGGAGAATCTTAGTGAAACTTGCTATATTCTCTCTAGATACAGTGCTAAAAAATGCAGTTTCCCCTAGATGATCGGTCATCCATTTTTTGTGCATGGGTCTGTCACATAACAGCTAAGGTGTTAATTTTAAAATATTGCAGGTGGAGGTGAGTCTTTGTAAAACCACAAATTAGCAGAAAATGTATCAGGTGAACGGTAGGCTTAAAAACATGCCCATCTCTTAAATTGCTTTACAGATCTTATATTGGATTACTCTTGTGGTCATTTGCCTTGCAAATGGAAAATTCTCTTCTTGAGAGACCTTGCAAAGATTATTTCTACACTAGGATGCTTTACTGTTATACTAAGCTCTTTAGTGTGGATATAGCTATATTGGCAGTTACTTTTTTTTTAACCAGCACTGTAAAACCACCTCATGAAAACTGGCTATACAGTAAAAGCACAAATCTGCCAGCACAGCTGGGTCAGTCAGGGATTGTACCTCTTTACACCCTCACTTTCTTATCAGCTATGTTGCCAGATGTCTATGTAGTCCTGGCCTAGCCTGCTGGTACACATTTGGTCCCTTTAACACATTTAAACTGAAAGATTTCATTTCAACTCTGTAACCTTTCTGCTTTCAAAATACAAAGTTTCCAGATATGAATGAAGTGGTGAGCTAATGTAGACTCTGACATTGTCAAGAACCTTGGGTAGTGAGGGGAACACAAGTGAAATGCTCAATTTGTTCTAATGGACCTTAATGTTCCTGTGGCCTGTTCTGCACTTAAATTCTGCTGGTGTAGCTGTGTCAGGTAGGGAGTGGAAAAATCACATGCAACCCAATATAACTGTATCTACATTAAAGCTTTTGCTGTTGGCACAATTGCCTGGGATGGGGTGTAACTAGGGGTGTCCAGGGGAGATTGAGTAATTGCATGTATCCAAATAAACCATTCTAATCTCTGATGCTCAATGCAATTCTAATTTAAAGCAGTTACTTCATGTTTCACATTCTACTTCTGAGCAAACCACCTGTTATCAGTTAGATGTGGAGATGAAGACAGATCATAACAAGATCCACTTGATATTTCATTAAATTGGGGGTAAGATGGTTTCCTAACTGACTTTTTTTTTTTTCTCCCCCCCCCCCCCCCTCCTCTTAGGCAACTAATGCAACAGATTAAGGAGCAAGGTTTCCTAGCCGAACAGGAGGAGCAGGATGTCAGTACTTTGCCACTGTCTTGTGCCTGGGAAAGTGGAATTGAACATCATCCTGCAACTTGTGCTTCAACTAGTATTAATGTATAGATATTGTTTAATTGCAAGTTTATTAATTGAATCTCTAGGGCATTTGGGGGACCATTAACTTAATTCTTGCTAGAATTTTTAAATGTCCAGGGTTGTGTTTTTTTTTTGTTTGTTTGTTTTTTAAAGTCTAGGGTCAAGATAAATGCAACAAAATGGATGACTAGGAGATGGGGGTCACATTATCTGTGTTCCTATGGAAACTATTTGAATATTTTATATGGATTTTTACTCACTTTCAAGTATGCTACTAAAGATTAACCCTTGACTGTCAGACAAGCATTTGTAGCTTGTATAATGGCAGAGTGGGCTGAGCTTAGTGTTGTTGTGACCTAACTATTTTCAAATAAAGTATATTGAAATAACTGGTTATTCTTTTGCATACGTAAATTAGAAACTCATGAATGGATGTTAAAGTATTAGTGGTTGCTCTGTGCTAAATAGACCTAGTAAAGGATGTGCAGTGAATTTAGTGGGGGTGCTTTCAAGTTCCTTTTGCAAGGCTAAACTTAGCGTTGAATAGTGTACAGTAAACCTGGTTCTTCAAAGCTTTATGGCAATACAAATGAGCTGAAATATTTATGCAACAGTCTACACAGGTGGTTAGTCAACTTCTATGGATTAAATCTGATTTATTTTTTTTAATGTCCCTGACTAGTAAAAGACTAGCAAACTAGAATCTGCTAAAAACAATGGATTTTTGTTAAAACTCTAAAATGGTACTATGAAAGATGCTACGGATGTCCTCTCAAAGAACTTTGCAGAGGTCAGAATTTACAGTTTGCCACGATGGTTCCTAAACTTTTGTAGCTGGGTGGGGATTGTTCTGGAGTGTGTGGGAATTCACAATCTAATCGTTTCATAAACACCTTTTAATTTTGAAGAATCGTATAATCAAACTGGCAAGCCTAGTGAGGACTGGGCTTCAGAAGTTCAGACCAGGTCCTCTAAAGGTATTTAAACATTTCAGTGCCTCATACTTTATTGGCCTGCTGCTTAGGGAAATCCTTAGCCCTGCGAATGTTTGCTCTAAGGAAAAAGTAAAACCTGTAAGTTCCTGGCCTAGGTTACTGAGTACTGGTAAGAATTGTATGAAGGATGAACAATTATGTACCAGCACATCCACTGAGATAGTAAAGCTTTAGCTCCTCTTTTTAGAGTATATTACAAAAACTTAAATACAGTTCTTAGTTTTATAACTTTCAACCAAAGTTGACTGACTACTCCTGGCAGGGGCTTGTGTGGCTACACTCATTGCATAGACTTATATCTTTTTCTTATCTGGTCTTCTGAGTTGAAATCTGATTTGTATTTTTTATTTTTTTTTCCCCCCAACTGTTTACTCTGGGGGCGGGAAAAATCATCCCTTAAAACCCGTATTAGTTTTCTAGGCTCCCATGTCACAAATAAGATTATATGACAAATAGATGGTTAACATGCTCCACTTTACACGACCCATTTTCAGTGTGTAGAACAGTTGAGGCAGCTGGAGAAACTTTGATACTGACTACTGATGTGCAATAGCCTGTGCTGCTTGGGGTGTTCTAGGTTCTCAAAAAAAATTCACCGGTGTAGTTCAACAGCTCTTTCTTGAAAGCAAAAGAGCCGGCATTGCACCAGTTAAATACTGAAGTCTATGATCATGACATGTAACTGATGTAGAACAGCTAGTGCTTCTGCACTATGAAGATTGAGAAGTTTAGGGAAAAACTATAACTTAGTGAGATCATGCAACGCTTGAAGCAACTTTGCACTGTGGAAATGTATTTCTGTAACTTAATGGAACATGACTCAGATGTGTTCTTGAAAGAAGTCTTCAAAAGTTTGATTTAAAGTGACCAATTGTAACTTGTTTAGGCCTTGTAAATACACTTTAATGGGTTCAATGTAAGGTGTGATTTCTTTTTATTAAGGCGGTTTAGTTGATGTTTCAAATTCTTTCCTGTAACCCATGTATGAGTACAAGGTGGTGCATCCTATGAAACAAACAGAACTTTGGAGAAGTTTATTAATTTAATACTGCACTGTAGACCTGTAATTCCATTTTCAATGGCATTCGAGATGGACTTGTATTGTCAGAGCAGGTCCTCAAGGAATCCATTTTGAAATACAGGAAGGTGAACATCAACATGGATTCACCAAGGGCAAGTCCTCCCCTGGCATACACTAGTTTCTGCAAAGATGTTTGGACCACACTGTGCTGCAGCATCACTGCATGCCAGTGACTGCCTTGTTAGATCAGACTCTTCTGGGAGAGGCCACTTCCTGGTGGAAACTGAACCTAAAGCAGCTTCTCTGCATGAGCTGTGCACCAGCAAACGCAGTCCCTTCTGCGAGAGGCACCCCAGGAGGACTCTACTCTTTCTTTTTGACACTAGCAATTTTTTTCCTTCATTCCTGGGTTCCTGCTTGAAAGCTGAGCCATTTTCAAAAGCGTAGCTCAGAAGCCTGCCAAGAATTCTCCTCCTTTTGGCCTGTCAGTTCTCACTAAGTCTTACTCAGGCTCTGGGGCCAAGTAGTTTGCTGATGTCCCATGGGATGCAGCCCAGGCATCGGGGTCAGTAAATGTGTGACTATCTTTGCAGATTTAGGACCTAATCCTGCAATTTCAACTGTATAAATGGACTCTTACACCCATGTGGAATCCAATTGAAGTTGACCAAGGTCCTGCATGTGCCTTAGCCTGACCAACAGACTAACACAGAGAAGGGAAAGATTTTAACCTTCCTATACAGCTTAATAAGTAGGCCAAAAAAATGAGTTTGTCTTTTAACAGCACTGCACTAAAGAATTTTAACTACACAGGTGACACAAGCATTTAGAGATTAGCATGTCAGATGAAAAACATGAACTCTTTCTTTAAAGCATATTAATGTTTAAGCTAAGTATATCACACATCAGTATTAGGCAGGGGAGGAATAACACTTGACTTCCCTGGGGGGCGGGGAGGGGGAATAACACCAGTGCTTCCAGTAGTATCTCTGAGTCCCAGGCTGCTTTGAATAAGCATGCCACAAATGTTTTTAATTCTAATTCATGCTTGTCTAAAGTAAAACAATCTAGCTGATTGTCCGAAAATAGAAAGGAATTTGCACTGGGGAGGTAGTATATGCACTTGAAAAGCTATGTCTTTTGACAAGCCTTGCTATTCTTCAGTTGTAGTCACACAATTACAGAATATGGTCAAAATATGCTGTAAATCATAACAGCACGGTGTTAGGAAAACACTCTCCGCATTCCAGCCAAGCTAGGGCCAGGCTTAACCTGAGATGTGGCAGCAGTAAATGTTTATTTTAGTTAATCATTTCAACACATAACAGCAATGTTTATTTTTTAAAGCAATTTAAATGTTCGCAGTTGTATCATAGAATCATAGAATATTAGGCTTGGAAGGGCCCTCTGGAGGTCATCTAGTCAAAACCCCTGTTTAAAGCAGGACCAATCCCCAACTAAATCATCCCAGCCAGGGCTTTGTCAAGCCTGACCTTAAAAACCTCTAAGGAAGGTGATTCTACCACCTCCCTAGGAAAACCATTCCAGTGCTTCACCACCCTCCTAGTGAAAAAGTTTTTCCCTAATATCCAATCTAAACCTTCCCAACTGCAACTTGAGACCATTACTCCTTGTTCGGTCATCTGCTACCACTGAGAACAGTCTACATCCATCCTCTTTAGAACCCCCTTTCAGGTAGTTGAAAGCAGCTATCAAATCTCCCCTCAGTCGTCTCTTCTGTAGACTAAGCAATCCCAGTTCTCTCAGCCTCTCCTCATAAGTCATGCACTCCAGGCTCCTAATCATTTTTGTTGCCCTTCTCTGGACTCTTTTCAATTTTTCCACATCATTCTTGTAGTGTGGGCCCCAAAACTGGACACAGTACTCGAGATGAGGCCTCACCAATGTCGAATAGAGGGGAACAATCATGTCCCTCGATCTGCTGGCAATGCCCCTACTTATACAGTCCAAAATGCCATTAGCCTTCTTGGCAAGAAGGGCACACTGTTGACTCATATCCAGCTTCTCATCCACTGTAACCCATAGGTCCTTTTCTGCAGAATTGCTGCCTAGCCATTCAGTCCCTAGTCTGTAGCAGTGCATGGGATTCTTCCATCCTAAGTGAAGGACTCTGCACTTCTCCTTGTTGAACCTCATCAAATATCTTTTGGCCCAGTCCTCTAATTTGTCTAGGTCCCTCTGTATCCTCTCCCTACCCTCCAGTGTATCTACCACTCCTCCCAGTTGAGTGTCATCTGCAAACTTGCTGAGGGTGCAGTCCACACCATCCTCCAGATCATTGATAAAGATATTGAATAAAACCAGTCCCAGGACCGACCCTTGGGGCACTCTGCTTGACACCAGCTGCCAACTAGACATGGAGCCATTGATCACTACCCGCTGAGCCAGCCAGCTTTCTAGCCACCTTAATGGTCCATTCATCCAGCCCATACTTCTTCAACTTGCTGGCAAGAATATTGTGGGAGACCGTATCAAAAGCTTTGCTAAAGTCAAGGAATAACACAGCCGGGTAGATCATCGTAGAAGGCAATTAGATTAGTCAGGCATGATTTGCCCTTGGTGAATCCATGCTGACTGTTCCTGATCACTTTCCTCTCCGCTAAGTACTTCAGGATTGATTCCTTGAGGACCTGCTCCATGATTTTTCCAGGCACTGACTGGCCTGTACTTCCCTTCTTCCCTTTTTTAAAGATGGGCACTACATTAGCCTTTTTCCAGTCATCAGTGTACTCGATATATGGGTGTTTTAAGCATTTTTTTCAATTTAAATTTTCACAGTGGCAGGAAACTGGAGT
Source organism: Sternotherus odoratus (assembly GCA_032164245.1). Lineage (NCBI taxonomy): Eukaryota > Metazoa > Chordata > Testudines > Kinosternidae > Sternotherus > Sternotherus odoratus. The sequence goes on from JAVMKO010000003.1 coordinate 23,468,617, forward strand.
CGGGGGTCAGGTTGCTGCAGCCACAAAATAATTATCAAATGACAGTAGATGTGATTCAAAAAGTTAAAGGTTTAAAACCATACAAGTATACATTGCAAAATAAACATCCTTAAATCACATGCTAAGAAAGTCTCAAGTAGCACTTGTCTTACACTGCTGGTCTTTATCATTTTTTTCATTGGGTTAGGTGTGAAAAGAGAGAGAGAGAGAAAGCAAGAAAGAGTGAGAGAGAGAGGGTGTGTGTGTGTGTGCACGCGTGTGCGTGCACGCACACGTGCTTGATGCGTACCAATAAAATACATAATCTTTCTAAGCCTCCGTACAGAAAGTAGCACCTTATGTCATTTCTACACCACTGACCTAGACAGAACTACTCATAGAGTATGGTACTAGGCTGGCAGACGCTGCTCACAGAATGTAGGGCTCTAGCAACTAGAAACATAATGCTACATCCAGATTATAATCACACTTGGGTGTGCCAAGCCCTTTGCTCACATTAAGAACTAAAGATAACAGTTAAGGGTGCAAACATCTCCATCCTGAAAGAGCCACAAAATACTAGGTCATAGCTGTAGCAAAAAGAGGGGGGGGGTGGACTAAGTGTGTAGGTGGTAGTACTGCTGAAAAGGCAGGGTCACAGTGGCTCATGAATTGACAATGTGCTGAGGCTGTGAAAAATGCTAAGATTCTGGGGCGTAGTAACAAGCCTGTCAACGATGGGTGGTAACTGTTCTGCTCTACTTGGCAATTGGTGAGGCCTCAGCTGCAGTACTGTGTCCAACTCCAGGCTCCACACTTTAGGAAAAATGTGGACACACTGGAACAAATCCAGAAGTAAGCAGCAAAAATGGTAACAGATTTAGCAAACCTGACCTATGAGGAGAGGTTAAAAAAAACTGGGCACGTTTTTTCACTTGAGAAAGGGTGCGGAACCTTAGTAATTGTCTTCAGTAGTTCAGGGCTGTTATTAAAGAGGCCAGTGCTAGATTAATCTCCACATCCACTGAATAAGACGTGCTTGGTTTAATCTTCAGCAAGGACGAGTTAGGTTAGATATTAGGCAAAAGCCTTCTAACTACAAGTGTAGTTAATCTCTGGACTAAGCTTCCAAGGGAGGCTGGGGAATCGCCATCACTGGAGGTGGTTCAGAACAAGCCGGACCAACACCTGTCAGGGTTGGTCAAGGTTTACTTGGCTCTGCCTCAATGCCGGGGGCTGAACTTGATGATTTCTCGAGATCCCTTCCAGATCTATGTTTCTATGATTATCTTAGACAGGGAAATTCATGACTGTGGCGACGCTGCAGATTCTGAGGACTTCTCACATACTTTTTTGCAGATTATTAGTTCTTCTTCAAGCGATTGCTCACATCAGTTCCAATTAGGTGTGCGCATGGTGCATGAATGGCAGCCGGAAGATTTCTCCCCTGGCAGTATCTGTCAGCTCGGCCTGGGCAGCCCCTTGAGTCACACCTTCATGATGCTCAATATAGGGCCCTGCCGACCTGTCACCCCCTCGGTTCCTTCTTACTGCCAGTGACAGCCAACTGGAACATGACATTGCTCTTGCCTTGGCAAGCGCTCACCCCCTCCAGCATGGGCCATGCCGCCTCGGTCCCCAGGGTTTAAACTTTGTGATAACTGTGGTGAATCTATACCCAGGAGCAACCCGCACACTTCCTGCTTGAAGTGTCTCAGGGAGCATCACCAAAAGGAGAGGCAGGGTCGTCTCTACCCATATGCAAAGTACGCAGCTGCATAGGGCACCAAGAAATGTGGGGCACCATATTTCCTGGTGCCCTGTGCAGATGAGTGCTGCTCCAGCCTCAGCCCTGCCTCTTCCCACCTCTGCTCCGTGCACCCACTCCACTCCTTCCCTAAAGCCCCTGACCTGTGTCTTTCTGCCCCTGCTCCATCCCGCCCCCACTTCCCTGAGCAATGCAGGGTCAGGAGGCATCCAAGAGTCTCACATTCATGGCGCTCAGTATAGGGCCCTGTCGACCGCCACTCCCTCAGTTCCTGCTTATCAGCCAGTGATCGTTAACTGGAACTTCCCTGGGCTCTTGTCTCGACAAGCACATCCAGATTTCTCCTACAGGTTGTGTCGCAATTTCATATCAACCAAGATACCTTCCTCCCCGTATTCGCCTTAAGCTGCACTCCAGCAGCAGGGGCCAGGGATTCTATTCTCTGGATGTCTGAAGGGTGCTGGCCTTTTACATCGAGAGAATGAAACCATTCAGAAAATCAGACCTGTGATTCGTGGCAGTGGCAGACAGCTCAGCCTGTGTCGTCACAGCTAACACCTCACCATGGATTGCGTCCTGTATTCGTGAGTGCTACAGCCCGGCGGGGTTCCCGCACCGACGATCACTATTGCACATTCCACCACAGAGGGGGCTTCATCTACAGCAGGGGGGATTCAAACTCAAATGACCATGAGGGCCGCATGAGGGCACTTTAGCCTGAGGGCCACATCACTGACACCCTGCCCCCTGCTCCCACCCCCACTCCTCCTCCCAGTTCCCGGCCAATGGGAGCGGCAGGAGGGCCATACCTGGAAGCAAGATCTGTGCCTGTCTCCCTCCCTCCCTCCCTCCCTCACCCAGGGAGGGCAGCCACCTGATTTCAGCTGCTTCCTGGAGCAGACAGGCAGGGAACCTTCCCTGCCCCGGTGCGGTTTTGGGCTGGAGTTGCTCTAGGTAAGTGTGGAGGGAAGCGCGGGGGGGGAGCGCAGTGGGCCATGTGTTTGAGACCCCCCTGATCTATAGCGTTCCTGGCACAGGTTCCCACTCAGAAAATCTACAGGGAGGTGATGTGGTCCTCCATCCATACTTCCATGCACTATGCAATTACCCAGTAGGCCAGAGACGATGCGGCCTTCGGATGGGCAGTGCTCCAATCAGTGGAAGACTCTGACCCCCACCTCCTGAACTTGGGTGTGTGAGTCACCTGACTGGAATCGACATGAACAAGACATGAACTGTTCTTCTTCGAGATGTGTTGTTTATGTCCATTCCAGTACCCACCCTCCTACCCCTCTGTCGGAGCAGCCAGAATGAAGGAACTCAAGGGACAGCAGGGCTCTGTACCAGGGGGTCTTAAACCCAAATGACCATGAGGGCCGCATGAGGACTAGTTCACTGGCCCGAGGGCCACATCACTGACACGCGCCCTCCCACCCCCACTGCCCCCGGCCCCGCCTCCACTCCACCCCTTCCATGAGGTCCAGCCCCACCCTGCTTCCTCCTCTGAGCTCCTGGCCACCGCTGCAGAGGGCTCCTGCGAAGCACCGTCCCAGCTTGTTCATTGAGGTTGCAACAGCAGCACCTGGAAGTCAGGACTCAGCAGCGGCCCAGCCAGGGCGCTTCCCAGGAGTCCTCTGCAGCGGTGGCCAGGAGCGTTAAGTCTCCCGCAAAGGGAGGCGGGAGGGCGGCGGGGAGCCTGGCTTACCGCTCCTGGCCGCCGCTGCAGAGAGCTCCTGGGAAGCGCCGCCCCAGCTCATTCATTGAAGCCGCAGCAGCAGCGCCTGGTAGCTGGGACTCGGCAGCGGTCCAGCCACACAGCAGAGAAGCTTCCGCTTCTGGCCCCTCCCTCCCGGAAACTGCTATGGGTGGGGGGACAGGGAGCTTCGCGGGCCGCAGGGCAGGGCTTCGGGGGCCGCATGGTTGAGACCGCTGCTCTATACTGAGCACCATGAAGGCACGACTCCAGGCGGCGCCCAGGCTGTGATCCACAGAGCTCTGGCAATCTCAAGAAGCAGTGCTGTCTCCTTGAGGGCCAGGCTCTTCTGAGGGGTTGACAAACTCAGCCTCATTGTGCCCCTCTTTATGTCCTTCATTGTCAGTCATTTGGGGTAAATCCATGGTACTTACACAGCCCTCCTTACTGTGATGACCTCACCATCTTTATACATTTAGTCTCACAGCATCTCTGTGAGGCAGGGAACTCAAGTAACACGACCTCCATTCTACAGGTGGGAAACGGAGGCCCAGAGCCTCAAAGGTAGTTAGGCCCCTATCTGCCTCCTTAGGTACCTAACTTCATTGTATAGGCACCACTGACATTGTGAAACCCACTGCTCAGCTGCCATCTACCCCCAGAGGTACCTAATTCCCCCTCAAGAGATGCACAATCCCCCCATAGCGGGACTCTCAAAGTAGGCAGGGAAACCTCTCTTACTCAGAGCACACTAAGAACCTGATGGCTGTCAGATCCCCACAACAGGAGGGCCAGATGCAGATCACTGAGGGGTGCACAGGCCTACATAGGGCTACATAAGCCGTTCACCTGGCTTAGACACCCAGCTCTGGGCTAGGGCTTGCAGCAGAGGATGCCACATGCACCAGATTAGCCCCTTAGGCCCCTCTCTTATCCCTGCCCTTTCCCTCCTGGATAGCTTAGGCAGCTTCTCACTCCGCTGGCTGGCTTCTGAGGATCTCTTTCATAGGCACCAACTTTCCCCGTGGATTGGATGTGGAGCCTGGGTGCCTAGCTTAGGGCTGAGGATCCCTCGAGGTGGCAGGCTCGGGGATAGCCATTGCAATGATGAGCAGAGCAGGGCCTATGTACCTTTGAGGATCTAGGCCTAAACAAGCTGCCTAAGGTCACACAGGAAGTGTGGGGCAGACAGAGATTTGAACCCAAACTGCTCAAGCCTCAGAGTAGCCTCCTAGCCACAGGCCCATCCTTCCATCCCCCTCATCGCGTCCGTGAGAAGACAGAAACCAGAGAGTGCGCAAACATATCTGAGGATAGAACCAACCTGCAAAACTGACCTTTGAGAGATGAAGGCAGTGGGAGCTGTAGTTAACCCGGGGAGACATGGTACTATATACAACAGGGAGGAAGGGAAGAACACAAATAAAAAGCAGCTGTATATATGTTCGATTAAGGAGAGTTTATTTTAATCTTGTAGCCTTAATAACTGTTCTACTATTACAGCTTCATGTACCCAGGTATTACAATTGCCCCAGGGAAGGCATGGACCTGGGAAAGGGATGTTTGAAGCCAGCTGGTCCCATGACTCAATCCTCCTAAACTGTAAATCAGAATAGGAGACAGTATGAGCATCGTTGAACCGAAAAATCTGAGGCAGCCCTTGCAAGAAACGTTAACACTGTGTGTTGCTAGATGGCAGCAGTAGCTCACACTGAAGGCAGCCTTGTTTCATCAATTCTTGCAGATCCATATTTAATCTAGAAACAGTGAGTTGACATTTGCTGCCATCTGCTTCTCACAGGAAATGAGACCTTGATCTCAAAGACCTTCCTAACAATGTGTTTAATTACAAGCAAACATGACCGATGTTAACTTGTGGAAAAAAGAATCTCTTTCTCCAGCAAACAAATCTACCTGCTCTCAGGGAAACAGCAGTGAAATATAGCTCCAGGGGAAAAAAATAATTCATTAGATAATGAGTTCAGCAGCTGTCACTAAAAGCAGAGGACAATACACATGGTCAAAGGAACTTATCATGATCTATATTTAATATTGCTATTGCCCTAGAGACAATGGGCTGGATTCATCTGGCTGATACAATAGACTCCTACCGCAAGGGAGATTCACCCTGAAGAAGGTGCAGGCATTCCTACCAACGGGAAGGGCAGCTTTAGTTCTCACTGCACTCTATCAGGTATTCTTCTGATGGGCACTGGCTGTGGGGAATGAGTTGAATAAGTTCACCCTTCAGCTACTCTGTTCATGTTCCTCCCTGGCCAGTACTGCCCATTTTTCACGCCTCCTCCCTCTGAAGAAAAAGTTGCAGCCATCTTGTACGACCATAACCTCTCCACAGTGGACTTCCAGCTCTTGAGGACCTGTGTCCCAATTTACACAGTCAGAAGTTGGCATGAAGCTCTGGTCTAGCTATCTGTTTCCTGATTCTCTCAGATTATTGTTATGCACTGAACAATTTATCATAGAAATGTATCAGAGGGGTAGCCATGTTAGTCTGTATCCACAAAAACAATGAGGAGTCTGGTAGCACCTTAAAGATTAATTCGGGTATAAGCTTTCGTGGGTAAAAAACCCACTTCTTCAGACGTATGAAGTGAAAATTACAGATGCAGGCATAAATATATATTGGCACATGAAGAGAAGGGAGTTATCTTACAAGTGGAAAACCAATGTTGAAGGCCAATTCAGTCAGGGTGGATGTGGTCCACTCCCAATAATTGATGAGGAGGTGTCAATACCAAGAGAGGGAAAATTGCTTTTGTAGTGAGCCAGCTACTCCTAGTCCCTATTCAAGCCCTAAGTGATGGTGTTAAGTTTGCAAATGAATTGTAGCTTGGAAGTTTCTCTTTCAAGTTTGTTTTCAAAGGGTTTTTTTGTTGAAGGATGGTTACTTTTAAATCTGTTATTGAATGTCCAGGAAGATTGACGTGTTCTCCTACTGGCTTCTGTATGTTACCAATCCTGATTTCTGATTTGTGTCCATTTATCCTTTTACATAGAGACTGTCCGGTTAGCCAATGTACATGGCAAAGGGGGATTGCTGGAACATGATGGCATATATTACATTAGTAGATGTGCAGGTGAATGAGCCCCTGATGGTTTGGCTGGTGTGGTTGGGTCCTATGAGGGTGTTGCTAGAGTAGATATGGGGACAGAGCTTGGTTCCTGGGTTAGTATTTTTGGTGTGTGATGTGTAGTTGCTGGTGAGTATTTGATTAAGGTTGAGGTCTGTAAGCAAGGATTTGTCTGGAAGAGGTCATTCAAGCTATCCTCCAGGCAGAAGGTTTTCTGCGCTCAGAAACATCATATCCTTGAGCACCGAAGCTATGCTTACCTACCCCTGTTGACCTAGCTCCCATCGCTTGGGAAGATAGTGTTCCTATAGCCTGGGCAGCAGGTGAACCTAGCCCACGGCCCCTCCCCTTCTCACCCTCTCCCCTGAAGCAGCCCAGAGCACACCCCCACCCCCCCATGGCTCCCCCCCCCCCCTAGCCTTGGGGCACACGAGTGCCCTCCAGCCCCTGAGTGCCTCCAGGCCCAGATCTTCAGGCAGGTCCCCAACCTCAGCACCAGTTGGCCGGACGGCATGTTCCTAGCACCCCGAACTGGTGGTTCAGCCTGGCCCCGGCCCCGGTCCCATCCATCCCAAGTCCCTGTAGCACGCAGGCATACCCCACCCCAAGCTAGCCAGGGCTATGGAAGAGTGGGAACTACAGGAGGGGACCTGGAGCCAAAGCATGGGCAGGGGCCACACCAGGCTGCTTGGGGAGGCAGCGCCTCCCCCAGCCTATACTACCCACTGCCCATGTCCTATAGTGATGGAATAACCCCCCACTATCACTGTGGACTGCACCTGTGCTACAGGGTTATGCCAGCAGAGCTATAGCTATGTCGCTATCATCCCCGCAGTGTAGCCTTCGTCCCAGTATCAGACTATGCCACTATATTTTTCCATAAGAGGAAACAGCTTGAATACGGAGGATAATGGCCACTGGGTATTTAGTTATCTAAAGCGACTGGCAAGTTTTGCGGCCCACAGTTGTGTCTCTAATGTGCCGAACACACTGTTTTGGTGCAATGGGTAAAATTACTGAAGAGTCTATGGGGCAGATTTAGGCACATAAAGAATTATTAAAAAATCTGGCCCTTAGAAGCCTAAATTTTATTGACTTTTAGGGAGACTTTGGCTCCTAAGGGATAGATTAACAAAAGGCCAGGGGAGGTTAAGCCTCCCTAAAAACAGGTGGCCATGCAGGGGGGAAATGTCCCGGATGCGGCATGGGTCGCCCCTCCGGAGGCGTGCTAGCCTGCCGCCGCTTTTGGAGTGTTGCCGTGAAGTTCCATAAAAGTGGAGGGGGCCACTGGCACCCAGACCATGGTCCCTTCCGCGCCCCTTCCCACCCTCCAGCTCATCCCCCGAGGTCCCAACCTCACTCTGCCTCTTCTCCTCCCCTGGCTCTGCCTCTTCCCCGAAGGTCTCCACCTGTCCTCGGCCTGCTCCTTTCCTGAGACAGGAAATAGTGATGGGGCCATGATCTATGGCTCCCTGGTGGTCCTGGGAAGGGAGTGGAGAGAAGCAAGAGGCTGGTGGGTGGGTCCTCAGGGGATGGGGCTGAGACACAAGCAGTGGGCGGAGATGAGCTCACACAGTGGGTGAATGGGCAACAAAATGACAGATGGCAGTCAATGTTGATGTGTGCAAAGTAATGAACACTGGAAACAATAATCCCAACAATGCATACAAAATGATGGGTTCTAAATTAGCTGGCACGGAGGAGCTCTTGGCAGCATTGCAGATAGCTCGCTGAAAACATCTTTTCAGTATGAAGTAGCAGCCAAAAAACTAACAGCATGTTGAGAACCATTAGGAAAGGGCTAGATAATGAGACAGAAAATATCATCTCACTACGTTCATGGTACACTCACATCTTGAATACTACGCACAGTTCTGGTCACCCCCTGTGAGTCTGATAGACCAGAAGTCAGCTCTTCTCAAGGCTGGAGGTGCTAGCTGAGCACTGACAATTCATAGCTGGCAACCAGACCAACTCACCTGTATGTTAGTGTGCTTCAAAATAGGGGTTAGACTTGTAAGGATGTGTTTACACGCAAGTTGTTATAGGCATTAATCTTGTGTGTAATGTCTATAGCCTATGCTCTAAGGTAATATTACTCTTGAGGCAGGGGTGAGAGTAGCTATAGGGACTTACTGGTACAGGGCTGAGTTGGGGCTGGCACTGGCCCCCGGAAAGGACGAGGCCTTAGGTGGAAGGGGCGGAGTGGGGGGGGTCAGAGCCAGCCCCGGCCTGCCCTGTACCGGTAAGTGCTCCCCCTCTCCCTCTTCCCCCACTGGGTAGCTGTGGCAGCCGGGGGCTCCAGCAGCGGTTTAAAGGGCCCAGGGTGGCAGCGGCGGCTGAGCCCTGGGCCCTTTAAATAGCTGCCAGAACCCTGCCACCGCTTCCCCAGGGCTCCAGCACCAGGGCTCTGGGGACAGGGCTCTGGCCACCGCTACCACCCGAAGCCCTTCAAACTATTGCCGGAGTCTCCGGCTGCTGCTGCCCCAGGGCTCCGGCAGCAGGGCTCCAGGGGCAATTTAAAGGGCCCAGGGCTTCCCTGCTTCTACTGCCGCGGCCCTTTAAAAAAGACGCCAGGGATAGGGCTCCAGCAGCGGGGCTCTGGTGGCAATTTAACGGACCTGGGGCTTCAGCCACTGTGTGGGGTGCTGGATCCAGGCAGCGCTCACCTCAGGCAGCTCCCCGTAAGACGTGACATGCCCCCTGCTGCTCCTCGGTGGAAGTGCAGCTAGGTAGCTCTGTGCACTGCCCTCGCCCTGTCCAGAGCACTGGCTCTGAGCTCCCATTGGCTGGAAACTGCAACCGATGAGAGCTGCGGGGGTGGGGCTGCAAGTGGAGGCAGCATGCAGAGCCACCTACCACACCTCTGTGTAGGAGCAGCCAGAATGTGTTGCTGCTTGGAAGGAGCCGCCAGAGATGAACACCTCCTGGATCCAGCAGTCCACATACGCCCCCCCCCCCCAATACACACTCCCAACCTCCTTCCCCGAAGCTCCTCCTACACCCAAACTACCTCCCAGAGTCCACAGCCTCGCCCCCCTTTCCGCACTCTGACCCCCTCGTGGCGGTTCCTCCGCCTAGAAGCAGCAGGGACATGTCCCCACTTCCAGGGAGCCACGCAGAGCTGGCCCCATGCTATAAACCAGCCTTTCTATGACGATTAGACATGCTGGTTTATAAAGCTTTCCAGTTGGTACAGGGTCGGATAACACAGCTTTGACTGTATGTCTCCTGCTTTAATCTATTAATAACCCTCTCATTTCTTTTTCCTAGTTAATAAAGCCTTACAGAGTTTACTATTGGATTGGCTACGTGCATTGTCTTTGGTGTGAGATCTGAGGTACAAATTGACCTGGGGTGATAGACTGACTCTTTTGTGCAAGGCAACCAGCTATCATTCAGGCCAGCTTGCCTGAGCGGCAAGATAGACTGGGACGCCCGAGCTGAGTGCTTCATCTGTTACTGGGTTGGTGAAGTCTAATTATAGAACATACAATTAGTTAGGGGTGTCTGCCCTGCTATTTTGACAGTCTGCCCTGCGGTTGGTATTCACACTTGTGAACCACTCCAGACACTGTGACAGCCCAATCTCAAAAAAGATATATTAGAATGGGGAAAGGTACAGCGAATGGTTTCAAAAATGATTAGGGATATGAGAGAGATTCCATACGAAGAGAGATTAAAAGACCGGGACTGTTCAGCTTAGAAAAGAGATGACTAAGGGAGGAGATGAGCGAGGTCTATAAGATCATGAAGGGTGTGGAGAAAGTGAATAAGGAATTGTTAGTTAGTGTTTCACATAACACAAGGACTAGGGCTCACCCAATGGTATTAATAGGCAGCAGATTTTAAAGAAACATAAAGTAGAATTTTTTTTACACAACACACAGTAAACCTGTGGAACTCATTTTCAGGAGAATGTTGTGAAGGCCAAAAGTATAACCGGGTTCAAACAAAAATTAGATACGTTCATAGAGAATAGATCCATCAGTGGCTATTCGCCAAGATAGTCAGGGAGACAAGCCATCCTTCAGCTGTCCCTGAACCGCTGAGTGCCAGAAGCTGGAAATGGATGACAGGGGATGGATCATTTGATAATTGCCCTGTTCTGTTCATTCCCTCTGGAGCATCTGGTATGGCCATTGTCGGAAGACAGGATACTGAACTAGATGTAACGTTGGCCTGACCCAATATGGCCACTGTTATATTCTTAGTAACTGAAGGATGATTGAAATCAAATTACTGAGGAGGGAACTGAATGGATAGTCTTAAAAGACAGAGCTGTACTGATCCTTGATTGAAATTGAAACAGTGCACAAATCACGTGCTACGATTGATCCAGAAATTGTACATCAACCTGGAGAACAACGGAAACAGAAAGAGCTGGTTATTTTTTACTCTGGGTTTCATGTTTAGGAAAATGCTTTTAAGTCTACTCTTATGGGGATTCTGTGCCACTGCGCATGTGCAGAATTCATGCCCCTTGCAGATTTCTTTGCTTCTCTGCAGAAAAATGACTTTCTTACAGGGAAGTCACAAGAGCAGTCATGCATCACTTCCCAGCAATGTGGGTGCATTGTTTCGGGCACCTGGAGCAGTCACTGGAGTGGTAAATCACTGGAGAGGAGGGGTTGGGGAAACCTAGGCCAGTGGCTCATACCTTGTGCTAGGCTCAGCTACTAGTCCCGGCTGGATTGGGGAGAACAAGACTTTCTCTTCCCCTGCTAGGAGTGACCAGAGCTGAGTCAGACCCACCCCCCAGAAACCTCTCCAGCTGCAGAAAGCACCACCCCCTTCTGCTCCAATCGCTGCTTAGCTGTGTGTGAGGGGGGAGGTCACTATACAAGGAGCTGCTCCCCAGTACACCCAACTCCTGTGCATCCAGATCCACCTCATACCCAGATTGCCCTGCCATGCTTCACCCTCTGCACCCAGAACCCCGCACTGACCCCCAGAACCAGAACCCACCCAACAAGACTCACCCTCTGCATCCAGAGCCCACCCTGAACCCAGCCCCTCCTTCTGAGCCCTACCTCCCAGCGTCTTTCCCCCACCCCTGCACCCAGACTGCCCCCACACACATTCGAACACCCGCCCCAGTGAACCCCACCAAACCAGCACCTGGACCCCACCCCCACTGAGCCCTGTACAACCAGACCTGCTGTGACCTGAATCCCCCTGCAGAATCCCATTGTGTCTGCACCCAGAATCCCCCCCTGTGATGTTCCCCTCTGGTGTTGTCTGGACCAGTGATCCACTAGGACTAGGTCACTCCAATCCTTGACTCTGGGAGCCAGCCATACCCTGCTCTGCTATGAGAAACCCCACTCCTGGGCTGGTCACACACACAGCCTCTGGCATGTAAGCTGCTCTTTGGATTGTGCAACTGAATGACACTAGCCAATATCTCTGGTCCCAGACACATCCCTAGGAACCTCTGTCTTGCAGTGTCTAGTAACGTCCACTGGATACTGCAACTTATATGAGTTTGTCAATATAACAAATACATTGATATGTACCAGACTTGTTATCCCAAGGGGAGTTTCTGATATACTTCAAATCAAATACACTGCTTCAGGTAGAATAAAAAACAGATTTATTAGCTATAAAGACAGATTTTAAGTAATTATAAGTCAAACATAAGTCAAGATTTGGTCAAATGAAATAAAAGCTAAATGCATTCTAAGATGATCTTAATACTTTCAATGGCCTATCAAACTTGGCTGCTTCTCACCACAGCCTGGCTGGTTGCGCTTCAGCCAGGCTCCTCTCTTTGATCAGTACTTCAGTCGCTTGGTGTGGTGTCTGTAGATTTGCCCTTTTCCAGTCTGCTGGAATCTCACCCATCTGCCATGACTTTTTAAAGATACTTTTTAATGGCTCAGATATCTACTCAGTCAGCTCCTTAAATATTCTCAGATGTATTTCTCCAGGCCCTGGTGACTTGAAAACACCTAATTTGTCTTAGTAATTGTTAACTTGTTCTTTCTGTATTTTAGCCTCTGATCCTACCTCATTTTCACTGGCCTTCACTATGTTAAACATCCAGTTGCTACTGAACGTTTGGTGAAAACTGAAGCAAAAAAGTCATTTAGCAGTGTGACCGGTTGCTCCCCTTAGGATGTCACTTGATGTGCTGCGATACCACTGAGCCTGTCTGTTCTGCCAGCCCGGGAACCCTTCTTACCTGTCTTGTCAAGCTATTAAGCCGCCTCCAGCACACACATTGGCAGGGCCACACCCAACTGCAGAATGAAACAGACACTGAGATCCGTTCTGTGACCGCTCAGCTTAAGGAACTAGTCCCCAGTACTCAGGTATCCACTTTCCTTGGAGTGCAGACCCAAAGATATATTATGAAATCTGCCTCCTCCCTCATGTGGAGAAAGGTAGGCATTGCCTCTTCTCCCCCCACCCTCCTTGTGAATTGTACAACTGGGGTTATATTATAAACAAGAAATAAGTTTATTAACTACAAAAAATGTGAATTTTAAGTGAATATAAGAGATAACAGACCGGCCAAAGCAGATTACTGTGCAAAGAAAACAAGTACGCAAGCTAAGCTCAATATACTTAAGAAGCGGGTTACAAAATATAATTTCTTACCCTAAATGTTATTTTAGGTGGGTGGCACCTGTGGTTTAGAGTTCTAGTTATATTTCTTTTCAGGCTGGTCCAGTCTCAGTCTGGACTCCCGGCTTGTCTTTCCTTCAGGTGACTTTAACAATCTTTCTTCCTGGGCAGACAGGCCATGGAGACAAAGAGACTCGTTTGCTGGCCTCCCCACCATTATATAAGATTTACATAAGGCAGGAGACCTTTGTTTTCCAACAGTATCCTGTATCAAGGAAGTCAAAGCCCTCCTGGCGACACCGTCCTCTCAGCTAGGCATTCACCTCCAGGATGCATCTCTTTGTCCATTCCCAGGATTTCAACCCTGGTGGTGACAAGCAGCATGAGCATTCCAGATGAGTGCAACTGTCATGACAGGGTATATAAGGGAAGAGGTGAATGTCTCAGGTCACTTAGCTGATTGCCAACACCTTGAACTGCACTCAGATATCAGTGCAGAGTATAGAGCACAGGCTTGTCTACTCATGCTATCCTAAGCCATTCAAAATGCACACGCTGCATTGCATACTGCACTATCTGAAACCTCCACACGGTCTCCAGAAATCGCCATGTGTAGATGCACAATGGAAGCCTCTTGGCGAGATCTGCAAGTTTACTCATCACTGAGTCTTAGTCATTGATAATTTAAGGCACAAGTAATCATGCAGAAACTATGTTGCCTGGCAGGATTGTGGATCTCCTCGAGCCAGCCTGCATGAGGCTGGTGTGTTGAAATTGCTGCCAGATGGTGAGATATCAACAGTGGGCAAAAGTTCAAAGCAATAGCAAACCAAAAGTATCTAAATGATTTGGCACTATTGAAATAGTTTGCAAAGTTGTCTGACATTGAAGAAATTAATGATCAGGAATGAAGCTCGAAATGCAAAAAACACAGGCCTGGTGGAGACTTATTTTAATGCCAGGTTTGAGATTCAGATACCAGAACGTGATAGCTAATCTAACATTAAAACAAAAAAAATCAGGACCATATTGGAATGTGACTTACATAACCTATGTGTTACAGGATCCAAAATGGGAACCTCTGAAATGTATGACTCCCCTCTAGTAATATGGGAGTGATTTTTGCAGTGTCGCAAGGTGATGAAAGAGAAAACAAATCCATATAAATGCTAACAAAATGAATGCTTAACCCTTACATAGTTCTTTGCATCTTCAGAACACTGCACAGGTATTAACATTGAAGCTGGTTTCTCACATATGTTTTGCTCCAGGGACATTGGTTTGTGTTGTGCTCCTTAATTTTGCTATGACAATGCTTTTTAAAATTTATTTTATTGCTCTTGTAATCCTAAAGCAAAGCGCAGATTAACTAAAAGGGAGACAAGAGTATTATTGCAGCCTGGAAACCAACTGAGCAGGAGGAACTGAGAAAGTATGAAATAGAGAGAGATTCCAATTGTTTGAGCTGCTTGAGTGGCAGTAATTCGGTGGGCTAATTAGGTGTTTATTAACTTGGGAGCTGTCTTAATTGCCTACGCTCCATAGGAAAGAAACGCCCAAGTCTTCAGGAGTTTAGATATAACCATTAGGGGTTCCACAGAGTGAAACCTGTGAACTCCCCCATAGCTCATTTAAAGCATGTGTTTTGGGTGGCTAGGAGTATGTTAGTAAGGCCAGGTCTACAATACCCACCAGATCAGTGGGTAGTGATCGATCTTTCAGGGATTGAGTTATCACGTCTAGTCTAGACACGATAAATTGATCCCTGAGCGCTCTCCCGTCGACTCCGGAACTCCACCACTGCGAGCGGCATAGGCGGAGTCGGCAGGGGCCTGGCAGCAGTTGATTCAGCACCGTGAAGAAGCCACAGTAAGTCGACCTAAATATGTCGACTTCAGCTACGCTATTCGCTAAGGACTAAGATTTCAGGATTCTGCGGCACGCCCTAGTCTTATAGGCTGTAAATCCAAAACCACCTCACCTCATCCCATTGCATGGTGTATATTATTATTATTGATGTAGACTTTGTAGCATTGAGAGGCCCCAGGGCCCCACTGGAGAAACTCAAGAGTAGAAGATTAACTATACAGTATTATTAAAAGTTACTGTTTATATAGCTAGGCACTTTATCGGACAACGATAAAGACACAGGGCCAGATTCTTAGCTGGTGCAATGATGCTAGGCTAGTTCCCTGCCCTGAAGTCTCTGCCCTGAAGAGCCCACACTTGGATGTGCATGACAGAATGTCATAACCCTACTCAGGGTGGGGGAGTATCTCCTGGCAGCTGAACAGCTACTCTGGCTGCTCCTTTATGTACAAAAATCTTGTGAGAGATGGGAGCAGCTATATTTTCTGTCTCTGTCCCCTTGCTATAATATTACCCATTATGTATTTTCTATCTGTCACAGAAACCTGCTTAAACCTCCGTGGCAGCCCCCTGTGGGGAAGCCTGACTTGTTTGATCTTCAGTCCTGTGGCTGACTGCGTGCAATACAGAGATTTCACCTTCAGCATATGTAAAAAACACTGGGATGGGCCAAGGCCAGAGGTCTGTCTGCATACCACACTGCGGGAGTGTGCAGCTTTAGCATCTATACCGGCAGCCCCCCAGACACCCCTGGAGTTCAATGGAACTGTGCCCAGGAACTGCCTCCAGCCGATGCCAGTGCAGGATCTAGGCTCTTTGCTTGACTAACCTCCTGTAGGCTGTGCATTTCACACTAATACTGCAAGCACCTGTAGCTCCTCCAAGGCAAAGTATCCCAAAGCAGTTGACATACTATCACCCTGTCCTAGCTCTTAGCCAGGATGGGCAGGAAGAGTATCCCTAGCCTCTGTTTGCCAGGAGCTGGGAATGGGCGACGGGATGGATCACTTGATGATTACCTGTTCTGTCATTCACTATGAAGCACCTGGCACTGGCCACTGTCAGCAGACAGGATACTGGGCTAGACAGACCTTTGTCTGACCCAATATGGCCATTCTCTAGGGGGAATTCTCTTTTCCTTCACCCACTCCTCCATCAAAAAAGCCATGTTTGTACATAAGAGTTTTTCTTCCTTTTCTTTGTTACAATGGAAAATGTGAAAGATGGGCATTAGCCCACGTTCAATACTGTTTAAATTTCATCTAGCATTGGGGTTGTTAGGATTCCAGTCTATCCATGTGCAGTTAAATAGATTTCTAAAACATTTGCAAGTGAAACATGCTGTTTGACAAGGGGCTGTTTGGGGACTGGTTTGCTCATCTGTAGAACCATGATTCTGTGGCAAAGAAAAAAATCCATTTTTTGCAGGAAACGGCCTAATGCAATAGCCTTACCAGTGTTCCATATACTTTACTGTGTGGCTGCAAATGTGAAGCCTGTTTACTGTAGGCTTTTCAAATATTAAAAATTCAGAAGCAATGTATTCCTCACAGAAATAACCTTTGGGGACACACTATTTTAAAGCACTCTACACAAAATGAGGATTAAATCAGACAATCATTTATTGTTTCCAACAAAGGAGAATGCATTTAATATTTGTACTGAATTCATGCTTATTAACAACTAATATTAAATACATTAATTCTGTTTAGCTTTTCAGGACCTGAAGAAGAGCTCTGTGTAACTCAAAGGCTTGACCAACAGAAGCTGGTCCAATAAAAGATATTACTTCCTCCACCGTGTCTCACTGTTTTTTTGACAGTATGTTTTGTTTTATTATTTTTTAGACAGTATGTTTTTATTAGAAAATTTACAGTGATTCACTAATGATCTTATATAATTATTTTCTTCTTGATTACAAACTTGCATTTAGTAATATGGAAACCTTTTTTTTCCCTCAGAGAAGCTGAAAGCCCTTTATAAAATGATGCGCTGCACACAGTTACCATCAGCACTGAAATGAAGCCCCCTTTGCAGTGAAATTGTTTAATTGTGAGCAGCAATGCTACACAGCAGTTTGGCACAGAATGAGAATACCTTCTGATATGTATTTCTCAGGCACCTGTAGCTGACATTCTACTCCAGTGGAAATTTAGTTGGGCGGAATGTGATTACCCAACCTAGAATCTGGTCATGCCAGAATTAACACACATCCTCTTACAAAAAGTACCTTTGAATCTTGTGACAGTAAATGGTCAGGCCTTCAGTTTTATACCATATTTGAAAAAAAAGCACCTGCAACAGTGTAATACTCCAGCCTAACTCTGAGGAAGGTCACCTACTGAATTGCTAGCACCACTTTCTGCAGAAGCCAGGTTCTCAACTGGCCTAGCTTCCTCTCAATAGCTTCACCAAATTCACATCCCAAACCAGCAGGGTTCAAAATATACCCTTGTAAAGAATGAAAGGGTGGGAGGAGCAGGGGGAATGAGGAGATAGAGATCTTCATGTATTAATACATTTGTGAGGCACTGATGCATGAACAGGTGTAGTGATTGATAGCTCTGCATCTTCTCAGTCTGCCATAGTGGCTTCATAGGAACCGTGAGCAGGCAGAATAACATGAGCATCGTGATATAGGACTTTAGCCCCACCTAATTTCCATTTTATTAATCAGTGCATTAGTCAAATTAACTCTGCTTTCAGTTCTTTGCCTCTTACTGCAGAATCTCTACCAGATTTACTGGCTCCTGCCATCTATTCATGCTCCATGCTCTAATGGGACATCAGACCCCACCTGTTTCATTCCGGGCAGACCTGGTCCAGGCCATACCTAGAATTCTTGGCAACAAGGTCCCAACCCTGAATTCATTCAGTTCCAATCTCTCCTCCCTCCCAGCTCCATGCCTTCTGGGAAATGATTTTACACCAGGCACAAAAGGGGGGATTTGGTATTTTCGATCACATTTTCCTCATGCACGAGAGGTTCCTGAGGGCCCCTTCCTGAACAGCTTGAGGTATTTTGCCATTGCACATCTCCCTATTCAAGGTGATCTCCAGCGCTGTTACCTCACAGTACATCCTGCAGCCCTTTTTCCAATTAAGCTTTTTTTCCCCCAGAGGAGAGAATGACACAGTTATCAGTAACCTCAGACGTCATCAAGGCTTGCAGTCCTCAAAACGTCTGTCTTGTAGTGGAAGAAGGTTTCTACAAACCTACATGGAGTTAATTCTGCACATCGGGTCATTCAACTAGCTGACTATTCTTAACCTTTTAGATAGGACTAAAGGGCACCTTTTCCTGATGGAATGAGGCTGAACAGACTAGTACACGGTCAGGGAAAAGCTGAGAGAGTGTAATATATACATATAAGCATTTCTTTTCCTCTTCAGCTTTATAAGAAAAGTTGCCCCCACTCAGGGGCTAGTTCCAGGCCTATGTTGCAAGAGGCATGATCTAAAAAACTTTGCTCGGGCATAATCAAACAAGAGAAAAATGGACTGGTTCAAAGAATCTCCACCCTTCTGGCTTCTGCTAGAGCCCTTGAATAGGCTACTTTACTTGCAGACTGAACCACAGAGACACTAACAATTTGAGATTTAGTGGCTTAACTTTATATTTGTGTAATAAGCATTGCATTGTATTGAAAAAAGTCTGATCTTCTATACTAATTAGGCACAGTTTTCAGAGTTGCAGTGATACCCTACTGGTGGGACTTTGCATTAGCTGTCGAGAGAACAATTAGACAGGCTGTTAAGGATAGGTGAGACTGGACCTGTCTGTTAACCTTTTCACTAAAATGCCAGCCTAATGAGCCTAAAATAATACAGCTAAGGGATAAAATTCCAAAAGCATTTAAGACTCAGATCCTCAAAGATACTTAGACCAGGATTTTTAAAGGTTTAGGTGCTGCTGTACTCAGTGACTAATTTCAAAAGGGATTTAGGCACTTAGGAGTCTGACTCCCATTGACTGTTGATGGAATTTACATGCTTAAGTGGCTAAATTCCTTTTGAAAATAAAATTCAGGTTTCTAAACCAGTTAGGCATTGCAATGCTGTGTGCAACACCTAAATACCTTTAAAAGGCTGGGTCCTAAATGCTATTGAGGATCTGGACTTAAGTGATTTAGGAGCCTACATTCCACTGGCTTTCAATAGGACTCAGGTGCTTTTGGAAATTTTACCCCAAATTGATAGTTATCTGTGGTGAACTTCTGGCTCCTATGAGAGCCCGCCATTGACCTCAGTAGGGCCAAGGTTTCACCTCTGGTTTAGAACGTCATCCAGATCAATACAATGAAGCACATTTTGGGGGACTCGTCTCCTGTAGGCACCGCTTTCCCTCATTCCCCAGTGTGGGTCAGACTAGCAGCTCATCCCTTGAGAGCCTCCTTAGAGATCATGGCCAAGATTTTCAAAAGTGGCTAATGACCAAATTTTTAGTGCCACACTTGGGCCCTGAGGGTGCTTGAGTTTCAGAGGGTTGGGGGTCAGCACACTCAGAACCTCAGGCCCCTTTCAGGTGTCTCAATGCAGTGCTTTAAAGAACTAATGTCTGCATTCCCCCCCCCCCCCCCGCACAGTATTTTTCTCATTTGTTTTTTTACAGTGCAAAAATATGAAGAATCCTAGCAAGATCACATAATGCCAATTTGCTCAGAAAATGGTATTGACCTACTTTGTCCTGAATGTAATAACAATGATAAAAACCATGCAAAACCCATTCCTGTCTTTAATCTAATGTTTCATCAACAACCATCAGCACTGCAGAGTTAAGCTTGAATAAGAGAATAGTCTCCTATTACATATTGTATCATTTGCCAAATAATTTAGTAGTTCTCAGGGTTTTCTACAGGTCAATGACCCTGGAATTTCTTACACAACCATATCTAGGTGCAGTGCAGTAATACCGTATAATAGACTCTACATCTGAGCTGATGAATTGTCACACTCATTATTTACGTTCAATAGGTAGCACAAGACTGGGAAGCTCTGGGAATTTGAACTCCTTATAATACACTAGCATAAGTGCCCGGCGTTGCTCGGGTCAGTCGGAGGTGGGGAGGGGGCAGACAGTTGACACCCCCTGACCAACCCCAACACCCACCCTTCACCCACCCTGACATCTTCCCACCCCCCCGACCAACCCCAAGACCCCCCGGCTCACTTACCCCCCGACCAAACCCGACAACCCCACCTGACCCCCCAAAACAAACCCAACACCCCCACCTCACCCCCCGACCAAACCCGACACCCCCACCTCACTCCCTGAGCAAACCCGACACCCCCACCTCACCCCCCGACCGAACAGTGTATTTAATAATCTGTGTGCTACACAGTGCACCGTGAGCCGGGGGGGGGGGGGTGTCGGGTTTGGTCGGGGGGTCAGGTGGGGGTGTTGGGTTTGCTTGGGGGGGTCAGGTGGGGTTGTCGGGTTTGGTCGGGGGGTAAGTGAGCCGGGGGGTGTAGGGTTTGGTCTGGGGGGGTGGGAAGGTGTTGGGGGGGGGTGAGGGGTGAGTGTTGCGGTTGGTCAGGGGGTGTTGCGGTTGGTGGGGGGTTGAGGTGGGGGTGTCAGGTTTGCTTGGGGGGATGAGGTAGGGGTGTCGGGTTAGGTCGGGGGTAAGTGAGCCGGGGGGGTGTCGGGTTTGGTCTGGGGGGGTGGGAAGGTGTCGTGGTGGGTGAGGTGTGGGTGTTGGGGTTGGTCAGGGGGTGTTGGGGTTGGTGGGGGGGTGAGGAGGGGGTGTCGGGTTTGCTTGGGGGGGTGAGGTGGGAGTGTCGGGTTCGGTCGGGGGGTAAGTGAGCCGGGGGGTGTCAGGTTTGGTCTGGGGGGGTGGGAAGGTGTTGGGGTGGGTGAGGGGTGAGGGGTGGGTGTTGGGGTTGGTCAGGGGGTGTTGCGGTTGGTGGGGGGGTGAGGTGGTGGTGTCGGGTTTGGTCGGGGGGTAAGTGAGCCGGGGGGGGTGTCGGGTTTGGTCTGGGCACCCACCCCAACACCTTCCCCCCCCCCAGACCAAACCCAACACCCACACCACACCCCTCACCCCCCCGACACCTTCCCACCCCCCCAGACCAACCCCGACACCCCCCCGGCTCACTTACCCCCCGACCAAACCCGACACCCCCACCTCACCCCCCCAAGCAAAACCAACACCCCCACCTCATCCCCCCACCAACCGCAACACCCCCTGACCAACCCCAACACCCACACCTCACCCCTCACCCACCCCAACACCTTCCCACCCCCGAAACCCCCACCTCACCCCCCCGACCGAACCCGACACCCCCACCTCACTTACCGTCCCACCAAACCCAACTCAGATCCGTCGCAGGCGGGGAGGGGGCCCAGAGCCGAGGGATTCCGGGGACCTTCGCAGGTGGGGGGGGGCACAGAGCTGATGGAGTCCGGGGTTGAGGTGGGAGGGGCAGAGAACGGAGGGCTCTCCGGGGTTCCGTTGGGGGGGGGGAGGGGCAGAGAACGGAGGGCTCTCCGGGGTTCCGTTGGGAGGGGGGAGGGGCAGAGAACGGAGGGCTCTCCGGGGTTCCGTTGGAGGAGGGAGGGGTGAGCTGAGCGAGTGAGGTGTCTGTTGGAGGGGGGTATTATGACATCATCACCACCTAACCGCCCAGCCGATGTGATTGGCCCTGAAAGACTTTCACCCCTGGGGGGGCGTCAGAGGTGAGATCCGAAAATTTTTCGACCCTTACCAGCATCTAGACCCCAAGACCCCTCACTGTACCAAATTTCAAGTCTCTGGCTCAAACGGTGCGGGAGTTCGCAGTCAT
This sequence comes from Sternotherus odoratus, assembly GCA_032164245.1. NCBI lineage: Eukaryota > Metazoa > Chordata > Testudines > Kinosternidae > Sternotherus > Sternotherus odoratus. The sequence goes on from JAVMKO010000003.1 coordinate 23,490,374, forward strand.
ACGTACATACATACATACACACATACATACACCACTTGACTTTTATATATATAGATTGTACTATAGAAGCTGATAGGGTGACCAGACGGCAAGTGTGAAAAATAAGGACAGGGGTAGGAGGGATAATAGGAGCCTGCATAAGAAAAAGACCCCAAAATCGGGACAGTCCCGATAAAATTGGAACATCTGGTCACCCTAGTAGCTGGTGCATATAAATCAGGAAGACACAGGGCCTGCAGAGGTGATGGGTGGAGGGGGCTGAAAAAGCATCAGGAAGATGCAAGAATGGGAGAAAATGATGCTGGGGAAGGAGTGGGAAGATACTTCATGGAGAGCTAGGGGGGAAGAGAGCATGCTTAGGCAGCCAGTGAAATCTGGAAATAGGACAAAATTCCAGTTTGAATGTAGCTGGGCAGAATCCCACCAAACTGCAGCAATCTTGCAAAACTGGCAGAGCTGGTGGGGAAATAAAACATTCATCCTGTGGGCTAGGCTGATATTCTGGAATTATTCTGAACCAAGATGGAAAGTTGAACGATTGAAAAATTCTACCAAATATAAAACTCTGAAATGAAAAATGTTTTATTTCAAAAAGTCACCTCAAATTTTCATTTTTCCAGTGGAAAAAATGTTGGAGATGAACATTTTCCATGGGAAAGATTTCTAGGCAGAAATTTTTTGACTCTATGAAGGACTCTCTGATGATCTCTAAGGTCTGATTGTCCTTATGGAGGAGGAGAAATCTGGGAACAGAAAGGAAGGAAATGTGCAATGACAGAACAAAGAAAAAGACAAGAAGGAAGAATGGATGGGACACACACCAGTCTGACATTTGTCAGATCCTAATAATTTTGGTTACCTGATCCTTACAAAATTATTTTGTGATATTTGACTAAACACATAACAGGGAATTGAAAAATAGCCCTCTTCAGCAGCATACTCCTGCTGAGTTGCACAGTATAGATTTTTAATGTGTGCAATTTGCCTGAGCTATGTGACAACTGTAACTTTGTATCTCTCAATGTTCAGCTATAATTACATGCAAAAATGTCATTAATGCAATAGTGCTTTAAAATTCAAATGCTGCAGCATTCTAGGCATGAAACCTTGAAATAGGCTAGATGAGAACTGGGCCATGAAATAGACTAGAAACAGACTATAAGACAAGTACAAAACGGTGTAGTTATTTTTTTTCACTTAACTTGGACAGTTGTTGTAGAGTGAAAATTACTGATGATAAACCTAATCTAAGGTGTGATTTTGTAACATCTGTGAGGAATTTTGTGTTACATAATTTTTAAAAAATAAAAAGCTTATCAATTAAAAAACCCTACTCTCCTCTCTTACAATCTTCTCTCATTAAAACTAGAAGAACTGCAAACATCATTTTATTTGTTACTGTTCATGTGGTTTACCTTTTGCATTTCTGCCAGGGTGAGCAAGGAAAAAGCAGACGGATGCGTTTTAGTCAGTTTTCCTTTCATGGTGAAAGGGAAAGGTTTGTTTTTCTATGATGTTCAAATTGAATTTCTTTAAAAAAAATAATCACGGAAACATTTCTCAGGCTCAGGTTTGGTAAAAGGTCACGACATGCCAAATTTCATCCAGCAGTATCTCCGACTGGGTATTGTAAGTGGCCCTCTTTCCCAATTTATTTTTACAGTGAAAGTTCACATGACTCGTAATTGCTGATATCTTGGATCCTGATTCCACAAACTTTGTCTATTCACCTAAACACGTATGCACATGTTTAACTTTAAGCATGCACTGAAGTCCCATTGACTTTTATGAGACTTAAATAGATGCTTAAGCACTTTGCTGTACTTCAGCCTGTGCTTTATAAACATGGGTCTAGGAAAGCATTGCATATTATGTCATTGATGCCAGACATTGTTTTCAGTGGCACATATCTAGCTGAAATGTACTTCTTCCTGCACAGATCCTCTGAATACTGGAAAGGAACTTTGGCCCATTTTTTTTTCCGTAAAAAAAGGCTGCATTAATTAGCTTCAGATTTGTTGGGGGGTCTGGATGGCACAGCGCCCTGGTAAGAGGACACAGCGCCTCACACCGTTATGTTAATAAGCAATAGTAGTAAGGCTAAGCACTGATACAGTGCTTCTTGGGTACAGAGAGAAGCAGGAACTCACACAGCCAGTCAATGGCAGAAGCCAGAGATAGAACCAACATTTCCTGACTTCCGGTACAGCCTCACGTAATGCTGTAGTTATGTTCCTGAAAAATGTGACGAAGTGAAACTATGCTAAGCGAATATTTCCCCATAAGAATTAATGTAAATGGGTCTGTCTCTCTCTATAGATAGATAGATAGACACACACACACAATTTTAAACAAACAATTTAATACTGGTACACAGTGATGATGACTGTGAAGCTTGGTTGAGGTGAAGTCAGAGGGTGGGATATTTCTCAGGGAATGCCTTACTGCTAAATGATGAACCAGCAGTTGGCTGAGCCCTGTTGTATGTCCATCCCATCCCCCCCATGGAAGATGGGGTAAGTGGGGCGTAGGAGCAGAGGGGAGGGGGACACCTTGACATTAGCCCTCCTCTTTCCCACCCACCCCCAGCAAGTAGGAGGTTCCCTGGAGCAGCTCCAAGGCAGGGGGCAGGAGCAGCACATGACAGTGGGGGAAGGGACAGCTGAACTGCTGGCAGCTGATAGCCTGCTGGGCAGTGGCTGAACAGGGAACTTAGGGAAGTGGGGAGCTGAAAGAGAGGCTGCTGGTTCACCCTGGTTCCAAGACTCCACCAGCTATTTCCAACAGGCTGCTCTTCCTGCAGGCAGTGGACAAAGCAGGCAGCTGCCAAATGACGTTAGAAGGGAGCGTTGCACAACTTTAAATAAGCATGTTCCCTAATTGATCAGCAAAGTAACAATGTTAACTGGGACGACTAAGTGAGGAGTTATTGTAATTGATGCTTTTTCTAGCAGCCAACTTCAAGTCCAGGGTAGGCCAGTGGTGTCTTGGAGATATCAGCTCTTCAGTGGACTGTGTGAAATCACTGTGTCACAGTCTCAGTCCAGTTTCCTTTGGGGAAGGGTTCCCAAGGACCATCAACATAGTGGTTACCAAAATACTCGTTTGCTGGCTAATCTCTGCAGTGACGCAAACGATGGAAGGACAATGGGAAACAGGTCACCTCCCCTCCCCTAGATGAGGGGATGTAAGGGAGGGAAGGGTATAAAAGCTTTCCATATTCTTGTCCTGACTATATTCATCACCTGCACAACTGTGGAACAGTAACTCGTACCACTGGTTAAAATAAGACAGTTATTGACAAGAAAAGTAGTCTTTTATTTCAATGAATATTTCTTGGCATTAGGCAGATATTAAATAACACTGGATTGCACAAGACTATTAACATATCGACAGCAAAAGAATGGAGAGCGTAGCGAAGTTTAGAACAGCAGCGTGAGTCACATCACCTCACGTCACTCAACAGCCAGTTAATGCTGCAACCACTGAGTGGGACTCCACCAAGAAATACAAAATGAGGATTATTCCTTTTCTTCTTTTGTTAATACAGTAAACGCTGGAACGATCAACAGAAAAATGAACAAATATTTGCATTCAGTAATTAAACAGAGTGAAATAGCCACAAATTGCTAGTCATGCATTTTCTGTAACAGCAATTTGCTAATGCATAAATATCTCAAAAAACATCTTCAAGATTCGAATAAATCACAGACGAAGAAATTAAGCTTGAATTCTACTTTATGCATTAAATACCTGACCTACATATTAAAATTTTACTTCACCATATTATATATATATATATATCTATATATCTATCTATCTATAGATAGATAGATATAGATACATTAAAAGAAAGAAGACAATTAGATAAGTGCAAGCAATTTTCCTCAAAAGCACAATTTGGAACCATGCCCAAAAAACCTTTTCTCCTCTTTCTACTCCATCCAGTTCACATTTTACTTCAAAATGTATGACCTACCATCTGCTCTGTTGGATAAAATTTCTATCTAGTATCTTCTTGGGGCTACGAGAATGTCAATTCTCACTGACTAAAAGATGGGAGATCTCACCAGAAATCTGAACTCTTTGTATCTGCATGTAAACATACCTTTTAAGTACATTAACTGTGTAGAGTGAGTGGTAACATTGGAGGGGAGAAAGGGAGAGAAAAACAGGATGTTGCACTCGTGTTAGTGAGAGGAGTGAGTTAGTCAGTCCTCACTCTGATACACACACGCGGAGACATACGCACAATCTGGCAATGGAATCTTTATCCACTAGCAAGTTGAGGAATGATTGAGAAGGCATCCATTTGCGAGCAAAGCTTGAACGACAAGCCAGCAGTTTCTTTGCAAACTGTCCAGAGTTTAATTAGAACTGACTTGCACTGCTTGGATCACATTGTAACAATCGCACAATAGAGGGATCACTCTTGGCACCTTTAATAAACTCTTCGAGGGACAGTTTACCTTGAAAGGAGAAAACAAAAACAAGTCACTTGCATTGCAAGATCAAACAAAGCTTAAAAATAAAACCTTCACAGAAAGCTTTAACACACATCCTACAACAAGTGGATTTAGGGTGAAATTGGCTGCAGTGTAGGGAAACCAGGCACTCCTCCCTCAAACTTGGATGCAGTATTTTTTTTCAAGTAAACAAATCTAATATTTATTCTAATTTACATTTGACATTAAACAGGGACATTATCAAGTTAAAACAATTGCACTAAATGCCACCTTAGAGCAACAATTGAAGCAGAGAACTGGCTTAATACAAAACTGGAGTACAAGCATTCATTAAAGATACACACAAATTAGTCTACAAATGGTGCTTCAATCAAGGGTGAGATTTTAAACCATACTAAACCCAGGATATTTGCACCATATGCACTGATAGGGACAGGTTACATGATCACCTAACACTGGGCAACGTGATGTTGTTTATTCTACATTTGTGAATTATTGCTATGATCAGTTGTGCTGTGGTACGAGAAACAGACCTTGAGGGATGCTGAAGTGATGCTCAGTTTGCTGAGCTGGGCAAAACCTTTGCAATCAGACCCCTACCAAGTAGTTTGTCAGACTCTCTCACAAAGTTGAAACCTGGACCAACTTCACCAATTTGGGCTGATTTATGGGGTTAGGGTTGAAACCCATGGAAAAATCTATGGCTATGAATGGCTTCTAAAACTTCAAACTCCCAAAAGTGTGAATGCCCATTCATCAAAATGGATGAAATTTGCATCGCTTCGGCAGCACATATACTAAACTTGGTTAGCCATTATTGCTGAAAAGTCTAGAACTGTTCTCTTATAATTAACACAATTATATTTTTCTGATCAATATTTTGCATCTTATGGACATGCAATGGTATTCTCTTGTATACTATGATACACGCCACAGATGAAGAGAAATAAGCAACAAAACAACATTTATGAGAAATTAAATGGATCTTTCTAGGATGATTTCACAGGGCCCAATGACCCCCCCCCCCCCCCCGGCTTGACTCAATGTAACCTCCTCAGCAGACGGGCTATGACAGGGTAACTGAAGCATGCTGAATTCCTGAAATGCATTCTGGCTTTTAAATCTCAAGGTTTATTACAAGCTGGTAAAGTTTAGAACAGTCCTGAATTCAACGATCCTACTTGCACGTCTAAAGTTGTAGGTCTGGGATAGTTATTAGTAGATGCTAATGACCTAAATACTCTGTGTAAAAAAAAAAAAAAAAAAAAAAAGTTTCTTAGATGTGTAATTTGTTTAATCAGCAGGTTTTTATACTTTTTAATAAAAAATATTTGCTACTGGGATTGTCTAATACACAAAATATTCTGGCAGTCATGTCCATTTAGATTACATCCGTATGAAATTTGTGATCACTTATAGCAAAGCCCCCAATTTCATCTTAGATCCTCAGCCGAGATTTTAAAACCACGTACAATGAACATACTAACACAGAAACATTCTACTGTGAGAACCACCTCATGTTTCAGTTCCACCCTTAGCTTATACTCTCTAACATTCAGCACCACTTTGGGCTCAGATTGCTTATTTTGTTTTTAATTGCTCCCTGCATATGTTTAGTTACATATTCCAGAGTACAGTGTTAATTTACACTTTTTCTTCCCACAACACTCATTCCCAGAGTCTGAGCGTCTCAATGAATTACAAACGCATCTGTTCTTACACTTTTTTTTTTTTTTTTTTTTTAAGACCAACATATATTTTATTGTTCCAAATGGAAGCTTCCTACGACGGATTCAGATTTTGCATTTGACTTTTGCTTGTTATCCCTTTTGGCTACAACTGTAAGGCCTTGGAGGGAACAGATGTGTAACACCAATTGTTTTTATTAAAAATATTAGAGAAAATGCATATAGAGATGTCTCAGTCTATTGTGGGGACAAGAACTGGATTCAGTGGTCGAGTGCCAGTATTAGCTCACCTGACCAAGGTACGTATGTCCCAGGAGAGCATAGATATGCAAGGGCCCAACCCAAGACATGGCACTTATACTCTGGGCCAGCTGTTTTTTGTTAAAACACGGCATTTCTCAGAAGAATTTTTGCTAGCCTGAAAGTTGTCTCAAAACTTTGAACAAGTTGATTTTGTTTGTGTGCGCAACATTCCAGGACAAAGTACAAAGCAAAATCTGGCAGTACTGCTCCACTGCACAACAGACAACGAGAAACCATTCAACGCCTATCAATGAAGCACACAAACAAGGTGCTATTCTCTCTCGTTTGGAAACGGCAGGAGGGACAGCTTGAGGGATTGAAATGTACGCACCGCTCCTTTATACCTCAATATGTACATCCTATTACTTAGCAATACATTATTTAGAGGAGTGACATTTTGCTAGTTATGGGATTGCTTTAATGACACTATCTATATATTCCCGGTTTTGCCACATTGCCCTATCACGTATCTCTACATGCCACACGTGTCACAGAAAGACTACTTTACATGTTTTAGTTTTCTATCCCTCCACATGTAGAGCCAAGAGTGAAATCCTGGCCCCACTGAAGTCAATGGCAAAACTCCTGCGGACCTCAGCAAAGGCAGGATTTTACCCCAGGGATCTAGCTACTTTCAGTTCAACAGAGCATGACTCAGAGGGAGCCATACAAATCTCTAAGACAGAACAGCTTTTCTACACCAAAGGGTCGTAAGTCAGATATCTCAGAGCTAGTAGCCACTGCTGGGTCCCACAGAGAAACTCAACACCTCTCCTTTTCCAATAGGCAAAAGCTCCTGTTTCTACCCCTGCTGCAATCTGAAATATCACATCTGAAACTCCTGAAGGGCATTGGCTGCACAGCAAAAGTCTCAAATGAGTGAGCCTACATAAGCTAACTCGAGTCCAGCTAACACGAGTAACAAGAGCAGTTTAGCCCTTGTCTACACTGCAGGGTATGGAGACATCCTAAGAGCGGTCCCAGACCAAAGACTGAAGGCTGCCCACGTTGGGCCAATAACCAAGGTAGTTTACAGGGAAAATCTCACAACTGATGGGACGAGGTAGAAACATCTTCTCGGCTGGGGGGGGGGGAGGGGGGGGGAGTTGATTCTACTCCCCAGTTTTAATCTGGGGAGTTCGTGGGCAGAGGGGGTGGCTAAAGGTGCCTGGTCAATTAATGTATCACATGATTACACAAACTACGATATTGATATTGCCTCCAAATGTGATATATATTGCAATGAAGCAATCTCTTGAGGTAACGAAAACAAGCCTGCAGCCTGCAGCAGCTTTTGGGGAAAGGGAGTGAGAATCAGCGGCATGTCAGGACCACAGAGGCAAAGGTTGCAAGTTTGATAACTCTCGGAGTTAGACACATCATCCCAACAGCACCCTCACCCCCAGTCTCCACTCTCACTGTTGTATTCCTGGGCCATCAAAGCTTTTCTATGCAAACCACAGATCTATGTGCTGGGTTTAGATAATGTGGCATTAGCGAGAGCAGTTCAGGGCTAGATTTTCAGAGGCACAATTTTGCAAGCACAGACCCTTGGGCTTTTGAAAAAAAATCTAGCCCTGCATGATCACTTCTACAGCTGAATGGAGCTAGAAAAACCTAACCGATGCATAAAGCAGGAATATAAAACTGTAGGGCTGAGAGAAGAATGGAGGAACAAATTGGAGACGAAATCTTGTTCTCCTCATGCATGCGATTAGCCTCACAGAAGGGAACTGTGAGGAGAGTTTTTCCCGTAGTTTGTACCTTCCCGGAGAGTACACGTTGAAGGCACTGAAGCTATAGACGTTTCAGACAAAAAGATAATGACGCGGGGGAACAGATTGCCAGAGACAGCAACAGGAGATGAAACTGAATAGAAACAAGGAAAAAAAAGTGGGGGGGCCGGAGAGACAGTAAGGTGACTAGCAGCTGTGCCTCCTCTCTAAGTCGGCAGATGCATCTATTCAGGCTGCCACTCTCCCAACAATTACAATGGGCCATAGTCCAAGATGCCTCGGTCATTGAATACAATTTTACGCATAGCTCTGACTTGGTTCTACTGGCAACAGTACCACTTAGATGGATGACCTAAGATAGCTGTATGCAACGTGCAGCTAGGATGTTTGCAGAGGTAGTTTTTCAGGTACTGTCCTGTAAAAATGTGCATGAAATTGATTTAGGCACAGGCCCTCAGAGGAGCAGGGTGATTTTTGCTAAGGAAAAAATGAGGGTGCTCCGGTCGTGGAGTTGGCACAGGAAACAAGTTGAACAGGCGTAGGAGAGATGAGCAGGCCGCATTTAGGGAGACAGAGAGGGAGAAGAGGGTCCTCCATCTTCCTTCCCCCTCTCCGTAGGCGAGAATCCCCTCCCCACATTACCTGCCATCCTCTCTTGGAGTGGAACATAACAGTACAACCTGCAGTGGAAGTGCACCGCTGCCCCCCGGCCGCCACTTATTCTTCTCTACCAGTCCCCACCTCACTCACTGTATTTGCCACCCTGTATTTATGTTCTCTCTCGGGCTTCACACTCCTCCTCCCATTTCTATTCTTTGTTCTGTTTTCCTCTGCTCATTTTCTCCCTTGCTCATTCTACAATCTAGCTCCTCCCTGCCTCTGTTACCATTTCCCCACCACTCAGCCTCCCTCAGAGTCTGGCTTTTCTTTTGCCCTCCAGAGAGATGCTCCCCTTTGCCTTTCCTGTGCCATGCCACAATGTTACCCACCAACGGTGCAAAGGCAATGAGGAGAAGCAGGGCTGCCCTCAAGTGTTCTACAGAATGAGGGTCATACCACTGAGCTACCTGGAGTCCAACAGGGTACAGTGCCTGATTCCACGGCTGGAGGGCAGATATAGCTTGAGAAAAGATTTCACATGCAGGCATGTAAAGAGGAAGAGATCAGAGGGCAGGGCAGTGTAGCAACATGCAATGAACCAAGCCGGGGGCAGGTCTTACTTCAGATGCACACACACACTTAGCCTGCTGCCAATTTCACTACCTTGGTTTGTCAGCATATGGACATCTGAAAGGGTGAGTGTTGCAAATAAAGGGCCACACTTTTCTTTAAAAAATAAATAAATCAGTACAAGTCTGGAAAATAGGGACCTTGTTGATTTCTACAAACACAAAGGCTCATTCGCCTTTATTTTATTTGGTTACAGACAACAGTCAGATGTTACTGGGACGGACACTACTGAGAGACGACAGACAGAACTGAAGCCTCCCTGAAAGCAATTTTTTCTTTTAATTAAAAGTTGTGTGATCAGTATGGTATCCGACAATGCATATTTATCTTTGAGATCTAATTAAGGAAATCATACCATCATTGTTTGTGTCCATCTGCCTGAAGATTTTGTCTGTTCGTTTCTCCGGAGTGGACTCATCTTCTGGCATTTTCATTACAGATGACACCATTTTGTAGATTGCCTAAATATATTTAAAAAAATAATGAAAAGCTAAAAAGCATCAGGACTGAGGAAAGGAATTTAAGCCTTCAGAAGTAAATAAAGGCAGAGGACCTTGGCAGACAGCTGAAAACCCCTATAAACCAAAACCAATAAAAAAGGAATTACAAACTTGATCTGCTTTTGCCTGCATTTATTTCTGATTTAGAAAACCAACACAACTGCTATGTTAGTCAATCTAGTAGCCATGTCAGTATTTAAGTTACCACACTAAAATGCAAGAGCTAAAATATATATGAAAAGTTCCCACGTGTAATTTTCCTTCCTGCATTTGAGTCTGGGGAATGGTCTCATTGCTTCAGGATGGGTTTTAACCTGCACAGGTGCTTACTGCTCTTTAGGAATTATTTGTGTAGAGTGGGGCTGGGAGGTAGCTACATTTCCATGCGTTGAAAAGGTGATGGACTGATGAGAGTAAAGACCTGCTATCCATTAAATTCATGAGGTACAGTATGGGCAAGGCAAACTCCCTTGTTAAATTAATTTCTCCCCATCCTCTTCTAGAGGAACCATTTCATGCGGGAGAAAAGAGTTGTTCACTCTCCAGCTAAATTCTGTTCCAGGCAACACTTGCTGAAGTACTCAAGAGAGGTCAATTATGATGGTAGCTTTTGTGATACCTGTCCTGTAGGAACTGGCCTGAGAGCACCAAATAATGTCAGAGGCCGAACAGTCAGCTGGTCTGTGTTTTCTGTCACTACTAATCACAACTGGGATTTGAATTGGTGATCTAGAGGGGAAAGGCTCTTTCTGACATTACCAATTGTCGGAGGAGTGAGAGAGAGTGAGTGTACAGCACCTTCCCCTGTACTGCACCAAGGTAAAAGGAGTTTAAGGCCTTTCAGCCTTTCATTTCCAAAGCAGAGAATGGTTCAAATCACAGAATTTGAACTTCAGAGTACATGGCATTCATCTCTGGAATTATGGTTCAATCCCTGGGGCTGACTCCAAAATTTGGATCCAGATCTGGTACTGATTTTGAACACCTCAATCTGCAGGAGGGGAAGGGGAAGGGGTTTGGAGGAGGTAGGAGGCAGACAAGGTGACTGGGGTTTTGGTTCAGGCCCAATTTCTCCTTAGAGCCTCTACACCAGTGATGGCAAACCTTTTTGAGCCCAAGTGCCCAAACTGCAAATCAAAACGACGTGTTTTTTTTCAAAGTGCCAACACCCCCGCTCGACTCGGGACCCCCCCCCCCCGGCCTCAGCAGCGCGGCTCACACACCCCCCCCCCCGGCCTCAGCAGCGCGGCTCGCCCCCCCCGGCCTTGCCTCCCCTTGCCTCCCCCCCCTTGCCTTGCCTTGCCTCCCCTCCCCTTGCCTTGCCTTCCCTCCCCCCCTTGCCTTGCCTTCCCTCCCCCCCCTTGCCTTCCCTCCCCTCGCCTTGCCTCCCCCCCGCCTTCCCTCCCCCCCTTGCCTTGCCTCGCCTCCCCCCCTTGCCTTGCCTCGCCTCCCCCCCTTGCCTTGCCTCGCCTCCCCCCCTTGCCTTGCCTCGCCTCCCCCCCCTTGCCTTGCCTCGCCTCCCCCCCTTGCCTTGCCTCGCCTCCCCCCCTTGCCTTGCCTCGCCTCCCCCCCTTGCCTTGCCTCGCCTCCCCCCCTTGCCTTGCCTCGCCTCGCCTCCCCCCCCCCTTGCCCTGCCTCGCCTCGCCTCCCCCCCCCTTGCCCTGCCTCGCCTCCCCCCCCTTGCCTTGCCTCGCCTCCCCCCCCCTTGCCTTGCCTCGCCTCCCCCCCCCTTGCCTTGCCTCGCCTCCCCCCCCCTTGCCTTGCCTCGCCTCCCCCCCCTTGCCTCGCCTCGCCTCCCCCCCCTTGCCTCGCCTCGCCTCCCCCCCTTGCCTTGCCTTGCCTCGCCTCGCCTCCCCCCCCTTGCCTTGCCTTGCCTCGCCTCGCCTCCCCCCCCTTGCCTTGCCTTGCCTCGCCTCCCCCCCCCTTGCCTCGCCTCGCCTCCCCCCCCCTTGCCTCGCCTCGCCTCCCCCCCCCTTGCCTCGCCTCGCCTCCCCCCCCCCTTGCCTCGCCTCGCCTCCCCCCCCCCCTTGCCTTGCCTCGCCTCCCCCCCCCTTGCCTTGCCTCGCCTCCCCCCCCCCCTTGCCTTGCCTCGCCTCGCCTCCCCCCCCTTGCCTTGCCTCGCCTCGCCTCCCCCCCCTTGCCTTGCCTCGCCTCGCCTCCCCCCCCCTTGCCTTGCCTCGCCTCGCCTCCCCCCCCCTTGCCTTGCCTCGCCTCGCCTCCCCCCCCCCTTGCCTTGCCTCGCCTCGCCTCCCCCCCCCTTGCCTTGCCTCGCCTCCCCCCCCCTTGCCTTGCCTCGCCTCCCCCCCCTTGCCTTGCCTCGCCTCCCCCCCCTTGCCTTGCCTCGCCTCCCCCCCCCTTGCCTTGCCTCGCCTCGCCTCCCCCCCCCTTGCCTTGCCTCGCCTCGCCTCCCCCCCCCTTGCCTTGCCTCGCCTCCCCCCCCCCTTGCCTTGCCTCGCCTCCCCCCCCCCTTGCCTTGCCTCGCCTCGCCTCGCCTCGCGCCGCGCGTCGCCTCCTGCCTCGCGCCGCGCGGCACCTCGCCTCCTGCCTTGCCTCGCCTCGCGCCTCGCCTCGCCTCCTGCCTCGCGCCTCGGCCCCGCCTCCGCTCTCCTTCTTGCCTTGCCTCGCCTCCTGCCTCGGCCCCGCCTCCGCTCTCCTTCCCGGGCTCCGGCCGTCCTTTCACTTCCTCCTCCACCGCCCGCCCGCCTCTTACTGACCCCGCCCCTCTGCTCCGGCGTTTTGACGGCGTGCCCACAGAGACGGCTCGGCGTGCCGGCAGCGGCACGCGTGCCACGGGTTCGCCATCACTGCTCTACACATTTGTAGTTTGTGGGTAGACTTATTTTCTGCAGTGCCATTTGGAATGACAGTGCGAAGAACTGCACCAGGAACATGCTCCAGGAACTGCACCAGGAACATGCTCCAGGACCTACGCACTGGCTGCTACTCCTTTGAGGTACCAGCAGCTAGCACAGACGTGGGAAAACTACAGCACACGGGCCACATGTGGCTAGCCGCCCATTTTTATCTGGCCCGTGAGCTTGGGCCAGGGCCAGTGGCCCCGCCCTCCAGGCCCTGGGATGAGCGCAGCCAAGCCCCACGGACCCAATGCTCCCGGCCAGAGGGCCGGGCCGGGTGCCGCAAGCCCCGTGGCCTTGCGCTCCTGGCTGCGGTCCCGTCCGGGAGCAGCAAGCCTTGCAGTCCCGGACGGGGGCAGCAAGCCCCGCGGTCCCGTGCTCCTGGCAGGGGGGCCGGTGCGGGCCGAGCATGGCAAGCCGCGGGGCCCCGCGCTCCCGGCCCAAGCGTGGCAAGACGCGTGGCTAGCCTCAGTGCTGCAAGCCGGCTGAGCAGGTAAGCCATTTCGGGGGGGGGGAGGGGGCTTAGGTGGTGGGGATCAGGGGGGGGTGGTTAGGGTGGGTGTGGGGGCAGTCAGGGGACAAGGAAGGGCAGGTTGGATGGGTCGTGGTTCTGAGGAGGGTAGTCAGGGGGCGGGAAGTGGGTGGGGGCCTGATAGGGGGTGGGGCCTTCCCTACCCAGCCCTCTGCATAATTTTGAAGCCCAGTGTGGCCCTCGGGCCAAAAAGTTTGCCCACCCTGAGCTAGCAGAACGGCTGGGAGGGTGCACCTCTTCCTAGACCAGAAGTCTCAAGCTCAGTGGGCAAGTGATTGCAGCAATATTAATTCAAATGGTAGTTTTTTTTTTACAAAAGGAGACTATTCCTCACCTGCACGATTTCAAGCATTTCTCCACGACTGATGTATCCATTGCCATCAAGATCATACATACTAAATGCCCATTTCAGCTTCTGTTCGAGCTTTCCCCGAGAAGTGACACTCAGCGCAATGATAAATTCCCTAAAGTCAATCGTCCCATCGCCGTTGGTATCAAAAGTGCGGAACACGTGCTCTGCAAACTTCGATGCATCGCCATAGGGGAAGAAATTTGCATATATCTTTTTGAATTCCTCAACAGTCAAATGACCCGTGGGGCAATCTTTTAGGAAGCCTTTGTACCACTCCTGAAGCTCATGGTCTGTGAATTCGGTATTCTCCCGGAGATCCTGGAGCACCTCAGGTCGCAGCTTACTGTTCTGCTTCCCCATTCTGTTCTCGGTTAGGGTCTAACAGCTGTAAAAGAAAAGAGCAAGCGCGTCACCTTCTGTGCCACGAATGAACTCCACGTGATACGCTACGCTGATGGGCTGTAAACAAGTAATGCAGTGGAAAGATGGGTATCGATATGTGGACATCCAAGAAGTACAAACATATCAACTAATGTAGCCACCCCACAGAGAGTACTGCTTCACTGCAGAGAGCACTGAGCTGTTCAATATAAGCATCTCCATACAGCTATAAACAAGCAAGTGCTTATCTATTTCATTCACCTTCTCTGTCAAAGAAATATCAGATTTCACTCTCCTCCCCCCTTTCCAAGCTCTTCCAGTTGCTGATGTTGCCGGAGAGGTGAGGAGGGGACAGGGGAGTTGGGGGATGGAGAGAGAAGAAATAGGTGGTTTTGGGTGACCCTGTGCATACCTCCTAGCTCAGTCACGTTCCTCTCCCCACCGCTTTGCCCCAGCTTACCCTGCTACACAGCTTGGGACACTCGAGTCCAGCTTTTCCAGTCTTTGACCACATGGCCCTGCACAGGCTGACATGCTGCTATTACTGGGTTGGGCCAGGGTCCAGCACAGGAAGCCATGGAGAGAAAACTTGAAAAATGTACATATTTCAAGATTGAAAATCTTCCCCTTAGAAATCAAAGGCACAAAGGGCAGTAAGGCAACAGGAGTTGAGTGCAAATCCCTCCTAAAGCAGTACTTTCCCCCTTTCCTGCCACCATCCATCAGTATCAAAGTCTCCAGCCCTGGATCTGCAGCAGACACATTCAGCAGAGCTGGAGCGAAGTCAGGGCCCCTCGGAATGCTTTGCATTGCTTGAGCCCACGTTCAAACAGCATAAGCAGGATGGAAAATAGAGGGAGGCGGGAAGGGACAAAGGACAGAAGTGCCGCAGGGCGGTCTGGATTGAAAGCAGGCCCCACATTTAATAGGATCAACCCAGACGACCTTTTCCTCCCTCCTCCCAACAGAGTGGCATCAGCATGAGCAGTTGGGTCACCTAAGGAGAAGGAAAGGCAGAGTGATTCAGCTCTTTTAAACACATATATTTAATTCACAATGTTCCTAGGAACATCGACAATGAGATTTTAGAAAACAAAGTGCTCTCTGGGTTTGCAATCTGGCTGAAGCGATTGCATGGGCCTGACATATGCAGGTGATGGGAGAATTACAAACATCTAGCTCCCCGCAGAGTCAGATTGCCGCTATTATACAAGCCTATTCCATGACAGCGCGCAGTACTTCAGAATGGAGCATTCCCAACCTGAGTGAAAAGGCATCTCAAAAATCTCTTGGTTTAATCAGGTGCTCAAGAAGGGTCTGAGTGCAACGGACACCCTCAGCCCATTCAACAGGAGGGAGCCTTAGTTCGATGATGCTTTGGTCATTCTCCCCCCCCCCCCCCCCCGCCCCCAGTACTTTGTAGACATTTGGAGCAAGCTGAAGGTGTTCATTCAGACCAGACAAGAGCCCTTGATGACATGAATGATCTGGATGACGGGATGGACTTCACCCTCAGCAAGTTCCCAGATAACACTAAACTAGGGGAGAGGTAGATATGCTGGAGGGTAGGGATAGGATCCAGAGGGACCTAGACCAGAGGTTCTTGAACTGTGGTCCCTGGATAGTTCCCTCTAAGGTGCGCACCTGGGTGGCCGCACACAAGAGAATGAAGGACGACCCACCTAATTAGTGGAGCCACGCAGGCAGCGGATCCTGGAGAAGATGCACATGTAAGGTGAGGTAGTGGCCTGGGAGGGAATAGGGGGCAGGTGGGAGGGAGCAGCGGGGGGAATTTGGGACATGCAAGGCTGCCAGAGAAAGAGGCCATTTCCCCCAGCTCCAGCCAGGGGTGCAGTAACACAGGACACTTACCGCTTCCGGGCTGGGGACTGACTAAGCAGCAGTTCTGCAGAAAAGAACTGGGGATTACAGTGGATGAGAAGCTGGATAAGAGTCAGCAGTGTGTCCTTGTTGCCAAGAAGGCGAACGGCATACTGGGCTGCATTAGTAGGAGCATTGCCAGCAGATCAAGGGAAATGATAATTCCCCTCTGTTCGGCACTGGAGTATCATGTGGTTTTGAGCCCCCCCACTACAGAAGGGATGTGGACAAATTGGAGAGAGTCCAGAGAAGGGCAACAAATATGATTAGGGGGCTGGGGCACATGACTTATGAGGAGAGGCTGAGGGAACTGGGTTTGTTTAGTCTGCAGAAGAGAAGAATGAGGGGAGATTTGATAGCTGCTTTCAACTACCTGTGTCAAGGTCTATTTCCCCACTCTGAACTCTAGGGTAAAGAACTGGGGACCCCACATGAAAGAAGAAATCACCCCCAAGCTTATTTTACCAGCTTAGGTTAAAACTTCCCCCCAGAACATCAACTTCCCCTATGTCTGGGCTTGGAAAATGCTGCCACCACCAATTTGAGCCACCAAAACCATAGGTTAGGGTAAACTGGACCCCCCTTCTAACACCCCCCAAATCTCCCCCCTTTGCCTGGGAGAGATTCAAGAACAAAGACCACAAACCCTCACTTGCTGTGAGACGTGCCCGATCCAAACCGGGATCAATCCAATGGAAACAAACAGATTCTTAAAAGATTTTAATAAAAGGAAAAGACGGAGCCTAAATCCTTGTACAGAAATCAATAGAACAACTCCCTGGTATCACATAGTATAACTGACCCCCTCCCCCGCCCCTTTTTTGGGAATTCTTCCACTGCTACCGCTTAACAGCAAAGAAACACCGTGGACCAATTATCAAGTGATACAGTTCAAGCTTACAAATCACTTACTGCCAGACTTGGTTTTCTTAGAAGATCATAGAAATGTAGAATAGAAACATAGATGTGGTTCCTCCCATAGCCAGGGGAACGGCACAGACAGACCCCGAGTGAGCCGAGGAGAAACGAAAGTCAAAAACCCTTTCCTTTGTTCCAGAGGTTGATTACATCATCTCCTCTCAGGTTCCTTCAGGTTAACCCTTCACAGTAAAACAGTAATTCTAAGCTACTTCATACTTACGACAACCTGAATAGGAGTTCCAAAGAGGACAGAGTCAGAGTGGTGAGTTGTATGCGCCTGTGGTGCCAGGGCTCCAGCAAATTCAGGGCCTGCCTCCACCAATGTTTGGGGCTGGGTTTTTCCTTTAGCCCCTCCTGCCACCCCCGTGTGTGCCTTCCCCGAGCATTCCTGCCTGCCTTGGACAGTGGGCGGCTGCCCCCCTGCAGCTCTGCGCCACCCTCCTTCCACTGCCTACAAGAGTGGCACCGGGGGCAAGCTAAGGTGGCGACTGTGCCTGTGGAGGGAGGAGGCACAAGGCTGCGCCACCCCTCCCACGGCAGGCAACACTGAGGCAGGGGGCTTATTCTGCCTAGACCTCCTGAGCAGTCGCTGGGGGCGGGGGCAGGGGCTGAGTGTTGTGCTGGGTAGAACCCTCTCTGGAGCTCGCTGCTGCCAGCTGCCTGGGGGCAGTTATCCTCTCTGGCCTAGCCCCATACCCCAACCCTGTGTCCCAGTCCAGAGCCCACACCCAGCACCTAAACCGCCTCCCAGAGCCCACACCCAGCACCTAAACTCGCTCCCGCACCCAGTACCCAACCCTCCGCACCCCCTCCTGCACCACAACCCCATGTCCCAGGCCAGATCCCATACCCAGCACCCAAATTCCCTCCCAGAGCCCACACCCCAAGCTCCCTCCTGCACCCAAACTCCATCCCAGGGCCTTAGGCGGGGGAGGAGGGGACTTGGACCCCTTTGGGACACCAGCAAAAATGATACAAACCTACCGCCCCTGGATGGAGCTAGGCTGTTCTCAGTGGTGGCAGATGACAGAACAAGGAGCAACGGTCTTAAATTACAGTGGAGAAGGTCTAGGTTGGATATTAGGAAAAACTATTTCATAGGAGGGTGGTGAAGCATTGGAATGGGCTACCTAGAGAGGTGGTGGAATCTCCATCCATGGAGGTTTTTAAGGCCCAGATTGACAAAGCCCTGGCTGGGATGATTTAGTTGGGGTTGGTCCTGCTTTGAGCAAAGGGTTGGACTAGGTGACCTCCTGAGGTCTCTTCCAACCCTGATATTCTATGATTCTCTGAAAGGTGCTCAATACACTCTTATAAAAACCCCTCTTACCAGCCTCAGCCTCTCAGTTATCCAGAAATATCAACCACTAACTGACAAGACAGAGGAGCTCCAGGTAAGCAAATACACACTTTGCTACATACCATGGAGCCAGTCAACATGCTGACTAAGGGCTAGTCTATACTAGAAGCGTTATAGCCGTGCAGCTGTGTCGACGCAGCTGCACTGCTGTAGCGGATCTGGTGAAGACGCTCTATGCCGACCGTCTATACTGTGAGAGGCGGTAGCTATGTCAGTGTAAGAAGCTCTCCTCCCAATTAAGTGCTGTCCACACCGGCGCTTAGGTCGGTGTAACTTTCATCGCTCGAGGGTGTGGCTTATTCACACCTCTGAGCGACATACGTTATACCAACATAACCTGTACTTTAGACAAAGCCTCAATACTGCCAGCTCTTTATCATCACAAAGGATCATCAGCTTTTGCAAACTGAAATTCTGTGCAATGTTATGCCTTTTGTATAGACATTAGTAAGAGTTCAAGAACGTGTGCATTAACATGCAAAAGCCTACAAGAATCTCTTAGTTGCTTTAAAAGTTTTGTACACTCCTGAATCAATTTACTCATAGCTTAAATTAAGGACTTAATTCTCCGTTGCTTTGTATAGTCATTTACACCAGTGAGTGCAATGTACATGTAGTAACTACAAGCAGACCAGATAACACATTGTGTGTGCGCAGTCGTATGCTCTACCTACATTGAGGAACAAGACAAGCAGAACACCAAGATAGTGACACGACAAATGCAGTGAGGTAAGACATCTGATAACGAGTAAGCACTTTGCGGACAGCAAAAGCTCAGTTCATGCATCAAAACCTAAAAAATGTGAAGGGTCACCAAAAATAAATGCAATACTTCAGAGGAGTATCAATAACTGAATTCAACTGCATTTTATTTGTATTCCATTTACCCTCCACACAGCCTAAGCAATACAAAATCCACATCCTGTTCTGCGGCTTACTGCTTCGAAACAAAAACCAACCAGCTGCTCATTAATAAAACATACCAGGTTCAACGGAAAACTCTGCTGATATCATTAGCTGCTTCTGTTTTGTCGGAAACCACAAACATTCCAGCCCACTAGCTTTATTTCTAGTCACTTAGTCACAAAGTTTGCTCTGTTCCTTTGACACATCCCCAACTCGCTTCCAAAATGCTGAAACTAAACTGGCAGACACTAAAGCAGCAGCCATTTAGAGAGCAGAGAGCAGCTCTCTAGCTAACTACAAGTTTGCAGCTACCCGTACTTCCTCTCCACCTGTCTTTCAAATCCACTCTGCTCCACGTATTTATTCGCAAACGAGGCGAAGCACAGGGCAGGGAACAAATCCATACTTTCTACTATGCTGCATTTTAAGGGGTGGTCAGACCTCTTCAGAAAAGGGCAGGTTAGAGTGAACAAAATCAATCCAGTTTAGGAAGCAAATTATTTTAATGACATCTTTCTGGTCCTTCCTCCTCTGCTTTTTCCCTTCTACAGGCCTCATCACCTGCGAAGAGTTACTATCTGGTCAAAAGCTACTGAAGCCTGTGGGAGCTTTTCCATTGAGTTGAACGGGCTCCAAATTAGATCAGAGGGCAACAGCATCAGCATCTGGGAGAGTAGAAGAGCTCTTTAAGGGCCGAAACCAGGAATACCCTTGGATAAATAGGGGAACCACAGGCAGGATCACCACTACTTCACGCCCTACCCCAAAACTGGTGGCTCGAGGAGGTAATTGGGCAGGCAGGCCTCAGAATTTCTCTCTTCCTCCTGCATCCCTATCAACTCAGAGTGACAGGCAGCTGGCCACGGGAGGGGAGGGAAAGAAAAGGAGATCTTTTAGCCTGGGGAGGCCAGGGGACTCTCCCCACACTGAATGGAATGTTGGCCGCAAGGGCTGGGGAAGAGGAGACAGGAGAGCTGTGTGAGAGCTCAGATAGCAGGCCACAGCATAACTGGCAATGGGAACCAGGGCCAGAGACAGGGGGGTACAACGGATACAGCTGTACCGGGCCCCGGACTTAAGGGGGGGGCCCTTAAATCCGGGGCGGGCCCGGTACTCAGCTGTACCCCTTGTCGCCGGGGCTGTGAACAAGGCACGGCTCCGGGCAGCCGCTGCAGCGCTCATCAGCCCCCTCCCCCGGCACCCAGCAGCCTCTCCCCGCCCCCCCCCCCTTTGCTTCTCCCGGCCGGGCCACGCGGCCAGAGCGCATGCGCGGGGTTGGGTCCCGCGGGTGGTGGGAGACCGGCGGCGGGTGGCGGGAGACCGGCGGGGGGTGGGGGGACCAGCCGGGGTGGGGGGCCCGCGGGCGGCGGGAGACCGGGGGAGGGGGGGGGCGCACGATCTGCGCACGGGGCCCCAAAATTCCTGTTGCCGGCCCTGATGGGAACCTTCATTTCTCTTCTAGAGCCCCCGCCCCAAACTTATTGACAACTGGTAAAATGTGGCATTCCCATTGTCCTTCAAAGGCTGCCCTATCTTACTCTCTTCCCCGGGTTTCTTTCACTGTTAACTTAAACAGTGACTGAAAAACTGAGCCTGAGCTTGGCTCTTTTCCTAATGTTTTTCTCCTGTAGATTCTCTGTGGCCTCCCCCTCAATCTCGCCACACAACAGAGATTCCAAACCTCTCTATACACCATGGATGGAACTTGCATGACACACCTGCTCTGGCTGCTAAGGTGAGTCAGCAACACAACTCTCCACCTTTATGCAGGTGTCAAGCACCTGACATCCTGTGTTTCAACACTGTGTTCAGAGGTAAGTGGTGTTCACCAAATTAGTTTGGCTCTACAGCCTGGCACCTACGGGGTAACATGGAAGGGACTGAAACCGTGAGAAACTTGTGGACGAGGGGTTGGCAACCTTTCAGAAGTGGTGTGCCGAATCTTCATTTATTCACTCGAATTTAAGGATTCACATGCCAGTAATACATTTTAACGTTTTTAGAAGGTCTCTTTCTATAAGTCTAGTTTAGTTATAATATATAACTAACTTAGCATTGTATGTAAAGTAAATAAGGTTTTTAAAATGTTTAAGAAGCTTCATTTAAAATTAAATTAAAATGCAGACACCCCCCCCCCCCAGACTGGTGGCCAGGACCTGGGCAGTGAGAGTACCATTAAAAATTCAGCTCGCATGCTGCCTTCGGCACACGTCCCATAGGTTGCCTACACCTGCTGTGGACAGAGGTATTGGCAGGAAGAGCAAAGGGTACGGGTAGCATTCTCTCACCACTGACACTGTACTTGTTTCTAACCCTTCTGTGGTGAACTCTGCAGTGTGGACAGGGATGTGTGGCTAGCTTTAGGAGAGAGAGTTGACTGGGATCAGCCACTGCTCTGGAAGAATCCTCCGCCCGAAACTGACTGATGTTTAGACACAAATTTCTTCACACATTTTTGCGGATAGGAACAAAGTCACTTACTGTGGTTTTTATACCCCAAGGAGCAGTGTGGCAGAGAGGCTGTGGAATCAGGATCCAGGCATGCAAATAACCAGAGATTTATGATTGGCCTGTGCTCATTAGAAACTAAAGTTATCCTCACAAGGTGACTACAAACACACTTTAGTAGGGGGATCAATTTAAGCGCTCCTTGGACCAGGGACTGTAATTTACCACATGTTTGTGTGTTGCCTAGTGCAAGGGGTCTTGATCTGGAGGATGTGTCATGGTGCTACTGCAATATAAATGCTGTAAATAAGATGAGGAACGCTTTGTAGCACCTTAGAGACTAACCAGTTTATTTCAGCATAAGCTTTCGTGGATGCATAAATAAAGGGTGTGTTGATTCCATTTACTGAAATATCACTATTTCCTTGAGAGGAGGAGAGAGATTTATTGCTATTAGAATGAAATTAATTTGATATTAACTTCAAAAGCACTATACTCCAATAGGCTTTTGCACTCAACAAATTATAGGTTATTTTAGGCGACTTCAAACCCATCTTTTAGTTCAGATTATTTTAGAAAAGTAACATGCAATGCATTAAAATGCAATTATTCTTCAGTGTCTGAGCTTTTCAAATGGATTCTTAATGTGCCAAACCCAAATATAAACCTGCAGTTGTGTAACCAATTTGTTAAGAGTAATTAACTAAGTGACATTAATGTTAATTTATTAAAGCACATCCAAAGAAATAGCTCTTAGATAAGACTTGGGTTTCAGGTAGCTCCTGCAAAATGAAATGCCCAAATGTCTCATTAATCATGACACGGAACCCTGCTGCTGGCATCCAACTGACATTTCATTCGATTGCTCTAAAACTCTTTCATCAAATCAGTTTCCTGAGGCTCACTAGCTGTGTTAGCCAGAGAAACACTTGGGAGGACAGTCAGTAATGGAAATCACAGGTAGTGGGCTCTCAGAGAGGAAAGTTTAAGTCAGTCTTATGATTAGTCTCTCTCTTGCCACATGATTTATACATTTCAGATACTATACGGGATAATATACACAAGAATGGGGGTTTGAGAAAGGTGACTGCAGTATGAGGAAGAAGATTAAAGACTCCTGGAACCTTTCACCCACCTGTGAGCACTGGTTTCATCCTGCTATACTTCACAGGACATTGTACTGCTGTTCTGGTTGACTCACCCATAATTTTGAGACCTTACTTAAAAGGTATTTAGCTCTTAGTATTTGCATGTACAATGTGTTAAAAGAGGTAGATTTAGACCAGGGGTGGTCAACCTGAGCCTGAGAAGGGGCCAGAATTTACCAGTGTACATTGCCAAAGAGCCACAGTAATAAATCAGTTTCATTTTAAACATTAGCTTTAATACATGTTTTAAATTTAAGAGATAGCAAGACAAAGCCACCAAGAACAGCAATACGCCAAAGAAATTAAAGGCGGCTTTAAAAATTTCATCAAGGGATTTGTAAGGTTGTAAAGCAAATGAAAAATAGGAAAGCTCAGCTTTTAAATAGCAATTTAAATCAGAGGTACAGGAAAGTAAACAGGTAGCTCCGTAATGGATTTTGCATCTACTATCCAGGGGCGTCCTGGGGGAGTGAATAAGCTTGGAGACTCAATGACCTTCCCCTAATTTTTCACTCTAGAAGTAGTCACTCCGTATCAGGGATGAGACATTATATAAAAGTGCTGTAAAGGAAGACAGCATGCATCATAACCAGTCCTATGTCCATTTTGCTTGATAAACAGAGGACTGAGTTTTCAGGGTGATCACCTGCAATTTTCATGAGCAAGGAATTCCTGACAGTAACAAAAGAATAGAAAAAGTAAAAAGGATGTGTAGATAAGTACTTGAAGATGTAACAGGCTTTTGAATGTACAGTTTACCAGAAAGACAAAATGTTATAGCAGATGATTCACTGTGTAGGGCCCAGGAAGGGGAAAAAAACAATGAAAAAATAATTTTGTTTAAGTCTCGTGCCTGGAGTTTTGATCAATTTTAATTGTATATTTAATCATCTTCCCTCTACCCCCTAAAACAACACACTAGCTGTAATGAGGTCTAGAAGTACAGCCAAGTTACTAGTTAAGAGGCAGAGAATAAACGTTCTAAGTTTCCTTCTCGTCTAGAATCACCAGAATGTAGTCAATGACCCTACAACAAATGAGTGAATCTGGGTTTTTAATCACCTAAGATGAAGACTCACAAAAAAGTGCAGGATACAACAGCGAATAACCATATCCATACATTTCAAATGGCGTGAAGTATCTAGCCAGTAATACCAATTATTGCTAAATTAGCAGAGTGGGTATTGGCATCACTAGACAAATTTCAGGTACTGGTCCTATTGAAGTCAGTGGAGGTTTGCCATTGGCTTCAACGGGGGCAGGAGTTCACTTCTGATTTACTGAGGAAATCTAGCCATGGATGACACCCACCAGCACTGCATTAATCTGACAACAACCTCGCTTTCAAATAATTTTGCCACAAGATAGAGAAAAAGCACTGACAGAATAGTATTTTCACACACATTGTGGTAATATGCTGTACGACAACCACCTACTTCAGTGTGCAACCAAATTCTATCACCTAGACAGAAGTTCACGACTGAGCGTATGGTGACAAATTCATCACCATACCAAAAACACTTCTCCAAAAAACTTGGCTTGCTGCTAAGTAAGTTCTCTTTCAGCTTTCCCCATGCCCACTCATCCTCTCTGCCATGTGGGTTGTGGAACCAGAAGTTACATACACAAGTCTCACTGAATTGCAAAGCATTATATAGAAGGTACTGTAAGTGCAAGAGGGAAAAACATTCCCAATACAATGAAAAATAAGACAAGAGGACTTGACCTGCTGTGGCCTTGTGGACAGCACGGAGAGGCAGTGTTTGGGAATAGTCTCAGGATTGCTGATCCTAAGGCTGGCAGAAGATGGGAGCAGCAGCAAGGTTATGGCTCTGTGCTTTCACAGTGTGCTTTGTTGACCACAGGGTGGGAAAGTTTCACAATACCCTGGTGCACTTGTGTAGAGAATGAATATAGGTAATCAGAGAAAAAGACAGAATCTCAGGCAAAATGTTACCCTCTGCATGAGAGTCTGCCACTGCATTATAATCCAGGAATGAGCAGGGACCAGCACAACTCCTTCCTACCATGTTCCTGCTGGGAAGTCTCGCTATGAGAGCACAAAACATATCCCCGCCAAGTGAAAAAAGCCCGGTTATTTATTTCAGGCCAACAAGAGGCACCAAATACACAAAAAGTTTTATTTTATTATGTAGTTTGTTCTTTTATTTAATCCCTTATGCAAGAATCGTCCTTGGGCGAGTAACTGCTAAGAAAAAAATGGCTTTCAGCAGATAAGTATCTGCACTGTCAGGTTTCTGTAAGATGTCCACAGGAAAACACACATCTGTTTTGTACTTCTTATATCAGAATTAATAGAAAGTTTCCTCCTTCTAAACACAAACAAAGCTTTGTGCAGTAAATCAGTGGCTTACTACACACATCACAGCTGTCAGCTGAAACAGTCCTTGGTTCTTTAGCAACAACCATTGTGCTCAACGACTAACTTATCTGTCAGCAGATTACAGTCTTTATGAACCAGCAGCTAGAGAAAGACAGGATCACACTTACTTTATCCAGCATATTCCATTTGTACATCATACAAACTAACAAAAATAAACTAGTTAAGGAGATCAAGCCGTATCCCATTCTAGGCATCCTTAGCAGCTTGTCAGGACCCAAGAACTGCACTTCATTTGTTTTGAATGGAGCAGAATGCTGTCAATACAAAAATCAGCTCAGATCTTGGCCTCCTATGATTTAATCAGGGCAGCCTTTCACTCTTCAGAGGAGCAACGCAGATTGGGACCTCTAGTCTCCGCAGACTGCACCTGTTGACTGCAGGCAGCCTGGTAGAATTCAAGAGGCTGCATTTTGATCTTCAGACCAACAGCACTGCTGCCATGATTGTAACACGCCAAACAGTTTCAGTGAGCCAAAGCCATTAACATCAAGTAGCAAACACACCGCAAACCGGGATTACAATGACGACAAGTATGTGAACCACACCCCGCTTGCTTTGCCCAAAGAGAGTCAGTGAGTGGGCCTACTTGTGAGAGTAAGGCAACTGAAATGTGGAAGTATAAGAGTGTCTGACAATATGCAGGTAAAGAGTGTTTTTTGTTTACTGCCAGTATCCTAAGCAACAGCCTGAAATAGGTAGGCTACAGGACATATACAAACATGTTGCTATAGAAATCTGGTCCTTCTTGGTAAGATCATGTAAACCTCTTTGCAACCTTGTTGCAAAAGCAGCTATTTAACAGGACCGTGCCAATTTAAGGGACCACAAATATAAATATGGGAGCAACTAAGTTTCCTACAACTTTAGCCTGGAGCCTCAGCCCTGTTGCCCATGGTCTGACAGCCCAGCCCCCCCCCCCCCCACGTGGGGAGGGGGGAGGAGGGCGGAAGGCTCCAGGCTCCAGGCTGTAACGAACCTGTAGTTGGGATCCAGGGACCAGGTTCATTATAGCCAAAAGTTCATAATAATGAGGGGTGTTACAGCGTGGGTGTACTGAGTAAACAATACAACAGCATTAATGACATATCAATAGGACTGTTAATTATTTTTCACTTAATAATCTATACTGTTATGAATATAAAAGTGAAGAAATGCTGACCTGTGACACTTTTTAAATTGGCAGTGTCCTTTTGAAAAGGTTATTTTTTTTAAAATGAAAGAAGTTAGTGGAACCCCTCCCCCCCCAACCTATCACCCCCCTCCCCCCCTAATTTAGGGCAGAATTTTCAAAAGAGCTCTGTCCCCTTTTAGGCACCAAAATAAGTAGTAACATTTTTTAAAAAACAAACCTCGGCGTGTTGGGTGCACATCACGTGCTGAACTGTTCTGAAAAACTGGCCATAAGCATCCCAATGTGTGCTGAGCACTTGTAAGGGCAAACTGAGCACTACAAACATGCATTTCCAAACGCTCTTGAAAATCTGTGTTTGTGGATAAAGGCCTGGACCCTGCATATGACTGCATGCAAAGAGCACCCTTGCATTTGCACAGAGCCCCTTTGATTTGTTTGAGACAACTGCAGTTAGAACTTAAGAAACTTGTGTGTGAACCGTCCCATTACTGGTTCTATTGAAGTCAGTGGAGGTTTGCCATTGACTTCAACGGGGGCAGGAGTTCACTTCTGATTTACTAAGGAAATCTAGCCATGGATGGCACCCACCAGCACTGCATTCATCTGACAACCACCTCGCTTTCAAATAATTTTGCCACAAGACAGAGAGAAAGCACTGACAGAATAGTATTTTCACACACATTGCGGTAATATGCTGTACGATAACCACCTACTTCAGTGTGCAACCAAATTCTATCACCTAGGCAGAAGTTCACGACTGAGCGTATGGTGACAAATTAATCACTGTACCAAAAAACACTACTCCAAAAAATAAACACAAAATCCCCCCATCCTTGGCTAAGTAAGTTCTCTCCTCCCCATGCCCACTCATCCCCTCTGTCATTTGGGTTACGGAACCAGAAGTTACACACACAAGTCTATATAATGGCTTTGCAATTCAGAGAGAAGGTACTGTAAATGAAAGAGGGAAAACATGCCCAGTACAATGAAAAATAAAACCAATATTCCAAGGAAGGCAGGAAGATGTGTTCATTGGGGTGGGAACAGATTAATAAAAACCTATAGCCCTGCTTAATCTGCTCCCACCCCCAAAAAAAACCTAACATGTCATCCCCTTTTTAAAAAATGGAGTTGAGAGAAAGACAGCTAACTTTTATTCTTCCCTCCTTTAGCAGATGTGTGAAACTAATCAGGCTTAAAAATCAAGTTAGTTTATATGGTATTTCATGATAAGGGAAACCTCATTATGTTTTTAAATATAAGGTCATTTTACAAGGTGGTTGGGCTGAACATGTGGGATGAGGAGTTCTTTAAATGTCTTTCACATTATATACATTTAAAATGTTAATATATTTTAAGATTTAAAATAAATTTTCATGGCACATGAGCATACAGGATAGCAAATGGCACTCAATATAGACTGGAAAATAAACAAGAGAGCATTTAATCCTCCCAATTTCATTTACCTCTGGAAATTATCAAACAGCCAAAAATCAGAGCAGAACAGAAATAACTATACAATAAAAAAATAAATAAATAAAAGAATGAATGAATGTGTATTTTAACTGGACTTTTAAAAATATGTAGTATGAATTGTTAAATTTAGATCATAACCATCTTTATATTCTGTCCATGCCAGATGTCCTTTAGCTGTCAGCCCAAAGCCTCTTTAAGGCTTAGCATTTTTGTGTCCATGGTCAATGAAAAAATTCTGCTCACGGTGTAAACAGCATCTAAGAGAAATGCAGCAAAACAAATACATTGTGCAGCAATAAGAGATTTTCTATGCTGTATTACACACCGAGTACTCTAAAGCATTGAGAGAGAGAAAACTTTTTTCCATTTTGGTTTATCAGACTTGTTATATGTTTATAGCTTTCAATTGTGTGCTCTACTCTGACAAATGACTACGTAAGAATGATACTTTCTAACTATCAGATCTACTCCCAATGCACTGTGGAGTCGTATCTGCTGACTTCAGTGACAAATATGGTTTGAGGTTTTCTTTTTGTTTTGTGCTTTTGCCTTTCATACGTGTCTCAGCCCTACAGACAATCATAGCTAAAGGAGAAAAAAGAGCTGCATTCAACTCCAGCTCCTTCATGTACATCAACACAATAGGTTAGTAAATCCCAAGAACAGGACCAATCAACTGCACCTGAGCAAACCAACTGATGGCAGTAAAACTGGCATAAGGGTAAGGGAGAAAGAATGGGATTACACAGATAAAGACCAGATTAGATCAGGCCCTAAAATTTGGTCTGCAGAACCCTTTATGGCTGTGATGCTGCATAAGAGGAAAGAAATGCAGTCTGACTGTAGAATCCAGGCTGAGTTGGGTGGGTTGAGACACCTGGTTGATATTTTCTGAAATTAAAAAATGATTTGATTTTACTTCTGAATCATATGGTCTGAAATGGACACAAACTTTTGTTAAAAAAAATTGATATTTGAATACAGAAATATATAGTGAAAAGACCAAACATTACAATTTTTGTTTACTGACAGAGCCAAGTTTTCAAATTTCAACAACAATGTAGGTTTTTTATTAAACAATGCACTAACATTGATAAGAAATGGTGAAAAGGCTTCAGCAAAAAAAGGGAGAATCAAGTTTTTCTACTACATTTTTCATTCTCCCCAAGGGTTTTCTTTGTTTTGTTTTTTGTTTTTTTAATAAAACAAAAACAGTTTTATTTGAAAAATTCTCCGTTTTATTTTGAGCTTTTTGACTGATCACGTCCAATACAAAAACAGTAAACTGGAAGCCCCATAAATGTAGGGTTACTTTTCACATACTACCTCAGTTTCATTAGCACAAAACCACTAAACATTTCACATTTCTTTCTACCTGTTCCCCTCCGCCCTCCCAAATACCCTTTAAATTAGAGCCTCAGCGTTTTCTGGCTAACCCTAAAATAACTAAACAAGCGGTTTCAAACCTTCCCCTCCTATTTAGGCAAAAACCACAAGCTACCACAACTGGTCTAGTCCTGAAATCTACATGTATAGAGTTTGTCACAAGCTTTTACAGCACAAATAGTAGTTGCAGCAAGCACAGCAGCTCACTAGAAAAAAGCCAGGGTGAAATCCTAGTCCCACTGAAGTGATTGGGAATTTTACTATTAATTCCAATGTGGCCAAGATTTCACTCCTGGCATTCCTAGGGCTGGTCTTCACTGGGGGGAGGGGACGGGGGGGGGGGGGAACGACATACGGGACGTGGGACTGACTGCAGATATGCAACTTCAGCTACGTGAATCATGTAGCTGAAGTTTGCGTATCTGCAGTTGACTTACCTGCCGTCCTCATGGTGGCGGCAGTCGGCGGCATGTTCCCCCGTCGACTCCAGCTTGCGCCTCCAAAAAAGCTGGAGTTCCAGAGTTGACAGACGTGCTGCAAGCGATCGATTTCTCGCGTCTTCACCAGACGCAAGAAATTGATCGCTACCAGATCGATCGCAACCCGCCGATCCGGCGGGTAGTGAAGACCAGCCTCTAGCTGTGCCCACCTTAGCCACTGAGACTGAAGGTTGGTCTGCACCATTATAGAGGGAGACAGGCAGTAGGGAGACCAAAGGTAGCAAATCATGAGGCCAATCCTCTGCTAGTATAAACTTAGATAACTCCACACCAGTTGAGGTTCTGGGCTGAAGGTTTGATACAGATGAGTGTGCCAGCCACAAATGAATATTTCAACTGCATATAATTGATATAAGCTCCCTTTATCATGGAGATAATAACCACGAAACTTTTGATGGTATCATCTACCTACCACCTGCTGGCACGGAAGATCTTTATCTAGCACAGGGCTCGAAGATTTACCAAACACCTCAGACAATTGTCAATCTAAGAAAACAGTTCCATGCTGCAGTCACAACACACTTACCATACAACTGAAACCTGTTACCATACAATGTAAATGTAGCACTCCCACTCAGCTGGCATTAGAGCCACTATGTGCCTCTCCAACTTCAAAGCAAAACATGAAACCCATCTGATGGATCCGCAACAAAAAGTGGTTGTAGGAGCTGGCGGGATGCGGGGATTGATATACAAGTGCTGTGTTCCTTGGCTCTGATCAGAGAGTTCCAGTTTTCCTATCACTACCACCAGACTGCTAAAAGGGAGGAAGGGATGCAGGCTATATTTGGTTTCTTTGTTTTTTTAACAGTGCATTCTAACAGGCCATGCATAAGCTTGGTGAGCTGAATAATAAGCTTATTTCATAGCAAAATCTATATTAAACAATGAAAAAATCCTTCAGGAAGCAAACAAAACAGGGTTGTTTTAGAATTCAGTTTAGCAGAGAGGGACAAATGAGGGCACTATGACATACTGAACTGTCAGTTCTTGCATTTGCTGAAATGCTTTGTATTCAATTCTAAAAGAAAACAGAGTACAGCACTTAGGCCCTGATCCTGCAAAAACTTGTGCTCACACTTAACTTTATATGCAATGAATAGGTCCCATTAGCTTCCTAGCACTGAGTCCGTAATCACAGTGCATGAGAGCCACAGGACCCAAGAATCTGAATAAACCAACAACTTGATGTGCTCGTATGGTTCACCACAAATATATGCAGAAGGACAATAAGGCAGCAACTGTATCTGTAGAGGAGAAAGGGAGCAATTCCTACTAGAGGGGATAGCTACAGGAGGTCTATTCCAAGGTCAGTGACATTTTCTAGTGGAGGAACAGTTAAAAAAAACAAAACCTTTCTTTGCTGGCATATGTATGCAATACTCTGAGCCCTTAATCTGAAAGGAAAATCATCTCTGAAGGAATCACAAAACAGCAGTCAAGGCAACACTAATTTCACTGAAGTATACTGATGAACTCAGCTCCACGATCCAGGCTGTATAAACAGCAGTACAAAACAGAATGTATTTTCCCAAGCTCTGTGGCTTGGAATGAACTCTCGAGGTGTGGAGATGGGTGGGAAAGTTGAGTCAAGTTCAACTATTTTAATTTTGCATTAAAAAAATCGGAGTTATCAGTGAAGCCCAGGCTCTGGTGTATTTTCCTCTTTGAAGGAGGAAATTAAAAAAACAACAGGTTTGATCTTTCTCTTAGAAAGGGGTTTGATTTGGAACTTGCGTCAAATGTGAAGTGCTTGCGTCAAATGTGAAGTGCTTGCGTCAAATGTGAAGTGCTAA
This sequence comes from Sternotherus odoratus, assembly GCA_032164245.1. Classification (NCBI taxonomy): domain Eukaryota; kingdom Metazoa; phylum Chordata; order Testudines; family Kinosternidae; genus Sternotherus; species Sternotherus odoratus. Next base: position 23,521,775 of record JAVMKO010000003.1, read on the forward strand.
CCTGTACCTGCTACCACACTAACAAGGAGAGCAAACACAGCATACTTTCGATATCCTGTGTCAGTCCTATTCGAAATGCAAAACAAATGCAGAGTTCAATTGGAAAAATAAAATTTGATCTCTGATGCTCCACCCATAACACGTTTTAAGTAAAAACTATACTTCAGCCATTCGTGATGCTAAAATGCAATTTCACTTGCAGTAGACTTAATCCTTATAGCTTTGTCTTCACTAGAAAAAAATGTGTACTTTTAAACATGTTAAAATCCTAGTCTAAACAAGGCAAACTAGGATTAACATGTGTTACCTGATCAGTGTATTAAATCTACAACTTGTCTACACTAGAACGTTAACATAGGTTAGCTAACACATGCTAAAAATGCACCCTTTTCCCAGTAGGGACAAGTCCTTTCCTGAATGCTTTGTTAACGAGTGCATTCCTGATCCGTGCTGACATTTGCTAGCTAAACATATGCTAAGGCCTAAACTAATAATCTCTTTAAACATTTTAATATAATTATCCACGAGCCTCTACCTAAAACCTAGTTAAAGAAAGAATCATGGGTGTGTGGGGAGATTGGGGTGGAAATCTACTTTTTGAGGTCAAGCTTTACAAATATGGCACAATACATCATATACTGTGGTAAGGGCTTGTTTTGTTTAACAACAACACATTTTATATGCTGTTTTTTGTGTTTAATTAAATTCCAGTTACATCCTAATGCAGCTTGACTCAAGTCATAAGTCAAAAGTTAATTACCAATAAATAAGCAATAAGCTACAACACTGTAAACAAGACATCATTCACCATTTTCTAACATACTAAAATGTAAATTAATCATTAATAATCTGAAATTATGAACTATATAATTGTTTAAATGTATACAATTACGGTGTGCCCTTCAAGGTAGCAAAAAGATGTACCAAATTTACTGTAAAGGCTCTAGTTAGTTGTAAATCAACCTCTTTTTGGCTTATGTAACCGTTAAAACAACGCACCTTTCTTTAGAAAATAACTGAAATCTAAATGGAAAAGTTGATTAAAACCAATTATTTAAATTGAAGCTTTGCACTTGTTGATTTTAAAATCAATCCAGTCTGCAACCTACTGAAATGAGTGGGGGGAGGAGGGAGAAGAGTTCATACTTCCTTCAGATCTATTGTTTCTGATGGTGTTGCCAGACATTACAACACTGCTTTATATTTAAAAAATTCCCTTTACAGCCATAAAGGCTATAGATATTTTAAAAAAATTGCTTAACTTCCGGAATAAAAGATAGTACTCTTATGTAAGGCAGCCACCACAGACGTATGTCTGCACCAGCACAGGAGGTCTGATTGTAGCACAGGTGGCCATATTTTGGGAGGGTGCTAGGATATGGTGGTTGGACATGGGCCCATGTAATACAGTATAGAAGCTGAACCCCCGGGGTTCAACAGTTCCTAACATGGGGTTACAAATAAGTGCAGACACTCAAGCCCTAGGTTAACAAACCCAGAATCTGCTAACTAGAATTCTACTCACCCTGGATTTACACAGCAGCATAGACATGCTCTGATTTATGCCCACTTCCCCATACTTTGGCATTTTCAAAGGTCCTGTCTATGCTGAGAGAATGCACAGCATCACCACTCTTTGTAATATGTTTCAGTGAGTACAATCTTAAACAGGATTTTTCCCTTAGTGCAGATCAGGACAGCTGTCCTTCGAAAACGCATTCGCATGTTGTGATTAACTCGTAGTGTCAAAGCCATGTTTAATACCATACCATTAACACAGGACAGGGAACATATTACTGTGACCCAGTGGGTTTATAAGACCTGGAATTAGCATACATATTTAGAACTTTATGGGCTTCAAGGTGGAGTGCTAATACTGAGGGCTCCTAAGATTGGTGGAAAGGAACGTTCATGCCCTCAATTCCAAAGAGTATAGATCTTGGGAGGGTCATTGCTCAGGGCTGGAATTTTCCATATTCCTCTTCTCTTTCTTCCTCTCTCTAACTCTGTAAACATTGGCCGACTCACTATTGCCTCCTTCCTGAGCTATAGTATAGAATTATGGGGTCGGCAACCTTTCAGAAGTGGTGTGCCAATTCTTCATTTATTCACTGTAATGTAATGTAAGGTTTTGCGTGCCAGTAATACATTTTAACGTTTTTAGAAGGTCTGTTCCTATATATAACTAAATGATTGCTGTATGTAAAGTAAATAAGGTTTTAAAAATATTTAAGAAGCTTCATTTAAAATTACATTAAAATGCAGAGCCCCCAAGACCGGTGGCCAGGACCTGGGCAGTATGGGTACCACTGAAAATCAGTTTGCGTGCCGCCTTTGGCACATGTACCATAAAATGCCTACCCCTGGTCTAAATAGGAATATTACCATCACTTTCACTCCACCTTCTGAACAGAACAGACAGCACACCTAAAAGGATCTGAGGTATTTTTATTCTCCTGATCTGTTCAGCTATTTAAATTTTGCATTTAAACTTTAAAATGTTATCATTGCAGCACAAGAGTTTAATGAAATCACTCCTTGGCCTTACAGATGATGTACGGCTTCTGGACTAGTCCCTCCAAGGAAAATAGGTTACAATTAGCACAGATCATTTCTGGATTAAAAGATTCAAAACAAACAAAGTATCAGAAAATGTGGTTCATGTTCTCAATGGAAACAACTCCTGCATTTCCTTTCCTCACTGGCAAAACTCCAAAACATAAGGGATGGGAGAAGAGACAGAGAATCACACTTATTCAAACAGGTCATTCCAAGACCTTGCACACAACCTGACTTTTCATTTAGGAAACATTTTATTTTAGAAAAGGACAGATACATGCCTAGGGTTGAACCATTTAAACAATACCAAAGCAGACTTTAGTATGACTTTGGAGCAGCTCCAAATTGGGGTGGGGTTGCAGAGAAACGAACAAAAGCTCCACTGGAATTTGGACAGAGATCTACTGGAAGGAAGCACTTCCTATCTCCTCATCTCTTCTATGGAACACAGAGCTTTAAATAAACCTCCTCCAGTGCTGGTGAAAACCAAGCTGTTTTGATTGAGACGTAGGTTTTTTGTCACGCTTCATCTGATTTCTCTGCTCGGATAGAGGCTTACCAAATAAATGCATTTTTTTAAGTGTAATTCCTCACCAATGGAAACAGGAACATTTCATAGGATTCCAATACAGCTAGTGTGTTTTACAGATCACAACTCACTAGAAATATGAAGAGTCACAGTCAGCTCTCTGGATTCCCCTTAAGGAGATGTGCACTCCTGCATAATCATTCCCTATACTTAACCAACAATCAAAGGAAGATATATAAATATGAGATCTACTATGTATACTTACCTGAATACACCATGACCTAACAAAAGAACCAACATGTTCACTTCACATGTAAGGAGTGCTGCTTTTCCCACCATATCAACTTTGAAGGCCACTTGTGCTTTGAGGCAGCCATCCATGTGGCTATCTTCCTCCCCCAACGCGCTCTAGGGATAGAATGCTAATCCGCCAAGCCACTAACCTTACTCCATTCAAATCACCTCTAAAAGACTCACTTTTTTTCATGGCATCCACAAGAAGTGAGTCAATTATTAGAATACACACTTTTATATTCAAATGTATGCATTTCATATTGCTACACACACATCTTCTAGTGATTCCCTCCCTACTGGGTCTCACAAAGTAGACAGGATGCATTGGATCTACATCATTATGATTATAAACTCTGTGGAGTAGGGACCATTTGTGTTTTGTGTCTTGGAACAGCACTTAGCACAGTGTCAATGCTTAATAACGGAGGCGGATCACAGCAAGATCCCTGTGGAAGTCAATAAAGTGTTTAGTCTGTGTAGGGACAAAAGGAACAGGCCCTCAAACATACAGGGCTAAGTATTATTACAAATGAAGATTTATATTAATGGGAAAACACCATAAGACCATCCAGTTCTACTTGCAGCACAGACTCGCTGCCATTTTTGTAGTCAACTTACATTTGAAAAAGCTTCTTTTGTCCAACAATTTATTCTGTAATTTCATTATACATGTTTTCCTGACCCTATTCTCATTCCCAGAGCAGGGGCATGGAAATGAAGGCTTTAGTAGTCTATTTGCCAGTCGTGTGTGTGTGTGTGTGTGTGTACGTACGTACGTACGTACGTACTTTAGTAGGATGGAAGATGTAATAAGGGATGTAATAAGGGAAAATGACGGAGGGTAGGAAAGAAATCACAGGTTTGGAAAAATCATGCCAGACAGAGTAAATAACCATATGAAAAAAGAGTAACAATAAGACATGGGGGAAAAGTATATACACACACATTTACCATGGTCACTGCCTTGAAATTAAAAACATACAAAGCCTTAAAAAAAAAAAAGAAAGAAAGAAAGAGTCAGCCTCCTAGAGGGAAAAATTAGTTCATGAACGGCTCAGCACAAAGCAATTATCCACTAGTTTGGAGCAGACATCTGTTGTGCTGACCTATTGAGATAATCATACAACTGTGCAAGCTCCAAAAATGGAAAAGACATTTTGCAGCCCCCTACCCCCAGTCTTACTGGTCCCAGAGTAATAAATCACCATCATAATGGTCTGTCTGGTTCTAGCAACGTTCAGTGAATGAGTAAATGCTAAAAAATAAAGGCATTTCTGCTATTTTCATAAGATTTCCAAATTACTACTTTTTATCATTTATATTACTGTGGGATTTGGAGGTTTGAAATTAGATCAAGGTTCCATTACATTTGGTGGTATACAAAGACATAGCAAGAGACATTCCCTGCCATGAAGTTTATAACCTAAATAGACCTCAGAGGAAGGGTGAAAAAGGCACAGAGAGATGGAGTGATTTTCCCAATGTCACACAAGTGTACAGTGGCAGAGCAATGACTAGAACACAGGCCTCCTGATTCCTAGTCCAGAGTCTCAGGCACTAGACCAGGGATCCCAAACATGCGGCCCGTGGGGTTATTCCCTGAGCTCCACAAAGCTTCTCTCCCTCTGTGCCCCTTCCCCCCAGTGCACTGCATCTCCTCTGTCAAAAAAAATGGGGTGCAAAGAAATGTCCAGGGGGACAAGCAGTGATTCCAGCCCCACACAGAGGGAGGCAGGCAGGGCTCAAGTGAGCAGTGATGCCAGTCCCAGTCTTGGAGGTGGAAGAGTTCAGGCAAGTGGCTCAAGCCACCCCACAAAGTGGAGGGGAGGGGGTAAGATGGCGCTCGGGCTAGCCCCACATGTTGTCCTGTTTTCCCTTTGGGAAGTATGATCACTCAAATGATAGTGAAGGGGCTACAAAGTGAGGCCCAAACATTATTCTTGATCTACAGTGGCTCTCCACTAGATAAAAATGAGGGAGTGCAGAAAAATGGTGAGCAGAATACAGCTCTTGGGTAAACTAAAATTACGGTTAGTTCTGTTGTATTCAGCACCATTCTGACTGAAAGGGATTCAGGGAACTTTTACGTACCACGGCTATTTCTGAACTTTGTCCATTTGCATATGCAGTTCCCTGACTTGTACATACAGATGCTGTACTCAATCTGACCCATTTTAGAATGTGGCCCTAATTAACAGGGTAACATCTCTTCAGCTGAACAAACCATACTTGGTAAACAGAGAAAACCCAACAAAAAGGCTCCATTGATGTGAACTCTTTATACAATCAACATCAGAAAAGTATGAAGCCTCTGACAGACTTAACTGCAAAAGGGTGAGGCAAGAGATTGGTAGGCCTGATATTCAAAAATAAAAATGACACCACTGAGTAAGTGGTGTAAATTCTGAGAAATTACAGATCAGAGAACTATTTTAGGTCATTTTTGTCTCAGACCCTGCGGGCTCAGGATTTTTTCAATTTCCTATAAGACTGTCCAACTTAGTCATGAGTGATTACACTGATGACTTCAGGGATGAATTTGTCTCAATATATTTATAGTCTTAAATATTAATATTGATTCAGTCCATATGCAAATATTTTGCTTCCTCCAAGAATCACCACATTTAAAAAAGTTTCAGGGGACACAAACTTGGTGCCAAAATTTAGATTGTGAAAAAAGCAAGCATTCATGATTAGTCAAGTGTTTCCATGATTGCTTATTAAATTCAAATAAAAAGAGGGGTTAAAGCGCAAGATATTCCCCTCCCATGCTTGGAATCCAAACATTGCACATTCAGAACCTGAAAGTGAAACAGACTGTAGACAAGAATGAAACTGACTTCACTGATTTTCATGGTTCAAGCCCAGACACATGCCAGAAGTTCAGTCTAGGAGGTGACGGGTCGCTGGACTGGGAGTCGAGAACCTGCATTCTAGTTCCAGCACTGCCCTCAGCTTGCTGTGTGACCTTGGCAAGTCATTTCACCTTTCTGTGCCAGTTTCCTCACCATCTTGTCTATTCAGCCTACAAGCTCTTTGGAGTAGGGATTGTTTCACTGTGTGTGTGTGTGTGTGTGTGTGTATATACGGTTCCCAGCACAATGGGGCCCTCATTTCAAACTGGGGCATCTAGGCACTGCTGTAATATAATAAATAAAAACAACAATGAAAACTTATTTTTAAAATTCTTTTGGTTGTAATAATCTAAGTTATTTTTTGTAACAGAGACACATGCCTGCTTATACATATGGTCTCTATTTTGGAAGCAGTAATGTGAAAGCCACCAGAGAACCCTCTGTAGGAATTCTAAGGTTGGCAGGAGCCCCTGCAGAATACCCATCCTGAGGTCTGATCCAACCAGACCCCTCTCTGTTCTTGTGGTCAGAACCCTTCCCATAGCACATGTGCTTTAGCATAAAGGCCTTCATCAGTCTGTCCACTTTTTGAAAAGTATGCACGTGATGCTGCAATCTCTCCGGAGGTTCTAAACTTTAGAACACTTAAATTAAAAAAAAAAATTAACTACCTAGTCTTTCCAAAAATACTCAGAGGTATTAGTTCTTGCTGGGAAAAGCTGAACCAATGAAGGCTCCAATCCTACCTTGAGAACCAGGTGAAGGTATGTTTCTGAGCAGTTCTCTATACCAGGGATTTTCAACCAGAGTTCCGGGGTTGTGAGCAGGTTTCAGGGGGTCCACCAAGCAGGGCTGGCATTAGATTTGCTGGAGCCCAGGGCAGAAAGCCGAAGCCCCATCTTATGGGGCTGAAGCCTGGGGCCCCAAGCTCTGCCACCCCGGGCTGCAGCTGAAGCCTGAGCAACTTAACTTGATCATCCACCCCCCCACCCCTCCATGTGGGGCCCCAGGGAACTTGTTCTGTTTGCTTCCCCCTAAGGCGGATCTTGGCTTTTATATGCAGAAAAACAGCTGTTGTGGCACAAATGGGCCATGGAGTTTTTATAGCATGTTGGGGGGGGGGGGGCTCAGAAAGAAAAAGGTTGAGAACCCCTGCTCTATGTGAGCAGAGGGCCTAAATACACAGCTTCTAAGTGATCCATTGGCACAATACCTTCCAAAAAATGTGCTAAAACAATTATGGTAATGTAATGCACACGCCTCCTGGGTGGGGTGTTCTGTCTCATCTAGTGTGGGGGAGGGATATATTGCTCAGTGGTTTGAACATTGGCCTACTAAACCCAAGGTTGGAAGTTCAACCCTTGAGAGGGCCATTTAGGGAAATGGGGCAAAAATCTGTTGGATGATTTAATTGGGGACTGGTCCTGTTTTGAGTGGGGATTGAACTAGATGATCTCATGAGGTCCCTTCCAACCCTGATATTCTAAGATTCTAGTGGCACTGAGAACACAGACTAGAGAGAGAGAAAAAATGAGTTTGCTCTACAGCCTTAACTAAGTCAGTTGGCTTTTAGCTCATGCAGTGTAGAGGCTGATTGAGTAAGCGCCAGAGGCCCCACGTTCAATCCTGTCCCGCCAATGACCGAGGTCTGTCAGCGTTACACTAACTTAAAAAAACTTTTGCAGTTCAAACTCCTCTCTCACAAATGCATTTACCCAATAATCCTCAAACTTCCTTTTCTCCAACCCAAACATTCCTCTGTCAGAGGACTTCATTGCTGTTGGACAAATTGAGGGTAATGTGGTCTGGGTTATAGAATCAAAACACCCAGGCTTAAAAGCAGAAAGCTAACCACAACCTGACCTATGGAGAGACTAGAGTCACTCTAATATACAAGTCCCACTGAAGGGCCAGTTATAATATAATTACAGCAAGTGGAGCTTCTTGTATGTACATTTACATGTACATATTTAAGACTCTGTTGTGCTGTTTTTCTAAAGAGGAGAAGACCAGAGACTTGGCAGTATTGAAGGAACAGTCACAGCAAAAAGAAAGGGCCATCTGGAGTCAACCAAGAAAATGCAAAGCAACCAGGAAAAGGATTACTAAAAATATCACTAAAAAATTATAGTACATGGGTCTCTAAGAATGCAGGATGCAGAATTCAGCAAGTAGCACACACACATTGTACTTCTTCAGAATGGGGGAGCTGGGGTTGAGAAAAAGCACACCCATAGCTAGGTTTTTCTTGGGGGGGAGGAGGGGGGGCTTATTCACATTCCCCTCTCTGAGCATCAACCTGCCCTATCCCCTTATAGGATAATTGCAATAGCTCACAACCTCACAACTGTATCTCTGGGGCACTCACCTGCTCTGTTCAAAACCTAGTGTGTTCTACAGCTTCTCTGGGTCAGAGGGGCTTTCCCCACAATTAACTGAGGCTGCTTAGAAGAGACACAAACCTGCCTGGACCTTATGATGGGTATATATCAATATGAGATAGAGCAATATGGGGGAAGGGACCGGGTGTGTGTGTGGGTGTGTGACAGATAAAAGGTCCAGATGGAGAAAGTTGCAAAGCACTGGAAAGACTCAGACTTGGATCATTTTAATTCATTCAGATTTTGCTATAACAATTCTACGTAGTTACCACAACCACAGATGCAGCTCCTCCCAGAAAGAACTAGAAGCAAACAAACCTGTTGATCTTCTACACAAACGCACTGCTCTCCAATTGACTTTACAAAGATGAGCATTTAAAGAAGGAGTCACTGATCTACACTACACAAAAGCTCCCAGGGTGTTTCCTGCAAGTTTTGTGTACATTTTTCATGGTAGGCCCTTAACGGAATTATGCAGAAGTCATTATTTATTAATTACTTTATATCCAACTAGCGAAAATACCCGGCGTTGCTCGGGTCCGTCAGAGGTGGGGAAGGGGCAGAGAGCTGAGCGAATGTGGGGTCCGTTGGAGGGGGGAGAGGGAAGAGAGCAAACCTGACACCCCCACCTCACTTACCCCTCAACCAACCCCAACTCGCATTTTCACCCCCCCACCCAAACCCAACACCCCCACGTCACCCCCTACCAACCCCAATACCCCCTGACCAACACCCACACCTCACCCCCCGTAGACCAAACCTGACACACCCACCTCACTTTCCCCCCCAGCCAAACCCGACACCCCTACCTACAACCACAAACAAACCCGACACCCACACCTCACTTACTCCCCCACCAACCCCAACACCTCCCCCACCCCGACACCTTCCCACCCCCCCCCGACCAAACCCGACACCCCCACCTCACCCCCTCCCCAACCAAACCCGACACCCCCACCTCAAACCCCCCCCCCGACCAAACCCGACCAAATTTCAAGTCTCTAGCTCAAACGGTGTGGAAGGAGTAAGCGCACATACATACATACACGCATACATACACGATTTGACTTTTATATATATAGATTTCTTGATATTAACATCTAGTAATTATTTACTGTATCTTGAGGCTGCTGCTTTCTGTCAGCTGAAAGCAAATGAAACACACACACACACCCCATCACCATATTTTAAATCAGTAACTTTCAATAAACATGATTACACACAGCTGCATAATATACAGCCAGTATCATTCTCTCTCATTTCTTTGCTTAAGATGCCACATCTACCTGAAAATTAAAATCCTTACCAAGTTGTAATTTCCTTCCTAGAATTTGACTGGAAAACTGATCAGCAGATTAGAATAGGGGTCTGGGAGCAGTGCTCCTGATTCAAGTGTGCGCCTTTGGAATGACTCATTCAACCTTTCAGTTTTCCTGCCCATATGATTGTTATTTACATTACAGTCGTACAGAGAAGCCAAAACAGAGATCAGGGACCCATTGTGCTAAGTGCTGTACAAACAGATAGTAAGAGAGTCCCTGTCCTACGGAACTTGTAATCTAAACAGACAAGACAGTCAAAAGATGAGAGAGAAAAGTATTATCCCCACTTTACAGATGGGAACTGACACACTGAGAGATTAGGTGACTTTCCCAAGAGCACATGGGAAGCCTATGGCAGAACCGGGAAATGAACACAGGTCTTCTGAGTGCTAAACCAGTGCCGTAAGCACAAAACCATCCTTCCTTTCTGTCAAATGGTTGTATCACCTACTTCACCATGGTCACTAGGCTTAATTAATGCTTGTAAATTCCAAAGACCCACTGATTATGTAGAATTTTTCAACATATATTACTATTCTAAAGTCCTTAACAGAACAGAATGCGACCTTCAGCCCTGCAGGGATGGTCACGCAGATGACTCCTCCGCAGGTCAATGCTCTCTGTAAGCGAGTTGGCAGAGAAGTGTGGTGCGTGTATGTAAGAAGAAAGGAGAGGGTAGGTAAATGGTGTAGCCTGGCAAACACAAAGGAAACAGGTTGTAGCGGAAAGGTTATATAAAGAATGAAAATGTCAACAGTTTAGCCCCACAAGAAATTACAGATGCTTTGTGTTTTTAAATGCTAAATCCTGTCATCAGATATGCAGACAATTAATGGGATCCCTCCCCCTCCCCCGCTTTTATCTAGTAGTGTTTAACATTTATTTGGTGCTGAATGTTTTTCGAAAAGTTATGCAAACACAAATTGATCCTCTCCACAGCCTTGTAAGGTAAACACCCTAACAGAGACAGGACTGATTTAATTATTTGTGTGATGTAACAACATACAAGAAAAATCTGTATAGTGCTTGCTTACAGAAATCTCCCTGAAACATTAGTCAATTGGAATGCCATACACACAACTAAACCAGGCCCCAATATTTGAAAAGGCATTTCCCCCAAAGCTCTTTTAAAAATATTACTAAATTTAAAGATGACACTAACAATTTAAGATCCATGTTACTAGCACCTTCTTAAAGCATTAAAAGTAAAAAAAATTCAAGCTCTGCTTTCTACTAGTTATGCTCTGCTTACTCTTTGCATTTCTCTCAACTTCCTAAATAAATAAATAAATACAGAAAACAAACAGTTCGTTTCACTTTCAGATTGACTGAAGCAATTTCTGGGATTTCAAATGCTACTATGTTTTTTTTTTTTTTAAGTTTTAATTCTGAGTGATTATTTTCAATGTAATTCACAATGTTCACTGTGTTTATATTTTATCAAACTTTTACAAAAATATAAATGTTGGGCCAAATATAAATTTACTGTATCTCTTAGATCAGAGAGGTAGCCATGTTAGTCTTGGATTGTAGCTTTTAAAATCACAAAGCATAAAGTTTTCGAACAGTAATTTCGGGAAACAAAAAAAGACCTGTTAAGAAGAGCAAGGCCTCTGATGCAATGTTATGCTTAAGTCAGTTACGTAACTAAGAAACTGTAGGGTAAAAGGGCAGGAAAAGCTCTACAGTCCGTTTCTGAGCAGCGGCTAATGTGACAGCTTTCGAAAGCTCATAAAGAGCTTTTGCTGGAATCAGTCATCTCGCAAGAATAAGCTTGAAAGTGAAGCCCTATTCACAGGGTCTTGCTGCTGGTACTTTGTGTGTAATGATCATGCACAGGGATGAGATCAGGTTGTTGGTAAATGCACCAGCAGTGTACTAAAACCTTAACTAATGTCGAGTCAAAACCTAGGTCTCTTGGAATTTTCTCCCCCTCACACACCAGAGCGCATCTGTGCCATCTGTCAGGACAAAGCTCAAAATGGCTTACTTTCAAATTTTATGCTTGCTGAGTGTTAGTTATTTGGACCGAGGGTGAGGGAAATGGGTTTTTCTTGTTTTCTCTGTGATTTATTTTGCCCACTGATTGTTTAGGTTTGTTCTGAAAGTGCACAGTGACTTTTGGACACATAAATATTAAACATTACAAGAGATGAATCATTTGTATTTCAAATGTAATTTGACATTTCTGCTAACTTGTTTCCTGCATACACATTTCCTTCAAAGTTCTTACTGTGATAATTGCTGAAATGCACATTGGCAATCTCATTCATGAAAGGAATACTGAAAAAGATTCATCATGCAGCAGCTAAAATTAATCTCTCTGACAACTTTTAACTGAGCTGTTCAATAACTGTTTAACATATTTTAATTAGACCAGTAGCCAACAGAGTGAGGAGCTATTACTTTAGTGAATCTAAAAAACACTTGCCAGAAAAGTTAGAGGCAACTTCTAGATTAACTAAAATCTGAATAATAACCTTAAATAAATAAAACTGCTTCGATTCTATAACTTGTACAAGCACAACATGTATCTGTGGTCTTGGCTTCATATATTCCATGTGTGAAGTGATTTCATTCTTAAAGTTCAACATTTACACTAGATTCATTGTTCTTCACTAACTATGCTAAGGTATTTTCAGTATTCCTGTATCCAATGTTTTCATAAGAGAGAAACAACGGGATTAATAACCTACTTTTTTAAAGCAATGAAATCCTTTCATCTGTATCATATGCAATACCATGAAAGGAAAAGTTTGCACCCATATTGCTACCTTAGACTATGATCTTGTCATCTCCGGATTCACAATTTAAGCAGGACTGAGTCCGGCTAGCATGCGGCTGGGAGATGTCCTCCACCCTGAGGGAAGTGATGATGGTGTTTATTATATGGCAGTCTTTCCTGTAAGTCAGTTCCCTACCAAATGCCCCAACACAGTGTTGGCAAGCTTGTGCTGTTGAACGTGCTAGGTGATGTACAGGTCCCAGTGAAGTTAATGGGGCCAGGATTTCACCTGCTGTCATTTGGATGAATCAGACTTACACCCACTAAGGGCCTTCTGTTGGGAAGTGGATGTTAGGCACACATTGGCGAGACTTAAGTTTGCAAGCTTTTACAACACTAATTTCTTTAATGTGGCCACTTATTCAAAGATGCATGTGTCACATTGTCTGGAGTGGTTCACGACTGTGAGCTCCAATCACAAGGCAGACTGTTAAAATGCAGGGCAGACACCTCAAACTGACTAAGCTTTATAATTATATTTCATCAACCAGGTAACAAATGTGAACTCCTAAAGCACTATAAAAACCTTAGCATGGAGTCACAGCCAGTCCCTTTGGGCATATACAGGCCAGCTGGACTTAGTGAGGGTAGTTGTACACCAAAGATCACAAAAAATTAAGGTTGAATCCAGTCTTAAGAGACCAATCACTTACCCAGGTCACTTTGTACCTCAGATCTTACACCAAAGACAACGCCTTACAGCCAATTCTACAGTAAATCAACTAAGGATTTATTAACTTGGGGAAAAATTCGTTATTTACAAGTTCAAAACAAGCAAACATATACACGAATGAGTCACAGTTTATGGTTTTAAAAGCTGACAGTTGTGGTAATCTGTCAGCTCTGAATGTCTTTTAGGGCTAACCCAGGTTGACACTGGGGAATCTCTGTAGCTGTGGCCTTGTCAGAGTCCAAATAGCAAAAGAAATGAAACATTCCTCTTATCAACTATCTTTATTTCCTTCTTCCAGAATTCAAGCTGATGGGGGGAACCCCTTTGCATGTAGTTCCTCACAGTCCTCTCTGGTCCTGACTAACCTAAATAATTTTGCAGCATCCAAAACGTAGCTACCTCACTACCCACCCCCTTTTCTAGATCATTAATATATTAAACACAGCACCTAATATGGAATCTGCAGGGCTGCAGTCGCTTTTTGCCATGATGAAAGTTAACAATTTAATCTTACTTTTTGCTTGCTGTATATGTTTGCCAGTTTTTGATCCATGACAATATTTTGCCTCTCATCCCAGAGCTACTTAACTTCTTTAGTAGCCTATTGTACAGGACCCTATTTAAGGCCTTTTGAAAGTCTGAATAAATCAGAGGCATGGTGTGTGAGACAGTATCTTTTATTGGACTAAAATTTTTTGGTGAAAGAACAAGCTTTTGACCTTACAACACAGAGGTCTGGGAAAGGTACCTCTCTGTTAAAGCCAAGTACAAGGTGGAACAGATTGTTTATCATAAGGAGTCAACATGTTGTAAGAGACCATTCAAGGTGAAGTGGCCCGTTAACACCGCTGCAGTCATAGGACAAAGGAGGGTTAGTGGTTACAGATTACTTTAATGATCCATAAATCCAGTGTCTATATTAAATCCATGATTTTTACTGTCTAACACAGTTATGAATTTAAGTTCTCAGGCCCGTCTTTTGAAGGTGTTGTGCAGGTTTTCTTTGAGGAGGAGGAGCGAAAGGTTAGATATGGAGTGATCATTCTGTGAAGAGTGGTTGCCAAGGGGTGATATGATGGTTTTGTCTCATAATTTTTGATGGGTGAGTTCATTCAAGAGCACAGTGATTGTGTGGTTTCCCCCACATAGTTATTGGAGACATTTAGTGCATTGGTACATCACCAACATAACATACACCACATGTTGTGATAGGAACCCAGCGATCTTGAAAGGTTTGTTGTGGGGAGTATTGATCATCCTAGCAGTGAAGGTATGTCTGCAGGTTTTGCTTCCGTTATGACAGGATCTGGTGTCGCTTTGAGTTGGTGTGTCCTGGTCTGTGGAAAGCTTGCTTTTGATGAGCATGGCAAGGCTGTCAGAAAGCTAGAAAAGGGGGTTCAGGAAAGACTTCTTGCAGGATATGGTTCCCATTGAGTATGGGTTGCACTTGTTTAATGATACCCCATAGAGTTTCCAGTGTGGGGTGAGATGCGACAAGAGGTTTGCAGTATGCGGACATGTTATTTCTGTGAAGCAGGTTCTCGGGGTATTTGAGTGGTCCGCTGCATGATGTGATCTGCTTCTCTGGTGGAGTGTCCTTGTTTGTTAAAGGTGGTTTTAAGCATGTTAAGGTGTGTATCCTGGACTCTCTCTTTGGAGCATATTCTGTGGAATGAATGCCTGGCTGTAGATACCACATTTCTTGTTGTGTTTAGAGTGGTTACTGGATCTGTTAAGGTAAATGTGGTGATCAGTGAGTTTCTGGTATCTAGTTGTCCATTATTGAAGCTGATCATGGTTTCCAGGAAGTTGATGCTAATCTACGAGTGCTCTAAAGAGAGTCTGATGGACAGGTGGTGGTGGTTTAAGTTTTGGGAGGAAATTTATGAGAAAGTTTAGGTCTCCTGTCCAGAGGATGAAAATATCAATGTATCTCAGGTATATCACATTTGTGCTTTGTGGCACATTTGTCCAGAAATTCTTCCTCAAGGTGGCCCATAAAGAGGCTGGCATATTGGGGAGCCATCCTAGTACCTATGGGTGTTCCCATGGTTTGGACAGTGTTGTTGAATGTAAAGTTGGCCTGGGTGAGGATGAAATGAATGAGTTTGCCAATGTGTTTGGGGTGGATCTTTGAACGTTTTCTGTTATTTTGTAAATATTTGAGGCAGGCAGCAATGCCATCATTGTGAGGGGATGTTGGTATAAAGCAGCGGTTCTCAACCTTGTGAGAACCGCGACCCTTTTTTCACTAGCGGCTTCTCGGCACGACCCTTGTGTGTCCGTCAAAAAGCCGCCGAACTGAATATTTCCGCATTCCGCGGCTTTTCAATGGACATTCCGATCGCTCCCAACTCTCTGCCGAAGTGATTGCTTCCACTTTTGCAAGCGCTTCGGTGGAGAATCGGGAGAGTGGGTATGTCCGCCGAAAAGCTGCCGAATTCGGAAATTATCAATTCGGCGATTTCATGGTGGCCACAGGGGCTCGCAACCCCTCGGGAAGCGCTCGGCGACCCCCAAAGGGGTCACGACCCACAGGTTGAGAACCACTGGTATAAAGGGAGGTGACATTCATGGTGGCAGAGATGGTGTTCTGAAGGAGATTGTTAATGTTGTGGAGTTTCTGGAGAAAGTCAGTTGTGTCCTGAAGGAAGCTGGCTTTTTGTGTGGTGAGCGAGTTTGAGGATGGTTTCTGAGAGTCGCCATGGTCCTTCAGTAAGAATCCTGTCACCAGATATGATGGGTCTGCATGGGTTTCCTTGTTTAATTTGAATAAATCAGGTCAACTAGTTTTATTTCATCAACCACTCTACTGACATGCTCAAAGAATTCCAAGAGATTAGTGAGACCTGATTTGCTGATTAGACTTTATCATATCATATATTCTTCCAGATATTGTTATTTTATTTTTAATGCTAATTGTAATACAGTTACAAGGTACATATTAGTGACTTACTGGTCCGTAAGTACTTGGATCACCCTTATGGCATTTTTGCTATCTCCAATCCTCTGGAATAGTGGCTGTTTTTAATAATATATTATTTTTTTTGAAGCTGCTGAACAGATTCATATTTAATCTCCTTCAGAAGTCCTGGTTATGTAGAACCTGGGTCTTATGATTTATTACATTTTAAACCATCAATTTGCCCTAGCACCTCTTCTTTTTGCATTGGGGTAGCTTCTCCAGTGCAAATCCCTAGTGTAGATACAATGCATGTGTGTACACCATGACTTTGGTGCAGAAAGGTTTGCACTGGTACAGCTAATTCAGTGTAGGTACACCAGTGCAAAAACAAACAAAACAACAACAAAAAATCCCATTATGGACAAAGTGTTAGCTTCAGCTCATTAAGGTTTTCTCCATGGAAAAAATGACATTTGTGAAGGGACTCTCAAACACGGGGATTACACAAGAAGATGAAATCAGAATAACCCTTTTGTGTATTAACCAAAAAAACAAACATAAACCTCATCCCACTGATTATATCCAAACTCTGACTAATCAGAGTAAAGCAAAACAGAAATAAAAATGCTATCTTAACAAGACACGCAGGCAGAAAAAAAAAGTGAGGTATTTGGAGCAAGTTAGCAGTTCAGAAAACAGACCATGAATGGACAAATTAAACCATATATTTATCTGATTAGTACTTTCCTTTATCAGCATAGGCTTTTACATAATGAAACCAAACTAGTGGAAAACCAAACGTGGAGGCAACTGTAGCTACCAAAAAAGAACAGAACACTGACACGAAGGACTAATGTGAGAGAATGATCCAGGGCAGGAACAGAGCTGTTAGGCTCAGATTAATTTTTGAAAAGTGGTAACAAAACATGGGATACAAAAAGACCATTACAACAGAGAGATAGTGAGCCTACCACTCACCGGTGGATCAGAGAAACATGAAATGCAACCTTTAATTAATGAGGAGCAGGAAAAAACTCTGTTAGCTGGTTAACCCGTAACTGCCTCATGCAGAGTTTTTGGCACCTTCCTCTGAAGAATGCACCACTGGCCACTATAGAGATGGCAAGGCTGCAATTAAAAAGCAGTGGGGCTGGCTTGTGCCAGCTGACTTGGGTTCTCTGGGCTTGAGCTAAGGGTCTGTTTAACTGCAGTGTAGACATTTGGGCTTGAGCTGGAGCCAGGTGCTCGGACCCTGAGAAGTGGAAGGGTCCCCAAGCTCAGGCTGCAGCCCAAGCTCAACACAGCATCTACCCTGCAACTAACAAGCCTCTTGGCCCCAGCCCTGTGAACCTGAGTCAGCTGGCACAGGCCAACTGCGGGTGTCTAACTGCAGTGTAGAAATACTCTACCAGAGACAGGATACTGGACTCAGGGGGAGAAACTGCAGCCTGATGTACAAAAACATATCATTAAACATTATACATACATACATATACACATACACACACATACACATACACACACATACACATACACATACACACACATACACACACATATATATACACACACACACTGTGTACACACATATAAAGTGTGTGTGTGTGTGTGTCATTGCATTTGACAGACTGTTTTTAGAATTATTTCAACCATTTTATTTGTACATATGCACAATTATCTAACCAAATACATCTGGGAGAATTTTAGATTATATATGTCTCTCTTGCATACACATGTGCACACAGGTAAACTCTTGCATTTCATCTCTGGGTTTAGAAAGGAATAACATACTTAGGAGAGTCCAGGATAAGATTAGTAACGAGGGAAACACTTTCCTGTAAACAGAGTATATTTCAACTAAAAATATCTATTGTGTACATTGTAGCTTTGTTATAGACCTCACAGAATTTAAGGCCAGAAGGGACCATTGTGATCATAGGGCATGGGATTCCCAGGGGTCTGTCAGGGGACAAGGGGGTGGAGAGGAGTCAGGGCAGTCGGGGACAGGAAGCAGGGGGGACAGATGGGGGTGGGGTCCCGGGGGTGTGCTTAGGAGTGGGGGGGGGTCTCTGGAGGGGGTGGTCGGGACAAGGAGCAGGGGGGGTTGGATGGGTTGAGGGTTCTGAGGGTGGCAGTCAAGGGGCACAAAGTGGGTGGGGGGGTCAGGGCCAGGCTGTTTGGGAAGGAACAGCCTTCCCTACCTGGTCCTCCATACAATTTTGGAACCCCGATGTGGCTCTCAGGTCAAAAAGTTTGCCTACCCCTGATCTAATCTGACCTCCTGCTCATTGCAGGCCACAGAACCTCACCTGCCCTTTCCTGTAATAGACCCCTAACCTATGGCTGAGTTCCTGCAGTCCTTGAAACACAGTTTAAAGACTTCCAGTCACAGAAAATCCACCTTTTAGTCTAGTTTAAACCAGCAAGTGACCTGTGCCTCATACTGCAGAGGAAGGCGACCCCCCCAGCTCAGCACTCAGGGTCTCTGCTAATCTGACCTAACCTCAAATATGGTGATCAGATGAACCTTGAGTATGTCAGCAAGACCCATCAGTCAGACTCCTGGGAAAGATTTCTCTGTAGAAACAGAGTTCTCCCCATCTAGTGTCCCGTCTCTGGCTGTTGTGAATATTTGCTACTAGCAGTCACAGGAGGGCTACATGCCATTTTAGGCAATCTCCTCAGTTTTCAGTTTAAGCTGTTCTGTGTTCAATTCTAAATGCTTCACTAAATAAGACTGTACCATTATTGGGCCAACGGAGAGAAAGGCGCTCTTTTGGTGACACATTTTACAAGATAAATGTACTTTAGCTTTAGTACTTGTGCCCCATCCAACTTGGGTAATTACTTTCTGCCTAACTTTAGTTTCCCTAGTAGTTTCAATCAGATACAGTATGCTTCACTTCCTGTCTGATACTGTTACAGTAAAACCTCAGAGTTACGAACACCAGAGTTACTAACTGACCAGTAAACTAAACCCCTCATTTGAAAACAGAAGTATGCAATCAGGCAGCAGGTGAGAAACAAGAAAAAGCAAATGTAGCACAGAACTGTGTTATATGTAAACCACCAAAAAAAATGAAGGGAAAGATTTGACAAGGTAAGGAAACTTTCTGTGCTTGTTTCATTTAAATTAAGATGGTTAAAAGTAGCATTTTTTTCTGCACAGTAAAGTTTGTCCATTCCTGAGGTTTTCACAACTCTGAGGTTCTACTGGAGGTTGTATGTCTGAATATTGGTAGGGCCTGACCAGCAAACACACACAAGTAACTGCCCACAAGATTAAAAGTTACTAATGTGAATAAATATTTGCAGAACTAGGCCATTTAACACAAACTCTGTTTCTCCATAGGAGCAGCTGAATTGAAGTGCTGGATGAAGCAGTTATATACATATATGTCAGAGTGACTTCCATGTGATATACATCAGTTATGCAGCTTTGATTGCCTCAACTTTACTCTAATCTACTAATCCATAATTTCGTATAATATTCCAAATACCTTTCAAAGGACTGTGGCTTGGTTTTTAGGCTGTAAAACCACCAACCACACAAATGATTGCTCCTTTCCTCCACAAATTTACAGGAGGGGCAATATTTTCTGAGTTCCAGGAGGGGCAATATTTTCTGCCTGGAGTAATAAATGGTATAAAATTCACTCACTCCTGAATGATCAGATCCCCTTTGAGCTTGTGGTGTTTTTCTGCTTTTTTTTTTTTTTTTTTAAATATAAATACTCTCTCTCTCTCTCTCACACACACACACACATTCCAAACACATGCCAATAAAGCATGTACCTCACTCATTCTAGTATGTACGTTCTAAGTGTGACATCTACACACACACACATACAGTATACATGCAATGCAAATATATGATAAATGGTGCCAAAGAATAAAGCTTTTATTGGCATGAAGGACACCACTTGGTGTGTTCGGTCTCATGTATATATAATTATGCACACACAATAGTGTAATGTGTTGCATATTATTCAAAATAGGTTTGTAAAGCAGTTTCGGATCTTTGGGATGGCAAGTGCAAGATGAAGGCAAGTATTAAAGGTTGACACGATCTCACAACTTTATAGTTAATGTTTTGGTAGGGCTTGCAGGGTAAATGCCCAAACTCCTGCACCCTTTATTTCTAGATCTTTGTTAACCTCCAGTCCCTGTCCCTACCTCCTGGTTAGAGGCAGGAGCTGAAGTTACTATACTAGTGACACTGGGAAGCAAAGCAGTACTGTATCTTTGGTGAGACCTGTCACAGGGAAGGAGCTATCCCCCATTCCTCCAGCTTTGGGAGGCCTGATCACAGCTGCTGATTTGCTGTGAAGGCCAGGGAGGGGAGGGGAAGGGGATGGGAAGCTACCTCCCAATCCACCCCCAGGGAAAAGCAATGTGCCCTTGCCATTTCCCATTTGGCACCCCCACCCAAAAGGAGAGAGAGGGGGAATGGCCAGATGAGTCTGATCCTTCACTGGACACCCCCATTTCAAGCCTACCAGAGCAGTAGGAGGAGGGGCAGCCTAGCTCCTCCCTCTCATGGTGATGCTTACAAAGGAGTAAGCAGAACCAGGACATCCAGGCAGCACCATCACACTCTAGGGACCAGCCTGCTTTAGAGGGGAGAATGATAGTGGTTTAGAGGCAGATACAATCACCATTCCCCATATTCCTGCTGGGGCACCCCAAGTCAGCCACTCCTCTCCCCTGGGCATGGAGCAGTGATGGATTAACCTATAAGCAATAAAAGCACGTGCTTAGGGCCCCAAGAGAAAAGGGGCCCCAAGGAACAACAAAAAATGGTTACAAAATTACAAGCTTGCACGGCCTTAAATTAAAAAAAACCCTCTCAATTAACGTCTGGGGCCCCTCAGAATCCCCCAATGCTGCGTCGATTACACTTTGCGAGTAAAAGCTGGGTTGTGAATGGGGTAAGAGTTGTAAGGGGGCCCATTGCTTGGCTGTGCTGAGGGCCCCAGGAGAAATTAATCCGCCCCTGGCATGGGGGTAAAGTTAGAGAAATGGTCACTTTAGGGGAGCAACTGGAAGCACGCTGCAGCCAGCTCCACTCAAAGCCTACCATCAGATGGAGCTGGATGGGAGGCAGGAGGAAAGGTCCCCTTAGTTATGACAGTCTCATCACGATCTGAGAGGCTGTCTGCCGTGCGTCTGCTCCAGGAAGCAGAGGCAAGAGCTGGAGAGTAGCAAAGCGTTTATTTTTAGATCTTTGAAAAGTAAAAACAAAACTACACACAAACCCACTCATTCACTCACCCCTCTCCCCCAACTAATACTGATTTTTACACTTAAAGCTCTTCCAACATCTTAAGAATTGTGTGTGTGTGGATGGGGGTGGGGAAACCTTGCACCAAGCACTGGTAAAAAGCCTCAAGATCCCTGCATTGATGAAAAATGATCCTCTCAAGCAAAGATATGAGATGCATAGATCATTACTTGACGTAGTGTTGTGAAAACATGTCACCTGGCTTCCCTCCAGAAAAAGTAGGCTACACTAAAAATAATAATCAAAAAGCAGCTGCTGCTTCTTACAGCTGAGCCATTTGCATCTGCCCTAGCATGAACTGCACAAAAAACAGGGTTAGCCTTAAAGAGAAGGCATGAAAAGGAAATGCACTAGTGTACATATTTAGCAAAAACAGTGGCTGCTTTAAGGCCTCAGCTCAGGTTTCCCCCCCATCTCCCCCACTGAAAAAAAGGTTCTCAACATATGCTAAATAGAATTCAGTTAGAGCACTTCAGATTGTTTTATTACACTGAGCCTGAATGGTGGCACTAGGTGGGACTGATGATGTATCCTCTTCCCTAGGGAGGTTAGAGTTATACCACACTCAGACATTTTGTAGGGGAACAGGAAGAGGGAGTCTTGTTTATATGGAGTGCTTGGAGGCCTCAGTCAGGATCTGATTATTGATTGTGCAAGGTGCTGTACATACAAAATAACAGACAGTCCTGGGCCTAAATAGTTTGCAGCCTAACCAGAGACAAGGCAAAACAAAAGAAGAGAAAGGAAGAGATTAATAATAATTAGATTGTATGACTATCTACAGAACCACCAAAAGGTTCCCGAAGGTACTTTTTTTGTTTATGTTTTTTAAACACAAAGATCAGCTGAAACATCTTCAGAGTTGTTGCAGGTGTCAGGTGTGGGTCTTGCGGAGGGATTTGGAAAAGAAAGGGTAGATGCCTTAAGACTTGATTCAAGGAGGATGTTCCATGTATAGCAGCATGGAAAAAAGCACAGATGACCGTGGGACAAGCTCACAAAAAGGTGGACCAAACAGGCTGGCATCAATGGCAAGACAAAAGGCAGGGACCATGGAACATAGGAATTGCCATTTCAGATCAGATTTCAGGTCCAACTAGTTCAGTATCCGGTCTCGGACATTGGCCAGAACCAGTTGCTTTGGAAGATAGCATAAGAACCCCATGGTAGGCTGATATGGGATAATCTGCTCTTCACACTATTACATCTCATTCTGATCTCTGAGATAGATTTAATATGCCATCCAAAATTTCAATCATCATTAATTAGAACTCTGGATATTCTTGTTATCCATATAAAATGACCAATTTTTTTATTTATTTTTTTTATTTTTGCTAAATTTTTGGTGGAAATCACTGAATGTGACAATGAGTTCCATAGTCTATGCCTTGGTCTACACTAGTGGTGTGTGTGGTGGGGGAAAATCAACCTAACATATGCAGTTTCAGCTATGCGAATAGCTTAGCTGAAGTCTATGTATTCAGGTTGATTTACCAGAGTGTCTTTCCAGCGCTGAGTCTACTACTACTGCTGCTGCCCCCCCCCCACCCCCCCGGTCGACTTCGTCTGCGCCTTTTGCCTTGAAGGAGTTCCGGAGTTGATGAGAGCATGCTCGGAGATTGATTTATTGCGTCTAGATAGACGACATGCAATAAATTGATCCCCAAAAGATCAATCTGTACCCGCCAATCCGTCAGGTAGTGTAGACCTAGCATATGTGGGTGTCAAGTAAGAGACAAGACAGGATGAGTAGGAAGGGGTAGAGCTGTCTGAGGCTCTGAAGGAGAGGGCAAGGAGCTTAACTTGATAGGGTGAAACAATGAAGGCTTCCAAAGAGAGAGGAGGCGGCTGTGGGGTCAGGGCAAGAGGAAAAAGAAAATGACCCTAGCAGCCACATTTTCAATGGATCAGGACACGGTGACGTGCATCAAAGGAGGTGGCTGCAATAATCAATGGAGGTGGAGTACTCAAGAGACATTTTTAGATGTGTGGACAGAAAGAAAAGGTCAGATTTTGGACACTGTACCAGTCTGTTGCTCCTAGACAAAACTCAGGAGTCAGCTGCATGACTTGCTGGCTGAGTGTGGGTGTGTTGCCTTCATGGGAACTTCTGGAATGACTTTTCAAAGTTAAAACAAAGGGAAGTCCCAAGGCAGCTCAGTGCCGACTTCCTTAAAGTTTGTTGGCTTGAATTCTGGCATTTCTTTACTCCTAATGCAGCAAGATTTTTGCACTAAAATATGAAATGTTTAAGTGGCAAAGTAAGTTATTGGATCTGTCAATTTGTTGGCAGAATTTACATAACTACTACATGTTCAGGACATGTATGGGACAGATTCAAAATATTCCCCTTTCGGACACTTGCTGCAGTGAACACAAGTAAAATAAATCCTTTCTGCAGTAATCCAAACTGTGCTATATTCTGTTTAAGCTGAACACGAGTGTCAGAAGAGGTCATTTATGGAGACATTATTAGAACAGGCACGAACATTTCAGACAATGTAGGAACTGTAAGTCTAATTAATCATGCACCATCTTTACGGCAGATTGTTGCAAATGCTGTAAAGTTCTGTAACAACCGGCCTTATAGTATCCTTCCCCCTTCCATTTAGTGGCCATGGTCTTTCAAGTTAGTTAAAGGGATGCATTAATAACTAAGTTAATAAATATACTACTTTGGCAGTGTGGACAAGTTAGCATTGCTATGAGAATCTTAATAAAAACACCACACAAAGACAATTCTGACTTGTTAAAATTTGCAACCCGAAAATGTCACCCACATTGATTTTTTGGTATCTAGCTACTGGTTTTTGCTTTTTAAAGAATAAATTTAGCAGTGTCATTATGGAATTGTGCAAGATAGGACAGCTGATGTATATCTTTTAGAGATACAGAAACCCTGTCTCCAGCAGTATGGCAACGGACGTCAATATAAGAACCTGTAGAGACTGAGATAGCTGGAAGCTGAAGTAGCTGGTTATCCAGGATAAAAGTCCTACTCTATCCACACTAGCATAAAAGATGTGTTTTTTAAACAGGTTAGCTAACACACTTTAAAATCCTAATGTAAATAGGGTAAGCTGTATTTAAAAAAATATACTAGCTGGTTGCATTGTAGCCTAAGAAGGAGCCAAGGGCTCAACTTTACCAGCTATTACATGTTAAAATACAACTTGACCAATCTATATTCTGGTTAAACATTCATTATTAGTTAGGTCTTTTAGGCAGGTTTACAGCAATTATATAAATATAATTTGGCCTTTAAGGAATTTGTGGTTAAATTAGTGTTTTGTGGTTTCCCATATCAATATTAATAATTGCAGCATCAAACAAAGCTATTCACAAAGGCATACACAACTTCTAGTTAAGAAATATGTGAAGTACTATCTCAATCAATTCTTTGGTCAGGAAACTATTTTCCTCTTGAGCATGGCAAGTGTCTGAATCTCTAGAAGGGAAAGCCTGTTGATACAATCTTCAGGTTTAATTTTCTATTTTGCCTACTACTGTAGTCTGGGAGATCTGCTGCCTATAACAGAGTAATCTACTTCTCTCCTTATGAAACAAGAATCTTAAGCAGTGATCCAGTTTCCAGCTCTGCTTGCTGTTTGGTTTCCTCATCACCACCTGGAATTCGCATCTCCATTAGCTGGAAAGGATGCCAGCACACAGTGAATTCACACCTCCAATTCAGCTGCTAGAAGAATACCCCACGCTCCCTGATTTGAGTCAACAAAGCTGGTTCAGCCTGATTGGACTAACCTTGTTACCTCCTACCTGGTTCTTGCCTACTTATCTATACCTGCCCCTGGACACTTCCACTGCTTGCATCCGACGAAGTGGGTATTAGCCCACGAAAGCTTATGCTTCAAAACTTTATAGTTAGTCTTTAAGGTGCCACAGGACTCTTTGTTACCTCTGCTATTCCAGACGAACATGGCTACCTCTCTGATTCTTCAACCAACTTGCTTCCCTCGGGGAAGGCTTCACAGGCACTTGCAGACCCAGTGAACACAGGAGAGCTCTCAAAAGAAGCACATGTCATGACAATGGATCCTTCTTTCCAGTGCACCCAGAAGATTATGTAGGACTTGAAACTAATCCAGAGTCTTTTAACAGAACCATCTCTCCTTTCATTAACTTAGCCAACCTGAAGGATATTTGGAGAAATATGAAGGCAATTTGTAACAGGCTGGGAGCTAAAAATGGAAATGATCAGTTCCCACCCTGGTTTATGTCACGTGGGAAGGAGAGGAAGGAAATATCTTCCAGCTTTATTTATTTCAGAGGTCAAAATATAACAAAATGGTACTTGTCAGCTCATTAAGACTCTGTAAATTGACAGATGGTTCTGATGAAAATCAGAAGGAACCAAATTATAAAATAAATTATTCTTCTAAATGAAGTAGCTGAATGTAATTCAGTAACAGTACAGAATATTAGTATTTTATTGACACAGTTGTTTCCAATTTGCAGCAGCATCCACAGGGGACTGGCACTGCTGCAGAGGCATTAGCTTGGATTCCTCCTGGGACAGAGGGGCTCTGGGCAAACTAGTTTAAGAATCTTTAAAATCTTGGCTTTCAATCATATTTTAGAAGTATCACGAGAATGAGGATTTCTGCTCCAATACTGTTTTACTACTTTAAAACAAACATTGAAGCAATTCTTCAGCATTCCATTAGTCCGCTAACAAAACGCCAAAGTATGATCTAAAAATAGGAGCCTGAATTTGCACTCACAGGAAGATCTGCATTCAAATGCCAGATGACCCGAGGCTTGACGTGGTTATGGACAAGTCATTTCTTTGCATCCAGCATGTGCCCAAAATGGACTCTGGAGGAAGATTGCCAGCTTACCTTCTGACTAGGTAAGAGCCACTTCTTGTAGGAAGCTCCTGTTAATCTCATGTGCATGGGGGTGGGGTTTATGAGAAAGCATGGAACTCGAATGGAGATTTACTGGCCAGGTACAATAGACAGACATAGTTTGTGTTTGCCCAAGCGATTTACTTCCTCAGACTAAGTCTTCATTAGCCAGGGTGCACCAGAAGGGATTCACAAGTACGCTCTCCTAAAGGGACGATAAATACATCACTTTTCTTTAGAATCTCCTACTATAGGCTCAACATAAGGTATCCTCCCTGCAATATTCTAAAATAAACCACAGCATGTTTGGTCACTTCACATAACATTCCCCACTTGCTCGTGTTCCAACACATTTCTTCGGATTAACTAATGAAAAATTCAGTGTTTCTGAATACATATAAACATGTATGTTAATGTCTCCATCTGTGAGCTCAAATGTAACTAATTTGCACCTAGGAAAACAAGGTAAAAAGTGATCACAGAACAAACTGCCAGAGTAAAGGAAATGCCACGATGAGACGCTCATCATTGAATATAATGTCTCTTCAAACAAATACATTTTTCTAACAACTTCCAGAGCAGACGACCAAAGACAAGAAATGTGTCTTGTCTCTAGCCAAAGCACCTAATGGAAGAGGGGTAAAACTGTGATTCTATTAAATTGTTTAGTTAAAAGACTAGCAAAGATGATGAACTCCAGAGGGAACTAACAGTTAAATTATTTATATTACAGTTATATTATAAAGGCCTGACTGTTTTCTTCAGAAGCAAAATCAACTTGAATGCTGTTGTCAAAATAAATTGCCCACTGCTTCCTACTATGTCCACTTGGTCTTTGCATCACTTTACTAGACTCTCATTCTGCAGAATGTGAAGTTCAAACTTCTGGTTCTAGTTTTCAAGACCCTACATCAGACATCCCTCACTTCTGTCTCTATCTCCTCTCCTCTTTATTCTCCTTCCAACATAACTAGCCTCAACCCCGCATTGCTTTCTGTAGTGGGGTGGCGGCCCTACTCCAGCAGAACAGGGGTTAAAAGCAGCCCTGATGCGGGCTGGCTGGGAAAGGCTGATTGAGGAAGGAGCCGCAGCTGAGCCACACCTCAATCAGGATGCAACTGGCCCTATAAGAGGGCTGTGGGCCAGAAGCTGGAGGAATCTCTCTCCAGCTATGGAGGGAGAAGGACCTAGTTGCCTGAGAGCAAGGTACCTGAAGCAGAGCAGGGCTGAGGAATAGTGCTGGGGAGCTCCAGCCTGGTAAACCCCCAGGCTCTGGTGAATGCCTACACAGGTACTGGGGATGCAGAGGTGCAACCTGGAACTAGGCAGATGCAGCTGGTCCTAAGCCCTTGCCAATGATGAGTGACCATGACAGACTGCAGTCTGCCCCAGTGAGCAGGGGCTAGATGACTGGCAGTAGCCACTGAGAAGATGGGTTTAGAGTTTTGGGGGTTCCCAGGGAGGGGATACCCAGTGTGGGGGTACTGGAGTGGGAAGCACCCCAAGGTAAAGGGACACCAGAGTCTGGGAGGGACACGGGAGCCAGCGGCAGGCAAGACGCCGGCCTGCAGAGGGCGCTCTGAGTGCTGGAGAGCTAATTCCCAGGACGACCAGCAGGAGGCCCACGCCATCGAGTCTCGACCTTGCTACACTTTCCCTCATGAACATCACCACGCCTTCTTTCATGCTGCGCCTTATGCTTGGAACACCTTTCCAAAGCTAATTGTCCAGTTTTGCCTGACAAACATTCTTAAGAACTCACTCACTGGTGACATCGCCTTCAAAACATGTGTTTATACTTATAAAAAACGCTGAACAACGGGACCATCAAAGATTTACTTTGATTAACTTCTATAACATCTTGATTCACCCCTTTCTGCCTGATGTAGGTGATAACTCTTCTATGACGTGAAACACATAGGCCACAATCCCGTAAATGCTTATGGATGCGCAGAGCTTTACATGCCTGAGTCGTCATGGTGAAGTAGTAACATGATAATTCATGATGAATGAGGACGGTTTAGAAACATGCACTTCACTGTATGTGCCCAGATTTGCAGGATCAGGGCTTCAGACTGAAAGCTTGTCAGGGCAAAGATCCATCTTATATGTATTTCCTGTGAAGGGCCTCAGATGCTGTAGGCACTGTAAAATAATAATGATGACGACAAAATAGTGAAGCTGGCCTCATGAATGTCTAAGTCACTGTGACAGTAGAACAGCTATAGCATAACATGTGCTGGAAAAAACACAAGTGAAGAAAAGTATCCTGCTTACTGCCTAACACGTTGGTGTGTTGCCTCCACTGATTTAGTGTTTACTACATCCCAAGAACAGTTAATATAGACTGTTTGGATTAGTATCCAGGAACACCAGGCAGCAGCTGATTACAAAGGGGCAAGTAGTTTAAAATGTCATTAAATAAATGATTAGAACACAATCTGTGAAGTCAAGTCAATTCACTGGACGCCAAAATGTTGCTAAGGAAAATTACGATGCTCCCCTTGTAAATACCCTTATCTACCTGCAGCAGAGATGAACCAATAGCTTAACGTTTTTGTTCGGCACACGTACTGAGCCAGATTAAAATGGTCATCATTAAATAGTTAAAAGCAAACAGAAACATTTAATAAGCTTCAACAAACCAAGGAAGCTGGTGGTAGGCTGCTTTGCCAACAATTACATGTGCACAGCCCTCTCCTAGATGGACTCCTTTAGATAGCATGAAAGAAGTCTGCCCTTTAAGACCTGTCCAATCAACATGAATAATAGGTGGATGGTTATTCTGTAAACACATCTCCACCCCCTCCTCCACGCTTGTTCTGCACAAGAGGATAATATAGGTCAGAAAAGATTAACTGCAGGAGGAAAGGTAAAGTGAATGCTTGGGTGTTGGAGTGAGACAGCGTCTAGAGGAAATTAAGCATTTCAGTGAATTTATAATAGGGAAGAGAATAACTTACATCTCGGAGCCCTGAAAATTAACTTGGATGCGGGCTGGGAAGACAGCGCTACTCTGCTTTCAGAAATGTAAATATCCAGCATACATTTACAATCCAGTCGAAGGCTAAAACTATAAGAAAACTCACTGGAAATCTGATTTACCACTTACCTTCTTAATGGAAAATAAAATAATACCTTGCTGTAGAAGCAGCAAACCCAACTTCTTCTCCCAGCCCTAGGAGATGCTGTCAGATATTTTCACACCATGAAAGCCCCTTTATGGACACATTTTGTTGCAAGTCCACAGCTTACACACCAGTGGATGTTCACTTGGTATCCTTTCCCCACCTCACACACTCCTTCCATACCACACTTCCCTTCCTTCCTTTGAGTCTGTCTTCTCTAGTTACTTCCAACATATCGATCTTAGGTACTTATCTCCATTTTACAGATGGGAAACTCAAGCAGAGAGAGACATTAAGATCCAGATCCTCAAAGACTTCAGTGGAAGTTAGGAGCCTAAATATCTTTCAGATTCTGGGCTAAAGTGACTTACTTACAATCACACAGGAAGCCTATGGCAGAACAAGGTATTTAACCTGGTTCTTGAGTCTCAGGCTAAAAGCACTAACCACTGGATCATTTTTCTGAGCCTCCTCCCCCTTCCTTCATACAGGGGGTACATGAATATCAATTAATCTTTACATGAATCAGCTTCTCAGACCTCAAATACTTTCTTCCATGCCTCTGTCGACTAATCCACAAGGCCAATAGTCTGTTAGAATTCCTTCCAAAGACACATCTCTGCCATATGTGTGTGTCAAAACTAGCTGATGTACAGAGGAAAGTGTGCAGAATAATTAGCCATAATTAATATGTAGGCTACACGCCTTCTGTGTCTCCTGCCTGGTTTAGACCATGAATTTCCTTGTGGCAGGGACTATCCTTCCTTTTCTGTTTGGAAAACACTTAGCAGGGTTTAGTACAGAAAGGAATACCACCACCAATATAGGGGTACGGTCACATTTTTAAAACAGTAACGTTTTATTCTTCTCTTAATGCTTCAAGCCAAATTGAAACCTTAAGTGTCTTTCTTTTAAAGTTTCCCACCCATTGTTCTCTTGCTCCAAGTGAATGAAGCTTCTGTGTATAGGATATTCTGTTTTGCTCCTTACCATTGCATCGGAGCAGCTCACATACATTCATGGATACACCTGTCCTTCTCCTCCTTGGAAGGTAGGGAAGAATTACCAACACTATTTTACAGATGGAAAGAATTAGATGCACCAATACATGAATTGATTTGCCCCAGGTGACATGGCAAGCATCTTGCAGAGATAGAAACTGAACCAAGATCTCCTAATTCACAGCCCAGCCTTAACCACAAGCCTATCCTTCCTCTGTTCTTTCCATAAATTTTATATGTTGTTAGATATTTATAATAAACATCCTAAAGATGAGAATAGCACAGTGCTCCCATCTGGTCCAGAGGTGAGAGGGCAGCATGGATAGCACTCACTGTGGCAAAAACTCCAATAAAGGGGAAAGTGCCCGTACACAGTGCTGATGGAGGTCTGTTCACTTTCAGCCTTTTAAAATAAATTAAGCTAACCCTCACCTCAGCAATCGTGGCTAGAGCATGCACCCAAGGGAGATTTATGATTCAAATCTTTATTGCAGCTGCAAAAAATCTATTCGAGCAACACCCACAGCCAAAATTTCAGAGTACAGTTAGCTGTATGTGACCAGTAAATAAAGCAAAGTAAATAAGACTGTATGCTTACATTCAGTTTTGTGAAGCTTCAGTTACTGGTAAGGATGCAAACCTAGTGAAATATAATAAACTTACTTATTACAAGAAAGTAAATGCCACATCTATTATTTTATAGTTATCCATCATTTTTATATAGCACTTTACAGGTGGTAGCATTTTATATCTGCAATCCAGATGTTCTGGACACAGACAAAACTGCAGGTTGACATTTAGTTGATCACTTATGGAGATACCTATGAAAAAAGTCATCAGCTTTGATATCAGAAGAACAGTGATTGACAACTATCATGTTTCCAGAAAGAAACAACAAGGTAATGGAGGAGTTTCAGAGGGCCCCAAAGAAAACTGCCATTTCAAGAGTTTTATTGTTCAACCTTCAATAAGAAACTGGGATTAGCTGTAAGTCCAAGCAGGACTACCATGTGTCCCATTCCTTCTTTAATACATTGATCCTCAACACCTAAACCCTTGACACAAAAATTGCCACTGGTTCAGCTAAATTTTAAGCAGGTGGGAGCTGCAGTGCAGATGAGGCTCTTCTAGCCAGACCTGAGCTTTACCATTTCAATAAAACTCATTTTTGAAGGTGCAACTACAGTGGTTTTAAAAATGTGGCTAGCCACTAGCACCCTGTCTGCTAGAGAGCAGATTTTTGACCTAAAATGTACTGGGACCAGGAGAAAGTTTTACTGTAATGACTCACTGTGTAGCACAAAGTGCTAGAGTTCACTTCTGAACCTAGGCCTCCTGCATGACAGCAGCTTGCAATATTTATTCAACCAACCCAATGCAATTTAAAACAACTCTTAGCCAAGTTAGCAGCTGGATTTACGGTTATTTCTTTGGACTTTAAATATATATATAAAAGAGGAAAAAAGTCTGACCTTTAAGCCTTCTCTTCCTCCACAAAGTACTAAAAGCATGAGGTTGCCTTGGGGGGAAAGAAAATATCATAGGCAAGGTGTTGGAGTTAAGACTTATTCCAATTTCTTTCTAACGAGGTTACCAGTTGGGATTGCGTGGGCATGATCGGATCTGTGGATATGTCAAGCTTCTATTCAGTTATATATGTAGCAATTGGCTCCGTGTCTGACCGGTATATTGTTCGCTGAAGTCAATGTCTGCATCACAGAAGAATTCCCAACACATAAGGGAGCAAAACAAAACTATCACTGTGTGACTTACAAGAAAAACAAAAAAAGAAATGAGATATTGCTGGAATAACTGTAACCAAAAGTAAACTGATTTTTAAAAACACCTATTAAGCATCAATCGTGCAAACATGAATAACCTTACACATGTCAGTAGTCCCAATGATCAGAATGGTCCTGCTCATGTGCTAAGCCAGGGGTGGACAAACTTTTTGTCCTGAGGGCCACATCGGGGTTCCAAAATTGTATGGAGGGCCAGGTAGGGAAGGCCCCGCCCCCTATCCAACCCCCACCCACTTCCTGCCCCCCTCAGAATACCCAACCTATCCTGCTCCTTGTCCCCTGAACAACCCCTCCCAACCACCATTCCAGGACCCCACCCCTTATCCACTTCCGTGTCCCGACTGCCCTGACCCCATCCATCCCCTGCCTCCTGACAGACCCCTGAGACTCCCCCACCTTATCCAACATCCCTGTTCCATGTCCCCTGACCACCCCTGAGGGCCTCTGCCCCACCCAACCCCCCCTGCTCCCTGTCCCGACTGCCCCTAGGGTTCCCTGCCCCTTATCCAACCCTCCTGATCCACTTACCATGTCGCTTACCCCCACCTCCCTCCCTCCCTCTCCTGGAGCCTCAGTGCGCTGCGCCCAGGAGTGGCCCTGGACAACACTGCAGCGGCATGGCTCTGGTGGGGCCTGAGCTCGTCCCCTTGGCTCGCCAGAGCTTGTAGCTCTGCCCCCTTACCACATCGCTCCCAGCGGCAGTTCAGGCCCTGCCGGAGCCATGCCACCGCAGTGCTGTCCAGGGCCGCTCCTGGACGCAGCACGCAGAGGCTTCGGGGGATGGGGGGAATAGCGTGGTAAGGGGACAGGGCTCGAGCTCCAGCAGACCACATGGAAGAAATTCACCCTCTTCCCCCCCCACCACTGCTGCAGCGCTGTCCAGGGCTGTTCCTGGACGTGGCGCTGAAGCTCCAGGAGAGTGGGGAAGGGGCCAGGGATAGCCTCCCCAGCTGGAGTTCGGGGGACCGAGCAAAATTAGCTCACAGACTGTAGTTTGCCCATCCCTGTGCTAAGTATTTACAGGTTCAGGACCATAGTCTAATATAGCATTGTTACTCAAAGCAGTGAACAGCACAGGCTTAACCTCTAACTTGCAAAGCAATGTTTTGAAGACATCTATGCAGAGAGACAGGTAGACGACTAATAGGAAATATGATGCATCAGCCTATAAAAGTTTCCATTCCATCAACACAGACAAGAGTCAGCAAGGTAACTGTTACACTCTGGAATTGCAGCAGTGACAAAGAGTCCTGTGGCACCTTAAAGACTAACAGACAAGAGTGTTTTTCTGAGTCAACTAAACAGATAATTTTGTACATGGTACTGCACCGATTTCTGTAAAATGCTGAATATACAACCTTACCAACAAAAATTAAGTTCAGAGCCTTCTAAAAAATTAGGACCTCCAATTCTGCCTCAAGTTTTGCACACACAAGTAGTTGCATTTTATAGTGCTTAGTCATCTACCTAGTTATGTCTGAAAATCAGACAGCTGGTTGATGAAGTCTGGAAAATTCTCCTCCAAGAGCATGAAGGCAAAATTGGAAGCTGTTTCTGAAAACTCAGAGACAAACAGGTACATTCTTTTTATATGTTATTCCAAAGAGCAGAAGGATCATTGATCAATGCCACCAGGTTATCACTTATCAATGAGAGCCCGATGACCCCAACTCAACAAAAGCATTTAAGCATCCCTATTCACCAGAATATAAGCAAAGTCATAGAATCATAGAATATTAGGGTTGGAAGGGACCTCTGGAGGTCATCTAGTCCAACCCCCTGCTTAAAACAGGACCAATCCCCAACTAAATCATCCCAGCCAAGGCTTTGTCAAGCCTGACCTTAAAAACCTCTAAGGATGGTGATTCTACCACCTCCCTAGATAACCCATTCAAGTGCTTCACCACCCTCCTAGTGAAAAAGTTTTTCCTAATATCCAATCTAAACCTTCCCAAGTGCAACTTGAGACCATTACTCCTTGTTCGGTCATCTGCTACCGCTGAGAACAGTCTAGATCCAGCCTCTTTAGAACCCCCTTTCAGGTAGCTGAAAGCAGCTATCAAATCTCCCCTCAGTCTTCTCTTCTAAAGACTAAACAATCCCAGTTCTCTCAGCCTCTCCTCATAAGTCATGCGCTCCAGGCCCCTAATCATTTTTGTTGCCCTTCTCTGGACTCTCCAATTTTTACAGATCCTTCTTGTAGTCAAATTTAAACATCTGGCTAAAATTAACCAAAAGCTTGAATGCTTTTCTGAATCAGGGCAGACTGTAGAACAGACACCTAAGACTACTTCTAAAGCGCAATTTAAAAAACCACCTTGAAATATAAGGGAATATACATGTAGATAGGTTGCCAGGCACCTCCATTTTCATTACAGGTCAATACTTTGCTGTGCTATACAAAATCATAGCAATGAAGAACAGAATTAGGTTGGCAGACGAAAAGACAACAACACGGGTTGGCAACCTTTCAGAAGTGGTATGCCGAGTCTTCATTTATTCACTCTAATTTAAGGTTTCACATGCCAGCAATATATTTTAAAGTTATTAGAAGGTCTCTTTCTATAAGTCTATAATATAGAACTAAACTATTGTTGTATGTAAAGTAAATAAGGTTTTTTAAAAAAATTAAGAAGCTTTATTAAAAATTTAAATTTAAATGAAGTGCCACCCAGACCTGTGACCAGGAACCGGGCAATGAGAGTGCCACTGAAAATCAGCTTGCGTGCCACACTTGGCACGCGTGCCACACGTTGCCTACCCCCGGACCACAACAATTCCAAGTATCTTTTTTGTCAAAATGTCTCATCTTTGAGCAGATGATGATGTAAGCAGTATTATAACAGGCAGTGGGCTCAAAGAATTATACCACTGGCATCGTTCATGTGGCTATATTTTTACTAGCTTTTTCAGAAGGTTAATCAAAACACAAATGCCCACCTACTAACAGAAATAATTATTTTGGGATGAGTCAGTATTGCAAAATTCTGCAAAGAGCATTGACAAAGTCAGTCGAACCAAACAACTCTTCTCGATTCAGTTAGATGTAGTCTACTCCATCATACCTCCACTATAGAAAGAACTTCAATGGGAAAAATCTCACATGGATTAAGGTTTATTGATCACCAAGGCAACAATTCTGAGACTATAAATCAGATCTCTCTCTCCAATCAAAAAGGAACAGACAGTATTTACAGAAGCAGCTTCAGCCTCTAATGAGAAAGCTTCAGAGCAAAAAAGGAAAGCATGAGAGTATAAGGAATCCACTTTATAGATTATACATAACTGTTCATCCTTTTCTTATACAATGCCCTTACAGTCCCCCTTTCTCTTATATGGATGAATCAGGAAACATTAATACACTCTAAAAATCAATTACTGCTGTTAAGATCACCGGTGCTGTTTTATACTGTAATGATTATAGGTGAAACCATTTTAGCTTTGCCTCCCACCACTTCTCCCGATAGCGCCTGTATTTTTACAAATAAACAGCAATAACATGTCGCTGAAGCACTTTTCTTTCCTCTACTGGGACATTAAAAGTGAATGAACAGTTTCCCTGAAAGGTTCAAAATGAACAAGTGATTCACTGATCACAGGAAAGAAAAGTCCTAGTAAAGGATAAACACAAGGTTCACTTCAGGGCAAACATTAAGCCCAACAGAAACCATTTTTACATGAAAAAAGTGCAAGTCCCCACAGCCTTCCTGATGGACCAATCTTGCTAGAAGTAGTTTACTGAGAAGTTCCCACTGTTAGTTCAGCAGCTCAGCCAATTTACAGAACTAACTTATAGAATCACAGAAATGTAGGGCTGGAAGGGAGCTCAAAAAGTCATCAGTCACCTGTCCTGAGGCGGGACCAAATAATCCTAAACCATCCGACAGGTGTTTGTTCAACCTGTGCTTAAAAATGTCCAGCGAGGGGGATTCTACAACTTCCTGTGGAGCCCTATTCTGGATCTTAACCACCCTTATAGTTAGAATGTTTTCCTAACCCCTCTCTCACTTGCAGCAGATTGAGCCCATAACTACTTGTCCTATCATAAGTGGACATAGAGAACAAATTGCCATCTGCTTTATAACAGCACTTAACATATTTGAAGACTTATCGGGTCCTCCTCAGTCTTCTTTTTTCAAGACTAACCATGCCCAGTTTTTAAACTTTTCCTCATTGATCAGGTTTTCTATTGTTTTTTTTAAATTATTGTTGCTGTTCTCTGGACTTTCTCCAGTGTGTTCACATCTTTCCTAAAGTGTGGCACACAGAATTGGACACAGTACTCCAGCTGAGGCCTCACCAATTCTGAGTAGAAATGGGACAATTACCTCTTGTGTTTCTATATGGTACTCTTAATACACTCCAGAATACTAACCTTTTTTGTAACCACATCACATTGTTGACTCATTCAATTTGTGATCCACTATCACCTCCAGATACTTTTCAGCAGCATTACCACCTTGCTATTTCACCACTGTGTAGCTGTGCATTTGACTTTTCCTTCTTAAGTACTTTGCACTTGTCTTTACTGAATTTCCATCTTGCTGAATGGAGACCAATTCTCCATTTGAGTTCTTATCCTATCCTCCAAAGTGCTTGCATCCCTCCTAGCTTGGTGTCATCTGCAAATTTTATAAACACACTCTCTACTCCATTATCCAAGTCATTAGTGAAAATATTGACTAGTACAAGACCCAAAACTGACCCCTGAAAATCATACTAGATATGCCCTTCCAATTTGAAAGCAAACCTTGATAACTACTCTGAGTATGGTTTTTCAACCAGATGTGCCCCTATCTTATAATAAATTAATCTAGACTGCATTTCCCTCATTTACTAATGAGAATGTCATGTGGAACTGTGTCAAAAGCCTTATTAAAATAAAGATATATAATTTCTACTGCTTTCCTCCTATCTATTAGGCCAGTAACCCTGTCAAAAAAGGAGATTAGGTTGCTGTGATATGATTTGTTCTTGACAAATCCATCCTGTCTATTCCTTATAACCCTATTATGCTTACAAATTGATTGCTTAATAATTTATTCCAGTCTATTTCCAGGTATCATTAGTGTGATTGGTCTGTAATTCCACAGGTCCTCTTTGTTCCTGATGGATACTATGTTTTCCCTTCTCCATTCCTCTAGGATATCACCCATTCTCCATGAATTCTCAGAGATAACTGCTAATGGTGTCAAGATTCCTTCAGTGAACTCCTTAAATACCCTTGGATTAATTTAATCAGACCCTACCAACTGGAACCATTTATCTACATTTTCTTTAACGCTGTCTTTCCCTATTTTGCCTTGTGTTCCTTTCCCCTGGTTGTTAATATTACTTGTATTGAGTATCTGGTCACCATTAAGTTGTTGTTTTTTTTTAAGTGAAGACTTAAGCAAAATAGTAAACAAACACCTTAGCCTTCTTGATGGTCATCAGTTATTAGCTCTCTCTCCCTGCTAAACAGAGGACCTATGCTTTGTTTTTCTCCTAATGTATTCATAGAACCTCTTCTTATTCCCTTTTATGTCCCTTGTTATGTATAACTCATTATGTGTCTTAGCCTGTCTTATTTTATCCCTGCAGGCTTGTGCTTTTGTATTCCTTCTTAGCATTTGGTCCACTTTCCAGTTTCTGCAGGATTCTCTTTTGGTCTTTAGCTCATTAAAGAGCACCTGATAAGAGGCCAATATGGCTCTACTATTCTTCCTTAGCATCAGGGTAGTTTTCAATTGTGCTTTTGAACACTTGAACACACAGTTTTGAACACACAGTGAGCAATAATGTTGAGGGAGGGGCTTACAAAAATTAACGGAATAAATTACTAAATATAATTTCAAAAGTTTGTTCAAGGGCAATGCTGTTTGAGTCAGGCAATAAGAACAGTTAAAAGAAATCACTAACATTGAGAAATCACAAACAGCAGAGATGCTCTACTTCTAGCAGTGAGTTAGAAACAAATTCTCTTTTCCCTATGTGACCAAAAAAATTCCCCACTGCTTCCTCTTTACTCAGCTTTCAGGTATTTAGCATCTAGAAGTACAGACCCTCTGGAAATCAGAGATGCTCATTCAAGATCTCAAAGACGCTCTTTGAAATACTGCATTTTAGACAGAATGTGCAAAGCACCAGTGAAGCTAACTGATGATTCCATGAAGTGCTGTGATAAAATTGTAAATTCTACAGCATATTTACAGTCAGATTGCAAAGTACATGAAACCAAACATTTAAAAGCGCTTGCAAAATTCTAAAATTAAACTATTCTCAGTATAACAAAGGTCAACCATCTGTTCAAACATTCAGGTTATATTTAACTTGACCCTTCTTCCCATGCTCATCTGCAGGCCCAAACACACTCCACAATAATGTAAAAATGTGGCTTAAGTCACATCATTGTTACAGCAACTCCTCTCTAGAGGCTTTTTTCAATAGAGGACTATCTGTCAGAGGCCGGTTCTTGGTAGAAACAGGGTAAGAAAATGAATGGTGAGCCAAAGGTATCTGAAAGAACTATAGGGAAATACATGACTACCCTCATTATCCAAAGATCTGAGGGAACAACAAAAGCCTTCAGATAACCAGGGCTTCAGATGAATGCAGGGCACTTAATCCATCAGACTTTGACATTCACATGAGTGCTTCATGGTACAACCTTCATGTGCTTTTAGTGGTGATTATATAAACTTCCTAGGGATTTAAAAAAAAATAAATCTGGAGCTATCTGGCTAGAGAAATGATGGTCTGTGGTTAAGGCATCGTACCAGGATATAGGATACATGGATTCAATTCCCCAGCTCTGTCAGACTTGCTGTGTGATCATTGGCTAGTCACACACACTCTCTCTTCCTCTGTTCCCCATCAGTGAAATTGGGTTTAAAATACTCTCCTTCTCCTACCCATTGTCTGATTTGTCTATTTAGATTGTAAGCTCTCACTACATGTACAGTCAGTGCCCCCTAATACTGTGCCTCTCCCCCCATCTCACGCTACAATAATACTGTATTGAGACATCACCAGAATGCCATATCTCAGCTCAGGAAGTCCATATGAAAGCACCTTCTCCAGGAAAGCTGAGTAGTGGAATAACAAATGAGGCATTGCTTTGAACCATCTTGGAAGTTTTCAATAACCAGGTAAGATTAGGTAGGTACACGTCATACAGCCTGCCTTTGGAACCTTGCCAATTATACCAACTTCCCTGCATATGTGCAAAGTGCATATTTGTAAAGCTTGCAACTAGGTCAAGCCAAAGGCAGGTTTTCCTGGAGCACTCACATGAGCTTCTCCTTGAAGAAATAGTCCAAGGGTTAGGGTACTAGTTCAGGACTTGGAACACATTGATTCAATTCCCTAGTCTGTCACACACTTCCTCATGTATATCACTTAGGATATGTCTACAGAAGCTGGGAGGCACAATTCTCAGCTTAGGCAGATGTCCATGTGCTAGCTGTGTTTACATTAGTGTGCTAACAATAGCCGTGTGGCTGCAGTGGAATGGGCAGCGGCTTGGGCTAGCTGTCCTAGAACAACCCCATCCAAGTTCCTACAAACGTATATAGGGAGCTAACCTGAGCTGCCAGTACCACACTGCTATTTTTAGAGCACTAGCTCAAGCGGAGCTAGCGTGTGAACATCTGCCCATGCTGGGAGTTACATCTCCCAACTGCAGCAAGGATGTACCTTTAGCTTTTCACTGTCTCAGGTCCCCATCTATAAAATGGGGATAATTACACTCCCTATCTCATAGGTGTGTTGTGACCATACAGTAAACCCTCGATTTAACGGACCTCGATTTAACGTACTTCGGATGCAACGGACAAAATTTCTGAGCAAGTCTGATGCATTCCTGATTCATTTCTGGCGGGCTGACTGCCGGCTCCCGGCTGCCGCCCGGGTCACGGCAGCGGGCGGGCTGGCTGCCTGCTCCCGCCCGGGTCCAGGCAGCAGGCGGGCTGACGGCTGCCGCCGGGTCCTGGCAGCGGGCAGGCTGAGGAGCTGCCGCCCCGACCCTGTGGTAGGCGGGCTGCTGCTCCGACAGCTCTTTTTTTTAAAATTATTAAATAACGGACTTTTTCATTTAACGGACACCCCCTCGCCCGAATTAGTCCGTTAAATGGAGGTTTTACTGTAACTGCATTAACAAATGTGAGGAGCTCAGGTACTGTGGTGATATATACATAAGAACCCAAGATAGACATCGCTACTTCCATGACGAATTTCAACACTCTACATGCTAAGTATTTCAAACTGTAGAGCTCTTTAATATAATTCCCCCCACCCAAAAATAAGAATATTTTGTCACTTTCAATCATTCTCCTCAATCAAAAATGCTTGAAACAAACAAATACTATAACAAGCAAATACGCCACCCTCCCCCGCCAAAAAACAACCAACCTTCCAGCAAGAGCCTGAAAAGGTTAGCAAAAGAGGTGAAAGCTGTGACCAGCAGACAAAAGGTTGTTAGAATGAAGAGACTTCTGCAACCTTAAATACAACTGTCACTGCAATCCCCACTAGAGATCTGACAACTCTCAGTGCATTGTCAATTCTAATGGTTCATGTTACAAATCATTTCACAGAGCATCACTCAGCACAGCCGATGCCACCAACTGGTGGGAATATATAAACAGAGTAGGTACCCTGCTGCTTGATACCAAGAAATCCCCTGGATTGGCTGAACGGATTACCTATTGGGCTGGCTGTTTTGAGATGCCCTTTTAACTGGCTGAGGCATTTCCCAAGGATTGGCTGTGCCCCTGGGGAATGTCTTTGGCACTAGGAAAGAAGTGACATATACATCTGATCACCTGGGAGGATGGCTCCAGGTGGCAAGAAGTAGGTCAGATGTTGCGTTGTGGACTCTGTTCCCAGGCTGTAGGGATGTAAGTGAAATTATGGCATTCAAGGGGAAAGACATGAAGCAGTTTTTGACTGAAACTTCAGGATCATCTTACGTGGGGTACAGCAGTAGAAAACTCTTAGCCTACTGCACTGAAGCACCCTATTAATATATTGGATAGTAGGGATGGAATATGAAAAGAAGCTATTATGTTCCGGGTTAGAAATCCACTTTAGTAATGGCATGAATATTTGGAACTGGTATTTCAAGAAAGAGGAATTATGATCAGTGAACTAATTTGGAAACGTTGCTGTTCATTCTTTTCTGGCTTAAAACCTAGAGAGAGAGAGAGAGATTGGTAGTTTGACCTTTAGAAGGAATGTAAAAGGCACTGCAACAGAATCAGAGTATTTTCCAATTCGTAAAAAGCTAAGAGGCTGCTGTATAATTTGAAAAATAATAGTCAATGGAAATTATTTTATTGCAAAACTGTTCAGGTAGCTGCCATTAGTTTAAAGGCCCATTTTAGTTCAATGACTGCTGTTTCTCATTCTCCCAATACCATGCATAACTGTCATCACTAAACCCTGATTTTACGGAAGACTCCAGCAGCACCATTATACTCAAGGGCCTGCTCGCATTTTTGTCATTAACCCACTTCTCCCAGATTTCAGCTTGTTTTTAGGCTTTATTCAGACATTAAATTGCTGCACCTGCCTATCTTCTGCATAAGCAAAGCATGCATAATATTCCCTGTATTGCACCTGGTCATTCAAGAGAGCCAGGCCTTTAACAGGGGCTGGGAACATGTACACTACAGTTCATGTTTCAATCATGGTTGGGACAAGTGTTAGGTCTTGTTCCAACAAAATAGAAACTCTGCATAGGATCCGTGTTGACAGGAGAGCGTTCAGTAGTCGATTTATCACATCTAGACTAGACACGATAAATCGCCCTCCGCTGGATCAATCGCTGCCCATTGATACAGCAGGTAATAAACAAACCCGCACTTTTCTATAGGGCAACACTGAATTATTAGATATGGATCAAAATTTCAGACTGGGGTAATTATATTTTTCCAATAGGTACTTCAAAAATACTGATGATTTTTCTTCAAACCTTGCAGAAGTATTTCCTTCTGCCTTCAGTCCAAGTCTGGCAACTTTCAGATCCAACAAGCTTTCTAAATCACAGTTATTCATAGATTTTAAAAGCAAAAGGGGCAATTTATGATCTTCTAGTTTGACCTCCTGCATAACAAAAGCCATAAATTTCATCCAGTGATTCCTGCATCTAGCTCAACAACTTGCAGTTATTAGGGAGTGAAACTAAAATAGGGCTTTAAAAAGGAAGCTGTTTGCAACACTATTATGGAAAGTAACATTATTGCATCTTCATAATCTACTGATTTTATTACAGTAGACTCTCGATTATCCAGGATGATAGGGGAAAAATTAATTCTGGTTAATAAAATCCCAGATAATCACCATCGATAGGAAATATGGGGAGAGGGGGTTGGTTCACCAGCCACCCTGCGCCGGGGGGAGGGGATGTTGTTTCACTGGTTGCCCTTTGCCCTGGTGGGGTTTTTTTGTGTGTGCTTGGGGCAGCAGCAAAGCCAGAGCCAGCCCTACGAGTTGCGTGTTTTTTTGTTTTTTTTTGACATCCTGGTTAATCCACATTCTGGATAATCAAGAGTCTACTGTATCAAGAAATGCTGCATAATGGAACCATTCTGTTTAACCTTTGGCTCTGGAGTGCTTTAACCCTTATGACTATAATAATTTATACGGTCTAGAGTGGAATTCATGCTTTGAAACCAAACTAAATGCAAAGCTTATCCAGATGGACGCAGTCATTTAGAATTCCTGGCGCGCGCTCTCTCCCTCTCTCTCTCTCTATATATATATAAATAAATGAGAGAGCGCGCGCGAGAGAGAGAGTTGAAAAAATTCCATTCTCATGTTTTACTCCCACTTTAGATTATTAAGAACAGAAGACAAAAAGTAGTAATAAGAGGTAAACATTTTGAATGGCATGAGGCTTTGTAAATTCCTGCATTTACAAACAAACATACCAAATTGTGGGCCATTGGCCCAATCATATTCACTTAAAGATATTAAACCTAGTGAACAAAATTTTCCAACTCGTATATTGAAAGTTAGGTGCCTAAATCCAGGCACCCCAAGTACGGCCATTCCTATGTTAAGGTAATAGCTCCTGTTGACTTTACCGATCCCATTTTCAAAATAAGCTACTTTCCTTTTTTTTTTTTTTTTTTTTTTTTGTTAAAAAAAACTATGCATTTATTTTTGGTAACTAGCTTTAACTTGCCTAAATCTAAAAATTGCAACCATCATTCATACACAACCTCTGTCCAGGTTTATTTAGCTTCCTTTCCTTTGCATTAATGACTACAATGGTTTTCTTTAGACATCTGAAAGGTCTATATTGTTTCATGTGACAGTTCAGCCACATCAAGAAATTATGGAAGTCACTGGTCAGTTCTACCCTTAGGAATAGTGTCAACCCATCAAAGTCAATCTGACATACTAGCCGGCTCTGACTGTACTTTTCAAGCAGGACTGACCTCCCCTACCAAGCATGGGCATGCATTTTTTTCTCTCAGGATACAAGCTATTATATGATGACGACGGTGACGAATATTATGGAAGTTATCAAGAAATTTAGATCTGATCCAAACCCACTGAAGTCAAAGGAGAGACTCTAAAGACTTCACTGTGATTTGATCTGCTCCTTAAACATGGACCACATTTTATATTTTGACTAATCAAAGTCAAGCCTTGTTTGTTTATGGAGTTGCCTGACAAATTCAGACATACAGATGCATAAAATCTCTACTAGAAACAGTTCTAGGAGTGGTTGCCCAGATAACTGGATAATATGGCCATAAATAGCTGGAATGTGTCTCATTCCATTATAGTCCTTCCTTCTCTATACATCCACATTTTTAAAAGGAAAAAAAAAACCCAAACAGAAACTGTTGCAGCTAGGCATTTTAGCTAATCATCTCTGCAAGGGTAATATGATTCCGAGTATGGGACCTAATGCTACCACCCTTACCTCATGTGAGCAATCTATTAAAATCTATAAGGCTATCAGTGAGCATTTAAGTGTTGCAAGATTTTGTCCTGTGTTTCCTTGCACCATCAGACATAGTTATAAGAAAACGCTGCACCACAAGCCAAGTGACTATTTTGTTCCAAAACTGGCCAATGTGGTTTAGGTTGTATGGAAAACAAAGTTTACCTACTCACTTACTGAAGGAAAATGAGTGAGCTCATGACTAATCTTTTCAGGTCTTGGTCCTGACAGGATTTATACAGCCATACTGATTTTTATAAAAATAGTAAATCTTATTACCTCTATGCTGCAAGACCAAAGATGCACAATGATACCTTAATACAGATTAAATAAAAATAGCACTACCTGAGTCAATCTGAGGATGATAATGCTTTGTAATCCCACTCTATTAAAGGATGAACACTTGTATAGCAGTGAAACAACATGAGATACTTGCAGTAAGATACAATTTTCTTTTTGTTTCTTATACTATACCAACGTTCATGCAACATTTGGAAGGAGGAAGGGGTGTGTATTAGGTTCTGTATGCGGAGAAGAAAAGCACTGCTGTTAGAGAATGGCAAGATTAGTATCTCCCTTCAGTTCTGAAATATTAGCCCATAATTAAA
Organism: Sternotherus odoratus; assembly: GCA_032164245.1. Lineage (NCBI taxonomy): Eukaryota > Metazoa > Chordata > Testudines > Kinosternidae > Sternotherus > Sternotherus odoratus. The sequence goes on from JAVMKO010000003.1 coordinate 23,566,710, forward strand.
TTTTTCAGCAATACTATTGATATATTTACATTTTCAAACAAGGTGGTCTCTGAGTTAGTGCATTTATCCTTAAAACACTCCCTGAATAAACTGCACATTTTTAGAGCTTTTTCAACACTGGAAAGATCCAGAAGTTTCCAGGAGCTGATACTGCAAGTCCCTTCATTAAAGTGAAAAAATATGGAGCATGCATCGGGTGATGCACATCCATCCTAATTAAAAATATTAATTCCTGAATTATTCAAGAAAACATGCAAAAATGTGATAAATATTAAGTACAATACAGAAGAGCTCCAATAGTGAAAATATTAGCAAAACTGAATTATACAATGACCACGAAGAAACAGGAAAGACAAAAAAAGAGAGGAATAAAAGAAACGGAAGGAAGTGGGGTACAGAAGAAGAGCAGCAACATGAGTAAAAATACATTGTTCATTTAGTAATACAAGACAGGAATGGTCCTAATAGAACATTAACTTGGCCTAATTACTTTGTGATATCGCAGATGGCCAGGTCGGTTATAGTTAAGGTTTATCTATACACATTACTCTTACACAATATTCTTCACTTCATTGGTGGTGTGAGCCACTTGTTTATGCTAGGCTTTCAGTACTTATTTATCCAGCTCTTGTAGTTCCTATCAAAAGGTGGCGAGAGATAAATATAAAATTTAAAGTCAATGAAATTTTCTTTTTAAAATATTTGTAGTATATTCTTAACCTTTTCACCAGCTGAAAGGCAAAGTGTAGCACGAACTGCATTGCCACATGGAGGCGGCGGCAGTGCCCTAGGGCATGTCTACGACACGTACAGCACTGCAGTGATGCAGTTACGCTGCAGCGGTGCATCTGGCGAGGACGCTCTACGCTGAAAGGAGAGAGCTCTCCCATAGGCATAATAAAACCACCTCTGAGCAGCAGAAGCTATATCAGTGGGAGAAGCTGTCCCATCAACAGCACTGTCCAGATGGTGCTGATGTCGGTGTAATTTATGTCACTCGGGGGGTGGTTTATTCTCACCCCTAAGCAACATAAAATCTGCAGCTATACGCTGTAGTGTAGACATAGCCTTATAAATCTAAGACAGTCGTCTGGCTGACTTGAGCTGGGTTGAGAGAAGTCAAAGGGAAAGAGAGACTCCACAAAATGCAACTACTACTGAAGAATGGAGTTTGCCAACTGAGTATCACAATAGGAACCCCAAAGTGGGGAGAAATCTGGCAAGAAGAAGAGATACTTATCTTTGTTCTAGCATTACCACAAAGTAAAGGTGAAGTAAACTGTTCATGACAGGTAATGAGGGACAGAAGAATGGCCGTACTGGGTCAGACCAAAGGTCCATCCAGCCCAGTATCCATCTATTGACAGTGGCCACTGTCAAGTACCCCGGAGTGAGTGAACCTAACAGGTAATGATCAAGTGATCTCTCTCCTGCCATCCATCACCCCCCTGTGACAAACAGAGGCTAGAGACACTATTCCTTACCCATCCTGCCTAATAGCCATTAATGGACTGAACCTCCATGAATTTATCCAGTTCACTTTGGAGTGGGTAACATTAAAAGAGGTGCTCTGGGGTCCCTACCTTTTGGGCTTTGGGAGAAGCAGGCACAAATTAATCTAGTTCTCAGCGAACAAGAGACAGTGTTAATTACTGGCGAACTCAGAGGGTATGGACTGAATGGGCCAGGAACGATATTACCGTCTCATCGCCAGAAGATCCCCACAATCCCAAATCAAGGAAGAGGAAAATTAGGAAGAATTAGCAGTTGCACTGCATAGGGTGACCAGTATTTAATTCTTGAGTGAGGGAGTGATGTTTGCAGGGAATGAGAGTTCAGACACACTCAGGAGGGTGTGGATTGCTAGATAGGCATGTTAGGGTTCAGGGCACACTCAGGGACATGTGACTACTGGGAAGGTTAAATGGTATACCCCTTCCTACAGGTCCCACTTCTTCCCCCACTTTATGCTTTAGCACAGTCCAAATTATTTGCTTTTCTGCTGCCTCCTCCTTTCTATTCCATCATGCTAGAGGAATATATACCCTGTTTCCCCGAAAGTAAGACATCCCCCGAAAATAAGACGTACTTCCAGTTTTGCCTCTCGCTGTAATATAATGTAATGTAATTTTGGGAGCAAAAATTAATATAAGACACTGTCTTATTTTCGGGGAAACACGGTAGCTACAGTGTGCCATAGAGTTGGGGTACACAGGCAGATGTGAGGGAGGAGCCTGCACAGAAGCAGAGAAAGAATAGGGGCTGTGCAGAAAAGGGGAAACAAGTTGTACTGCAGGCCAGGAGGAGATGGGTAAAAAGACTTAATATAGGAGGGGCTCTCCAGCAGGAGTAGCTGGACAGGCAATGGTCAGTTTTTAATGAAACTGGGTGTTGGGGTGCAGAAAACTTCCACACAACTTCCCAAAAAAACCCAGACTCGGGAGCACTGACTGCAATTCAAGATAATCCCAGTACAACCAGGATACCTGGTCATTCTACCCTATTATTTCCTGGGCTGTAGAGAAAGGGTTTTATTTCCATTAGTATCACTGTCAGGCCTGTGATATTTCATGGGTAATCTAATACCTCAAACACCCTTCCATTTGGTACAGTTTTCAACATATAGGGACATCTTTAAGATAAGGACAGCTCAGTTTTTGATTAAAGTGTTTAGGAAAGTCGGTTTATTGCCAGGATAATTCTCTCTTACTCTGGATTCTGCAAGCGCTTTTAGACTTCTAGTTCTATCATTCTGAATTCAAGAACTTGCTAGTTCTGGCTGTAGGTTTCAGTGTTGAACCAGAGATCTTTCTCCATACACTTTGGAACTGGAAGAGACTGATTAAACCAAGCAGCTCATTTACCTGCCAGAAAAAAAAACTGCTCTCTGTAATGTTACCAGTGTTTTGTCCTTCAGATCTCACAGTATTAGATCTGCCCATTCCACTGCCAAGAGTGTACACACACCACTGCCTCATGCTCCTATCCAAATGCACTACAAAGATCCCCTTGAGAGGAGAAGCAGACTTTGGTCCAGGCAGGAGGCTGAACTGCACCTACTGAGCTTTAAGGAGCAACAGAGACTGTGGGTATTCCATTTCCCACCTCCCATGCTGGCCTGTGATGAAAGTAGCTCAATAAGCTGTGACCTTTGCCACGATACTGAGAAAGGAGGTCAACTTGAGGGCCTTGCTGAGCTTCTGAGGCCACTGAATGCACCTGGAAGCACAGGACCCACCAATACCAGCGCAGAGCTTTGTCACACCCTCCACCCCCAATCCCTATCATACCTAGCGACCATTGCAATGTCTGGGCACTGAGACACATTTGCATGAATGACATGCAAACATTACTACACCAAAATAAGCCATCACACCTTACACACACATGTTGTAAATATAGGCAGGGCACATCACAGCATCTCATTGCATTCCCGTTTATAACAGATATTGTGCCTTTGAAACCTCAAGTCACATGGAAAAACGGATTCTAAAAACAATTCTTACATTACACCAGAAGGGCCCAATTTTAAAACATTAGATGTGTCATGTTTTGAGCATCACATATCCATTTCTGGAGGTATATCATGTAATCATTAAGCTTCTTGCACAACACAATTACATCTTGTGAAAACCCTATAAGAGCACCTGCAGCATCATGTAATGACAGATTTAACATGCCAGTTAAATTACAGTTTTAAAACTCAGTTTTATTCAGAAAGCTATTCGCCAACACAAAAATTCAAATTGGAAAGAGTTGGGGATTGAAAAACTTCAAACTGCAAGATTACATATGCATCATTTGGAATGTACTTTATTAACTCAGTACTTATTAACTGAATATTTACTAGTATGTCAAACCAGATTGTAAGTTTACAGATAGCAGTATGCAGATGTATTTTATTTTATTCTTCGTTCAACTTTGCACGGAGAGCTCATCAGTAAAATTCTAATACAAAGCTGCACAAATGCAAGACTATTAACACTGCACAATAGAAGTCTTTAAAAGTTGAGAAATACAGAAAGAAAGGTTTCTATACAGAAGGAAAGATTTCAATGTGAATTGAGTTGCACATAAGCCCCAATTCAGCACACATTTTAACCACAACTAACTTTAAGCATATGAAAAGTCCCAGTGGGACTACTCATTTCCTTAAAGTCAGGCTTATGGTTAAGTATTGTTCAATCAGGGCCTATGCCATAGCATTCAATCTGGAAAGCACATAATTAAGTACTTCCCTGAATTGGGACCGCGATTATCCAGGATGATAGGGAAAAAAATAATTCTGGTTAATAAAATACTGGATAATCACCATCCACAGGAAATATGGGGAGTGGGGGTTGATTCACTAGCCATCCTATGCCAGGGGGTGGGTGGGTGTTGGTTCACTGGCTGCCCTGTGCCCTGGTAGGGTTTTTTGTGTGCGTGCTTAGGGCAGAAGCAAAGCCAGAGCCGGCCCTGTGAGTTGCGTGTATTTTTTTTTGACATCCTGGTTAATCCAATCCTGGATAATCGAGAGTCTACTGTATATTACCGGTTAGGCTATACGACATACACATTGAAGTGTGCAATGTGGTGAGTTACTATTGCTCTAGGACAGGCTTGTCCAACCTGCGGCCCATGGGCCGCATGCGGCCCAGGACGGCTATGAATGCAGCCCAACACAAAATCGTAAACTTACAATGTTATGAGATTACGTCCACAAATAACAGAGTATTATTCGTAATTCGCATTATAATTGCAAACAGACCAAAAAAACGATAAAATTGACTAATAAAATAAAGAGCGAGAGGACTCTAATGTCGCGTAAAATGAACTGTGACAAAGAATTCGTGTCTAGTAGGCATAACGCGTGGCCCAAGACAACTTTTCTTCCAATGTGGCCCAGGAAAGCCAAAAGATTGGACACCCATGCTCTAGGACACCACCAACTACAAATTTGAACTTTTTTTCCAAAACTGAATAAAGTAATTTCAGGCACTACATATGCCTCTGAGCCCCCCACAAACTTTCAGGGGGTTACAATATATTTCACCATGTTTCTCCTACATCCTGTAGCTTGTGAAAATCCTATATAAAGAACAGGAAAAATTAACATTTTCAAAAGCACCTGAGTGACTTCAGAGCCAAAAGTCTGGTCTACACTGAAAGCTGTACCAGTGTAATTATGTTAGTGAGGGGACTTTTTGCTGATATAGTTAGTCCAGTAAAAGTACTAGTATGGACACAGTAATATAGATATAAAAAAAGTGTTTTATACTGGTACTACAGTTCCCGAACCAGAATAATATTGGTATAAGCATTTCTATATGGATACAACTGTGCCCACATAGGGAAGTTGGGAGAAGAGGGGTTTGCTGTTTTAACTACACTCATATCCATAAAGTTTATGGTGTCAGCCATAGGAGATGTCTACTTAGACTTCAGCCACAAGTTCAAATCCTAGCACATTTGACTCAGTCCTCTGTAGAAAATTAGGGTGTCATACATTGTGTGTGTGTGAGAGGGGAGGTATTTGTGAAAGAACTTAATTGATGTCCTGTCTGTTCTGCATGGACAAATTTAATGACTCTTTTGTAAGAGTAAGGGTTCTTGGCAGAAATTCACCCCCTCCAACATGGACACACAAAATATTGTGAAGCATGCTGTGCAAAAGAGGTGCTGCATTTCAGTTGTGCTGCATGTGGACACTGGTGAAATACTCTGGGATCTTCTGTAATGAAAAATATATTTATTTTACAGAAGGGGAGATGGTCCAATAATTAACCGAGGTTGAATGCTCCAGGCCTTTTCATCTATCTGAACACACAATCACTTTAATAGCTTGTGTCCTGTGCCCTGGGATAATGAAACTAAAGGATAAACTTCCTGAGCAATTAATGTGTAATGATATAATTGTGTGTCAATCTTATTGGGAAAAATTTAGCATTGAAAGGGGAAATACAGTTGCAACAACTACAGTGAGAGAGAATACTACTGACCAGAACCACAACTGGTAGTTACACTGATTCACACCAGTTTAAGAGCTGGCTCTGCATGTGCATAATGAGGTCACATTAACATTTCTGTAGGAACCTTACCTTTTCACATTTGCAGACTCTTAATTTTTCATTTACCTAATTTTAACTACTTAGAAATGTATGGCATACATGAGTATGCTATGAAGACACACGTCACATTAGTGAGAGGCAAGAGTGAGTTATTCCAAACTTTAAAATTCCATTCTATTCCATTTAAATAGGTTAGTTATGTTCTCAAGGAAGTTGTCCTTTGAAATGGAAAGAAGGACTTTGCCCTCATGGGGCAACATAGACTATTAGCTCTGAATACAATCTAATTTGTACAAATTTCTACCACTGGAGATAAATTAGCTTAAAAAGATGAAACTTAATTACTGAATTATCATGAAAGTCATTCTGGTGTGAAGATAAGTTTATAACATGGATGTAAAAAGACCAGACTGGTCCTTCAGTTTAACAATTAAAGGCATCCCGCCCATAAGTGTGACCCCCAATTTGGCTCAATGCAGAGAATTAATACTTGCTGCAAGCCAAGTTTTGAGGCTTACATTTCTGTTCTTTCAGATCATTGGGTGCCGTGAATGAGCAGAAGTTGGGGTGAGGAGATGAGGGGGAGGGAGCAACAACCACCACCCTTACCTCTTATCTGGAATCTCTTCAGAGCAATTCAAATGCATTCACTTGCCTGAAAGAAAAAGCATAAGATGTACATACTTTACCTAGAGTTTTCCCCTAAGTCACAGTCTTCGGGACAAATCTTGTTTTTGGACCCCCATGCAAATCTTTTGGGTCAACAGGGCTGCACACATGTAACGGAGATCAAAATCTGGCCCTTAGTATCAAAATTCTGAGTACTATTCAATGACTCCAAATGCATACAGCAGGAGTGGGGAACCTACGGCCAGTGGGCCGGAGTCGGCCCGCTGCTTCATTTCAGCCGGCCCACGACAGGTCTCGGTGTCGTGAGCCAGAAACCCGAGCCTTGGCAACGCCCCCCCCTCCCCCCACAGGACTGGAGCCACAAGCACTAGCTCACCCTGCTGCGGCGGAAAGTTGGAGTTGCTAAGCTGTTAAAAGTTTGGTTGGCTCAGCACAGCTCCCAGAAGCAGACTAAAGAGGGGCTATCAGGGAAGCACTGCACGCTGCCCCCAGTGCCGCCTCCGCAGCTTCCATTGGCCGGGAACCACAGTGAATGGGAGCTGTGAGGGTAGTGCTTGCAGGCCTCCGCCTAGGGGCGGGATGTAGCAGCCACTTATGGGAGCAGTGCGGAACCAGGGGCGGCTCCGGGCACCAGTGCAACAAGCGCAGGGGGCGGCAAAGCGATCACTGTGAGGGCGGCAGTCAGGCGGCCTTCGGCAGCGTTTCCGCCATAGGTCCGCTGGTCCCACGAATTCGGCGGCGGCATTTCAGTGGCAGGTATACCAAACTAGAGGGACCGTCGGACCTCCCGCAGAAACGCTGCCGAATCGGCGGGACCAGCGGACCTCCCGCAGGCATGCCGTCGAAGAGTGCCTGACTGCTACACTTGGGGCGGTAAAAAACGTAGAGCCACCCCTGCGCGGAACCCTGGAAGGCAGGTGGCCTGCCTTAGCACTGCTGACCCCGGTCAGCACCTGAGGTGCAGCTGGAGCCTGCACCCTAAACCCCCTGCCCTAGGTCTGAACCCCCCTTCCACACCCTAACTCCCACCCAGACCGCACATCAGCACTCCCACCCCAAGTCAGAACTCCCTTCTGCATCCAAACTCCCTCCCGGAGCCCACACTTTCTCCTGCACCCCAGTCCTGTCCTAGCCCTGAGACTGCTCCCTCACTCCAAACCCCTGGGCCCCCACCCAGAGCCCCCTCCCGCATGCTGAACTCCTCGTTTCTGGTCTCACCCGATAGCTATGGGCAAGCTCTAAGTGGACCTAGCCTCCCCCCCCCCCTCCTTGGGGCCATGTGGCCTGCCACTGATGTTTTCTGTGGGTCAGTGGCCCCAGATAGAAAAAAGGTTCCCCACCACTGCCATACAGCTATGAGACTGTAAAGCCTAAATGTACATTCTATTTTTTCCTGAAATACAGAAAACTATTAGGGCGATGATTGATCAGTATGTAAATTTCTTATTGTACATGAAAAAAAAAAATCAGTCCTAGTGGCCTTTAAAGTCCACTTTCACCATCCTCTCTGCTTGGTACTGTTACACATTTGTGAGAAAGATAAGTCACTTTTAGCTCAAAGAAAAATCCCAACATGCAAGCATTGGTCTTGACTCTCCAAATATTATTGGTCCAGATCTAGGAGTAGTAGAAAAGCAACAGAACTACGTGGACACCAGGTTAGTTTTCTGAAGCCATTAACGATATAAAAGGTTAGAAATGGCTTCTCTTACATTCTGTTATCTTTTTTCAGCAGAACAGAGAGAGAATATTACTGCTTTGGATCTCTGCAGGGTCTGCCGGTCAAGGATCCTAAAGTTCTCAAACATTAATACAGAGTTTTTACCCAGGAAGTCCACTAGAAACTTTGCTATTACTACTCATTTTACCTGGAAGGTGCTCAGATACTACCATGAGGGGTGGTGGAATAAAACCCTTAGATCAGGGGTGGGGAAACTTTTTTCTGCCAAGGGCCATTTCCACATTTATAATGTCATTCTCAGGCCGCTTCCGCCCCCCCCCCCCGAGGAAGCCCAGGCTGGTAACGGGAGCTGAGACCCCAGCTGGCAAGGGGTCAGCGGGGGAAACCCCAAAGCAGTGGCAGGCGGAGTGCTTAGCCCTGCACTGCTTTGGGGTTTCCCCCGCTGGCCCCTTGCCAGCCGGGGTCCTGACGCCTGCCCCAGTCAGCTGCCGCTATCAGCCTGGGTGTAGGGGGTGATCTTCCTTTACCCCCCAGCCTCCCCCCATCTAACCGCCTTCCCTCCCCCACCTCTGCCTGGCCCGGCCCATCCCACCGAACCTAACCTCCTCCCCCCTCCCACTCCCAACCCAGTCTCCTGACTCCCATGCCTGACCCACCCAGCTCAGCCCCCCCCCCCAAACCTCCTTCCCTCCCACACCCACGCCTCGCCCACCCCATCCAGCCTAGTCTCCTGCCCCGCCCAGCCTGGCCTCCCCGCCCCACCCCCCCCGCCCCCTTGCCTGCCCCCCAGCCCAGCCCCCTCAACACACCCCCTTGACCGGCAGCTCCTCCTTCGCCGCCCAGCTAATGGTGGCCATGCAGTGCCGGCGGCTCCCCCAGGCGCTTCCTGGCCCCTTCGCCGCGGGCAGCTCCGCACTCGGCGAAGGGGCCGGGAAGCGCCTGGGGGAGCCGCCGGCCAGGGATGCACGGACGCGGCTCCACGCTCGGCGAAGGGGCGGAGAAGCGCCTGGGGGAGCCGCCCCCGCCTGGCGGCCCGTGCACATCCCTGGCCGGCGGCTCCCCCAGGCGCTTCCCGGCCCCTTCGCCGAGCGCGGAGCCGCCCCGGGCCACCAGGCGGGGGCGGCTCCGTGCTCAGCAAAGGGGCCGGGAAGCGCCTGGGGGAGCCGCCGGCCAGGGATGCGCGCAGGCCGGACGGAATGATTTGGCGGGCCATATAAGGCCCGCGGGCCGGAGGTTCCCCACCCCTGCCTTAGATAATTAATTTAGCCTCACCACCCCTGTAGGAGCAAGTACTGTATTATTTCTTCCATTTTGCAGATGAAGAAATCTGAGGGCCAGGTGAGTTTATAAACCAGGCCCCCCTAAACTCAATGGAATGACTTCAAGTGGGAGTTAAATCAGGCCTTAAATTACTTTCCCAAAGTCAGTGGCAGGGGAGGAAACCAAAACAGCTCACTGACTTTTACTCATGTGGTTTTGCCATAGAACTGTCCTTCCTCCCCTTATTAGAATAGCATAAATTACAGAATACTGTATTCGACCACTTAATTAGTAACTTTGAATTAAAAGCTATTTCCTCCGTCTGGATTAGAATACACACATTTATATATGGTGTGTGTGTGTATGTGTGTATTTTCTTTTCCCTCTATTTTAAAGGCTCTTCAGGAGAAGTATTGGACATTGTTTCCTAAAATCATAAGTCCTGGCTCCAACCCTGCAAAGCCAAGTTTAGCTGGGCAGCAGAAGTTAGTCTGGATATTTAGCATGAACCATTAAATCTATTGTCAATGAAAAGAGAGGTATAACTGAATTAGCAGAAGCATTTTATGGCAGAAATGTAATTACAAGGCAGAATTAAAGGAAGAGAAATCAATTTTTGGAGGCTGGACAAGAAAGGGTTATCGGACTAGTAATCTACCATTTGACTCAATATTAGTGTCAAGTTACCAATCTGATGATTCTACAAAATCATTTTTAGGCTTATCCCTATTAAGAGGTTGTTTTGACAGACTGAAGGACAGAAGAAAGTAACATTATGAATGATCCCTTAATGTAGCTCCTACCACACTTTGCTATATAGAGATAGCTGAACGCAACCAGAGTAATGTCACACACATTACTCGGCCTGAACGTATCCAAATGATCCCTTTAAATTCCAAACTGTCTATTAACTAGTAATTCTCTCTCTCACACACACCCCCCCCCAAGGTCTTCAGCATTAAAAGTCCCTATCACTTGAGCTGAAATAGTAACTCCTTTAACCATAAAGAAATAGCAGGCTCTTATCCTCAGTGAGAGCCAACTAACACAAGTCGCTAGCCTGCTGCTTGTAAATTATACAAGACAACCCCGAACTGGGGGAAGGTGTGCCCTGAATATAGACCTGATCTGAACTTAGTTTCCATATGTACCATCCATAACCCTGATCACCCCAGAACAGCCATGTCGGGTTTTCAGCACAGCCAGGGTTAAACACAATGTATATTTGTACTTTAATTCTGTTGTCTCTATATAGGGGATTAAGCATCCCTTTGTAAGGTACGAGGATTTGTGAGAGATTGTGCTCACTCACTCCTGTTACCTGCAGCATTTTATTGTGTACGCTGAAGCTGTTCCATCCATGTTTCCTTCATTTCTAGTCATGGCCATTATTCTGATAAAACACTCCTCTCAAAATGATGATGGAGCTTGAAATGTACACAGTGCTTTTCTCCTCATTAACAGCTACTGCTTCATCTGGCAGTGCTTCAAAGTCCACTCATTTCCCCTTTGCTGATAATAGTCTCAAATCAATAGGAGTAGTAGGCATTAAGAAGATACCTGCTCATGTCTTGAAAGTTCAGCTTTCACAGTCAAACAAAATTAGGGCAAATCAGTACTGTTATTAATGCTACCTCTGCGGTCAAGTTTCTCAATAGCTCAACTTCTTTCAAAAGTGTTGTACATGCCAGCAAGCTTTCTTCAGACATTATCAAGCGGAGGCTGTGTCTATGTTCTCATCTAGCAACGATTGCTCACTTACAGCTCTTATTTTGTTTGGGATCTACTGGCATCCCACATGTTGCTCTTTTTGAATGCACACAAGTACACTAAGCCCTGAGAACTATTCACTCCCTTCTCTATTTTTGTGGTCATGTCAGGAACACCACAGATATCAAAGGGCTGCACCTCTCCCACCATGTGACAACCTTTTCTTTTTAAACAGGGTGCTTTCCTTAGCCAGTTCTACAGCTCCTCTAGCCTCTCTCTCTCTTCCCAGTGCTCCACTCCTGGGCACACTGCTATCCAAGCATTTACACTACGCTTACGCTCCTGCCCTAGGCAAGATGACACACTGCATCTGTCCAATACATTCTGGGCAGTCACCTGCTCCTTTGGAGCTCTCTGCTGGCCCAACTCCCCCTCACAACATTTCCCCAACTGCTTTTCCAAACTGAGTCCATAAAACTGCTACATCCACAATCTATCATGGGCCTATGAGGCAATATGGCCACATGAGCATGCAGGAGTAATTGACAAGGTCAGCATCAAGCATTCAGTAAAGAGATTCATGCTCCCTGCAATAAATGCTGACATACTAACCCTACATGTGAAACTCAGAGGAGCTGAGAAGCCAAAGTCTCACTCATTGTTCCCCCTTCCCCCACCCTGCTCTACCAATTTTGGGGAGAAGAGGGAGAAGCGATATGATGTGGCCAGTTTGCTCTTCCCTGCTCAAGAGCTTTCACCCCAAGTCTATTTCCATTCAGAAATGTGCCAAACACCAATGATGATGTTCTAAAGAGTAGTTAATACTCCACAGGTCTCACCACCACCACACACGCACGTGCGCAGCAGTGCCAGTACTACAGGGAGGGGTTGAGCAGTTGCATCTGTTAATCCCGCCTTCCTCTGCTTCATACAGTAGCATGCCACATTTTCTATCTATCAAGGCGCTGATTACCATAGTAGCTGAGTCTTTCTAGTGTATTTCTCTGCTCAGCTCCCCTGAGGGGCACTATTATCCCACTTTACAGTTGTGGAACTCAGGCACAGACACACCAAGTGACTTGCCCAAGATTACCCAGGAAGTTTGTGGTGAAGCAAGCAAGTGAATCCTGGTCTCGTGAGTCCTAAGCTAATGGCCTAACCACTGGGCCACGTAAGATCTATCCGTGTGAGAGACAAAGCATGAGGGAAAACACCAATTCAGTGAGTTGCGGAATACCAATAATATGAGGCACTAGCTATGGAGATGGATCTAAGACATTCCCTATAGATTTTGTTGTTTAATTTGGAAAACCACTTACACCCACTGAATAAACAGATTCCCAGGCTACTTTGTTTTCTCACGCTTTAGAATGTTTTCACTTAGAACACAGATGTGTCCATCAACAGCCAACTCCTCATCTTCAGTTTTTCTCCTTCTGTCGTCTGCATACGAAGCATTCCATCGTTAAACTTTGCAACATAAGGTGTGCCTCAGTATTACAGGTACCCGCCACCTGCTTATGGTCTCAAAAACTGCCAGTTTTGCTTGTTTAATCTGCAGCGATGAAACTGAACTGCAGACAGGCTCACCTCCCTGCAAGTGGAAAGCTAGAGAAAAAGTATGATGCTAAATCACCAGCAAAAGCAAGTTAAAAAAAAGAAAGATTTTGGTACCGTAAGGTTTCACTCCAGTAAGCAAAAAGTGAAACAAGCCAGAGGCAGCAAACTACATATTAGAAGATCCTGAAAATATGCTACTATAGGCTGTGCACGGGGAGCTTACACAAGCTCTCAAAACACAGCTTCCCCTAAGAAAGTTGGAATCCTACTCCTCTGTTGTTGTTGTTTTAAATTGACAATGCCTAATGATTTAATCTGCAGTTGCACATATATTACTGCACAGGGAAGAAGCCTCTTCCCTCATGTATTCCAGAGACAGATACAGGATCGTACTATTAGATCATCTAGTACAGTGGTCGCCAACCTTTTGGTCCTCAGGGACCACTAAAGTGGCGCGGCGCCCCCCTCCCCCCCCGACCGGCGCGGCCCCCCCCCCCCGGCTCGACCGGCGCAGCGCGGGGGCCCCCCCCCGCTCGACCGACTCGCCCGCCCCCCGCTCGACTCGCCCGCCCCCCGCTCGAACGCTGCTGCTGCTCGGCCCTCCCCCTCCCCCGGCTCGCGAGACGGGACGGGAGGAAGTAGCAAGCCAGCACTTGCTGGCCGCCGGGGACGGGGCAGGACAGGCGCCCGCAACCTCTTGCCTGCCCAGAGGGGCGGCCATGAGGGAGCCCGGCGCCGCGGACCACTCAAATTTTCCTGCAGACCACCAGTGGTCCGCGGACCACCGGTTGGCGACCGCTGATCTAGTATATCCCGTTCTTAAACTGGAATTTTAAAGAACTGTTCCAAGATGAATTGACATGGTACATTGTACCCATGTGTGTTTTCTGTCAGTTTTGTTTAGGATACAGAAATATTGGTAAGAATCAGAGAGGTAGCTGTGTTAGTCTGGAATTGCAGAAGTGACAGAGTGTCCTGTGGCACCTTAAAGACTAACAAAAGTATTGAAGTATAAGCTTTCCAGTGGAAATACTTCCACTGCATGCATCCGACGAAGTGGGTATTAGCTCACGAAAGCTTATGCTTCAATACTTTAGTTAGTCTTTAAGGTGCCACAGGACTCTTTTTGTCACTTCAGAAATATTGTTATAGTTTATGTACATCTGACAAGCTTGAATGTAAATGGTGGATGACAACACTCGAAATGAATAGTTACTGTTCATCTCCAAACAGCCAGATTCACAGCATCACCGAAAGTTAGTTTTGTTTATTGGACATTTTTTCCTCAAGGGCTGAACAGACACACTATAAAAACGGTCAGAAGTATGCTTAGTGCAATGGAGCCTTAACTGATACAACCTTAATGCATACCGCAATCCAAACACCACAAAATATCAATTATCCTTGACAAATTCACAAGAAGAGAGCCAGAGAACAAAGTTGGTACAAAGAATAAAAATATGCAAGGTTTCTACAGAAGGGCCTAATCTAGACCAGATTCATTTTACTGCATGCAGGTGCAAATTGACTGACTTTAGAGGAGTTTTTGCTATCTTACAGCAAGGCTGAAATTGCACTTGTTACCTTAGGTACTTGACTTGAGTAAGTCTTACTAATGGATGCTTTTTATAAATTGGTCAATAATTTCCCACTGAGGACATATGCACTACAATGTCTCATTTTGCAGAAGCTTACTAGACATCTTCAGTGACCAATTTCGTTCATATTATATACGAAACTTCCAGCCTGTTTTACACAAGCAGGGACCTTGTTAACATCCAGCATGATCTCAGGTTCTATAGAAAACAATAAACCACGTTAAGCAGCAGTACACATTTAAGTAAGTTTAAACAAACTATAGGTAAGACGACTTCTTCTGTACTACATCAGTAAAGAAGTGCTAAGCCAATATTCATAGATAAGGCCAGAAGGGACCACTGCGACATCTCTAGTGAGTCTGACCTCCTGTATAACAGGTCACAGGACTTTCCTTAATTCATTCCTGATTGAACTAGAGCACATCTTTTAGATAAACTTCCAATTGTGATTTTAAAATAATTGCCAGTGATGGAGAAACCACACAACTCTCAGTAAATTGTTCCGACTGTTAATTACCACTACCGTTAAAAAATTGCTGAACTAACTTTACTTATCTACTCCAAAAAAGAATGGTAATTTCAGGTTACATGATTGATCCCAACATTTAAGCAATAAGATCACATACTGTTCTAGACCCCTACAGACCCTGTTTACAAGTGAAAGAAAGAAGCCTGGAAAGTCTAATTCTCCACTATGACTAAGCATATTAAATCTAATTTTGCAGGCCTTCAAGTGCCATCATGAGATAAATTAATTTCACATAACTATTTTTTTCCTTCCTGAACTGAAGAGGCGATTGACAAATGCCACGTATTTTCGGCCTGACCAGGCACAAACTATTGTAAGAAGAGATAAAGGCAGTCTGGGATGGAACAGTGCCAGTTATATTTACCCCATTTCCTCTTTTAATGCTAAATTCTTTCCAATAAGATTAACACAATTATATCATTACATGTTCATTGTTCAGGAAGTTTATCCTTCCCTTCCTCTTTTTATCCTCTTTCTGTTGCGCTTCCCCACTGCACAGGATGCTAGCTATTAAAGCTATATTATGTGTTTGGATGTACTATAAAGGCTTCTTTTGAGGGGGCAGGGTGGCGCAAGGGGTGGTATTAACTGCAGTACAATTCATCACGTACATCCACGGGAAAACACAAACCCTTTGTTAGACTGGAGTGAAGGTTGTAAATATACATCAATAAACATACTGGGGAAAAAACATAACAGAACACATAATAACTTGAAGTGCTTGAACTTTTGAAAGACAGGACCTAAAAATTACCCCAAAAGAGTATAAAATATTGGATTGCAGAGTTAAAGTACCTCAAAAAACCTTGACTTTACCCTCATGCCCATGCTGCCCTATATATGGAGAGGCATCAAGAGGGCCCAGTAGATTTTGCTGCCGTGGAATTTGCCACATAATTCGTCACCTTAAAATATTAATGCACTGTTTTATATTGTAATATCTATATATATAAAAGTCAAGTGGTGTATGTATGAGTGTATGTATGTACGTATGACTGCGAAGTCCTCCCGCACCGTTTGAGCCAGAGACTTGAATTTTGGTACAGTGAGGGGTCTTGGGGTCTAGATGCTGGTAAGGGTCGAAACATTTTCGGATCTCACCTCTGACGCCCCCCAGGGGTGAAAGTCTTTCAGGGCCAATCACATCAGCTTGGCAGTTAGGTGGTGATGATGTCATAATACCCCCCTCCAACAGACACCTCACTCGCTCAGCTCACCCCTCCCACCTCCCCAACGGAACCCCGGAGATCCCTCAGTTCTCTGCCCCTCCCACCTCCCCAACGGAACCCCGGAGATCCCTCAGTTCTCTGCCCCTCCCACCTCCCCAACGGAACCCCGGACTACATCAGCTCTGTGCCCCCCCCACCTGCGAAGGTCCCCGGAATCCCTCGGCTCTGGGCCCCCTCCCCTCCTGCGACGGATCTGAGTTGGGTTTGGTGGGACGGTAAGTGAGGTGGGGGTGTCGGATTCGGTCGGGGGGGTGAGGTGGGGGTTTCGGGTTTGCTTCGGGGGGGGTGAGGGGTGTGGTGTGGGTGTTGGGTTTGGTCTGGGGGGGGGGGGGAGGTGTTGGGGTGGGTGCCCAGACCAAACCCGACACCCCCCCCCCGGCTCACTTACCCCCCGACCAAACCCGACACCGCCACCTCACCCCCCCACCAACCGCAACACCCCCTGACCAACCCCAACACCCACCCCTCACCCCTCACCCACCCCAACACCTTCCCACCCCCCCAGACCAAACCCGACACCCCCTGGCTCACTTACCCCCCGACCGAACCTGACACCCCCACCTCACCCCCCCCACACCAATCGCAACACCCCCAGACCAAACCTGACACCCCCCGGCTCACTTACCCCCCGACCGAAACCGACACTCCCACCTCACCCCCCCAAGCAAACCCGACACCCCCACCTCACCCCCCCACCAACCACAACACCCCCTGACCAACCCCAACACCCACCCCTCACCCCTCACCCACCCCAACACCTTCCCACCCCCCAGACCAAACCCGACACCCCCTGGCTCACTTACCCCCCGACCGAACCTGACACCCCCACCTCACCCCCCCACACACCAATCGCAACACCCCCAGACCAAACCTGACACCCCCCGGCTCACTTACCCCCCGACCGAAACCGACACTCCCACCTCACCCCCCCAAGCAAACCCGACACCCCCACCTCACCCCCCCCACCAACCACAACACCCCCTGACCAACCCCAACACCCACACCTCACCCCTCACCCACCACGACACCTTCCCACCCCCCCAGACCAAACCCGACACCCCCCCGGCTCACTTACCCCCGACCAAACCCGACACCCCTACCTCATCCCCCCAAGCAAACCTGACACCCCCACCTCAACCCCCCACCAACCGCAACACCCCCTGACCAACTGCAACACTCACCCCTCACCCACCCCAACACCTTCCCACCCCCCCAGACCAAACCCTACACCCCCCGGCTCACTTACCCCCCCGACCAAACCCTACAACCCCACCTGACCCCCCCAAGCAAACCCAACACCCCCACCTGACCCCCCGACCAAACCCGACCACCCCCCCCCCCCGGCTCACGGTGCACTGTGTAGCACACAGATTATTAAATACACTGTTCGGTCGGGGGGTGAGGTGGGGGTGTCGGGTTTGCTCAGGGAGTGAGGTGGGGGTGTCGGGTTTGGTCGGGGGGTGACGTGGGGGTGTCGGGTTTGTTTTGGGGGGTCAGGTGGGGTTGTCGGGTTTGGTCGGGGGGTAAGTGAGCCGGGGGGTCTTGGGGTTGGTCGGGGTGGGTGGGAAGATGTCAGGGTGGGTGAAGGGTGGGTGTTGGGGTTGGTCAGGGGGTGTCAACTGTCTGCCCCCTCCCCACCTCCGACTGACCCGAGCAACGCCGGGCACTTATGCTAGTAAAATATAAAACTTAATACAATAATTATGTTTCTAACCTTTATAGTTGCAGAGAAGACTTTAAAAATGGACAATGAGTACTTGATATACTGGTGTCTGCCTGCTCTTAAAGTGAAATTTTAAAGTCTGAAATTGACCCCGCAATTTCATAACCATGGAAAATGAAGTCACCTCCCCACTCCCAGATGCCATGAATCTCAGCTTCCTGACTGTAGAATTTGGCTATTTCCAGAAGCTCTCCCCTCTTAGGACCTGGCCTGCAGCTGCCTCTTGCTTCCTGTTCACCGCACAAGTAGTAATTCACTGGAGTACCATGCACTCTTTGCATTGTTCCATGGAATAAGGCAGCAGGAATTTGCAGAGCCGCAGCTGGAGTCCAGTTTGCAGCCAGAGAGCAGGGAGGAGACAGATCGTGCAAATGGACAAGCTGAGCTGCCTGGAGAACAGCACTACCGGCCTGGGTAGTGAGGGAAAGAAGACACTGAAGCTACCTACAAGCTCCCCCTTCCTCAGCGTATATGGAGGAGAGGTGAAGGAAAGAGGTTTGACTTGGGTGACTAGATAACATCACATGAGCTAAGGCCTACCAAGCTAGACTACCTAGGGAACAGCAAAATAATAATAATAATAATAATAAATATAATTTTGCATGCACAGTAAAAATAAAAATAAAGATACATGAATGTTACATCAGAGCATTTTTGGTGGGGAGCCATTCCTTTGTCTGTGCAGGAGCTTGGGGAGGAGGGAAATTTGTGAGATATTTTGTGAAGAACAAACAAATGTTGTGGGAAATTAGGAGCGCCTGCCACAGAATGTTGTTCCAACGGGCTGCAGAGCACACGGGGTCCGTATACAAGCACATTTCAGATTAAAGCCACTTCCCTCTCAATCTCTGTCTCAGCGAGCACAGCATAAGAGGGTGATAAAGAACATCAGTGACTGATCTGGGGAGTCAAGACAGTGTGAACAGCTGTTGGGGGCAAGAGGGACCAACAGCCCAGGATGAGGAAAGAACAGGAATCTGAGGGAGGAAAGAGGATGTCGGGACTAGGCTGCTGTTTGGCCACCAGCCCTCTGACGAACAGAAGTGGCATGGGCTGTACTTGCTCCTCTCCTGACAGCTGTCTCTTCCCATCACCCCACTCCTCCCTGTGGAAGCTTCCTTCTCTGACACATGCTCTGTGGGCAAGGAATTAAGGGAGAGGAAACAGCCGTGGGACCAGCTGGGGAAGGAGTAAGGATGTCTTCACCACTCTTATCTAGTAGAGGGCCCAGGTGTGTGCAACAGACTATTCTGACCCCACTACAGAATTCCCACCATCCTATTTAGGCTCCTTTGCCTGCTGCCTCTCACACAGGGGTGTCACCCATCCAGGCTTTACTTGGAGTGTCCAATTTTTGGCTTCTGTGTCTGGGAGCCATGTAGGGTTATGAGATGCCCAGTTTTCAACCAGAAAGTCCAGTCAAAAAGGGGACCTGGCAACCCTAAATGGCACCAAAACCAAAAGTCCAGTTACCACAGGGCTGGGGCAGGCACCGGGTCATGAACCAATGCTAGTCCCTGCTCAGGGGGATGCCTCCTACCTGCTAGCAGAGTCCTTGAGATGATCAAACAAGCGACAGGAGTGGAGCCTTGGGGGATCCGGTAACCAGCAATTAGAAAGGTGGCAACCCTACTCTCTTACTGCAACACCACCCCTGCCCTGAAGCTCAAACACCGAGCCTGCTGTCTTGAACCTTAAGGATACGTCTACACCAGAGCCAGGGGTAAATTCCAGCTCGAAGACAGACATCTGTGCTAGTTCAATGAGAGCTAAAATCAGAAGCCCAGCCATGGCAGCACCAGCAGTGGATGGAGTTAGATCCCATCTGAGACTCCAGGTACATACTTTGGGCAGCTAGCCCTTCCTACCACTCATGCTGTCACAGCTATGCTTCTATTTTTAGCATGCCAACTCCATCAGAGCAAGCACACAGCTGGAATTTACACCTGCTGCTCAGTGTAGGCTTATTTTTAGATGGAGCTACCATAAGGGCAGAGAGTGGAATGGGATAGGAGGCTGCCTTAATCCAATAAATTCTGTATCATGACATCCTAAATGCTGCTGGAAGCATTGTTTTTCTTTTACCACGGTCATGGTCAATGCAGCCTCTTGCTGCCTTTAACCTGGAAGCACCAATGCTTCCGGTCAAATATTTATCGTTTAATATGTATATTATAACACTCAGAGGCCCCAGTCAATATGGGGTTGGGGCAATTTTGCAGGGTATAGTATACAAGCATATAGGAAAACATGGAAAAAAAAACCAAAAAACCTCCTCCTTAATCTCCTGCAAAAACAACAAAAATCCAGCTACCAAGCACTTCACTGGAAGTCCATTTTAAATAAATAAATAAATAAACCTTAGGCATAATAATCCTCTCAACTGCAGGAGTGCATTTTAAGGCCTTGTCTACACTGAAGAGGAAAGTTGATTTAAGCTACACAATTTGAGTTACATAGCTTAGACCTACTTACTGCAGGGTCCGCAGTACACTGTGTCAATGGGGGAGACACTCTCATTGACTCCCCTTCCTCTTCTCGATCTGATGGAGTCAAAGTCCGAGTGACCAGCAGTCGATTAGTGGGTCTAGTGAAGACCCTCTAAAACTGAATCCCCCCAGTGGATCGATTGCTGCACCTTCAATCCCAGCTGTAGTGTAGACAAGCCCTTAATTGACTTCAGTGGTGCTACTTGCAATTTACATACAAGTCAAAGAAGACTATACAAGTCAAAGGAGAATTAGGCTTGGTCTACACTTAAAAGTTAGGTCAACATAGTTACACTGCTCAAAGTGCCACAGCTATGCCGACCTAATCCTTGGTCTAGATGCAAGCAGGTCAATAGAAGAATAGCTATGCCACTATAATCCCTGCAGTGTGGACATGAGACCTCTTGGTGTCTGCAGAGAGATTTTAAGCACACATCAGTGAAAAGCTGAATCATTTACTCATACTGGCTGTGTTTCACTGGCCAGTGGAACCAATTAAAACATCATCCCACAAGGATGGGAAGGAAACATCGGCATCATTAGCATTGGCATGGATTAAAATGTTCATTTCAAAGGTTCTGACTGTATTACAGAGACTGATCATAAGGCAGCAATTTAGAAAACATCTGCATTTGAAACACTCATTTTATGTTACGTTGTTTTAGGTATACCTGGGGTGGGAGGCTGGGTTCAGAGAACTTTCTGTGCCACCTATTGCACATTAGTTTCTAAGAAAGCCCTTAGATTCCTCCTGAAGCAAAGGGACAAACAAACTGAGTGCAATAAATCCCAAACCAAAAGAAAAGGGTGAAAAAACAAAACCAAGTGGTGTCTAACCACCACTTGCTTTCTATCAAACCTATTTCCACGCTTATCTCCCTTCTCCTCCCCCCCTTCTAGAATTCATACCAAAGTTCACTGCTGCTAATGAATCCTCTCTCTTTCAGTGAAAAGACAAGTGTTTACAATATAATCTAATACGCTTCACAGCTATTGCTCTGTGATTTATTAATATTTTAAATTAAGGAATAATTAGACTTTTCTAAATTCTACATTAGTTTAATAATTGTGTAGAAATCAAGTGCTGGGGTTATAAATCCACACATAAAAACCTATCAAACACTCGCCTTTCATAACTCATGCTCTTCCTTTTTAAAAACGAATCATTTTGCCACCACCAGACGACCTTTGTTCTAAGAAACGCAATGCAGTAAGTTTTGGGAAAGATTATTTACTGCTGAACACCCAATCAAAATAGGAGAAAGCAAGTGACGCCCTCCAAACCAGGATCAGACTATCAGCAGTTCAGCTACAGTATGAGCTTTCCTCCCCCTACACAATGGGCACAGAGCCAAGATTAGAGGAATTCCATTCACAATACACTTTTACAGAACCGAAAAATATTTTTTTGAAAACTACAGAGCAACAAAGGCGTCCATTCTGTACCGAGTCTCCTCAGCGCTGAGGTGAATTAAAAACATGGAAAGAAAGGCTCATAATACACCCACACAGACTTGGCTTTGGGCCCCCAGAAGGCATTCTTTTTTTCTGCCTGCCACCCACGCCACTGCCAGTTATAATGACTTCGCACAAGGCACTTGCCAACTTCCAGCCAACAACACGATACATTTCCTTAACTCAAGCCTGACCTACACCATCAATCTCTGTCAAGAGTAATGTTTGTGTTCTCAATAAAATTACAACAGCCTACAACTTAATCACTAGAAGTAAACACACACCAAGACATTCACAATGAAGTGTTCCTGGTTTTCTTTTCGGATAGTAGGTTGCATACACCCACATGCTCGTCGGTTGTCTGGGAAAGAAAAACAAACACTTTTACAAAATGATCAGTACACTAATTTGTTATAATAGAACCATTGTCCAAAACAACAAAAATCATAATTTGCTTTCTCATCCAACTGGATGATCTTTAGCCCTTATAGCAAGCTTGCTAGGTCCTCTCTCACTGTCAAAACTCACTTCATATTTCTAATATTCAACCTCCGTCAAACTCTCCATATGTCTATGCTGCATCATCTAAATGTTTTCTAACATTATGGGATACTTAAAGGAACACCATCAATTTTAAAGTCTTCTTTCTGAAGATGTCCATATTATCATCACTGAAATATTAGAGAAAACTATTTTTTTCTGGTTTGTTTACTGCATGCCCATTCAATTACAATACTACACCAGGGCAGTCAATCTGCTCAGCTGTCTGTACGAGTATGCTGCAACAGGGCCAAGAAAACCCCTTTTTAAAAATACTATTGTAAAACCTGCAGAGGGCCTCAAAGGCAAGTGTAGTAGCTGAGGCTACGTTTACTTCATGTTTTTGAGTTGACTAGTTTTCAAGTAGACTGTATCTCTCACATAGTTTGATCATCCAAAAATACCAGGAGGCAGGAAGGTGGATGGGGAGTCCACTAGTTTTCAGCTGGAATGCTTCCTGCAGAAAAAGTCTCTGATTCAGAGTGAAGCACACTTTGGCTAATGTGAACTAGTAAGAAGAATTAATTGAACTACCTGATTCATGAAAGAGTCAGACACAAAAAGGACAAGGAAGAGCTGGGTATATTAGGGGGAGAAAGTCACAGAGTAGCATTTGTGGTTTCTTCCATGTTGGTAATTCAGATGCCTAAAAAACACATAGGTCTTACTAGTCACCTTATGGGTTATAAACAATACTTTTTAATAGCAATTACATGTCTCAGCCAGTGCACTCCAGGAGAATTACAGCACATCTCAGATTGTTAAATCAATTCAGCCTCAAACTTGTATCTTATTAGCATCACTGAAGTTCTCAAGTACAAAAGGAATTCACTTTTTATTGTATATTTGAACCAACAAATCTCCTGGTTAAAAAGTAATAGAATACTGAACTTCCAGAGACAAACGATTTCCAGAAGAATCATTTCCACATTTATTCTTTCAGCTGTAAATTTGGGAGACAGGCAGATATTTGACATCGATATTTTGTTTAAGAGTACACAGATACTTTGCTATTATACTGTGAAGCAGAACATGACAACAGGCAGAAGACATATTGGCTGGGAGACTCAATGTGTTGGTTTAGAAGATTATCACACCACCACAAGCTTGTGAAAGCTTTTGTTCAGCAATAGACTGGCAAACTGAAGATAAAATATGCTTATACATGTGTTCATCGTCAGAATGGCAGCACATTATTGTAGCAATTGGCATTTCAGACATTTAAAACATTTTATGATCATTAAGGTTAAATCTAGCAGGTCTGCAAACTGAAATCCTACAGTCACAGACAGTGTATTGCAGACACCTGATGGAAAATGCTACCTCATTAATAGAGTCGACATGATCTGGAGATAAGTTACCTCTTGTCAACAGAAATTAACTTAACATGAATTAAGCTCTGTTCCTTCTCCATGCAGCCCAACTTCAATATATATTTTCTGATGTAGGCTACAGTCTTGAGACACTGATCCTAGATCAAAACATATTGTTTAATACTTGAAACTGAGGGCTGAATACAGATTTAAAACTTGGTTTCTCTTGCAGTCAATGGAAAACAGACTGTTTTAGTTGTTGAATCTGACCTAAAGTTTTAAGAAACGATTAGATACTCAGAAAAGCAATATCCCCAGCATCAGCACATTCTGCATGCATGCACACATACATAGCTGTATCTCCAATGCATCACTCATCACCATAAGGTTAAGAAAAATCTACAACCCAGAAAGTTAAGAAGCATAACCATCTGCTTGAATTACTAATATTTCTGTCCCACTCAAGTCCAAACAATGGATGCATCATCATTTTTTTTGGAATGTTACCATTTCTAGCCAGTGGCTCATGTGGTCCCCCTGCAAAAAACAAACAAACAGTCATACCCCAACTTCAATATAACTTGGACCACAAAGTAATCTGCATTATTAATTCAGAACAATGGTATCCTGCAGTCTACCACAAGGAAAGAGCTGTTTGGATGTCAGAGGTTTCCCCATGTCTCACTAGATTAGAGCAAGGGTTCTCAAACTTCATTACACTGCAACTCCTTTCTGACCAAAAAAGAAAAATACTATATGACCCAAGGAGAAGGAACCAAAGTTTGAGCCCACCCAAGCTGGTGGAGGGGAAGAGGAAGGGAACCCAGGGCACAGGAGTCAAAGCCAAAGGGCTTCAGACCCAGGTAGGCGGGCCTACAACCTGAGCCCTACCACCCAGAGCTGAAGCCCTCTGGCTTTAACTTCAGCCTCAGGCGGTAGGGTTCAGGCTTTGGCCCCAGGCCATGGGGTTTGGGCTTTGCCTTCAGCCCCAGCAAGTCTCACGCAAACTCTGGCAACTCCATTAAAAAGGGCTTGTGACCCACTTTGGGATCCCGATCCAAAGTTTGAGAACCCCTAGATTAGAGGATATCTAACATTCAATTGTTCACATGCACCAAAGAGCCTACTGTAAGAAAGAGAGCATTCAGAAGTCACAGCAATATGCTTGTGGTTCTACCCAGTATCAGATGGTCAAAGCTGTTCCCAAAGGAGAGTAGGCAGGGCACTTCAAAGTCATAGCAGATTAATTGTTCCCTCAGCTTTACTTGCCAATGACAGCAGGAAGCACTGAAGCAGTGTTGGCATGAGTATGCAAGACAGCTTTATCATGATAACAGTTTGCTGAAACTCTCCATGGTCTTTCTAGAGCTGCATTATAGATGATAGGAGGTTTTGAGGCACAGTTACAAGGAATGGCTCAGGGCACCTGGAAAATACCCTAAATATTGAGAGGAGGAAGAGGACAGGGTACATTCTTG
Organism: Sternotherus odoratus; assembly: GCA_032164245.1. Lineage (NCBI taxonomy): Eukaryota > Metazoa > Chordata > Testudines > Kinosternidae > Sternotherus > Sternotherus odoratus. The sequence goes on from JAVMKO010000003.1 coordinate 23,591,955, forward strand.
GTCTCCATCTCCTTCTCTCCCTATTATAAGAATTATAGTCACCGGTTTCTTTTTGCAGCTAGGTACATTATACTTATGATCTCATGCCAAAGTTTACCTGAAAACATCCCTGGATGTGACAAAGTCCCGATTAAGAAAAAAGCAAAACAAAAAAATCCAGCCACATCTAGTGGTGACTAAACAGCACAACGAGCAAGCATATGCAGTATTTGAAAACAAAAAGGTTCCATTTCAGAACCCTTAGATAACTTTCACTCAGGAAAGGGTTATTTGTATGGAAAATCATTGGTAAAAACATAAGTGTGCCATTTTACATATACAGTAATTTCTTGTATATCTCACCATTTCATAATAACCTCAAACACTCTCTTTCTACAGATCATTAAGCAAATGACAACAAAAATTTAAACCGACAAAACCCTTTTCAGCAAAGAACCCACTAAAGTGTAAATAGGAAACTGCTCAGATCCAGGGTATCTCGGCTACAATTCTTTCGCCTGGCTTTTGTTTTTCGGAGCGATCTCTTGAAGACACAGTAAAGAGCCATAAAGACTTTATGGAAGGACAGTGGCTAGACTCTAGAGTATGGCAAGTAGGAAGTTGTGTATTTAAATAACTTGTTTAAGCACACTGTAATGTTTATGCATTTGTAAGTAAAAGATTAACCACCATTACCATGAACCCTGGGGTCTCTGCATAACTTTAATCATATTTTTCTGCTAAATTAGATAATTCACATGCACACCCACACACGAAACACATGCACACAAATATATACACACATATAGGTGCATACCTGTAGTCAGGCAGAGAAAAAAAGCAGCACTTCTCATTTCACACACCCACAGTCAGAGTGGTGGTTTAAGTCTGAAATCCAAAGGGGCTGGGGAGGAATTAGATAGTAAATCTGCACCCTGGAGAGGGGAACACGGCGATCGTAGTTAATAAGGGAGGGTTTGGGCGAGAAAGAATGATTCATGGCGAGTTGAACAAAACGTCTCATGATCTACTAGACTTAACACAACACCACCTTGTTACGAAGCTACCGGAAAGACCCCAGAACGGACTGCTCAGGTCCCAGACCCAACGGGGAGGCGAGACCACAACTCTGCTGCGTGGAACCCAGGAGGAGACGGGGAATGTCCGGGGCAGGCTCCGGAGACCCACCGTCCGCACCTCAATGCGCGCACCCCCCGGACACCCGGCACCCCCTGCATCGAGCCGGGGGGGGGTTAAACCCAAACTTGTCTGAACCCGCCGGCCGTGTGACAGGCGAGCTCCACGGCTGCAAAACCTGCCCGCAGCCCGGTTGCACTTACCCGACTCCCGGGGCTAGGAGACGAGCCGGTTCACACCCCACCCCCGAGAGGGGGAGAAAACAACGCATCAAACCCCCCCCCCCGCGGCACGCCAAGGGGGCACCGCCGCCGCTCGCCGCCCTTACCAGGTCCCGGGGCTGGGCTCGCCGCGCTCCGGCTGCCGGGCTGGGACGCTCCCACGCCGGACCCGCGCGCCCTGAAGCGCTCGCTGCTGCTCGGCGGCTCCGCGTCGGGCTGCGGGCGGCGAGCGAAAGAGGAAACGAGCCGCCGGCTCCGGGCAGGGGGAGGGAGCGAGCGGGACCCGCGCGGAGACTGAACTTGGCAGCGGCGGGAGGAGGAGGGACGCTGGCCGGAGCGGCGCTTCCCGCGCGGTCACTGACGCTGCCCCATGCGGCGCCCCGCGCTGCCGCGGCGCAAGCTCCGCGCTGGTCTCTGCCCCCGAGCCCAGCCCAGGCGCGCGGGCCGATTGGCTCCGGGAGCGGACCAACTGCGGGCAGGGGGGGAGGGCGCCGGGCGCCGTCGGGCCCGCCCCGCTTTGCAGGGGAGCCGCGCGGGGGCGCTGGCGGCGCCTCCTGCCGCCCGAACCCGTTGGTCTCGCCCTCCCCGCCCCGCTGTGCCCGGCAGGGCAGGAAGTAGCGAGAAGTCCCGGGGAGTAGCGCGCGCGCAGTGGCGGGGCAGTGCGCGCACAGCGGGGCCGCCACGGGCCCCCCTCACACGGACTGACACCCAACCCCCCTTTCCTGGCCTACCAGCGCGCGCCCCGTGACCTGCACGTGGCCCCAGGAGATCCCCCCGTCTCAGATCAGTCTGGGTTAGTCACACGCCGCCCCTGAGCAGAAAATCATCCTGTCGTGGTGCCCGAGTTTGAATAAAGGACAAACTGGGGAAAGTTCTTAACTGCTCCTAATTTGCAACAGAAAAGGACGCTACGGTTTTGCAATAAGTCCTTGGTTAGGAGTTATTGCCTCAGCTCTAGTCTCTGTCTTTTCTGTGACATATGAGCATGGGAGCTTTGTTTCCACTGTGCATATGTTACCAGGGCACTTGAATCCTGCATCTGAATGCTAAGATCAAGAAGTAAGCATGAGCATGCCCATTGTATGCACTTAAATGCCAGTTTGAGCATCCTATTGCAAGAGCTTAGTGTCCTATTAAAGTATCTGCAATTGGACCCATTGGGTGTATTTAGCCTATTTGAACATTTTTTAAATGACAGCCCTCCATTAACTGCATCCTTAATACTCTCATGTAATGGTGCGGTACAATACACAAACCACAGAGCTTTAACTGCTTTTGTGTCTCACCTTTATTTTCATTTTTCTCTTCTGCTTCTTCATTTTATTTCTATAGTGGGAAGAAAGAGAAAAGTGGAGACTAAATTAAACTCATCTGTCTCCTTCAACATATATACTGAATTTGATTGAGCTTCAGACAACAGAATCAGTCATACAGTGTTTAAACCAAATGATTAATGCAAATTAACATGTGTGTGAGAGAGATGCAATGCAGTTATTTCTACTTCAGAAACACCTACTGTAATTACTGTACTTCAGTAACAGTATTAAGACTCCCTGTTAATGAATGTGATAATACTCCCTGCCCTCCTATCTTTAGGAATGACTAACTCATGATATTAAAGGGATACATACCTTTTAAATGACTCACTTCACATTAGAGCCATTTGCCTGCTACTGGTGAGCTTTTAGTAGCACCGGGCTTGACTAATTTAGCGGTGTGTATTCATAAAAACTCTGGTTTTGATTAATGGGCTTAAACATTATGCTTAAACAATTTATTTTAACAAAACCAGAAAAGAAAGGATGAAAGGGATGGCCAAGATTAGAGTGTTCAGACCATTTCCCGTTTGTCTAACAAGCCCCATCACTGTTCTTGCAACTAATATAGTTGACTATTCATGTACTAACCAAGAGGGTCAGTCAGCAAGGGCCTCTTTGTGGATGGCTCATTGCCCTGGAGTTTTCAGCCCCAATGACTTCAGGGGGAGCACTTCTGAGAGCCAGGAAAGCAGGATTTGGCCCTTAGTTGGTGCATTAGGAAAAAGCCCTACGAGTCTGATTCTGCTCCTGCCGTACTCAGTGAGAATAAAAGCAACCTTTTGAATTTAGAATGAAGACTAACTGAGGTCTGATCTTGTAGTCCTTACTTAAATAGCACAATTGAACACTATGGCACCAATCCTGAAAATTATTCTTCATAGCTGCTAGTGGGAGGGAGGCTGCAATCTGGAGAGCATCCCTATGTCAAAACCTGGGTATCTAGCAGTGAGTTTATGTTGGCCTGACCAGTTCTGTGTACCCCAACTCCCTGTTATATTTGTCTCTAAAGGTGCCATGTAATATGTCATTGGAAGACTAATAAACTCAGTGATCATCAATATTCTTGCATGATGTATGTATGGTCAATCCACAAAGATTTATATGAATATTCTGGAATTATGACGAATGTGTTTAAACCAGACATATCAAGGAGAGCTGAGAACCATTTTTTTTCCCAGACAAAGGAATGTGGTTCCGTTGACCAAAAGTAATGAAAACCATATTTGCATGCCAGGCTAACAAGCCATCAGGAGAGAAAGAAAGTGGGAGAAAAATGATCACTTAATCTCAATGAGGGATGGGAGATTGTACCCCCCCAGGAAGTCTTCCTGACTCTTGAACTTGAAGAGAGATACTTTTCAAAGATTTTCTGGACTACAACGAAAGGTGTAGAGAACCCCTAAGTGATGTTTCATCTAAGGAGACAAGGAAAACCACCTCCTTGGCCTCTGGGGGGATCCTGACTAAGAAGTAATCAGCCACCGCTGGAAAACAAAGATTGGTGAGGAAACTATCTTGAGTGTAACTTGCTGGAGTAAGTGTTAGTCTTAGAAGTATGATTTTACTTTTGTGTGTAACCATTTCTATCCTAGCCTTTTGACTACATACATTTGTTTTACTTTTTATCTAAACCAAGCCATGCTGTGTGACTGAACTGAAGTGATTGTTCACTTCAGTCAAGATAACAACCTGCTTATTCTGTCTCTTTAAAGCAGCAGCACACTAATTAGGAGAAGGCTAGATGCTTCAGGGAGACTGGGGGATGTTGGTGCAAACAAATACTGGGTGGTGGAAGCCAGTAGGTGACCTGCAGGCACCTACATAAATCAGTGGGGTCATCATCTTAAAATGAACATGGCAATTGAAGAAACCTTATAATTATTTTTTTCATCTTGCTTTAATGTTGCTTTTGCAAATCTCTTGTCAAAAATCACTTGAGGGGATTTCAAATGAATTACAGTAATAAAGTCAGAAGCATTTGTCTTGATGGCAATGTTTTGGGAAATCTAAGGCCAGTTCATCTACACAGGACTGTTTTCTTCCAAAAGCTGGCTGCATGTCTGTAAGTTACCAAAAAGACAGATATTTGTTGCTATCAGGTGCTGATGATTGAATCTTTGCCTGTGGCACTTCAGCACCTTGGTGCTCTCATGCTCTGCAATGCCAGCCGGGGCACAGAAAGCAAACACACCTGAGAAATGAGAGCTGCACAAGTTGCTGTCAGCCGCAGTATGGACAATTCGTGTCACTTCAACAGAACTAGTATCTTGTTTACCATTGAAAGAAATGCATATTTCTTTTTTCCAATTGTCTGCAATACAGGTCTGCAAAGTCATCTAAGTCCTTCTGCCCAAGCAGGTCTGCTCCCTGCAGTATTTTCTAGTGTGCTGTTCAGTCCAGCTTTAAATGACCTAGCAGAAAGGGGCTTCTGCTACGTCCCTTCAGAGTCTCTCTCTCTCTCTAGTTTTGAATATATAGAGAGCAAGCAAGTAAAATATGCATGTGACAGATAAAGTGAACTGCACATTTTTAAAAAATGTAGTTGAGTGTGCTCTTCTTTTCCCACCCTCCCATCACTTGCTGTGTGTGTGACGTTCTGATAACACAAGATTGATGATTATTACAAAACTATAACAAACAGTGGCAATACCTTGTCACTGCAAAATTGCTCTTTTTTTCTGTTAGCAGAAGACTGTCTGGGTGGTGCCTCTCTTCCCCTGGCAAGGAAGAGTGAATTCTAAGAGCAGTCACAGTATTGTGGTGATTGGAAACAAGCCTGAAAATGCCAGATGTGAGTCTGCACAGCTGGACAGGAAAAAAAACATGCACTTCAGTTTCTATGATGTTATTAAGGTTGCCCCATAGGTACCACAGTGTCTATGTGTGACTAAGCATATGAACAGCAAAAGCCATAATGCATATTTAGATATAGAAACATGTCTTTTGTATCCTATTTTAGATCAATGAAAGAAAGGACTAAAGCAGCATAAAGGAAACTTGGATGCACAAAATGATTTTTCTTAGAGAACAGAGTGATCAAGTGCCTAAATTCAAAAAACTAGGTCTGAATAAAGCTGACAAAGGCAAGGAAATTCTAGATTAAAAACACACTTTTTCATTTTTAATTCCTCTGCCTGCTTATTGCATGGATCTCCTGGCTGATTTTATAGAGTACATGTGCTTCAATAAATACAAACTAACAAAAGTTAGTTATTGTTTTCAGATAAGATTTGGTATGAAGCTTTCTGAGTTTGAATATGGGAAAATCCTATAAAAACTGATTACACTGTATTTCCCGCCGAAATTTTATTGTGTATGGGATTAGTTTTACAACACACTGTTATGTCACTTTGTTTGCCAGAATTTATCATAAAAAAACAAAAACATAGCTAGCATTTTAGCTTTGCCCATAAAAAGTCCTATTAAAATGAACTGGATTTGTCATGCTATCCAAAATCTGCATACATTACCCTTAGGACAGGGCCACATAGGGAAGTTTGTACTATCCCAAACAGCCTGGCCCAACCCCTTATCTAGCCCCCTCCCACTTCCCATGCCCTGACTGCCCCCCTCAGAACTCCCGACCCATCCAACCCCCCCTGCTCCTTGTCCCCTAACTGCCCCCTCCAGAGACCCCCCACCCTAACTGCCCCCCCCAGGACCCTGCCACCCAACCCCCCATGCTCCCTGTACCCTGACTGCTCTGACAGAGCTCCGGGACTCCCAAGCAACATCCAACTCCCTCTTCTCCCTAACCACCCCCTCCAGAGAACCCCGACCCCAACCATCACCCCGGGACCTCAGCCCCTATCCAACCCACCCTGCTCTCTGTCCCCTGACTGCCCCCTGGAGCCCCTGCCCCTTATCCAACCCCCTGGCCTTCTTACCATGCTGCTCAGAGGAGCATGTATGGCTCTGCGTGGAGCCAAACACGCTGCCCCGTGGGAGTACGCAACCTTGCCCCTCAGAGCAATGTCTGTGAGGCAGTGTGGCTCCTGGGGAGGTGGGAAGGCAGGGGAGGGCTGGGGGCAGCCTCCCCATCTGGGGGGCCAGATGGGACAGACCCACGGGCCGGATGTGGCCCACAGGCTGTAGTTTGCCCAACCTTGACTTAATTACATACATCTCATTGTTGCAACTCCAGTCAAGTGCTACTCACCAGACTGCTGCGAGAGAATCAAACCAATGGATCCGGTGAGCTTTAAGCCTCTAGCATCTAAACTGAGTCCATGCACTGCTCCTCACTGGGGATCCTTAGGCACACACTAAGCACCCCTTCCTGAGAGCTGAAACCTCACAGACCAACCGCCCAGTCTCTGGGCTAGTACCAACCCCTTCAACTCCCCATAGGTTAAACACACTCTCCCAGAACTCAGCCACCTGAGTGTTCTGGATCCACAAGTTAGCTGTCAGGAGACTGGGTCACAGGTAATCAGACCTAGTGGTCACAATGGGAGTCAGGCCTAGTGCTCAAAGTCCAAATGCCAGAGCCAGAGGTCGAGAGAAGACCAGAACCAGGAAATAGGATCGAAGGTCAGAATCAGAGACAGTATGAATGGCAGAGCCAAGGATCAAGACAGAGTTGGAGTCCAGAATCAGAGCGGAGGGTCAGAACCGGGTTACCACGAGCTAGAGAAGGCAGAAAGAGGACTGGTTCTGAGGCAGGAGCAAGGCTGGGAACAAAGAGGATCTGGGTTGGAGCCGTGGAGGAGCAGAGCAGGGCTTGGTGAGAGACAAGCACAGGGAGGCAGAGAGTCATGGGGCATATGTGTTCTTGCTGCTGAGCTTAAGAACCGGGCTGCTAGCTTCCTCAGACAGTCTGGGAGGATGATCTATCAGGCAGCCCAGCTGGCTCATGAGGGTCTGAGGAGTACCAAGCAGAGGCAGCCACAGGGCCTTACTCCTGACATTAACTCTTCAAGGGCATGACAGATGTGACGGACGGCACAGGATTCTAAGCCACCAGTGCTCTTTAATATTACAAGAAATGCACAGATACATGCAAAAATAATAAACCCTACAATGCATTTCCCTACCTCAGTTTCCTCACCATTCCAAAGTATTCTTTGGGCTAGGCTCAGAGTCCTCCAGGCCATTCATGGTCATTCTGCATCAGCACTTGTCTTTTCAATCCTGGAGCCCAGTTTGCTTTTTCTGACCTTTGTTCGTCCTTCAGCTAAACCTCTCAAAAGCATACAACCTCTTCAGCATACCTCTTGATGAGTCAGAGTACAGTAAAGGTTAACTACAGTCCATTGTAGCTAGTCTGGGAAGGATATGCTTAAAGTCTTGACAGTTACGATAGACAGAAGCATTCCATGGAACTGCAATTTTCATAAGAACAATTTCTTCCCAAATTCACAAGATTCCTGAGAACATCACACTCCTCCTGCAGTTGTATTGGAACAGGTGCACCCTTGCCCATGTGCAGATTGACATGAAGGGTCTGCCCGTATGGATCCAATTGCAGTGTGCAGGCCCTTGTATGTACCATCTTGGAAATTCTGCCCTGCTGTTTCCAGATCAAGTAGCAGATTTTTCAAAATACACATGTAATGCATATCTATTCATACCTGAGAATAACTCCTGGGCCTGCAGGATGGAATGGGGAGAAAGCTAAATATCTACATGAAATAGCTGCTTCTCATTTGTGCCATGATCCCTTCTTAAATATAGATGACTTGACAATTTCAATGCATGTTCAAGATACCAAGACAGATTTTGTAGAGAAACAAAATTGAAAAACCTCGTGATGACCACCGATCAGGAAACAGAATTTTCATCCACTGGGAAACCAACATTTTGAAATTTCTTTCCATTTCAAATCACAACAGAAAACTGAAATATTTCATGGGATGAAAAGTTCCAAAAAGTTTCTAAATGACCAGCATTGTTTCCAATTGACATTATGAAACAAAACTTTTCATTCTGATTCTTTCAATCAGAAAACTGAAAATTTCTCCCCTGCGGAATTTTGAGAAAAGCCACATTTGCACAGAGGAAAAATTTTAGTGCAAAATATTTCCGCCAGCTCTACTTGTGATATATGGTCCATGCAATGAGCTCATGCGGAGGCACTGGACAAAGGTTCACTTTTTTGAGAGGAGAGATATCTTCAGGAGTCACTTCCCCTTCCCCAAGGCCACGTCACTGACTTTCTCTTTACCTAACAGAGGCTTTCAGTACAACTTTGAGTGTTATCCACAGGAATAACTCAAAATGCACCCCCTTCCCATGGAATGAGCCTCTCCAAGGCTCCCTGAGATGCAGCTATTCCAGGGAGCTAGGGAAACAGACTAGATCAGGGAGGCAGTGAGATGTAGTGGATAGGGCACTGAACTAGGAGGCAGAAGACTCCCAGTTGAGAGTGAACATAAGGCGTACATTTGTAATTATGAGAGTAATTACCCATTGGAACAATTTACCAAGGGTTGTCGTAGCTCCTCCATCAATGACAATGATTAAATCAAGATTGGCTGTTTTTCTACAAGCTAGGCTCTAGGAATTATGTTGGAGAAGTTCAATGACCTGTGTTATGCAGGAGGTCAGGCTAGATTATCACAATGATCCCTTCTGGCCTTGGACTCTATTAGACCTGGGTTTTATTCCCAGCTCAGCCACTGATCTGGTGAACAACCTCGGGCAAGTAATTCAGTTGCTCTCCCTTCACCTCTTTCTGCTGTCACCATTTTCTCCTCTCTTGTCTATTTTGACTGTAAGTGCTACTCAATCAAAATAATACATCCCCACACAGACTTCACAAACTTTCTTATTTTTTAAAAATCACTTCGAGCAATGCACGATTTCCAAACAGATCCAAGTACTTCCAAAACAGTAGTGGCAAAAAATACGAACTTTACTCCTATTGTGTGTTTGTTTGTTTGTTTGTTTTAAAAAAATATTACACTCAACCCATATATCAGGTTTCTGCACAGGAAAGACTGCCTATACCCCAAAAAGAGGACTTGCTGCTCCGGTGAAATCTTACAGGGTTTGTTTTTGTTTTTTTAAAGGTCGATGAATTTTACAAGAATGGTGACAGAGAATTTGGAACCCTTTTCACATGACCATCTGGGCCCCAGTCCTGCAAGCTCCTGTGCCTATATGAAGCCCCACTGGAGCTCAATTCTGCAACTAGATACTCATCTGGATCATTATACAATTGGGCTCTGCATAAGGCCAGTTATTTATTGTAATGGATTGTGGGTCTGGAACCTAAAGTATGGACTGCTTTATTATACCTAAACCAACATATAATATTTTTAAATCAGATTAAATTCTACCCAAGTATGGCAGCTATGGAGAGCTCTTGTCTTGCTCCTGTTGGTAATTAAGTTCATGAAAATCACAGGGGAGGATATTAAAAATACTAATTAAAAATATTTTAAATAAAAACAAAAAAGTTAGTAATTTTTAAAAGTAGGTTTATTGCAGAAAAGAATATTTACGTAAGATGTTAAAAATAACTCAGAACATTGTTGGCACTCAGCAAATACTACAAGCTAATCATTATATTAGGATTATGATTAAAATGTTTAAATATAATCTGACTTCATTGCAGTGGGAGCTGAGGGTTGGGAGAAGTCCCCTTGTCACAGTAAGAAGGCCTCAGTCCTGCAAACTGCCAAACTCTCTGGCTCCAATCCAGCGAAGCAGGAAGAATGTGCTTAGCTTCAAGGACATGAATAGTCTCATCTAAGTCTTCACTAGGAAGAAAGATGCATTCTCACCTGGTGTTATCTAACACAAGATACCTAACATGAGATACAATCCCAGTGAAGACCAGTTATAGTTTTAACTTGAGTTTGCAGATTATTATAAACGCTAAGCTCCCCCACAGTCTTTATTTTAGTCTACTTGCATATGTGAAAACTTTGTCTTTACTAGGATTGTCCCACATATAAACTAGCACAAGCCAAAACCATACCTTTTTCCTCTAGCCCAGTGGGATTAGTGGTGTGCTTAAAATTAAGCTAATACTTAAGTGCTTTGCTGGATTTGGGCCAGTTTGTAGGACCGAGCCCTAAATCAGACACAGAAGCTATTTTATAGGGCAGGCTAAGGCCACCTGGTTCTGCCCAGGCTGTCTGTGTAGCTTGCCAGTTTTCCTAGCATGACCAGATTTTCAGAGAGAGAAAAACTGGGCCGAATAGTAGCAGGAGAGGAAGGCAGTACAGAGACTGTTTATTAGAGATAGGACAGGAACCAGATTTTCTGATGTGAGAGAAATTACAGGATTTCAAAACAGAACGAAAACAAAACATTTCAAGAGTTCCCACGAAATGAAAGTCTGAAAAAAATCGTACAGAAATCTTGATTAATTAGTTAATCAAAATGTTAGGTTTCAATAAAAAGCAAAACATTGTTCTAATTTCAAACTTAATGGGTTTAAAAATATAAACAAACTGTATCAAAACCCAATACTTTAGTTTCAAAAGGTAGTTTTGAAACAAAACAAAATTAAAATGTTTTGAAAATCTTGAAACAGAATGTTCTGCCATCAAAATACTTCATTTCAGTTGTTTTCTAAATTAAATTTCATCAAAACACAACACTTTCTGAATGTTCTGATTTTCCATCTCAGAATCATTTTGATGAAGAATTTCTGATTTGCTGTACTGACCATGTTGGGGAGCCTGAGGAGGTGCGTGCCCCAGAGGCATTTGGTACCTGGGAAGGTGGAAAACAGAGAGTTCAGTGGCTGGTCTCGCGGGGAATGGGGAAGACAGGGATAGCAACAAGTGGCAGGCTTTGCAGGTGTAGGTCTTTGGGGTGCACACGTTCTTAGCCAGGCTGTGATCAGCTTCATTGATTCAGCAGGTCAGCTGCAGCTTCCGTTCACCACACTGGAATTGGGGGGTGGGCAGAAAGGTTAGTGATGCAGTGGAGCCAGAATGCCCTTCTGGGACTATTAAGCAGCAGCAATATTGTAACTGAGCCAAAAGGGGGCCTGGTCCCAGTACTCGGCACTCACCCACGAGGAGCAGCACGCCGCGGGCTTGGCCTCACAGCACTCCAGAGCGAGGAGTAGCGCTCACTGCAGCCAGAAGAGATACATGGCGATCTCACACCATCCGTTGCACAGTGCCCTTCCGAGCAGGACGGGGGCTTGGCGGATCATAGAATATCCGGGTTGGAAGGGCCCTCAGGAGGTCATCTAGTCCAAACCCCTGCTCAAAGCAGGACCAATCCCCAACTAATGCACTGATTCAGCGTCACGGCAGGGTTGTAGGCAGCCACACCTAGTAGCCAGAGCCAGAGTCCAAAGTCATGAAACAGGAGTCAAGAGTCAGCTGCAGCAGGATAGCTGGAAGATTTCAGAAGCAGGAGACAAACTGGCGATCAGAACTATGAGTCAGGAACTAGAATCAGGCCAAGTCAGGATACCAAGAAGCCAATGTCTTATGCTTGGGGGTTAGGAAGAAACTTTGCCCGGGGGCAGGTTATCCCATAACTAGCTCTTGCAGGATTTCTTGGACCATTCTCAAACATATGGTACTGGCCATGGTTACAGACAGGATACTGGACTAAAGGGCACTGGGGGCTGATTTCTCAGGCCAATTCTTACGTTTATGAAAGCAGTATAAAACATCAACTGATAGAGACAGAGGCAAAGGGCTTGCAAACAGGACCATTCCTGGTATTCAGGGGTGCAAAGTCACACTCTTTCTTATCAGATGTAGTTCAATCCAGGCAGAAAGAATAGGATTTAAAAAAAAACCCATCAACAATAACATGAGAAAAAGTCAGACAAAATGTGGCACTGCCTTCATTTCCATCAGCATCCCACCTGTGTTCTAGCAAGACACCTAGATGAAGCAAATCCTGCTAGATTCTTAACGTTATCAGTGATACCAGGTGTCCTGTTGTATATCAAATAACATCCAAACAAGTTAGAGAAGTCTCTTATCCAGTGCTTTGTGTGTCTGTATTTTGTTATCTCTGTCTGATTTAGACCGTAAGCTCCTTTGGGCACTATCTAGGTTACCCTTCTAGGTTTCCCTTGTGTTTGTGCATGCTGGCAGAGTAATAAATAATAATAAAGGGCATCAGATGAGTTTCTGGATATTTAAAAGTGCCTGTCTCCATTACTTTTGTTATATAAACTGTTGGACATCAATCTTTTTGTATCTTCTTAATTAAGTTTAGGTTTTAATATCAGCTGCAAGTCTCAAATACAAAGGAGAACTTGTTGTAATCCCTGCATAGGAGAGTTCACAAGAACACTATCATTGAATGCAGTTTTGGCTGGGATTCATCTGGGGGATCAGCAGCATGTTGCTATGGAAGATAAGAGTTATTTGTAAAAGAAAGAGGAACCCTAGGTAAATGAGCTGCCATACCAGGTACTCAAACTCAAGGTACAAAGCAGGGGTTCCACATTTTGTCTGATGTCTTTGGGGTTTTATTCCACCCCTTCTACTTTTTCTGTCGTTTCCTCCTATAATTGGGGTTGTCAGCTTTCTCCCCCTCTCCCCAACACCTGGTCCAATGCCTTTGTCACAGCAGGACAGAACTTTGTTTGAATAGTAGTTGTACGGTATCTCCACTCTGAACTGCATCTCCCTGCAGTAAAACTGCACTGTAGCTGAACAGGCCTCCCCAATAATATGAACGATTTCCCTGTATTACCATTAAAACAAAAATCGAGAGGACAGATCATTAATATTCTGAAGAGTAAAGAACTCAGGACGTGCCATTTGTTTTAGTAAATCACAAAGACTGCACTAAGGCTGGAATTTGATCTCATAGCACTTCTATACTGGTGTAACTCTGCTGAGTGGCTCCTGATTCATAACCATATATGGCAGATCTCTATCAGGGCCTTAGTGTGCCCCTTAGCAGGACTAAGCCAACTTGGGCTAACAACTCAGCCCCTGGAATAATTCTTAAAGTGGAAAGGCAATTATATCGGGCACCTTTACACTTGATAACCACCCAAATAGATTAGTCTAGATTGTGTACAGTAAATAAGACGAGGAAGACTTGTGGCACCTTAGAGACTAACCAGTTTATTTCAGTATAAGCTTTTATGGGCTATAGCTCACTTCATCGGATGCATAGAATGGAACAGAAGAAAGATGTATTTATATACACAGAAAGCAAAAAAAATTGTACATTAGCATACCAATTCTAAGAGGTTGCTTAATTTGGATGGGCCATTATCAGCAGGAGAAAAAAGTGTAGTGTTTCTCTAAGAAATAGGAGTTTCCATGTCTCTCTCTCTGCCCATCACCCCCCAGGTGGGGTATGGGCCACCAACCACAGATCACTCCATCTCTGTTGTTGGCATTTCAGTAGCAAGTTGGTTCCCCACAGGGTGGAGTTGCTAGCCCCACACCCATGTTAAGCCTCCAGCACCTGGTATTCCTAGGAGGTCTCCCATCCAAGTACTAGCCAGGCCTGACCCTGCTTAGCTTTCCAGATCAGATGGGATCAGGTGTGTTCAGGGTGGATTAGCCATACAAGTGTCCATGTACTAAATTAAATTTAGATATTAAATTATTTATATGTTTATATATATACCGTATATATATATAAAACCATATATATCTGTGTGTGTATATATATATACATAACCTACATTATAGAAAGTTATGATCGGAAAGTAAAGGACTCAGAATCAGAAATACCAGAATCAAGGTTGCCTATACAACCTTAAATCAGCCCCCTTATGCATTTGTGTTATGATGCAGTCTTTAGTTACAGGATCACATACTATTTTTTCCCGAGGACCCTTGCTTCATTCAACACATAGAATGGATAGTGCTAACCTATCCAGTGTTATGTGTTCTATACAGATCCTACAGCTTCAGTGTAGAGCTCCCAGTCCTATACAGCACTGAATCACATGTTTAACTTTAAGCAAGAGGTGCTCTGTCTGGGGCGATGGTTATGAACAGTTTAAAATCTAAAATTGACAGATAGTCCTACTGACTTCCACAGGAGTACTCACAAACTTAAAGTTAAATGCTTTGCTGAATAAAGGTTCTTGATGATTTTATATATAATGTATAATATGTGTGTGTGTATTATATATATCTATATATAAAAATCTACCAAGGTTGTTGGGGATTCTCTGTCACTGAACATTTTAAAATCAAGATTGGATGTTTTTCTAAAAAATATGCTCCAGTTCAAACAGGAATTAATTCAGGGAAGGCCTATGGCCTGTTTTATGCAGGAGGTCAGACTAGATTTCCATAGTAGTCCCTTCTGGTTTTATAATCCATTAATTTGTGACTAATTATTTTGTATTTTACATTTGGAGTCTGCACACATTACTGCATTCCACATTTGTGCCTTGGCAGGTTGAGAGGTATGCTTAGCAGATAGGCATCTACCTTTAGAAGTGAAGTAATCAGAACACAGTACTACATATGATGCTCAGTACTATATATATCAATATTTATGTAGAATATTGCTACATCATTGTGTGGCACATTGTTACAAGATGGAACTTTGCAGCATTTGTGAAAACAACTTGCTTTTAATACCAGTTCACTGTATATTTAAAATAAAAAATATTTTAAGTGTTGCTGTGATCAGAATAGTGACTAAAATAACAGTAGAATTCCATATTTACCCTCTTCTAATTACATCATGATCAAAGTTGCTCAATTCATGTATCAAGACATGATTTTTGTTTTAACTGCAGGCCCTTCATACTTCACTTGGGATTTGAATGTCATACGTTCTCTCTGCCTCATACAGTCTCACTGCTACTAAAAGTCTGGCAATCTGCACTTGCCCACTAACTCCTTTGATGTGTGCGGCAGAATAGAATCTAGCTCACTTTCCTTTACCGTATTGACTCTGCAAGAATAACCAAAGTCAAAAATGTCTTCCTCCTGAACCTGAAAGCAGCTCCATGTGATTGGACCCTTGAGCTTTGATGGAGCCCCATTCACTTCAGTGGCATCATGTGAGCATAAAGGTCTACCCATGTGAGATAACTTTCACGACCTGAGCCTTTGACAGTAAAATAAGCTCATGTGCCCAGCAGAGAGAGCAAATATTGTGTGAGAGTGACAGTTTTACACACATGCTTTTCTGACTACAACTGCATTTTAAAAGAAATACATTCCTTATTGAACAAGCAAAACTGCACTCTGCTCACTGATAGACCAATTTCAGCTGGTGCCAGCAAAATCCTTCAAAATTCCACATAAAACCTTAGGACAAAGATGACAGATGAACTGTCTACAGTGAGGTAGTGAAGATGAATATTCCTCTGACTCCTTTCCCAGCAAGAGCCCTGCAATTCCCTCCTCACTCCTGTTCCACTTCTCTCCCTCTCTAGCCTTTCCTTAGCTTTTCTGCCACATGCTGGAAGCAGGTGTCCTCAAGCCATGTCACAGCCATGGTCCTTCTCCGATTCCCCCCCACCCACTGTCTCACCCTTTTGATCTGAATTACTGCGGTGTGTGTGACTGTTCATAGTTAGAGTCCTGAGGAGTCGGGAACTGGCAGCAGGTGAGAGGCGCAGGACTTTGTGAGGACAGGCCGGGAATGACTTCATCCCGGGGCCTTCATCCAGTCTTCACCATCTAGTGTCCTGAAATAATACCTCCAGCTCTCTCCTTTTAGACACCTCCTCCAAGGGGGCTGGGAGTGTTGCTGTGTGGAGAGCCACATGTTCTATTTTAAACAGCATCCTTTTGTTCATTTTGGTGATGGGCGTATCGCTTCTTACCAATAGGGACATTACACATGTCAGGCAAGAGGGGAAACAAACTCTACCACAACAGGCTGTGTTGTGCTTCAGGAAAACGAATAGAGACTTTAGTCAAAGAAACCTGCAGTACCAACACTACATTTTGTGAGAGCAGAGTGACGCATGAGATGCAGTTCTAACTTACTCATGGTTGAGTCCCTCTGTTGCTGAATACCTACAACAATCCTACTGGCCACCTCTGGCCTACCCCTTGCCATCACCACCACTTCTTGGAGAGGTTTGGCAGCTTCTAGTGACTAGAGCTGGTCTGAACACACCACAAAGACATGTCTGTTTTGACAGCTTTTTCACCTGGAAGGTTTTGCAAATACCTTGAGCTTTGTACTCTCAGTGCTTAGGGCATAGCCCTGGGTGTAGAAAACCCAGGTTTGCATCCCTGCTCTGCCTGATTGACAGTGATCTACAATGAAAGGGTCTGTGCTAACTCAGACAGAATAGGGACTAAAACCTGGGTTTCCCACGTCCCAGGCTAGCCAGTGGGACAGACAGATCCACACACACACACACTCTTCCCCCCCCAGCAACAATTCCATTTTTGTGGAACCAGTTAAAAGATTCTGTTTTTGTCACAACGTGAAATGAAACTAACTTTCAAAATCTCAAAAGTTGCTGCACAACAGAATTGGCATCCCTGGGCAGGGCTTTGGAGCCGTGCTCCGGCTCCAAGCAAAAACCTGCAGCTCCACTGCTCCATGCTCCAGCTGCGGGCTCCGCTCCAAAGCCCTGTCCTCCGGTCAGATTTGTGAGTGACCCTCTTTTACCTGCAAGACAGTGGGAGAAGAAGTGAACAGATGGAGTCAAAGATAAAGGTTAGTTAGAGAACTCTACCTCTGTCACAACCGGGGTACTACGGTCAGACCGGACCTGAAGGATCAGGCTAATGTGTTGTGGGAGTTTTGGAAATGCTCTGCACCTTAGGCCTATGCTATCTAGTTTTGTAGATTGTGCAATCCTAAGGCTGCCATAGAAATATGTAATGGTCTAGTCAGTCTGCTTACATCAGTGGTGACAGTATCCAGCAAAGGATAAAGAGTAACTAACTGTAAAGCATTCTGATAACAGAAGAGGAATATTTACTTCACTTAGGCTCTGAGATTTCAAATGGCTCACAAAGGATTTTGAAAGGACATCAGAGCAGGAAATGCTGGGCATGAAGTGTGTAATAAAATCATGTCCTTTTCACTCTGAAATATCAGCATGTGCAGACATTCCACTTTACATTCATTATATACATTAATGTCCATGAAAGCCATTGGGAAAAGCTGCTGAGAGCATCCCTGGCTCTGAATAATTAATTGGCAACACTAGAAAAAACGATAAAATGATGAAACTTAGAAAAATCCAATTTTAGGATAATTATAGAACAAGTCGGGAGAACACTCAGACCCCAAGACAGATCTATTAGTAGGACAGTTAGGCACAATGGGGCAAGTTCAGCCCTGGTATAACTCCATTGGTTTCAACAGAGCTGCTCCAGGGATGGGTTAAGCCTGATTAGAGAAAGCAGACCTTTCAGTTAGATTGATGTAGTGAGTAGAAAGCTAAAATAGCATATCTTGTTATAAAAATGTGAAAGAACTGAGTGAAGTTATTCCATGATGGCATTTATGCCCAGGTGTAAATACTAAGTGATATTTTCTTTAACACTGTGTTCCAGCAGCAATTTAATTCTCAACTCACCCTGTCTCATCCCATGTCCTGTGTTACCAACTCCCAGTTTCATTGCAAATCTTAATATTTGGTGTTTTTCATAAAGCCCCAGCTGCTGGAACAGAGTTACTACCTGAGAAATTCAACTTTCATTAAAAAATAAAATGTACCTTTCTAGCCCATACTGTTACAGTCAAAAGCTTGAAAATATGAATCCTAAATGCTCCAACATGAGAAGGCAAACACAAGACATTCAAAATGATTTTTTTTTAAATCTCATGATTTTAAGCCAATATCAGTATTGGTTTTTTTGGGGGGGGAAGGGGTAATGGAGAGGCTGATATATTTGGCAATATACTGCATGCCTAGTTTAAACCATAAGCTCATGAAGGGAGGGACCTGTAATTTTATTTAAATACAAAGTGCCGTGCACATCTATGGTTCAGTATAGATCACAAATTAGTTGCATATGTAACATTTCCTGTGTGGGTATGTACCATATGATTCATAGATTCTAACACCAGAAGGGAACACTGTGATCATCTAGTCCAGGGGTGGGCAAACTTTTTGGCCCGATGGTCACATCGGGTTTGGAAAATTCTATGGAGGGCTGGGTAGGGAAGACCCTGCCCGCTATCCGGCCCCCTCCCACTTCCCACCCCCTGAATGTCCCCTCAGAATCCCCAACCCATCCAACCTCCCCAGACCTTGTTCCCTGACTGCCCCTTCCAGAGACCCCTCACCCCCAACCACCCCCCAGGACCCCACTCCCTACCCAACTCCCCTGATCCCTGTCCCCTGACTGCCCCAACCACTATCCACCCTCCTGCCCCCTAACCACCACCCTGGAACCCCACCCCCTATCCAACTCACCCTACTTCCTGTCCCCATAGTGCACCCGCCCTTATCCAATGCTCCCACCCCGGCCCAGGGCTCCCTTACCATGAGGTTCCTAGCTGCTCAGTGTGGCTCCAGGGGAGGGGGTAGCACACAGCCCCGGCCCCTGGAGCGCTCCCTATGTGTTGCGGCTCCTGGGGAGAGGGGAAGCGCGCAGCCCCGGCCCCCTGGAGTGTTGTCAGTACGGCGCGGCTCTGGGGGAGGGGCAGGAGTGCGCAGCCCCGCCTTCGGAGAGCTGCCCATGTGGCACTGCTCCTGGGGAGGGGGGCAGTGCGCAGCCCTGACTCCCGGAGCGCTCCCGGCACGGCTCCGGGGGTAGGGAGCGCGGAGCCCTGGCCCCCCAGCACGCTGCTCAATGGCATGGCTCCGGGGGAGGGGCTGGGGGAAGCATCCCTGGGGGCCGGAGGGGAGGGACCCACGGGCCGTAGTTTGCCCACCCCTGATCTAGTCTGACCTGGGTAACACAGACCATAGAACTTCCCCCAAATAATTCCTAGATCACATCTTTTAGAAAAACACCCAATCTTGATTTCAAAATTGTCAGTGATGGAGAATCCACCATGCCCCCTGGTAAATTGTTCCAATGGTTAATTATCCTCACTGTTAAAAATTTATCCCTTATTTCCAGTCTGAATTTGTCTAACTTCACTTTCCAGCCATTCAATCACATTATACCTTTCTCAGCAAGACTGAAGAGCCCATTATCAAATATTTGTTCTCCATATAGATACTTAGAGACTGTAATCAAGTCACCGCTTAAGCTAAATAGACAGGGCTCTTTGGGTACATCTACACTGCAATTAGATACCCGCAGATGACCTGTGTGAGCTGACGCAGGCTCATGGTTCTTGAGCTAAGGGGCTATTCAGTTGCAGTTTAAACATACGGGCTTGGGCTACAGCCTGAGCTCTGGGACTCTCCCACCTTGCAGGGTCCTCGAGCCTGGTCTTCAGCATGAGCCCACCCATCTACACTTCAATTAAACAGCCCCTTAGTCTGAGCCCTGCAAGCCTGAGTTAGCTGGCAAAGGCCTGCCCCAAGTTCTTAATTGCAGTGTAGACATACCCTTTGAATTCTAGTCCTTTAGTTATTTCTGTGGCTCTTCTCTGAACCCTCTCCAATTTATCGCTATCCTTCTTGAATTGTGGACACTTGAACTGGACACAGTATTCCAGCAGCAGTTCCACCAGTGCCAAATACAGAGGTAAAATAATCTCTTTTTCTACTCGAGATTCCCATTTATGCATCCAAGGATCGCATTAGGAGCTCATGTTCAGCCGGTTATGCACTCTGACCCCCAAATCTTTGCACAACAATTACCGGAGGTTTGGGATGTTGGACAGAGAAAAGCATGCTGTAATAAAATCGCCATGGAATCCAGAGGTGGGTAGATCCAATTGTGGAGGATGGCCCTAAAACTGTAAACTTGCTCTTATGGACTGGGATGTATGTGGTCTGGCTACTAGTCAGATCAGGAGTCAGGTCTAGAGGGCAGGACAGGCATCCAGGTTAGGGAACAAAGCCCAGAGTCAGCACAGAGTCAACTACCAATTACCAGAGCCGAGGGTCAAGCCCAAGTCAAATCCAGGAATCAATGCTGAGGGGCAGAGTTCAGTTGACACACCAAATTCCAGAGCCAAGGGTCAAGCCAGACTCTGAGTCTGGAGGTTGGGTTCTGAGCCAGGACTGGTAACTGATGACTGGAGGAGAGGCAAGGATCAGGATCAGGAGCATGGTAGGAACAGGAGTGAAGGCAGTGGTGAGGCAGGACCCAAGCAGGAATCAGGAACAGAGTTGGGTGCAGGAGGCAGGCACAGGAACAAAGCATCCACAACAGGAATCTCCATGTGGCTCAGACAAACTTCCTATCCCTCCTTCTGGCTTAAACAGTGTGGTTGGGCCAATCGGTGAAGTCAGGCAATCCTTCAGACAGGGCTCCAAAGGGTGGTGCCTCAGCTGAGCCTATAACTGTACTAGCTTCTCAGCCCATCACGTTTCAGCAGACATTGGCAGGAGGTCAGGATACAGCAGCTGTCTAGGGAGTAACTATCTGTCAGACCGATGGAATCTTCTACCTGGAGCACCTCATGGACACCAGCAGTCAGCAGCAACACATATAATATATGAAAGGCTGTTCATGTATTATATTAAAAGCAAGAGGGGCTTTGAGACATCCCCCAGGATACAACTGGGACAGGGAAATCATTGTGCCCCCTTAACGCTCCAGCCCAGGGTGTCTCTAATACTGTCATGCTAGTGAAAAGGAGCCTCTCCAGGCTTTGCTCTCACACAGCCATCAGCATGTGAAGGGACACCAAGTTACATGAATGCTCTTCCAGCCAGTCATGAATTGTATACAGGGAGACCCCCGCCCATCCCCCAGCCCTTCACCCCAGAAATGTGCGTCTTACACTGTTCAAGGACCCCTTGGACAGTGTAAACTCATAACTCCGTCATTTTGTCAAAGAAAATGAATATGCACTAGTCCTTGTTAACCTGAGCAACGAGTCCCCAAGCACTTCAGTCAAAGCTTACGGGTTTAGATAAAATATTAAAACAAGTTATTAAGTATAGAAAAATAGATTATAAATGATACAGGCATAAAAGGTCAGAATTGGTTACAAAAAGAAATAAAATTACAAAATCGCAATCTAATTCCTAAATTTTACCAAACTAAGGAAAATTTGAAGTAAGCAACTCTCTCACCCCACCAGATACTACAGGCAGTTCACAGTTCTTAGTTTGCAGGCTGGATTCCCAGCCTGGGATCACTCCTCTAGTTTCAATGGTTCTCAAACAGCTGAAGGGATCATGTCATCTTTCTGGGGGGAAAAACAAAAACCAGCTAGGGATTGATCCTGAACACAGAAGACCCCCAGACTAAAGGATTCCCAAAGTTATGGACCTAAAAAAAGGGAGGTGAGGGCTTCAAATCAAATCAGGGGCCTGATTTCCTTGATCACAATCATTTGACTCAACAGGGAATCCCGACGACTGTGTGACAGGGCATATCAACCCCGCACCACTGATTTTTTCCTAGACGTTTCTCTGCTGAAAGTGTGTCCCAGAACTTGCAGCTTCTGAAATCCTGCTCTCATCTCAAAAATAAGATACTGTAACATATCACATTATACAGAGACTGAGAAAGCCCAGGTCACCTAGGCCATCTCTCTGCCATGAAGGACTAGCCCCCCAAAGAATACTTTCTAGTACTTTGTTCAGTCTAGTTTTAATTATTCAAAGTGAGGGGCTTCCCACAGCTTGCTTGAGAGACTATTCAATAGTCTGTTTCATGATCTGCATGTTGAATTCTATGGACGTTAACAGGATTGTGTGTGCATATATCAAGGGCACAAAGACTCACACTAAGCTTTTGGGAAGTTTTACAAATGAATGAGTTCTACTATTTGAGTTTGTTCCTGCAAATGAATTATTTTCTAGCAAATCAACCATCATTCATTTGACTACACGGAGATCATAAGTACTGTGTGACTTCAAGGTTATGGGCATAGGCGTGCGCAGCACATTTCATTAGGGCGTGCACCCAGTGAGCCCCACCCCCATCGAATCCCTCCCACTTCCCCCCCCCCCCGACTGCCCCCCTCAAAACCCCCAACCCCATCCCCGCTCCTCGTCCCCTGACTGCCCCCCCAGGACCCCACCCCCATCTAAGCCTTCCTGCTCCTTGTCCCCGACTGCCCCTCCTGAGACCCCCCACCCTAACTGCCCCCCCAGGACACCACCCAACCCCCCATTCCCCATCCTAACTTCCCCCCCGAACTTCTGCCCCATCCAACCCCCTCCTCCCCGCTCCCTGTCCCCTGAGTGCCCCTGGGACTCCCTGCCCCTTATCACCCCCCCCCCCCGGCCCCCTTACCGTGCCACTTACCCCTGCCTCCCTCCTCTCCCGGACCCTCAGCGTACCATGTCCAGGAGCAATCCTGGACAGTGCTGCAGCGGCGTGGCTCCAGCGGGACCTGAGCTCCTCTACTCGGGCCACCAGAGCTCACAGCCCCATCCCCTTACCACGCCACTCCAAGCGGCAGGAGCTCAGGGCTCACTGGAGCCATGCCACTGCAGCGCTGTCCAGGGCCGCTCTTGGATGCGGTGCCAGAGGAAGGGGAAGGCAGGGGCAGGGCCGGGGGAGCCTCCCTAGCCAGGAGCTCAGGCGGGCCACACAGGACGAGCTTGCCCACCCCTGCATTAGTGTGTGCCTGGGCACACCCGGCAGACTCTGCGCGCACACCTATGGTTATGGGTCAACTTCAAGACTTTATTGCAAAACCAGAGAAAATTACCTTTCCATTTACACGCGACACACTCTAATTAGTTCATATATTCAGAATGCTCAAATTATGTGATATCTGTTTCTTCCTTCCCTCAAGTGTCTTCTAGTATTTCAGCGGTATCATTCTAACTCTATATACTATAGGCTTGCCTGTTCCAAGGAACAGCTATGTGATTCCAGAAGAAGCATCACTCAGCAGCACTGACTCTTGATCAGAATAGAGCACCACACAATAATACTTACCATCTCCACATGGGTGTCGCTAGCTTTCATTCACCAATGATTCAATTATCAGTCGATATTATATTACATTAAAAACTATATTAAAGGACATTAAGGTTTCAAAGTCAAGCAGCCAGAACTTAAGAACAGCAGAATGAAGGTTCCCTCCGTGCGCATATACACTATGATACAGTCTTTAATTCCATGATCACATCCCATTATTTGTATAGGACAACTCCCTCATTGATTGCAGAGGATGGACAGAGTTCACTGAACAGAAAAATATATATTGAATAGCTAGCTATCTTCAGTATTTTATGTGTGGCCCCATGCCTCCGTTCACTGCACGCAATCCAAACCCCGCACTGAATGTAGAATTATTACATTTCCTTATCGTTTTCTTCTGTGGTGCTCATCATTGCAGTATCTGATTGCTTCACAAATGTTAAGGAATTTCTCTTCCCAGCACCCCATAAAATGAAATGGTACTATGAGCCCCATTTTACAGATGGGAAATTGAGGCACAGAGATTAAGGACAAAGTTGTCAAAAAGAACATCCGCTAATTTTGAGCTTCAAACTTTAGATGCTTAGGGCCTCATTTTTTTCAGTGACAGTAGCATGTTTATAGCACTTCATCTGTCCAAAGCACAGCTCTCATTGATTGCAGTTGAGAGTGCTCAGCTGTTCAGCAAATCAGCAGCCAGGGGTGGCTAGTTGAGTACTCAGAAAATGAGGAACAGATAAGTAATAGCCATGTATGAAAACTTTGGTTTAAGTGACTAAGGTCTGGTCTGTATTTAAAGTTTAGGTCAACTTAGCTACGTCATGAAGGCACATGACAAATCCTCCCCCAAATGGTGAAGCTATGTTGACCTAACCCCTTGTGTAGAGGAAGCTAGACTGACAGAAGGACACTTCTGTCAACCTAGCTATGATCGCTCAGGGAGGTGGCTTTCCTACACTGATGGAAAAATCTGTTGGTGTAGGCTGCATCTATGCTACAGGGATATGCCAGCATAGCTACAGTACTGTAGCTATGTCAGTATAGTCTCTGTAGTGTAAACATACCTTTGCCTCGCATCACACAGGAACTCTATGGCAGAGGCAGGAATAGAATCAATGCTCCAAGGTGGCATTCCACTGTTTTTACCATGACACCATCATGCTGCAGTCTGCTGCCTCATTCTACTTTCCAACCCGTGCAACAAAGGAAGCTGTGGTCCTACAGCCTCACTCCCTACGCAACCCTGATTCATTCCCAAAGTACCATTCCTTCCATGTTTGATCAGATAAAGATCATATCAAAATGGATAGGCAGAAGGAGGCAAATTCAGATTGTATAGACAATACCCCTTCATTGGGTATTATACAATGTATGAATGTTTGACTTTGCAAATTCAACTCAGTTTTTTGCATATATTTGGACAATGGCACACATATCCTAGTCACTTGGCCTGATAGGCTTTAATGGATCATCTTCAGAACTGGAACTTGTAGATCCACAGCACAGAAGCCTGCCAAACAATCTGTGGGGCCACTGGATGATGGAGGTGCTAAAGGAACACTCGAGGAAGATAAGGAAGACAAACTTGGCAACCCTAGGGAGGTGGCAAAGTTTGCAGATAATACTAAATTACTCAAGATAGTTAAGTCCAAAGCAGACTGTGAAGAATTACAAAGGTATCTCACAAAACTGGGTAACCAGCAACAAAATGTCAGATGAAATTCAATGCTTTTAAATGCAAAGTAATTCCCAATAGAAAACATAATCCCAACTATACATACAAAAGGTTATACACACATACTATGACAAAGCTCTGTCCTTATCTTCATGGATCCTGTGTTTCCTGGCAGATTTCACTAGCCTCAGAGGCTCACTGTGACCCTTCACCTGGCTCTTCTCTCTCTAGAGACAAGGTCACAGCCTATTGAGCCATTTTCATCATAAGCCAGTGGGGAGAAGCTATCCTTCCTGGCACAGTCTCTGTTGTCTCCCAGTCTCAATGATTAATTATGGGGAGGTAGAAAAGGGGGGAGCCCAGGTCCACCCTCTACTCTGGGCTCCAGCCCAGGGACTCGAATAGTATCAGCTAAGATGGCTGACCTTTTATCCACAAAACACAATACAATTCCCTGGGCTACTTCCCCACAGCAGTCCCCGCTTCTTCAAACTCCACTTCACCTTTACCTCAGGGCCTCCTTCCTTGCATATGATATGTTATCTACCACTCAGTCTCACCAACAGCACAACCTCCTCCCACAGCTCCTGACATCCACACCCACCTGACTAACTGGGAGGTTTTTAACTGGTTTCAGCCAGTCCCTGATTGGCTTCAGGTGTTCCAATCAGGCTAGCTACTTCTACTGCTTTCCAATGGTTCCAATGGTACCAGGGATTTGTTTAGGCTGAGACTAACATATCTGTTCCTTAGCACTTTGCTATAGCCATCTGGCCTTGCCCCAACACAATACATACAATTAGCTATTATAACTAAAGAAAGAAATCTTGGCGTCGTTGTAGATAGTTCTCTGAAATACCTGCTCAATATGCAGCAGCAGTCAAAAAAATGAACAGAATGTTAGGAACCATTATCATCTATCCCTCTCCTAATAAGACAGAAAATATCATGATGCCACTATATACATTTATGGCATGTCCACACTTGGAATACTGCATGCAGTTCTGGTTGCCCCATCTAATATATATAAATATAAGATATGGAAACAGTTCAGAGAAGGGCAACAAAATTGTCAAGTATATAGAATAGCTTCCATATGAGGAGACATTACAAAGACTGGGACTATTCAGCTTGGATAAGAGATAACTAAGGGGGGATATGACAGAAGTCTATACAATGATGAATGGTATGGAGAAAGTGAATAAGGAATGTCATTTACCCCTTCACATAACACAAGAACCTGGGGTCACTCAATGAAATTAATAGGCAGCAGGTTTAAAAGAAACCAAGAAAGTACTTCTTCACACTACACACAGTCAACCTGTGGAACTTGTTGCCAAGGGATGTTGTGAAGGCCAAAACTGTAACTGAATTCAACAAAGAATTAGATACATTCATGGAAGATATGTATATCAATGGCTAGTAGCCAAGATAGTCAGGGCTCTAACTACATGATACTGGGACTGGACAACAGGGTATGGATCACCCTGCTCTGTTCATTCCCTTTGAGGCATCTGGCATTGGCTAGTGTCAGAACACAGGATACTAGGTTAGATGGACCACTGGTCTGACTCAATATGGCCATTTTTATGTTCATATGATCTTAGTGACAGTGGTAGTTGGTCACTAACTAAACTCTAAATTTACTTGGTGCTTTTATGTGTTTGTGCAGTGCCTATCTTGGCCTTTTGGGCACTGCTGCAATACCAATAACTAGTAATACTCATCTCTTACCAGCATAGAGGTTCTCAGCCACAGATTTCAAAGTGCTTCACAAAAGAACATAGCACTGTCTCCATTCACCACTATTTACTGTTTCCCAGCCCAGCTTCTCTTTGCCTCACACAGATCTACCTTATCCCATTCCATTTGCTCCTCCCACCCTCAGTCCCCACCTTTTTTCTGTTCTGTATCCAGAAAGGTCCCTGCGCACAAGTCAGAACAGAACCCACATTTTAAGAGTTATTGTAACCCCTTTGAGGTTGAAGTGTGGGAGTGCGGTATATAAAGCCCAGAGTAATCTGTTGGGTTTGGGGGGGTTTTTTGCTCCAGTTCTGCAGAGGACATTGGGGAGTGGGTGGGAGAGGACCAGTAAATAACAACCTTCCAGTTCAGGGGGTAGCCATAAGCCTCTAACTTCTGGATCTATGTACATTTGTGGATCCAGTGCTGCCCCACACCCAGAAAACAGCCCTTCAGAGCGGTTCAGAACCTTTTCCACAATACATGGGGGCAGTAGAGGTCCACCACACATGGCCACTTCACTTCCCTCTCCTTCCCCAACAGCAGCACACAGTCCTAGTGTACAACTTAAATATTACCAATGGCTATGCAATTAATCTCACCCTTACAGATCTTGCTTTCATAAAAGTTATAGTGCTGCTTGGCACCATACAAACCTTTGATAAATACCTGCCTTCCAAATATACAAGGACCTTAGCCTAGACTAAAATATTCCTTTCCATATCCAGTGTATTTTTATACCCAATTATAAAACTAGCACATACAGTAATTGCAGTAATTATCCCTCAGACCTAGATACCTTTTTATGTATGTGGAAGATCTAACACAAATCCAGTAATATATCATCATTAGTCATTTACCACAGAGAATGGAATGGTCTTGCGAGACAATAGAACTACTCTCCTCAGGGACATATATAGGAAGATATATTCTTTGAGACTTTCATGAATCTCTCTCTTCCTATTATGTAAAATTAATTTCCATATCAGACTGAACTAAAGTATTATTGGGGACATTACAGCAAGATGAAAAGTTGCTTTAAAAAGGTCCATGTTACCAATTTTATCTGATACTGTTTACACTTTAAAAATAAAGTCAGTGTTCTCTAATAGCATCTATATTTTATCTGTTGAGAAATCTAATACTCCCAGAGAAGAAGCAATATCACACTGTATGGTCATTCTTATTTGAAAGAGAAAACACAATTTTGAGAAATTTAATCTTGGATAATAGAGGGAAAATTGTGAACTCCAGTTGATATGTTGCATATGCACATCAGAAAGAGAGGAAATATAATTTATTGTGATGAATAGAGATAACACTAAAAATGCAGACTCCAGAATGAAACAATTTTTTGACATTTCAAAGTACAGAAAGGAAAACTCTGAAATATCACACTAATATTATAAATACATTGTGTGTGCTTAACGTTTCAATTATTATAATAACCACAGTTACAGAGTAGTGTGTGTATGTAGGGGTATTGGCTTCGGAAATGCAAGAAACATTTCATGGTAGAGGTCTTATGATTATATTATTATGTCTTCCCATCATTTAGGTAATGTGCTGTTATTTATGCTATAGTAACACCTGGAGGTGTTACTGGAGGTTAAACCTTAGGGTATGTCTTCACTACAGCAGTAGGTCGATTTTTTTAAGTCGATTTTTTAAAGCAGACTGTATAGAGTTGATTCTGTGCGTCCCCACAAAGCACAGCAAGTCGACAATGTCTGTCCGCACAACTTTTGCAAGCGTTGACATAGCGAGCGTTGCACTGTGGGTACCTATCCCGGAGTCCCCAGCAGGCAGCATTTCGAGTGCTGCACTATGGGTAGGCATTTCATAATTTCGCGTCCTTTTTCCGCGCCGCCGACCCCCATTTTGAGCGGTGCACTGTGGGTAGGCATCCCATTATTCGCGCCCTTTCTCCGCGCTGCGCTAATGCCATAGCACTGCAAGCATGGAGCCCGCTGATGCCACGGCTGCAGTAATGGCCGTTGTGAAGACCTCGCGCACGGTTGTGGATTTCATGCCGTACCGTCTGCAGAGGAATGTGATCCGGAGACAACTGCGCTTTCTGGAACCGTCGATAGTGGGGAGGAGATGGACCTGGACGTGCACAGCAGGGACACGGACACTGCCGTTTTTGGAAGTAGGGCGATTGACAATCTGTCAAATTTGGTGGCAATGGGGCAGGCTCACGCCATCGAACGCCGATTCTGGGCCAGGGAAACAAGCACGGACTGGTGGGATTGCATAGTGCTGCGGGTCTGGGATGACTCCCAGTGGCTCAGAAACTTCCGCATGCGTACGGGCACGTTCATGGAACTTTGTGACTTGCTTTCCCCGGCCCTCCGGCGCAAGAATATCAGAATGAGAAGCGAATGGCGATAGCCCTCTGGAAGCTTGCAACGCCAGACAGCTACCGGTCAGTCGCGAATCAGTTTGGGGTGGGAAAATCTACAGTGGGCTCTGCTGTGATGCAAGTAAGCAGGGCAATCGTCGAGCTGCTGCTACCCAGGGTTATAAACCTTGGAAACCTGCAAGCTACAATTGATGGCTTTGCCGCCATGGGATTCCCTAACTGTGGTGGGGCTATAGATGGGACTCATATCCCTATCCTGGCACCGGACAACGAGGCCGCTGAGTACAGAAACCGGAAGGGATATTATTCTATGGTCATGCAAGCAGTGGTTGACCACAAGGGACGTTTCAGCGACCTGTACGTGGGGTGGCCGGGAAAGCTTCATGACGCTCGTGTGTTCAGGAACTCTAGGCTTTTTAGACAGCTGCAGCAAGGCAATTTCTTCCCTGACCAGAAAATTTCTGTGGAGGGGGTGGAAATGCCGATCGTTATCCTTGGGGACCCAGTCTACCCCCTAATGCCCTGGCTTATGAAGCCCTACACAGGAGCCCTGGACAGGTGTCAGGAGCTGTTCAACTACAGGCTGAGCAAGTGCAGAATGGCCGTAGAGTGTGCATTTGGCCGTCTGAAGGGGAGATGGCGTTTATTACTGATTCGCTCAGACATCAGCGAGAGAAATATCCCCATTGTTATTGCTGCTTGCTCTGTGCTCCACAATCTCTGTGAGAGCAAGGGGGAAACTTTTATGGCGGGCTGGGAGGCAGAGGCAAATTACCTGTCCGCTGCTTACCAGCAGCCAAACAGCAGGGAAAGTAGAAGAGCGCACCAGGGTGCGCTGCGCCTCAGGGACGCCTTGAAAACCAGTTTTATGAGTGCCCAAGATGGTGTTTGAGAACCTGCTCCCTTGCTCTGCTCTGCCCTAAGCCTGCTGTCCTTGCACCCTCTTTCCCTCCCCCCTCCCGATGCTTGCAGAGGAAAAATTCACTGTTTTAAAAATCATGGTTACTTTATTGCTTCATCACAAATACAGGGGATCACTGGCAAGGTAGCCCGGAAAGGGTGGTTGAGGGAAACCAGCAGTCGCACTGGTGGAGGAGCAGACAGAGGCAGGGGGGAAGGGGGGAAAGGAGGGGGGCCAAGACACAGCAGCTTTTAAAAGTTTTCAGAGAACCTCATCCTGCTGCTGCTTGTGCTGGCTTGTGTGGTAGAGTGGGTCGGTCCACGAAGCTTCCCCCTCCTCCCCCGGGTTCTGCGTTTGGGTGGGGAAGCTATGGGAGTTGGGGAGGGGGGGGAGGTGGTTAGACAGGGGCTGCAGAGGCGATCTTTGGCCCTGCTGCAGCTCCACCAGACAGCGCAGCATGTCGCTTTGGTCCTCCATTATCCGGAACAAAGCATCCATGCATCTTTCTTCACGCTCCTGTCGCTGCAGCCACATTTCTTCCCTCTTTTCTGCTGCGGCTCTCAATTCCTGCCTCGACTGTAGCAATCTTTCCCTCCATTCTGTCTGGCGGGCTGCCTCAGTGTGAGAGTTATCCAGTAGTTCACTGAACATATCATTGCACGTTTTCTTTTTACGCTTTCGTATCTGCGATGCACGACGTGAGGAGCAGGATGGGGGATTCTGAGATAATTGTGCATCTGTGGGCGAATGCGGGCAAAGAATGTTTGAAAGTTATGAGACAGATACATTCAAGGTTATGAGACAGATGCAGTCTCGGATGGTACACAATGGGAGTACTATGCAATTGGCAACCTCGGTATTCAGAGGCCTGATATGATTTCTGTACAAGGTCATATTCTACACCTAAAAGTGACTGAATGGCTCACAGAAAAGTCACAGCATCTCACACACATATGCGTGCCTCAGCCCAACACGGCTTCTGAAATCACTGTGCAGCCGGCCATGGTAAGTTCAAATCCATATTTAAAAGAAGCACTTGGATATTCTAGAGTAACCCCACCCCCTACCCCCCACCACGTGGAGCCCTCCTCCCACTGAACCACGATCTGCAAAACAAAGCCAAAAATCTCTCGCTAAGGGATGGCTGGGGCTCTTCTTCAGAGGCAAACGCTTGCAGACTGACTCTTCAAATTCCCTGCTAGCTACCGCTTCGGGCTGGCGGGGGGGGGAGGGGGTTAGGAGCGCGTTCGGTCTTAAGGGGAAGCAACCGCTTGCAGACTCTTCAAATTCCCTGCTAGCTACCGCTACGGGCTGGCGGGGGGGGGGGGGGGCGGTTGGTCGGTCTTCAGCAGAAAAGATTACTTTGCAGCTGGGAATCTTATCTCCCTACTAATTGCAGTCCGTATTTCAAACAGGCAACCATGAATGACATCACGTTGCTTAGAATTTCTAAGAGAGATAGAGAACATATGCTGATTGAGTCACTGCAAAGTCCTGGTCCATTCGCCGCAATGCTAGCCTGCTCAATGATACCAGACTATTTACTACTTTCGTGGCGTGGGATGTTCTCCTACCACGGGGGGGGGCAAATAAGGCAGCTCTCCCCAGAAATATGGTATGGAAGATTCATCGCTACCTCCTGGATAGCTTCATTGAGATGTCCGCAGAGGACTTCCGGTCAATACCGGAGTATATTGACAAGCTCTTTGAGTAGAAACTCACCAGCAATGAAAGCATGCTAAGTCCTTAGGGCAAGTTAATCATTAATAAATGCTTCCTTTAAAAATCATGAGTCATGTAATCCCTTAAAAAAAACACCCCCCTGGGAGGCTTGGGAGGGTTCTGGCTGCAGGGTAATAAACAGCTCCTGGCTGTCTGCTAACACGGTTTCTCCGCTGGCCTCCTGCTGCTCCGTGATGTTTCCCTCCTCCTCACCGTCGTCCTCATCTGAATCGTTCTCGGCCCGGACGATTATCCCATCGGTGGAGTCCACGTAGACCGTGGGGGGGGGGGCTCCCCCCGTTATCTGATTCAGTTCATGGTAGAACCGGCATGTCCGCGGCGCCCCCCCTTAGCATCTGTTTGCCTCCTTGGCTTTCTGGAACGCTTGCCTCAGCTCCTTAATTTTTACGCAGCACTGTGTGGCGTCCCTGTTGTGGCCCCTTTCCAGCATGGCCTTGGAGACCCTGGCAAACGTGTTGGCATTCCGTTTGTTGTTGCGGAGTTCCAACATCATGGATTCATCTCCCCAGATAGCGATCAGGTCCAACACCTCATGATTGGACCATGCTGGAGCTCTTTTCCCCTGGCTGGTCTCCAGGGCAGCTGAGCTCTGCATGGAGTCTTGTGATGCTGAGGTCTGCATGGCAGCTTGTGCTGCTGATTTCTCTGAATGGCGACTGAGCTGTGCAGGTGAGCTGGCCACGCTGACCAAACAGGAAATGCTATTCAAATGTTCCCAGGTCTTTTCCTGTCTACCTGGCCAGAGCAGCGAGTTGAGAGTGCTGTCCAGAGCGGTCACAGTGGAGCAGTGAGGCAGTCCAGAGCGGTCAGAATGGAGCATTGTGGGACAGCCTCTGGAGGCCAATAACGTCCCATGCGTCCTCACTAGTCCACAATCGACCTAGAGAGGTCGATTTCAGTGCTACTCCTCTCGTTAGGGAGGAGTACAAAAGTCGATTTTGAGGGCCCTTTAAATCGATGCAAATGGCGTCCGTGTGAGGACGGGTACAGGTTTATGTCGACTTAACGTCGCTAAAGTCGACGTTAAGTCGTAGTGGGGACCTGCCCTTAGATATGGCCCCTTTGCCTAAGTGCTGTATTTACAGCCAGTACCTACTTCTAGTCTACACAAACAAGACAATGAAAGGTAGGTGAAAGGAAGTATCACTGATGCAATAAGCTTAATCCTGAAGAACAAGTAGGACATCTTTAGTGACTGTACTATAGCCTTTTGGCACCGCGGAAAGCTCTCTAGCTTAATTTGGTAGCAATAACAAACTCCCTCAGAGAAATAGCCTTACACCTTGCTATACAGTAATAGGACCCAATCTTGCAAGTCCTTATTCACTAGAGTAATCCAAATGAAGCCAATGCACCTTCCAGCCAATTATTTCAAAAAGTGCATTAAAACACAAATTAATGAGGCCTCGCAACATCTCAATAAAGAGTGGTAAGACTTATTGTCATCTCCATGTTAGGGCTGGAAGAACAAAAACACAAAGGCTCTTTGTGCACTTGAAACAGACATATTGGATACTAGGTGTCAAGTACAGCAGCTACCTTACCCTTACTAAGCTGGTGTTGGAAATAATTTTCTTGCTGGTGTGGACATGGACACATTGTATTCATTCTCCATTGTAGCAAAGCACCTTCACCTCATGAACATGGGCCGGGCCTACACTAGGAAATTAGGTTGGTATCATTATCTCCAGACAGGGTCTCAAAAATCCCAAGTGATGCAGGTAAACAGATCTGAACCCCCAGTGTAGACAGCACTAGTTGTTGGGAGAATTCTCCTGTCAACCTAGCTACTACCTCTTGGGGAGGTGGACTACCAGCAGTGCAAGCAGGCTGGTACGCTCTGGTACACCATACCAGCACGCTATTTATAGCCAGTGCAGCATACCGGAAAGACACAGTAGCAGTCCCGCCAGAGGAGAGGGCTGTGGGACGGCCCGGCTGGGGGTTCTAGGAGGAGCAGCGGGGAGAGGAGCAGAAGGAAGAATGGAGACGCAGCTCAGTGAAGGGCAGGGGGTGGGGCTGGGGGTTCTGGTCCACTCCTCGCTGCGGTTCCTGGGACAGCTGGCCCCTGAACCGCAGGGCTCTCTGGAACTGCAGCAGGAGAGGAGCAGAATGTGGGGACACTGGGCATCCCCATGCCAGCTGCATCTCCTCCATCTGTGAACTACAGCAGCAGCAGGAGGACAGGGCTGGGGGGGGGGGCATGCTGGGGATGGTACAGCTCCTAGAGGAGCTGCTGGCATTCTGCTCCTTACCCTACGTGCTGCTGCCCCTCCCAGCAGGGAAAGGAGCAGAACTCCCAGCCCCACCTTCTTCTCTTCCACGCAGCTGTGTCTCCATTCTTCCTTCTGCTCCTTTCCCCACTGTGGTTCCTGAGAGAGCCCTGCCCTGAAGTGTCCAGAGCAGCAGGAGGAGGACAAAGCCCCACCCCAGGTAACATGGGCTGGATCATGGGGTGGGGATGGGGAAAGCGTGGGGG
This sequence comes from Sternotherus odoratus, assembly GCA_032164245.1. Lineage (NCBI taxonomy): Eukaryota > Metazoa > Chordata > Testudines > Kinosternidae > Sternotherus > Sternotherus odoratus. The sequence goes on from JAVMKO010000003.1 coordinate 23,626,318, forward strand.
CAGAGCGGTGAGGAATCACAAGGAGAGTCATGTCCTCCGCTTACCTGGTGTTCCCCCCCCCCCCCCGTACTGGTAAAAAATGGATATTTTATTTGCACCACTGTGGACTACCTACGCCAATGGGAGTAGAACTCCTCCCATCAGCATAGTGTCTTTATGGACATGCTACAACTGTGCTGCTGCAGCATTTTAAGCGTAAACAATCCCTCGGTGGTGCAAAGGTTATCGAATTTGGCTGATCCTGATCACACCTGGACAAAAACCCCTTATCCAACATCAGTTTCAAGGGACAGGACAGTGGCATGTTTGACACTCAGGATGTCATTTTCAAAGCACTGGGTGCTGGCCTGACTGACCCCACTGAAGTCAATGGCAGATGTCCTGTTGAGTTCTGTGGGAGCAGAGTTGAACCTGTCCAGTGCATTTTCAAAAATCCCACCCCCAATTTCAAACATATCATTTTTCAAGTGCAGATGCAAACACAATCACAGGTTAAGGACAAATTATGCTAAGGCTTTTGTTTTTGCATATGTGTAAGAACACTCCTCATTACTGTTCTGGTTGCTATTATATCAGTGCCAAGTGTGTTATCAGAGTTAACCATCTCCCAGTAGTACTGATAACTCAGGAGTCTCAAAAGCAGATAACTCCACTACAAAAACAAAAGTCTTCACCATGATATTTGGTACGGGGGTTTCAGCAAATAAAGTCTCTCTCTCTCTCTCTCTCCCCTCCCCCCATCCCCCTCCCCCCGTTTTGCTTCTGAAAACCAGCTTTTGAAAAATGAGCTACTTCTGCCTGTGCCAATCCACCCACACAAAGCACAGTCGGGAAATGTTTTCCAGACCACATGAGATCACTGACCTGGCTTGGCATGTTGCCTCAGCAAATGACCGATACTTAGACAACACTCTCCTCCCACCCAATAATGCACCATCCTAGCCAGCTGTAAAATGCCATCCTGGGATGAAGAGCCACAGGAAATCAGTCTTCACCCTGAAACTTTGATCGCTATCTATGTGACCTCCAGAGGAAGAAAGTGGAGAACCCATGTACCCCCAGTGCAGATAGATATAAGAAACCATTTTCAGGCTCTCTGCAGGGTTACTATGGCGGAGAATGGTTTGGAAGAGTCATTGGAAGGGATCAGGAGACTCCATCGACTGGAAGACATGGGATGCATTTTCCTAGGAAGGGGGTTCTACAACCACCACTCCCAAGAGGAGCAGATGGGTGGGGGTGGGGGGTCAGGGATTCCCTCCTAAAGGGGATGGCGTCATCCATCTGCCATCCAGACCGGGAGACTCAAGAAGTGTGCTGCTTGCCTGGAGCTCATTGACCTTTAATTATTTAAATAAGCATCTTCCTTGACTATTTCAACATTGGGCCAAACTCTCCGCTGGTGTAATTTAGTGTGGCTCCATTAACTCCAAAGGAACTATACTAGTGAACAGCCACCAAGGATGTGGGCCCCCCCTTTATTCTGGTATAGAGGAAATTAGCAATTGTACGGGTGGGTAATTGACACCCCCATAACCCCAGCTATGAAATTAGCTTTCACACTTCTCCTTTTGATGAGCTAAACAGGGCAGCCTCCAAGACAAGAATTCAATTAACATGCAAATACCTGACTGTGAAAAAAAATAGCTAACACCTCTGTCTCTTTGTGAACTTAATTCACAAAACATTGTAAGTGAAATTATTGTAATTGCTGAGTACATTAAACTAAGTGTTCAGAAAGATCACTGCAATTGTAGATACAAACCCAGGAATTAATACGGTACACAAAAATTGTAAGCTCATGGAAGTCTTATTAGTACCATGGCTTTCCTGTCCACAGAGGTCTTACAAGATAGGGGCTTAATATTGTGAATAACATTTGTAACTAGCTATTAAACTAGACACCAAAGAGGTAAGTGCTATGTGTAAACTTGAGATCATAGAATCATAGAAGATTAGGGTTGAAAGAGACCTCAGGAGAGTTGAAAGAATGCGGGTGATATATAACTTGGCATTTAAGCATATCTGTGAATCATTCAATTTTGTACTCCAAGGAGTGTGAAGGATGAATGGTATTTCTTAGGATTCAGTACAATTTCCAAATCCCCAAGAGATTCATATCAAAACTCTCCACTTTCTCTTATTGCCTCTTATGATTTATTTACAATCTCCATGAGTCACAGCATTTCCGTAGAGGAATGCAGCACTACTCAGGCATGAGTGCACGAAGGGGCAATTTCTTGTGTTTAAGGTATAGGTTGTATGCTAACAGACACCTTTTGTCATATTAACTTGACGGGTACATTTCTTAATGGATATATTCTCCAGGCAACCACCACACTGGTTTCTAGGGATGATAATCCAGCACAGAACATCATGCTGGCAGCATCAAAGAAATGAACAGAAGATACTGTTAATGTTGAAGTGGGATTTCCATTCATTCCTGTTTAACCCATTTAGTTCCTGGATACGAACTAATAACAAAACTTGTTCAGATGTTTCGACATTTGGATTACTAGCATTTTGCTATCAAGAACCAATCCAAGAATTCAAAGATTCATTGACTTTAAGGCCAGAAAGGACCATCATGATCATTTAGTCTGACCGTCTGTACATCTCGGGCCACAACCTCACCCACCTACTCCTACAATAGACCCATGACCACTGGCTGAGTTACTGAATTCCTCAAATTTTCATCTAAAGACTTCAAATTACAGAGAACCCACCATTTACTCTAGTTCAAGCCAGCAAATGCCCCTTGCCCCATGTTACAGAAGAAGGCGAGAAATGTCCAGGATTTCTGCAAATCTGATTGGGCGGGGGGGGGGGGGGGTAGAATTCTTTCCCAATCCCAAATATGGCAATTAGTTGTATGCTGAGCATGTGGATGAGACCTAGAAGCCAGACACTTGGGAAAGAATTCTCTATAGTAACTCAGACCCTTCCCCATCCAATGTTCCAGTTCCAGAGGCTGGAGATATCTGCTAATAACAGTTGCAGATGAGCCATATGCCACTGTAGGCAACCTTGTCATACCACCCCCTCCATGAATTTATTAAGATCAGTCTAGAAACAAGTTAGGTTTTTTGCCCCCACAGCTTGGAAGGCTGTTCCAGAACTTTATTCTGATAGTTAGAAACCTTTGTCTAATTTCAAGCCTAATTTGTTAATGGCCAGTTTATATCCATTTTTTCTTGTGCCAGCATTGGCCCTTCACTTAAATAAGTCCTCTCCCCCCAGTGTGCTTATAAAGAGGAATCATATCTCCCCTTGGCCTTCATTTAGTTAGGCTAAACAAGCCAAGCTCTTTAAGTCTCCTCTTGTGAAATAGATTCTCCATTCCTCTGATCATCCTAGTAGCTTTTCACTGCACCTGTTCCAGTTTGAATTCATCTTTCTTAAACATGAGAAAACAGAATTGCACGTAGTATTCCAGATGAGGTCTCACCAGTGCCCTGTATAATGGTTATAACACTTCCCTATCTCTACTGGTAACACCTCACCTCATGCATCCTAGGATTGCATTAGCCCTTTTCACATTGGCAGCTCAGAGTCATCCTGTGATCAGCCGATACACCCAACTCTTTCTCCTCCTCTGTCACTTCCAATTGATAAATTTTCAGCTTATGGCAAAAAATTATTCTTCTTAGTCCCTAAGTACATTGCACTTTGTACTATTAAATTTCATCCCATTTCTATTACTCAGTTTTTCAAAGTCATCTGAATCTTCCTGTATGATATTTCGGTTCGCCTCCATATTGGCAATACCTGTCTGTATCATCTCACATTTATTAGCACACCCCCACATGTTTTTGCCAAAGTTAAATAAGATTGGTCACAAGCCTGAGCACCGACTCTGTGGGTGCTCCCGGGCTGAACCACCCATGGGGAAAAAACAATGGGTGCTTAGCACCCACCGGCAGCCCTGCTGATCAGTGCCTCCCCTTCCCTTCCAGTGCCTCCCACCAACTGCGATCAGCTGTTCGGTGGCATGTAGGAGGCGCTGGGAGGAAGGTGGAAGAGTGGGGGGTGGGAAGAGGCAAGGGCAGGGCAGAATGGGGGTGGGAAGAGGCAGGGCAAGGGTAGTGGCTTGGGGAAGGGGTGGAGTGGGGGTGGGACCTGGGGCAGAGCAAGGATCAAGCCATTCTGGGAGCAGGAAGTTGGTGCTTATGGTTCCTGAGGAACTCCACTAATAACCTCCCTCCATCCTAACAGTTCACCTTTCAGCATGACCCATTGTAGTCTCACTGTGAGTGGGTAAGGTGTGTAGGGAATTGGTTAATCTGTTGTTGTGCGTATCTAAAACAGTTTTGGGTCATACCAAACTCAGGTAAATGGTAACTGGCTGAATCAATCGTGTGAAGGATTTCACTGCACCTAAAAGGAATGGAAAGGAATGGCAGCATGTGTATTTAGAATGGGAACTATGAGATGTGGCTGTGAGTCTATATCAGGGGTCTCAAACATGCGGCCCGGGGGCCACATGCGGCCCGCAAAGCCCTTCCCTGCGGCCCGCCAAGCTTCCTGGCGCCCCCCCCCCTGGTCCCCCCATAGCAGTTTGCAGGACGGAGGGGCCAGAAGTGGAGGCTTCTCTGCTGCCTGGCTGGGCCACGTGTGTTTCTAGCTCTGGACTTCCTATATTGCTCTTGCTTTGTTTGCCAAACAGCTGTTGGTGGTGCCTAGTGCTTTCCAGGAGGGAATGGGGAGCTGCGTGCTCAGAGGAGGAGGTGGGGCAGGGGTGGGACCTCTTGGAAGGGGTGGAGTGGGGGCGGAGCCGGGGCAGCAAGGGCGGGGTGTGTGTCAGTGGTCCGGCCCTCGGGCCAGTGCACTAGTCCTCATGGAAGGGGTGGAGTGGGGGCATAGCCGGGGCAGCGAGGGTATGTGTGTGTGTCAGTGGTGCGGCCCTCGAGCCAGTGCACTAGTCCTCATGCGGCCCTCGTGGTCATTTGAGTTTGAGACCCCTGGTCTATATGCTTAAGTTATTTACATTTCCTATGTTGCTGACATTTACAATGTGTGTAACAGAGGTGCCAGATTCTTACTAAAAGTGGGTGGCCTCAAGGCCCTGCCCTCTCCATGCCCAACCCCTGCCCTTCTTCTCCCCCCTGAGGTCCCACCCTCTGGCCAAACTAGAAGCCGTAGCCAGACCAGGGAGCCCGGGCCCTACCACCTGGCTGGGGTGGAGGGCCTAAGAGCAGTCCCTGGCCTGGCTCCCCGAGCCTCCTTCCCAGGGCAGGTGGACAGTCTACGGCTCCCCACAGCTGCCCTCACAGCTCTTACCCCAACCTGGCTCCAGCTTTTGGTCTGGGCTGGGGGCGGGGCCTCGGGGGCCAAAGAGCTGCAGCCGGGCCATGGTAAGAGCCATCCAGGCAGCTGTGGGGATCACAGACTCTCTACTTTCCCTGGACAGAGGGACTGGGGGCGGGGACAAGGGCTGCTGTGGGCTTCCCTACCCTGGGCAGGTGGAAGGTCCATGGCTCCCCACAGCTGCTCGGGCTCCCCAGACCACTCTTATCCAGTCAGGTTCCAGCTTCTGGCATGGCTGGGGGGCAGGGCATCTGGGGGAAGAGGAGGGGCAGGAGCCTGAGCCCCGTGGCAAAAAGTAGACAGGACAGGCCCATCCGATTTCAAAAGTGGGAGGGCCATGGCCTATTGCCCCTCCAGCCCGTGCCCCAGTTCTGGCATCCTGGTGTCTAAAAGGCAGGAGACCAAATTCTTCCTTTTGACCTACCTAGCCATCTGCATTGACTTCTACTCAGAGTCACACTGGTATAGTCCAGAACAGAACTCATCCCAGGAGATCCAGTCCAGCAAGAAATATTAATTTGCATCTTTACAAACAGTGAATGCTATTTCTAAATATTAAATCAGCAAAAGCTTTTACATAAGAATTCTTAGCTGCAGAGATGCAAGTATTACAGGAAGTCTGATGAGATTTTTTCCACCCCCCAAATATTTCTACTGAACACTCTGATCAGATACCAGACCAGCATCCCAGGGAAGTGAAGCTTTTTGTCCACAGCTTCTGTACCCCATGGCCAACGACAACAAAAAACACACCACCAAGGCACATCAACCGCTAAGTGCAAAAGCTTGTGCAGCATGGCTAGGTGTGAAAAAGTAGCAGCATGCATGCAAAGGGGATAGAGCAAAGAGAGGTGTCAAGGAGAAGGGCACAAGCTGAGAGTGGTGAGTAGCTGAGAGAAAATACATTGTGTGATGAGGAGTTGCTGGGAAGAAGAATATTGTCTCTCTAAATTTATTGATTTTTTCTAGGTTAAAAATTCTTCTTTAATAGAATTGTAAGCCCTAGCTCTCACATAGTACTTTTCATCCATAAATATCAAAGGGCTTTACAAAGGAGGTTAGTATCATTACCCCCAATTTACAGATGGTAAAACTGAGACACGCAGCAGTGAAGTGACTTGCTCAAGGTCACCCAGCAAGGTAGTGGCAGTTCAGGAATAGAACCCAGCTTTCCTAAATCCCACTTTTGTGCTCTAGCCACTAGGCCACACAAAATTACACGCATGTACTCTCTAAAAAATATTATTTCTAGAAAGCTCCTACCACAGTGGCTCTGTGTGCTTTTGCACTTTTTTCCAGCTCATACAATCTTAGGGGGAAAACCATAACAAAAATGAATTGCTTCATTCCAACCCAGAAACATGTCACCAATAATGCAGTAAAAACAAATTACCCTCCAACCGCCCCTTCCCAAAAGCCTCGGAAAACAGATGAGTTTCGTAATATGCCCTGAAGGACAATTCCAGTGAGTCTACATTGGTTAAAAGATGCCCTGGACATCCAGAGGCAATAAGGGATCTAAAATGACCTCCACATTTAACCTGCAAAATATTGCCTCAGATAGGAAGGCTGGTATAATCCTTACTATTTCGTCCCCCCACACTAAATGTATCTTAGTCTGCTCTGGATTAAGTTTCAGTCAGCAACTGCCACAATTCAATAGAGACACCATGTCATTTGTTCCACCACGCCAGCTGGCTCACATGTCCCCAGTACAGTATGTACACTCTGAATGAGAGGAGAACACCTCGGAGACTGCTGGAAACAGATAAACAATTGCCCAGTACTGGGACCAGTTATAAAGAGAAGAATGGAGCCCCTCACATAGGACATCGTTGGTTTTGCTGGGGACACGTGTATCACCAGTATGTATGGCCATGGCCAACAGTACTGAAAGTAGGTTGACAGACTGAAAAGAATCAGACTCACAATTTTCATCCACTACTTGGAGGAAGTCACTGACCAACACGATCAGTTCAGTTTTTGACTCAGATCCCAAACCAGATGAACTGTAGTCCAGAAAACTAGAGGACTGCACATACCCCCAGGGTTGCCTTGCCAAAACCTTCTCCATGAACACACTAGCCCCAAAATTGGAGATTTCATACTACTTGGAAAAACTGTACAGATCAAATGTTGGCTTTTAGGGCAGCAGCCTCATCAATGCCTCCTTGCATTGACCTGACAACTTGCCTTCCTTAAGGGAGATATTGAGAATACCAAGAGCAGACCCAATGTTTACCCACTGGCTTTCACAATCCCAAGCATCATGGATATACCTCAGAAGGCATGATCCAAAGCTCCCCCAGTGCCTCCATGGAGCAACACTGGCTGAAGTCGTGATCCAAAGCTCCTCCAATGCTGCCGCCTCTACCCCAGGGCTCCAGCAGTGGGGCTCGGGCGGCAATTTAAAGGGCCTGGGGCTCCTGCTGCCACTACCGTCTCAGGCCCTTTAAATTGCCGCTGGAGTCCTGCTGCTGGAGCTGGCGACGATTTAAAGGACCCGGGATAGTAGTGGTGGCCGGAGCCCCAGACCCTTTAAATCGCCAATGGAGCCCTGGGGGCTCCTGGCTGCCGCTGCTACCCTGGGTTCAGGGCTCTGGCAGAGATTTAAAGGGCCCAAGGCTTGGCTGCAGTAGTGGGGTCTGGAAGCCCCTGGCCCTTTAAATCACCACCGGAGCCCCACTGCCAGAACTCCCAGCCACTGCTACCTCAGCGGAGCCCCAGGCCCTTTAAATCAATGACAGAGCCCCGGGGCTCCCGGCTGCCTCTGCTACCTGGGGACTCCGGCAGTGGGGCTCTGGAGGCAATTTAAAACACCCGGGGCTCCAGTCACTGCCGAGAGCCCCAGGGCCTTTAAATCACCACCTGGGAAAGCCAGTCCGGTCCGACCCGTACTAACTTACTTTCACCTCTGGTGCTGCCTAGACCTTTGACCTGATCTCCTTTTGTCCCATCCACTTCAGTGACGGGAGTTTCAATCTCTTTTTTTAGAGCATTTTAGAAACATCTCCATGCCTCCTTCCGTTCTGCCCTGATGTTTAAGGAGACTTTCCAAAATCTTTGTCAACCCTCCACCCGCGCCCATTTCAGCTCACTGTTTTGCATCAACTACCAAAAAAAAAAAAAAAAAAAAGAAGTGTTTACATTAACATACAAGATACTTTTGAGCCCTCAAGCTGTATGTATGCCTGAGTGCCTGCATTAGCATATCTATGTCACACTCATGTCCACCTTCCCTCCTCCCCTTCCCGGTACATTTCATTGTTATTTATTGTCTAACCCATCATTAAGATTATAAATTCTTCACAGAAAATACCTAAAACCTAGTTACCTGCCCTGACATGCTCAGCCCACTTATGAGTGCTATAAAATAACAATTAGTTAAAACTGTTACCTCCAAAGAACTACCGCTATGTGACTGTGAAGGTACCAATAAGGCAGTGATGAGATACAAGGGAGTGTGTGGTTCACAGAACTCAGAGGACAAAGCAGGAGGAGGATGCATATAGAGTGCTCAGATTTATAAATAAAATAGGAGCTATGGAACTAAGAGACCTTTTACAAGCTGCGAGTGCTTGGAGCCTCGGTGAAGTGTTTCGGGCAATCCAACTCAGAGCAGGCAGCAGAAGAAGAGCAGGAGGACTAGTGAGCAAACAGCATCTAAGCATGAGGCAGTGGAAGAAAAATGACAGGCAGCTTTGATGGGAGTCTTTGGGAGCAGCCAGATGCCTGTGGTGACATTCTGAAAGCAACCAGGTCAGCAGTTCACAAAAACAGCCTCATGATCACAAGCCTCAGCACAAAACTAAAACAATGAACTCGCCGTGTTACCGCAAACCAAACCCTGGAGTTAGACATCCCAATTAGCTTTCGTTTTAGAAAAATGATCTTAAAGGCAGGAAACTAACAAACTGAACAGGGATTTTCCCCTCTGAAAACGCGCCAGGATGTACTGCTGATGGCAGTGGATGCACTTTAAATAATTGCTAAGGAACTGACCACTGGCCTGAAGGAATAAAAGCAACCAACACAAAAGGTTATAAGAAAAACAAATTTTTGAAGCAGGATGCGGTTTAGATGAGATGCTATTAAAGTTGCTACCAGCTGCTGGTACAGGAATATTGAGCTGATATGTTGCCAGTGGGAATGTTCCCAGCTTTGAAAGTTTTCCAAGTAGTTATGACAATCCCAGCTACCAGCTGTTGTTGCAAATGGACAGTCAGTACCCCATCTTCAAACTTGTCTCAATAAATGGCATGGTATAAGATAGGCTAGCAGTCCTGACTGTGCTTTGTATTGCAGAATCAGTTTGAATGGATTCCTGCTGACAGCATATTTAATAGGCTGCCAACAAATGTTGAATCATCTCTAGGAGTGATGCTCTCAAAGCCTCATTTGAATCCCAAAAATGTGCTTCATTCCAGTAACAACACTGATAAGAACAGTAATTATTTTAAGTCAGCAAAGTGTTGAACACTTGCAGATAATATTCATATAGCACCTCTCCTCCTAAAGATCCCAACGCTCTTTACAAAACACAGAATATGTGTCTCTGAGCCAAATTGTGCCTCCATTCCTCACACTGAGGAATAGCCTACTGTTTGTGCAGTCCCACTTAAGTCAAATGAACAAATATGGAAGTTGATTCTTCACTCCCTAACCAGTTTTTAGTCTCGCTATAATTACAAATAATTATTAGTAGTGTTGTGGTAGCTCTTAGACATGCCAGTCAAGATTGGGGGCCCATTGCACTAAGTGCTGCACATGTACAGGGAAAATCCCTGCCTCCAAAAAACTGCCTAACTCAATAGACAAGACAAACAAATGGAGGGAGAAAGGAGGCATTTTTATCCACATTTCACAAATGGAGATCCAAGGCTCTGAGAATTTAAGGGATTTGCAGGAAGTCTGTGGATGACCTGAGAGTATAATCCAGGTTTCTCAAATTCCAACCCAAGGTCTTAACCTCCATCCTTCAGTGGAGTTACACCTGCATGAAACCAGTTCAGCTGCAATTTGACTGAGGAGCTCAAGCTTTCAGCCTCTAATCAGTTTACTCACCACCAGAAGAGAACTCGGCAATTCTTTAGGTCCTCAAGTTAAAAATTAATACCAAATCCAACAGAACCTGCACTGCACAGGCCAATCAAATTACTCCAATGTCATTTGATGCCTAATATGGCCAACATCCTGACCTTTAAATCTGAGTGATCGCACCATTTATTTGACAGGATTAGCTGCGTTCTGGACAGAACTGAGTTTTATGCCCCCCCCCTTTTTTTTTTTTAAAAGAGACCGATACATGGTGGATCAGATATACTGGTTAAATCAAACAGAATATAGTAGGTCCAAAGCAATAAAAAACACAAAACTTATGTTACCAAGAGAGACTACCACCAGTCTCTGCTCCTGAAGTGTTTATGTTGCCATCATGTACATTACTGATACCTGTAGAATCATTCATGTTAGTTAGAATTCACAAGTGGATCCTTTAAGAAAGCTCAGTTGTACTGAGCCCTGTGGATGGAAGCCCCTGTTTTCCTTGAAGCCACTCTTCAGAGCTTAGGTCATATTCAGGGAGACTCCATTGTTCCTCACAACAGCCACCATTTCAGCAACAAAAATCAAATCATCTATTTTCTAAACTGGATAAATGAAACTGCTCACAAGTAAACTGGAAAATGTAATCAATATGCTCCGAAACATGTGCTTAAATTAGCATACATGACTACTAATGGGATTGCAAGTTAATCCATTAGAGCACTGCTCTGCTCTGAAAGCCAAAGTGTTTGTTTGCATTATTAAACAATAAAAAAAGTAGTACAAATTCCTGACCTCAAGACCCATGTCATCTGACTTAGAACTATCCATGCTCCGGTAGGATCCCCTTTGCCATTTTATTATAATTAGATTTCATATTGTGAATTCAGTGCAGTATTGACAGCAGATAAGACTTCATTATTTCTCCACAGAACATGTACAGCCTAGGAAGAAGCAGTGCAAGCTTTCTCAAGGACCCTATTCACATGTTTCAACCAGAAGTGAAAGTAAGGCAGTACGCCGCGGTACGGCGTACCGGCAAGAGCCAGTGCGCTGTACCGGGGTGGACCAGCTTCCCCAGGTGGCAATTTAAAGGGCCTGAGCTCCCAGCAGTGGCTGGAACCCCAGGCCCTTTAAATTGCTGCCAGAGCCCCGCTGCTGGAGCCCTGGACTAGTGGCAACAGGCCTTTAGGGACTATTTAAAGGGCCCGTGGCTCCCACTGCCTCTACCACCCCAGGCCTTTTAAATAGCTGCCAGAGCCTGGCCGCTGCTACCCCAGGGCTCTGGCGGCTATTTAAAGGGCCTGGGGCAATAGAGGCAGGGGAGCCACAGGCCCTTTAAATAGCCCCTAAATCCTGACAGAGCCCTGGGATAGCAGTTGCGGGGCTCCGCAGGCTATTTAAAGAGCTCGGGGTGGTAGCAGCGGCTGGAGTCCTGGGCTTTTTAACTCACCACCAGAACCGCACCGCTCCCTCCCCAGTGCTCCGGCCGCAGAGTTCAGGTGCTATTTAACCAGTCTGAGGTCCCACTGCCTCTGCCATCCTGGGCCCTTTAAAGAGCCATAGGAGCCCTGCCCTGCCTCTTCCTGTCGAGCCCCACCACCTCAGGACTCCAGAGTACCGATAAGTCCTTTAAGTTACTTTCACCCCTGGTTTCAACACTAATCTAAAACTATCACTTTGCAAGAGAATACTTAGCAGCACCCAGATTCCAAGGTGTTTGGTGCTTTACAAATATCAGAGACACGTCCCATGGAGGAGGAGGAAAGTTTGGAATCAGAAGCAGAGTCATTGCCAGGTATATTCTAGTGCACAGTGGAGCTTCTGAAAAAGATGACCAGAGGGGTCTAGCAAGGAGAGGAGTCATGGAATGATGCTGTTAAGGGGGATGCAGGGCGGTGGGTGGGGAGAAGATGGAGTGGGGCCATTCCAAGAAGTTCTCAGGAGTTCCAGTGAGGAAGGGAGCGGAAACAGAAGCCATCCAGAGAACTTGCCAGAGGATTCACACGAGAAAGGAAGCCCGAGGCCAAGAGTAGGTCTATTGGGGAAAGGTGGCAAGAGGCTCCAAAGAGAAGGGAGCTACCATCTAACACAGCAGTTCCAGAGTTTGCCAAACATTACTGCCAGCTCCTGGGGACTGTATGAAAGTCACTGTTCAATCACTGCAGCAGAGGGGGATCAAGTAGATTTAGATTTCCAGAAAGCCTTTGACAAGGTCCCTCACCAAAGGCTCTTACGTAAATTAAGTTGCCATGGGATAAGAGGGAAGATCATTTCATGGATTGAGAACTGGTTAAAAGATGGGGAACAAAGAGTAGGAATAAATGGTACATTTTCTGAATGGAGAGGGGTAACTAGTGGTGTTCCCCAAGGGTCAGTCCTAGGACCAATCCTATTCAACTTATTCATAAATGATGTGGAGGAAGGGGTAAGTAGTGATGTGTCAAAGTTTGCAGATGATACTAAACTGCTCAAAATAGTAAAGACCCAAGCAGACTTTGAAGAACTTCAAAAAGAGCTCACAAAACTAAATGATTGGGCAACAAAATGGCAAATGAAATTTGATGTGAATAAATGTAAAGTAATGCACATTGGAATAAATAACCCCAACTATACATACAATATGATGGGGGCTAATTTAGCTACAACTAATCAGAAAAAAATCTTGGAGTCATTGTGGATAGTTCTCTAAAGACGTCCACGCAGTGTGCAGCTGCAGTCAAAAAAGCAAACAGGATGTTAGGAATCATTAAAAAAGGGATACAGGATAAGACGGAGAATACCTTATTGCCCTTATACAAATCCATGGTGTGCCCACATCTTGAATACTGTGTACAAATGTGGTCTCCTCATCTCAAAAAAGGATATATTGGCATTAGAAAAGGTTCAGAGAAGGGCAACTAAAATGATTAGGGGTTTGGAACGGGTCCCATATGAGGAGAGATTAAAGAGGCTAGGACTTTTTAGCTTGGAAAAGAGGAGACTAAGGGGGGATATGATAGAGGTATATACAATTATGAGTGGTAAGGAGAAAGTGAATAAGGAAAAGTTATTTACTTGTTCCCATAATAGAAGAACTAGGTGCCATCCAATGAAATTAGTGGGCAGCAGATTTAAAACAAATAAAAGGAAGTTCTTCTTCACACAGCGCACAGTCAACCGGTGGAACTCCTTACCTGAGGAGGCTGTGAAGTCTAGGACTATAACAGGTGTGACAGATCGCCTTCTCACCCCTCCTCAGGAACAGGCAGGAAACCCTTCTTTGCTCCAAACAGTGCTCTTTAATTCACAGTGCAGGCCCCACCACCACTATATTCAGCTTTGTACAGTCTTTCAGCATACAGCTCTTGAAAGTCCAGCTCTACAGCTTACAACTTTACAGACTCTATATAGTCCAGCTCTTAACATGCAACTCTAAACAGTTCTAAACATACAGCTCTGACTAGCTCCAAACACACAGCTCTGAATAGCTCCAACCACCACCACCACCCTGGGCTTCCTTCCTGGGAGCCTTTTAACCCCCAGAGGAGGCTGCCAGGTGCAACCCATACAATTGATTGCCCTGCAAGCCAGGTGGCTGATTAGCCTTCTGCAGGGGAGGTTTGCAGAGGGCTTCTCTCCCTCTTAAAGGGGCGGCAGGCTGGGACAAGCCCACCCTGCCACACAGGGTTTAAAAGAGAACTGGATAAATTCATGGAGGTTAAGTCCATTAATGACTATTAGCCAGGAGGGGTGAGAAATGGTGTCCCTAGCCTCTGTTTGTCAGAGGGGGGTGATGGATGGCAGGAGAGAGATCACTTGATCATTAACTGTTAGGTTCACTCACTCTGGGGCACCTGGCATTGGCCACTGTCGGTAGACAGGATACTGGGCTAGATGGACCATTGCTCTGACCCAGTATGGCCTTTCTTATGTTCTTATGTTCTTAAGTAATTCCTAGTCCATTAGCTAACTAAACAAGACCGAGACAAGAACAGTTCACATTCAGCTTTGGGGAGAAGACTGAAGTGTTTTCACCTGCTGGGCTAGTAACAGTCAATAACTGTGTGTCACCCTGTTTAAGTAAGTAGCTTTGCTGAGTGGGTGCAGTCTGGTATGAATAAAGGTATCCAGCATTTAAGCTTAGTTAGAAGAACTCTGGTAGAAACTAGGTCATTTCCATTAACTTAGGACCTCCCACTCATCATTAGAAAAGAGCATTCTCTATTAAGCCATTCATTCTGAATGAACACCGTCGTATCAAAAAATAGCTGAGAATTCTCCATGGTTTGCTGGAGCTAGTAAAATAAAACCACGATCATAAAATCAGCTAAGTGCTAAAATCAACAATTATGTTGACGTGGAAACCATAACCAGTGGAAAGCCATCCCTGTTAGTCTTGGGGATCTTTCATACAGCATGCCTACATTAAATATACTGTTATTATACTTTACCTCTCAACTTAATTAAAGTTTCTTTTATGAGACAGGCTGCATTTATACTGTTATTATACTTTCCCTCTAAAATGAGCCATTTTGTCTGGTACAGTAATTATAACAACATCATTAAATCTGCATTCACAACCTGTTTTTAAATAATTCCTATTTCTAAGTGAAATGTGAAGATGATAGGCAAAAATGCTTATTAGATACATCTTTATGGTTATTTACAGCTCAGTACTTTTTAAAGCATACACCAGGTGTTCCATATAAGGAAAACTATTTTAACCCACCATTAAAAGGAACATCTACACTTTGCATGTGGACCCAGATCCTGAAAAGGAATTGTAAATGGAGAATCATAATTGAGCGGGTCTGTTTCCAGAAGGGTTCCTCAAGGATCAGTTTTTGGCTCCAAGCTATTTAACATTTTTATCAATGACCTATAAGAAAATATAAAATCATATCATAAAATTTGCAGATGACACAAAAAATTTGGAAAGTGCTAAATAATGAAGAGGACAGGTCATTGATTCAGAGTGATCTGGATTGCTTAGTGAACTCAGTGCAAGCAAACAATATACTTTTAATATGACTAAATGTAAATATATACATCTAGGAACAAAGAAATTAGGCCATACTTACCGGAAGGGGGGCTGTATCCTGAAAAGCAGTGACTGAAAAAGATTTGGAGCAACTTCTAAATAATCAGCTGAACATGAGCTCCAAGTGTGATGCTGTGGCCAAAAGGGCTAATGTAATCCTTGGATACTGAAACAGAGGAATCTCGAGTAGGAGTAGAGAGGTTATTTTACCTCTGCATTTGGCACTGGTGTGACCACTGCTGGAATTGTGTGTTCCGTTTTGGTGCCCACAATTCAAGAAGGATTTTGATAAATTGGAGAGAGTTCAAAGAGCCACAAGAATGATTAAAGGACTAGAAAACATGCTTTACAGCGGTACACTCAAGAAGCTCAATCTATTTAGCTTAAAGAGAAAGTTAAGGAGTGACTTGATTGCAGTCTATAAGTACCTACATGGGGAACAAACATTTAGTAATGGGCTTTTCAGTCAAAAGAGGAAAGTGTAACATGATCCAATGGTTTGAAATTGAAGATAGACAAATTTAGACTGGAAATAAGGCATACATTTTTTAATGGGGAGAATGATTAACCATTGGAACAATTTACCAAGGATCATGGTGGATTCTCCATCAGTGACAATTTTTAAATCAAGATTGGTGTTTTTCTAAAAGATCTGTTCTAGGGATTATTTTCGGGAATTGCTATGGTTTGTATTATACAGGAGGTCAAACTAGATGATCACAATGATCCCTTTTGTCCTTGTAATCTATGAATCTATTTAGATACCTAACTCCCATTGATTTCAATGGGAGTTAGGTACCTAAGTACCTTTGAGAATCTGACCCTCAGCTCTGTGCTCAAGAAATAAACTATCTCAAGAAGTCTTTTTGGGTGTAGTCCCACTCCCAGCCTCTATTTCCGGTCTTTGATCGGAGTCTCTATGCAGAATCAAAGGAAGTCTTAATCCAAACAGGAAGTGTCAGTGATGAGAACACATTGTCTGTTACGGTCTGGTGAACAGGATCCAAGAGTGGGACTCTGCAGGCCTGCATGCTATCCTCAGCGCTGCCACTGGGTCGTTGTTTGTTTTGTCTACTTATACTGAAGCTTTCAGGGCAGGAAAGTGTCCTATTATGTGTTTTTATAGTGCCAAGCACAACAGAGCACCGCTCATGAGGTGATAATGCCCATTTCACTTGTCATTCTATGGCTCTATATGTTGCTTATCCACACACCCCTGTAGCCAATTCTTGGTAATTACGTTCTTGGTGTCCTTCTCAGGACTGGGCTGGGTTCAACATCTAGGGGTTCCTTTCCATCGATACAACAAAGAACTGGATTGAGCATTCAACCAGTAACCTGGGGAAAATGACGCATCGCCCCTGGGTGCCTCTGAATGGCAATACTTCCCCACTCACACGCACAGAGTCTGAGCGTAGAAAAGAAACTTTTAATAAAAGGAGGGAAGTAGCTTGGCGTTAATTTGGCAAAACACCGCAAACAGAGTTTATAAACATAAATCATGAGCAAAAGACCCACCCCCAGGTAGGCTGGGCAGTGTCCCTTTCCCTCGTGTTCTTAAGTTTAGCAACCCAAAGCCCCTTTAGCTTGCTCCTCCCATCTCTGCACCACCCACAGTTGCTGTACTTGGTCCGTGCAACCCAGAGTTCAGAGATGCATCTGCAGAGTTCACCTCTCACCCTGGGTAGAGGGGTAAAGAGGCACCTGACTTGCTCCGCTGCTCCAGCACTCACTCTCCATCCCTCTCTGTGGGGCTCTGCTTCAGCCCTCCCTGCCAGCTGCCCTGCTGGATGCACCTCTCCACCTGCCACCTGGATGCCAACCTCTCCATCAGCCGCCTGGCTGGCCATGTGCTGTGCCTCTCCACCTCACCAACCACTCATTCGCCAGCCGACTGTCAGTCACCTTCTGCTGCTACCTGCCTCTCTGCTATGACCTCTTCAGATCAGTCGCTTAGTAATTTTCTCCTCGGTGGCTGGGCAGAAACACTGCCCCATCTCAAGTGATGTCAGCGGTCAGTGATTTTTTGCTCTTAGTAGATAGGGCAGAAACATGGTCCTACCACAAGTGATTTCAGCTCTGATTGAGCATTTACAATAATAAAGAGGCTACTAATGCTCTATTTGAACAGTGGGGAGGAACAGGCTAAACCAGTCTAAGAAGAACCCTTCGGAAAGGTTTGCAGTCATCTTGCTAAGACATCTAGCCTCACCTCCTTTTACTTTCACAGAGCTCTGGCATTTGAGCCCCTGGCTTAATGAGGTTCTTTCAACTGAGAGTGACCCTCACATTTGGGACAAGTTAAGCACAGTACTGCTTTCCTATATTCCTACAATAATTACAACATTGATAATCATATTTCACTACCCCTGCATTTAGTACTGTGATTCGTAACCCAGCACCAGCCAAAGTTGATCACTTTGACACCTTTCTATCTGCTGAATATCTAAGCAGATCAGGACCAAACTGTTATTACATAAACACACCCAAAGTCTCTTCCCCTCCCAGCTATCGGTCAGGGGAGCATTCATTCAGACCCTGCTTACACAAGTGATAGTCCTCTGCTTCAAATCACTCCTTAAAACTCACTTATTTCAGTCAGCTTCCCATCACTGACCTTCACTTCAGTACCACCAATTATGTGCATGACCATTAATCATTGTGCTGATGTCTAATTTAGATGTTTTTCTATACTACAGTATCAAACTGTTGCCTGACAAAAAAATATTATATAATTGACTCACTTCACTCCCAGTCATTTTTCTATAAAGCTTACCTTTTAAAATAAAGAAACATTTGTTCACATTAAAACAAAGTCCAATACTGCCCACTGCAATTGCATGAAGTTATGCTGGATTCATCCACCTGATTCTAATAGATGATTCATGCTAAAAGCTCTAGAAAAAGGATAGTTAGGCTCAAGATCCTTGCCAATATGATGTGGGTGGGGATTTATTTTTTAATCCATGTTTGGTGATCTATTTTACCCTCTGCATGTGAAGCAAGTGTCACCACGGTTAAATATCCCATCCCCATTTATAGACTAAATGAGACCTGTCTTGCTTTAGTACATGATGATTTAAGTTATTCCAACATCTTATTACCCTCTTTCCCCCTTTACACTTTAATTCTGTGTGAACTATACAATTTATCTTTGTTTTACAACTGCTCTCATTACGTGAATTATTTACATGGAAAGAAATGGAAAGATTCCAAGAACTGAGTCTTGTGGGATCATGTTTAGAAGAAAGCAAAAACGTCTTTTCTTCTATTTGGCATAGCTACATTGTTACCTGGACTCCTCCAGATCTTGATTGTCCCAGTCACTTGATATGTCACTTTTATCTTGTATTCTAAAATAACCCGATAAAATGTTATGCTCTCCTTGTATGTTAAGCTGGCCATTGCTACATAGTCAAGATGAGTAGATAACGACCTGACCTCTTGGGCACGTGTCTATTTTTGGAAGGATTTTCCTCTTTGAAAAAAATACATACCTAAGAATGGCCCTACTGGCTCAGACCGAAGGTCCATCTATCCCAGTATTCTTTCTTCCGACAGTGGCCAGTGCCAGGTGCCCAAGAGTGAATGAACAGAACAGGTAATCATCAAGTGATCCATTCCCTGTCACTCATTCCCAACTTCTGGCAAACAGAGGCTAGGGACACTATTCCTGCCCATTCTGGCTAATAGCAATTGATGGACCTCTATGAATTTATCTAGTTCTTTTTTGAACCCTGTTATGGTCTTGGCCTTCACAACATCCTCTGGCAAGGAGTTCCACAGGTTGACTGTGCGCTGTTATTTGTTTTAAATCTGCTCTCTATTAATTTCATTTGGTGACCCCTAGTTCTTGTGTTATCAGAAGTTGTAAACAACACTTCCTTATCTACTTTCTCTACACCTAGACTTTAACTTTCAACCCTGGTTTGTCCTCAACTTCAGTGTTCGATTGTTACCTATAATCTGGTGCCTGACCCTGATCTGCTGGTAGCCTGATCCTGCCACCTGATTCTCAGTTCATCATATGGCCTGTCTTGGACTCTGACCTCCCAGTACCTGACTCAACCTGCTCTGACCACAAGATCGGCCTGCCCTTGTTCTGGACATGATAGCACCTAAGTGACGTAATCACCTGAGTCACGTTGAAAATCAAGTGACTCACGTGCCATTGAAAGTTTTCTTTTAGTCTTTCACTGTCTCAAATCTTCAAATCTCCATCTGTGTGTGTGTGTTTGGGGAGGGGGTTGTTTGTTTCTTTGTTTGCTTAAGTAACTGTTCTTTTATGCCTTACAGATGTATGGCAAGCGTAAATGTCAGTGTTTGTGTGGTGCTCAGCTACTGAAGTGATTTGGACCACAAAGCATGTTTTAGAGACACCCCCTTTGTGATGTGCTGTTAGAGATGCAGCCAGCCACGGAAGCATGGTAGCTTTTCAAACTGGACTACATTAATGCAAACTAAGTACCTTTTAGTTCACACCAGCTGTAGAGCGACTTTGTGTTCTCCATTTTGTTTACTGCTAAGTTGTGGTTTGTGCCCTTTTTTGTAGCCCCTCAGTAAATTGACTGCCTAGTAACAGCTAAATTGACAGGAAATTTTGGTACCATTGAACAGGCATGGGCGGGAAATGGTCATGTGGTTTGGAGTGTTCTGCCAGCAACCCAAGCTTATGAAAGACTGAAGTGCCCTAAGACAGGTGCTGTCTGTCATAGTGGGCAGCCCAGTGTCCACAATTACTCCCAGTCAAGAGGACGTGGCAAGAATAGAAGATCAGAAGATTGACTTACCAGTTCCTGGTTCCTTCGTCTTGCCATTCCTCATTGCATCCTGAGTTCCTGTGGTCTCGTTGGTGTCCTTGGTTCTTCAGTTCCTGTGATTCCTGCCCTGTATGTCCTGTGCCCCATGTCAACGAGAATGGTGGTGTATTTATCCTTTTAATTTGTATTACCCACCCCTGGTATTGTTGTGGTTTTGGGACCTGGGATTAAAGCCTGTTGGTTTGGTTAACACCCAAGTGGTTTTACTGATCCGTTATTGATTTTGGGGACCCTTGTGAATAAATTGTTATGTTTTCATTCTTTATTCAATAAATCATAACAACCAATGATAGATGTGGGAGGGAGTCAGACTTAATCATGCGGGGGCGTGGATGTAATTTGGGTTTCCAGCTCCCAGTTCAAGTTAACACAGCACCATCCACACAGAGCAGTTACAGCACAACATTTTGGTGCACTCTACAATTCACACCCCCATGGTCTGCACTGTGAGGCAGTGTAGACAAACTAAAGCACACTATGGTAAACTTACAGTGCTTATAGACATCAACACAACAGTATGGGAAAATGTGACATAGGAAACATACACAGGAAGGGAGGGAAATTTTTGATAACCAACTTGTCTCTTTCAGCAATAGAAGTTGGTCCAAAAAAGATATTACCTCATCCACCTTGTCTTGCTAATATCTGGGACTGACATGGCGACAAGAACATTGCTAACAACATTTGTAAAGAATATTCAGTTTGGCCCTGATTTTGAGAAAGGTCTCGACTCAGCCTCCAGTTACTTGCATAAACAAACAATTGCAAACAGAATGTATTATGTTAAGATAGTGTTTGCAGGTAGATAGCTATTCAAGTACTAAAGTGCACACAGAAACCACTGCAGATTTTAGAATTCATGGACAAAATAAGAGTCTGCTTTTGAAATCCAAAGCTTTCCATTCCATGCTTTTAAAAGGACAAAGAGTGGAATGCAAAAATAAGTCAAAAACTAAATGAAAAGTTCTAGGGAAAAGCCCTTTTGACTATACACTCTTGTTAGGCACAGTGAAATTGGATTCCTTCAATAATGCTTCAGCTATAGGCTGGTTGCAAAGGACTCATGATTTCCAGGAGACCGAAAGAAAAATAAATTACAACAGCAAGAAATAATTGGTCTCTGCTATTCTCATGCAATCCAAGTACATACACAATTATCATATTCACGTGACGTGCAGAAAAATGAACAGCCAAAGCTTGGAGGAAGAGTGATTATACAGCATTTAGGAGCTCACTGTGTTTATTTTCCTTAGAGTTTCTTCTATGTCTGCAATTCCTGAATAGAATCTTGCACACCACAGATCATCTGTAATCGGTTCACCTAACCAGCACACTTTCCCATCAGTTCACAGCCACATCTCTACCTTTGTATATCAAACTTTTTTTGCCCCCTTCACCTGAGCAGTGAGGACCAGGAAACAGCTCTCTAAACCAGCTGTCCTGTGTTCACTTTACTTTTATGAAGATGTCATAAGTATAAAGTAGCCTAGAATTACTTTTTACCTGTAAAGGGTTAACCTGAAAGTAATGAGAGGGGATGATGAACCAGAGATGCTAATCAACCTCAGAGACAAAGAGAGTTTTTAGTTTTGGTTTATCTCTCTATGTCTGTTCGCTCCGGCTATAGGATGAACCACACCTATGTCTTTACTCTACCTATCTATAATCTTCTAACAAGTCAAGTTCAGTAGTAAGTGAATTATATGCTTGAACTGTATCACTGGATAATTGATCCATGGTGTTTCTGATACTGTTAAGCTTTAGCAGAGGAGGAATTCTCAGGGAGGGATCAGTAATGTTGTGTGATGCAAGTGGGGTTTTTCTATTGATTTCTGTACATTCCTTCTTTTTTTTCTTTAATTAAAATCTTTCTTTTAAGACTCTGACTGCTTATTTCCATTGGATAGATCCTGGTTTGGATTGAGCACGTCTCACAGAAAGTGAGGGTTTATTTTCTTCTTCGTTTCTCAAGCCTCTCCCAGGTAAAGGGAGGAGATTTGGAGGTGTTAAAGGGGGGTTCCAATTTACCCTAACCCATTGTTTTGTGGGCTTAAATTGGTGGTGGCGGACGCCTGCAGCTCCTCCACTATTTCCTCTTTGGCGGAGCTGCTTGGAGGTGGCAAAAAAGGTAGAGCCGGCCCTGCAAGGGGGACTAAAAATCAAAACCAAAATCACACAGAACTCTCTCTTATTCTCTGAGTATTTCCCCCTGTGAAAAGTTCTCTCAGGTTTTTCCTTATAGCTTTGAAAATATAACCACACTGCATAGCTAATGTCAAACACCTTCCAGTGTCTCTTAACTTCCTCCAAATGCTTTGAGATAAAGGATTCACTGAGAAGTTAGAGGAAGAAGCATAAAATACAAAAAAGTACATATTAACTAGGGTGAACAGACAGCAAGTGTGAAAAATCAGAATGGAGGTGGGGGGTAATAAGGACCCTATATAAGAAAAAGACCCAAAAATCGGGACTGTCCCTATAAAATCAGGACATCTGGTCACCCTAATATTAACCCAAATTCATTTTTTCCTTGGAATTTACTCATTCCTATAATACTAACAGAGAAGAATATTGTACAATAGTCCTGCATCTGTTTCCCTTCTCAAATAATTTAAATTGTCTCTTGCGTATCTGAATCTACTTTCTGAGAGGGTAAACTGACTTTCCTTGGGGCATGCTCACTCTTCCTTTGTGAAAAGTTTATGCAGTTGCTTTCAACTGTTTGGGATTTAGCTAGCTCCCTAAATATGCTGCTCGTTGAAATAACAATCTGTATCTTGTTAATGTGTTACGACAAGAGCAAGAGAAAAATAGACAGGTACAGAGGCACAAGTGTATTATTAGAGAGTAAAACTGCTACCTATCTAATACAAACTCGGAATTCTTGCCCAGAAATGTAATAATGCCTTTCAATTTACAGCTGTTTGGGATGTCTTACTTCATTGTGAAAAAAGAAACAGAATATTTTGACATGACATTATGAAGAGGTTTTACATTATTTACCACCCTGAGAATGTACAAACAACTGAAAACACAGCAGACTTCCATAGTATATCCTCCTTAGGGGTTCTGCTTGATTGCTTTTAGACCCATCATCTCATCTCCTCTATCCTTAGCATTTATTCCATACACTGTATTGGAATGCAGGTCTCCTAGGTTTAGTTCATTATAATCTGATCTCTTTCTCGAATACTCTTTCATGTGAATCTCTAGACGCTGGCATACACATTTGACATGGGAGCAGGAGATTTGGCTCAGCAAAGCAATTTTATATAAATATTAGAAAGAGCCAGGTAGAAATATTTCCCTTCTAAGCTCTTCTGCACGTAAATTACGTCCCTTTTGAGATAGGTTGCAGAATGGATCATTAACTTTGTGGTGTACAAGATAAATAGAAATCTCCTTTGCTTATAGGGTTATGTTGAATAATGTTCCCATTACTTAACTGATTAATCTAATTACACTAGTCCCACCATAGCATGCATAATGTGAGAGTGTTAAACAGCTGATTGCACCTGAAATAACTAAAATTTTTCAAGCAAGGTACTTTAGGGACTAATGATCATATGAGCAATAGCACTTACACAATCCTTGATTGTGATGAACTACTGCCTATTCTGCAGGGGGAAACCAACAGCACAATTCCAGCTTTAATGCCATTAGTATTCTAATACTCCAACCACAAGCACTATCTGCATGTTACGGGTGTGCCCCCCCACATGAGAAGGTGAAGATATAGGATTGTGAAGGGAATGACAATAGTTCAATGGAATACTTGTGCAGCTGTGGGATGCTAGGATATCTACACTGAATGACACCTTTAAGAGGTATTTAAGGAAGCATGGGTTTGTAAGCTTTTGGGGGCAGGAATCATCTTATTGTTCTGCATTTGTACAGAGCATGGCACAATGAGATCCTGATCTATACTACGGCTCCAAGGTGTTACTGCAACACAAATAAATAGCAATACCACCAAACATTTATTACTGTTCAGCCACATGCTGTTACTCAGGCAAAAATATTCATGCATTCCAGGAGAGTTTTGCCTGAGGGAGAACCCAGTCAGAAGTGAATAAAGACCCCAAGATTTGGCTTATTAATTATTAACTGAGTGCAGGTAGTGGGAATCTGATTAAGGTTAGGCAGTCCCTTTCTTACTTTTCCAATCTTGGTTCTGACTTTCAAGGTGATATGGCAGTGGTGGGGGTGGTGGGAATTCTGCATTGCAATTGGGGAAAACTTGATTTATTTTTATTTTTAAATTGCATTGGCTTTGCCAGCTCCTCCAGATTTTGTGTGAATTCACTTTCCTGCTGTGGGATCGGATTCAGCTCTCGGATGTCTGTTTCACAATGAAGATGTGTGTTTTGGCACGTATGCTGAAAACCTGCACCTGCTGGCAATTCCTTATTCTAATGCACAATTTTAAATTCCTCCCCAGGGTTACTCCAAAGCTTTGTCTGGAAAGATTAGGAAGCCAGCACTGAAGGAACACTGCTGCATTCAGTTTATGGGGACTGTACAATCCCGACCCCACAGAGTCTACTCACAAAGATGGGCAGCAAACTAATTCCTGATCATTTGTTGGAATCGGAATCCCCTCTTCCCTACCTGCCATTGTTGTCTTTAGAGGAATGATGCTGGTCTGACCTCTCTGCTATGTGGCTGGCTGGTCACCTCCTCAGGGTCTTCAAGGACCATCATATGTCTACACTCTTAGTGGATTCTCTAAATTCTGTACTGAGCCTTAGTATGTGCTATTCACCCTGGTCACTTAGCAGAGCAGGAGCACTGACAGTAGAAGGGTCTCTTTCCCTCCCCCCCCCTTACTCTGTGAGATGTCATCACTCCTCCTCCTGCACCCTAAAGCTCCCTGGAGGGCACTGATTTCTTAGAAACAACTGGGACCGGAGAGCTAGATCTTGGAGTTGGGGGAAATCAGTAGCCTTCTCTAATGCCCCCTTCCCCTCCAATAGATAAGACAAGGGAATGGCAACCCAGCTTGTCAGAAAGCCCCAGGGCGAGGACACCTGATCACAAGATGGAGGGCAGCCGGGATCCCAAGTCAGCTTGTGGATGAGTTGAATGGGCAGCAGTGCTGCACAAGCTCAGTTAGTCAGCCAATGTGCAAGCATGTGGACCCACCGCTTTGGATAGAACTCGTCCCTGTCCTGGTTTGGGGTGAGGGTACAGTCCTGCCTGGAACATTTCCACAGCCCTGTCACATACAAAATCTTTTTTAGTTGTAAGGATACATACTGAATTATTATAAACATACAGAGAGAAGAGTGGGAACTAACTCTTAATACAAGGAGCCAGCACGTCGTGGGACCCACAGAGTTTACGGCTCCCCAAACTTCTGGCTCTCCAGAAACAACAAGGCTAATCCCAAGCACGTTGCTGGCCCTTTTAATTGCAGAGATAGCCTCGATGACACAAGCCAGGTGGTAGAGCTGGGTTCAACTTCTCCTAACATAGAGGGCGGCTGTGATTGGGGGCCTACAGATTCCTCCTCCCCACCCCTGCCTCTTTGTGCGATTATGTCAGGTTTACCCAATTTAATGTTTGGACTGGAGGAGATCATACCATTTAAGAAACTTTAAATCAGGTGAAGTTCATCAAAATAACCCAGTCCACCATTATCGTGAAGCAGGCAGTTAATCAAAAGAAGTTCTTGAGTTTTCCAGCCAAGGACCTTTCAAAGCATTCCCCACTTCACCTGCAGGAGCTTAAGGAGGGAGCTAATTAATGTGTGGCCAGTGAAAAACCCAAGGGCTTACTATAATGTTTAAAGACTTCTAAAATGTTTTAAGACGCTGATGAAAAATACTAGATTCTCAGACCTGGCAACCAAAGGCATTATTCATAGGGCATGTATAGAGACACTTTGTTTTGCTATACCAGTGGTTTTCAACCCTTTCCCATTTGCAGACCCCTAAACAAATTTCAAATGGACGTGTGGATCCCTTGGGAAATCTTAGATATAATCTGAGGCACCCCAGGGGTCTGCACACCACAGGTTGAAAACCTGAGAGAAGAGTGAAAACCACTGTTCTATGGTAACAACCTTTTGCAGACCCCCTTAGACACAGTCAGCAGACCCAGAAGACCACTAAGGCAGCATGCCTCAGACCAGTTAAACTGGGGCAAGAGGTCAAGTGTCCATCCCATTCAGGCCCTGAGTCATAAAAACAATATCTCTAATTGCTTATCTCTAATTTTCATTGAGTTTAGTCTTTTTATGTGGAGATAAGTGTGTTCTGTGCACCTACCAGATTGGGTCCCACAGTGGGATAGGCAGGGAACGCCTATCCTCACCTGGTTTGAGGATGGCTCTGGGCCTTAAGGTGTCCACATGAGTCATCCTAGACTGAAGCAACAAAGCACATGCCTAGAGACAAAAATCCAGGCACCTATGGCGATTTTACAGTGAAAATTTAGGCATGGCATGAGTTTAGGCACCAGTTGAACAGGAGTTTTGTGAATTACAGAAGTGCTTAAATCCAGGGTTTGGGCAGTTAAATCCCTTTGTGGATCTGGGCCTTTGTTACTACTGATTCTAGCTAGTCACCCAAGTGTGCAAAGCTCCTGTACAATTACCAATCTATTTATCTGCCCAGTCCCCTTCATGGTTACTCAAACCATATTTAATTTAAAAAAAAATTAAGTTACATGGTATATCAGCATGACACCAGACCATGCAGCAGTTTGGGAACTATTTTTAAATGAAATTTTGATGAAAGGTAACAAAAAAATTACTGAATATTTTTCCTGTAGAAATATTATTCTCATTTTACAACCTGTTATTTTATTGCACTTCAATTATATTTATTTAAAGGTTAATAGTTATAAGTTTTGAGAGGATAACCTAAAATCACTTTACATACTACAGTGTTTTCACTAATAAATTAATTACTATAAGAAGCTTTAAGGGGGAAATTTTGAAAGGTACTCTGACAGAAAAACCTTATTCTCTCAGTACCTGCGGCATGTGCCTCAGTTTCCCTATTCTAGTTCACTCACTGTTTACCCCGGGGGTCCTCCATCACCAAGTTTTTCAACCTCTTGATTTTGGATGAGCTGATTCCAGTGCTTCTGAATCATTTAGTCCTCTGGCCAAACCATAAGCCTGCCCCCACTTCCAGAGGGGAAAACAAAAAAGCCCAGCAACTTCACACTGGGCCTTCAGTGCAATTCCAGGCTCCATCTCTGTCCCTCGTATCAAGGGGTTTTCACCCCACCTTCCTTGGTGTCCTTGCAGTGGAATCCAGGCCCTCTCTTGACTTCTGGTCCTGGAACCCTGTATCAATCAACAAAGGTTCAACTATTTGGACCCTTTGGTGCATGTCCTTAGGCCATTTCCTACCTTGGCCTGTTTCTAAGCCTTTCTGGGTCTGTCTGTGTCTTGGTTTCTGTGACGGGGTCGGTGACTCACCCGGCGGCGCCCCCGTCTGGTCATCTGGGAATTAGCTCTTTTTGACCCTGGAGCGCCCTCTGCCGGCCGACATCCGCTTCTCCACTCTGGCCCCGTGTCCCTTCTGGACCCCGGAACCCCTTGCTGAGGGTGCTGCACCCCTGCAGTACCCCCCTGGTCTTAGGGTCTCCCCCTCCCTGGGGAACCCACCTGGTCTTAGGGTCTCCCCTCCCTGGGGAACCCACCACCCACTATCCCCAACTTGCCTCAGATACCGCCACTTCCAGTCATCACTTGCCTCAGTTCACGGAGGCTGACTGCAGTCTCATGGCTACTCATCACCATCAAGAAGGGGTTGGCCTGCTGCTTCTATTCCTAGCCCTGGGCCGCCCCCTTGCAACCTCCAGTACCCAGTGGGTCAGGCCTTCCCTAGGCTCAGCAAGCTGGGGCCCTCCAGCTAGAGCTAGTCGCTCCCTGGCTCCCAGCTGCCTTGCCCTCGCCTTGTCCCAGTCCAGGTACTTTGATAAAGGCTCCCTGCAGCCAGGCCCTGTCTCCCTCTAAGTACAGAAGAAGCTGGCTCCTGCCTCCCAGGCTTTTATACAGCCTGGAATGTTTGGGGCGTGGCCACACAGCTGAGCCTGCTTTCCACTTAAGCCTGCTAGCAGGCTCCCAGCCACAGCCCCTTCCCTGGGCTGTTTCCAGCCCCCTTCCTGGGACTACCCCAGCCCCTTTTCGGGGGGGGGAGCGGGTGGCCACCCCGCTACAGTTTCTCTCTAGACATCTTCTCTATGTCTTCTGCAGAGACCCTCTTAATGCTTTCTGACATCTATCTGGTTCTACTGTAGCCTTCCTACAGTTCTCTCTGAGCCTGAATCTTCTGCAGAGTTCCTGAATCTCCTTTCTCCCAGCAGGACTCTCTTACTTACTGAGCAGAGCAGGTCCCTTCTTTCTGCCCCAAAGCACATTGCTGAGGGAAGTAGCTAATTTGACTAAACCCAATGGGCAGCCCACGTGGTGAAAAGCACAAATGAGAATCAAGTGCTTACCTTTCCAGTGAGAAGCAGAAACCTAAGTGCACTTTGAAAAACCTCCCATAAGTGCTTGATGAGCACTTAAAGTACATAAGGTGGTCTTCTCCCCTATACTGCATATGATATTTTATTTCTTACTCTTGCATATTATATGCAACACTAAGTACAGAGAGAAAACCAGCAGAGCATATTAGTGGAGAAAGATCAAAAGCAGAACTTGTGTCTCTATACTATAATTTAGTGGCCTAGAAGAACCATAAACTAAATATGAAGCTTGGACTTATTCTCATAAGAACTGAAGAATAGTCATAGTGGGTCAGGCCAAAGGTCCATCGAGTCCAGCAGCCTGTCCCCTGACAGTGGTCAATGGCAGGTGCCCCAAAGGGAATGAACAGACAATCATCAAGTGATCCATGCCCTGTCACCCAATCCCAGCTTCTGACAAACAGAGGGCTAGGGACACCATTCCTGCCCATCCTGGCTAATAGTCATTGATGGACCTATCCTCCATGAAACTATCGAGCTCCCTTTTGAACCCCATTGTATTATTGGCCTTCACAGCACCTTCTGGCAAGGAGTTCCAGATGTTGGCAGTGTGTTGCTTGAAAAAATACTTTGTTTTAAACCTGATACCTATTATTTTCATTTGGTGGCCCCTTGTTCTTGTATTATGAGATGGAGTAAATAACACTTTTTTATTTACTTTCTTTATGCCACTCATGGTTTTATAGACCTCTATCATATCCCCCCTTAGTCACCTCTTTTCCAAGCTGAAAAGTCCCAGTCTTATTAATCTCTCCTCATATGGAAGCTGTTCTATACCCCTAATCATTTTTGTTGCCTTTTTCTGAACCTTTTCCAATTCCAATATATCTTTTTTGAGATGGGACAACCACATCTGCATGCCGTATTCAAGGTGTGAGCATACCATGGATTTAGATACAAGCAATATGATATTTTCTGTCTTATTATCTATCCCTTCTTGATGATTCCCAACATTCTGTTTACTTTTTTGACTACCTCTGCACATAAAGTGGATGTTTTCAGAGAGCTATCCACAAGGACTCCAAGATCTTTCTTGAGTGATAATATCTAATTTAGACCCCATCACTGTATATGTATAGTTAGGATTTTTTCCAATGTGCATTACTTTGTATTTATCAACATTAAATTTCATTTACCATTTTGTTGGACAGTCACCCAATTTTGTGAGACCCTTTTGTAGCTCTTTGCAGTCTGCCTGGGACTTAACTATCTTGAGTAGTTTTGTATCATCTGCAAATTTTGCCCCCCTCACTGTTTACCCCTTTTTCCAGATCATTTATGAATATGTTAAATAGGACTGGGCCCAGTACAGATCCCTGGAGGACACCACTATTTACCTCTCTCCATTCTGAAAACTGACCATTTATTCCTACCCTTTGTTTCCTATCTTTTAACCAGTTACCAATCCACAAGAGAACCTTCCCTCTTATCCATGACTGCTTATTTTGCTTAAGAGCCTTTGGTGAGGGACCTTTTCAAAGGCTTTCTGAAAATTTAAATACACTATATCTACTTGGATCTCCTTTGTCCGCATGTCTGTTGACCCCCTCAAAGAATTCTGCATGAGTAAATCTGAATTGCATTGAATTATTTATTTTATCTGCTTCATCTCACTCAGATATTCACTCAAAAGTGCAGCTCATGAACAATGAACTCAGCACTGTGTTACCATAGCACACATAAACCTTTAATATCCTAATCTCAAGGGTCAAGAAAGAGACAAAGAAATACGACTTCACCTAATCAAAAGGTGCTGAGTAAGCACAGCACGGTTAAGCTTGTATTGAGAAGAAAGTCAGTGTATTATATTGTTTCATCAAATTCTGGAATTATTTATTTAAGGAACAGTACTATAGCAGCTTAGAAAATTATATTTCCCTCCAGGAAAATTTTCTAGAGAAACAAAATTTTAGTTTTGATTAGCACTTTCTTTAAATTGAAAACCCCGAAATTTTTAAAGAAAAGTGAAAACTTTTGGCAAAAATCATTTTTGTGAATATTTCCATTTTGTCAAAACACCATTTTCTTCCAAAAAACTTATTTTGACTGAAAGTTTTTGATCAGCTCTAATCGATATAATTAATATTAAAGCTACAAGGCTGGCACCTCCGTTTTTGTAACTTAACATAGCTTTGCTGCAGTCATAGTTCCACACGATGTAAAAGAAGCATGAAGATCTCACCCAGGAATTCCAAAATCCAGCCAGACAGTAACTGCATCAACAGAGCTGAACAAGGTGTAAGTCAGAGCAGAATTTGCGCTCTATGGACTTTGCCAGCACTGCTCATGCTTACTCTCTCCAGCACAGCCAACCACTGCATGGTTTCGTTCTGGAGAAGGAACTCTTTGAGACCACTTCCCCTCTAGTGCACTCAAGATGGAGTATGGCCCGCTGATTGTATGTGTTATCACTTATCAGACAAGTTCACGCCCTACGCACAGCTCAGAGCTGCCTCCAAGGCCAGCTGATTGCGGCGGGTGAGAGGCACAGGGAGGAATGGGGAGGCACTGATCGGTGGGGCCCAACAGTGGGAAAGAGGTGTTGGGGGGAGGGGAAGGTGCTGTTAGATGGGCTGCTGGTGGGTGCTCTGCATCCACCATTCCCCCCCCCCCCAGCCATGGAGCACCCACAGAGTTGGCGGCTATGGCTATTAATGAACATGGTGTGTTATATGGAAAACAGGGGCTTTCATAGTAAATGTTAACAAAGTCCTGTGGCACCTTAAAGACTAACTATAAAGTTTCAAAACTTTATAGTTAGTCTTTAAGGTGCCACAGGACTTTGTTAACTCTGCTATTCCAGACTAACACGGCTACCACCCTGATAGTAAATGTTGTATTCTAAAGGCTCCTTTCATGTTGCATGAGCTCTGTAGGATGCAGTAATGATCTTCATGTGGAGTGCCAAACCGGTAGTACAAACTACAGGCCTGACGATGCCAACCTTACTCACATGAGAACGCGGGATTGCCTCTCTCCTTTGCGATGAGAAAGAGTTTTTGTTAAAACTGGTGGGGATGGGGCATGGAAATGCCCAGGTTTCCTCCTCTCTCCTCTTACACGCATCCCTAGTGCCCATCCTTTCTGGTTTGGAACTCTCCCTTTGCAGCAGGCTGGCACCGCTCCCCTGCATGTCACATCCTGATGCATTTACCCCGCCACATCCGGCCCGTTTGAGGAGTCTGTCTCCCTCCCCACACATACATTGTTCTGAGGGCTAGGTCTCCCCCTCCATTTTGGGGCAATGCCTCCGACTATGCCTCGGCCACACAATCTCCCTCTACTCCCCTGAGTCTGCATTGCGTTATCTCCTGCCTTTTTGCCATAGAGACTGTGTTGCACCACATAGGAGACACAGGGCCACCCTCAAGAGATGAGGGAAGGATTGGGTAGAGGTGAGCACATTATGAATGAGTCCCCCAGGATGAGAATCCCTGGAAACTCCTTGGTAAAGTTTTTCCAGGAAATCATTGCAGTAAAAAGCCATTGGAAATTATTTTGGTCATTAAGCTGAGTGGATATGTTAGGAAAATGTAACTTAGAAGCAACTGTATTATAAATGTTGTGTAGTATGATTTTAAAAATAGCCTTAGAACATAGTCTCACCCTTATGTATGCACTCCTGACCTGCATGTATTTTAAACTCACGTTCAACTTGCCACAGCTGGGCAAGGCGTCATAGTGTCTGAGTACCCCTAAGGGTCCTGCCTCCTGTTTACCAGACATGTAAATGGCATAGAACAATGGATGTGATAGTCATTAAGTGTTATCACCTGTGTAAGTGTATTGAAAGCCCCCCTCCCTTATTCACAGCTGAGTATAAGAGAGACTTCAAACTGACATGGAGTTGAGTCAGTTGTTTGGGTATTAACCCCTCTGACTCCTATTGCTTGCAATAAATTTTGTTTTCCAGAAACCTACTGCGTCACGCCTGTCCTTTGGGAGATATTGGGATTAAAAGCTCCAAAGGTAAAAGCAGTTTTTGCAACAATTCTGGCACCTCCAGGTGGGACACCTTTGGACGACTCCGCGATCACAATAGACCGACCAGAGGAAGGAAGTGTACACCAGGCCATTTTTTGTCTGTCCTAACTCTTGACCCGGTCTGCGGTGATACCCGGAACGTTAAAGCGTGAGTCCCTACAAATCAGGCAAGACCAGAGGCTTCTGGAGTTTGGGGGCGCCTGGGAGACAGGAGCGGTGTAAGTATCTCCATTACTCTCATTGTTATTTTGTTTGGTGATTTTAGTACTTCTGTATTAATTCGCTGTTTGTAGATTCCTTGTGAATCATTTGGTATAACAATGGGATCGGGTCGCTCCCGAATGGAAGATTCCGCCTCTCCCTTGGGTTGTATGTTACGTAACTTTGGTAAATTTAAGAGTGATCATGGTATTAAGATGACTAAGGATGAGTTGATTATGTTTTGTCAGTTGGAATGGACCACATTCGGTCTTGATTGGCCCGATTCAGGGTCTTTTGATGTAGACCTCGCAACTAAGGTTTATAAAATAGTGGTTAAAAATCAACACTGGGACCAGTTCCCCTATATTGATTGTTGGCTAACAGTATGTCAGGATCGGCCCCCCTGGCTTATTAAATGTGCCTCAAAATTGTGTAAACAAATGCGCCTAGGGGTTCCCAAGCCTCGTCCGGCTGTTCTCTGCGAGCCTGCAGAGGATGCTTGCTTCGAGACTGTAATGCCATCAGCCCCCCCTTATAGGCCACCCACCCCCATTGCCTCAGGAAGTGGTCCAACTGGCCCACCTTTGTCTGTTACTAGCCCCCTTCAACAGGCTAGTCCCCTCACACCAGAGGATAGCCCCCTGCCTGGGACAATAACTGATTTAGTTGATCAAGTTGCTGGGATTGATTCAATTGATTTCCTCTCCCCTACTCGCCAAGCGGGACCTGCCTCTGGTACCCGAAGTCATGATTTAGTGAACCGAGCATGTCCCATGCGAGAAGTAATGTCCCCCACTGGCCGAACATCTTTCCTCTATGCCCCCTTTTCTACCACGGACTTATTTAATTGGAAAAGTCAAAACCCCTCTTACAGGGAAGATCCCTTAAAAATGCAAAGCCTTTTTATATCCATTAGTCAGACTCACCACCCAACTTGGGCTGACATCCAAACAATGCTCCAAACCTTTCTAACTCAGGAGGAACGGAGATTGATTTTAGATAAGGCTGAGAGAATGGCCACAGAAAGGGCAGACAGACTAAATGATGGAATTACTACAACTCAGAGCCTTTGCCCTAGAAAGGAGCCAAACTGGGATTATGAAACAGATAATGGGAAGAAAAGTTTGGCAGTATACTCAGATTTAATAATAGAAGCATTAGGGAAGGCCATTCCCCGAGTTACTAATCTGTCAAAAGTATATGAGATTCGGCAGGGAAAGGAGGAAGATCCTTCAACCTTCCTCCAGCGACTATTTGAGGCTTTTCGCAAATTTAGTGACTTAGACCCCGAATCACCAGATAATCGGAGAATGTTAAACTTGATGTTTATTGGCCAGTCTGCCCCAGATATCAGAAAGAAACTACAGAAAACGGAGGGCGGACCAGGAAAGCCAATTTCAGAACTAGTTGAAATTGCATATAAAGTGTACAGCAATAGGGACCAGGTAGCAGAGAGAAAGGAAGAAAAGAAAGGACAGAAGCAGATGGCTATGCTAGCAGCAGCTGTGACTGGAGGATCAGAGTCACGAAATTGGCAAAATAAGGACAGGAAAGGGAAAAACAGGCCAGCCCAGAGAGATGAATGTGCATATTGTAAAGAGAAGGGTCACTGGAGAAGAGAGTGCCCGAAGTTAGAAAGGAAACAAGGAGAACAGAGGCAAGAGCCACAGTCAGGAAGACAGATGAGGGTTAACACTTCGGGAGAAGAATCCAGTTGAAGGGGACCGGGATCTGAATCCGCCACCCTGCGGGCAATAGCTCGAGAAGATCCCATGGTACAAATTAGGGTGGGTGGCAAGGAATATAAAGCCTTAGTGGATACCGGGGCTACTTATTCTATGATTCCTGTAAAGCCCCCTTCTGCTGAAGAAAGCGGAAAACATGTGATAATAGAAGGAATTGAGGGTAAACAGAGTAAACTGCCTGTATATAAACCCTTGCTTACAAAGATCGGGGACAATATGCTAGAGCATGCCTTTATTGTTTCACCTACATGCCCCGTTGCTCTGTTAGGACGAGATGTCCTAACCAAACTACAAGCTGAAATCTTTTTCCAAGGGGAACAGATTGTAGTACACCTACCAGGGAAACAGGGTTCAAACTATCAAATGGCCCTCTTTAACAAGCAGTCAACTACCTGCACAAGGAACATTGAAGCATTAGAAGGAATAAACCCTGATGTATGGGCAGATGGAAACCCCCCAAGGGCAACATCCATACCCCCTGTGAAAATACCACTGAAAGAAAGAGAAAGCCCTGTCTGTGTAAAACAGTATCCTTTGTCAAAAGCAGTTCGTCTGGGTCTAAAGCCACTCATCGAAAAATTCAAGCAATGGGGCTGGCTAGTAGAGGGGTCATCCCCTTTTAATACCCCGATTTTGGGAGTGCCTAAACCAGATGGCACCTATAGATTGGTGCATGATTTAAGAGCAATAAATAAAAAGGTTATTGTAGACCACCCTATGGTCCCAAATCCTCACACCATTCTAACACAGATTCCATCTGTAGCAGCCGTTTTTACAGTGTTGGATTTAAAGGATGCTTTCTTCTCTATACCCTTAGAAAAGGAAAGCTGGAAATTGTTTGCTTTTGAATGGGAGGACCCAGAAACTCACTATAAGACCCAGTTAATGTGGACTGTTTTACCTCAAGGTTTTGTGTCCTCCCCCCATCTCTTTGGAACAGCATTGCAGAAAGATTTAGAAAACTGGAAAAGTCAGCATTCAGAGATTGCCTTGCTCCAGTATGTTGATGACTTGTTAATTGCCAGTCCTAATCTACAAGTGGGGAAAAGAGCAACTGAGTCTCTGCTAAATATTCTAGGAGAAAAAGGGTATAAAGTTTCACGGGAAAAAGCCCAGATATGCCAGCCAAAGGTTACCTTCCTGGGGTATGAAATTGAGAAGGGGGTACGAGCTCTTAGCAAAGATCGAATAAGAGCAATTCAAGATATGCCTGCCCCAACCAACCCCAGAGAACTACGAGCCTTCTTAGGTCTGACAGGATTCTGCAGAATGTGGATCCCAGACTATGGTGGCAAGGCTAAACTTTTATATGAATCTCTCACTAAAGAAGGCCTCACAAATTGGAAATGGACTAGTGAGCATCAGCATGCTTTTGAACTGCTAAAGACAGCCTTAATGCAGCCTCCGGCTCTCATGATTCCTAATGAGCGTAAGCCCTATAGACTCTATGTACATGAAAATAAGGGCATTGCTTCGGGAGTTCTAACCCAGCCGGTAGGCCCAACCTGGAAACCTGTGGGCTATTACTCAAAGGTGCTGGACCCGGTAGCCAAGGGATGGCCTGCTTGTCTAAGAGCTGTAGCAGCAACTGCAGCCATAGTGACAGAAGCCCAAAAGATAGCAATGGGAGCAGATATGGACATACATACCCCACATGGGGTCCCCCAGATTCTGGGAATGGAAGGTGGGAAATTTTTAAGCCCTTCTAGACAGTCCAGATATGAACTCTTCCTATTGTCTAACCAAGGGCTTACATTTAAACATACTACAGCTTTAAATCCGGCTACTCTTCTCCCTGAGCCAGGACCACCTAACCATGACTGTTTGGAAGTACTTACAGAGACGGTGCTAATTCGACCAGACCTGCAGGACGATCCTCTGGACAACCCAGACGAGGAATTTTTCGTGGACGGATCCAGCAGTATGGTACAAGGCACCAGACAGACGGGCTGCGCTGTTGTAACCCTGACTGAGATATTGTGGAAGGAAAAGCTCCCTGCCAGCTGGTCAGCGCAAGCAGCAGAACTAACTGCATTGACACGAGCCCTCTGGCTGGGGACAGACAAGAGGGTAAATATCTTTACTGACTCTCGATATGCTTTCTCCACTGTGCATGCTCATGGACTATTATGGAAAGAGCGTGGATTTATTACAGCTTCAGGGCAGAAGATAGCAAACGGACCACAGATCCTGGCACTGTTGGACGCCCTTAAACTACCTAAGGAAGTCGCTGTGGTTCATGTCAGAGCCCACGGACGAGCTCCAAATGAGCACCAAAGAAAAGGAAACACAAAGGCAGACGCAGCTGCAAAGGAAGCAGCACAGATGGGAGGCGACGTAGGATTTGAAGGAATTGCACAGGAAATCCCAACCTGCCTTGAGGATTGTGTGGTGAAATACACCCTGGAGGATGATAAAGCAGCACAAGACAACCTGGCAGTAAAAAACAAAAACGGCTGGTGGGTAGCACCAGGAGGAAAAATCATGATACCACGGCCATTACTGCTGGAAGTGCTCTTGAACCTGCATGCTTCTACACATATGGGAGGAAACGCGATGGGAGACCTGCTGGTGCGTCAAATAATATCACCAGGACTATACTTGGAAGCACACCGAGTGGCAGCACAGTGTCCGACGTGTCAAAAGGTGAACCCCAAACCACCCCAACCACCGGTTCCAACAGGAGGAAGACAATGGACTTACTACCCTGGCCAGGCATGGCAAATTGACTTCGCTGAACTTCCCAAGGCTGGACGATACCAGTACCTGCTAGTGCTAGTGGACCAGCTAACCGGATGGGTAGAGGCATACCCCACCAGGACTGCCACAACATCTACAGTAGCACGAGTCCTACTACAGGAATTGATACCGCGATTCTTACTACCAGAATCAATTGAGTCAGATCAGGGTAGCCACTTTATAGGAAAGGTAGTGCAGGAAGTAGCTAAAGCCCTAAACATTAAGTGGAAGCTCCACACCCCGTGGAGACCCCAGAGCTCAGGACAGGTAGAACGAATGAATAGGACCATAAAAACCATGTTAACGAAAATCTGCACTGAAACACACTTAAAATGGCCCCAAGCCCTACCCCTTGCCTTAACTCGTATTCGCAGCATACCCCGTAGAGGATTAAAAATATCCCCTTTCGAGTTAATGTTTGGAATGCCTCCTAGAGTTCTGCCAGCAGGGTGGAGGGAACAAGTGACTATTGAAGTGGGAAAAACTGAGCTTAAGGAACATGTAATTGCCTTGCAGTCTGTATTGTCTTCCCTCCACAGATTCGCTGCACCATTCCAGAGTCTGCCCCTGGACGCTCCTATCCACAACTTCCAGCCGGGAGATCAGGTGTTGGTACAGAAGTGGAAGAAGGACCCTTTGTCTGAGAGGTGGGACGGACCTTATCAAGTTTTACTCACAACACACACAGCTGTAAAACTTGAGAACAGTGATAAATGGACACATTGTTCACGTGTTAAGAAATACACCCCACCTCTCCTCCAGAATCCTGAGACGCCACCTGGAGACAACTGGACCGCTACTCGCCTGGATCCTCTGCGACTTCGACTTAACCGTATTCAATAACATGTTTGTGTTCCGCATTTTGATTAGATATGTCCTTGTATGTAGTATGTATAGTTTAACCCCTCAAGGTTTCCAAGCATACGAAAACACTTGGGTATCATTAGCAAAATTGGCCTTAAATTCATCTATCTTTTGTCTGCCAAATACATATGCTGTAGGTAAGATTATGGAAACATGTTTCCTTGGCATTAGTACAACCCCTTCCACACTGCAAAATTACACACACTTAAAAGATATTGCCAAAACCATGACATTTGATGATTTGTATGAAATGGGCCAAATAATAAGCAGCCCATCTGCCAAGGTGTTCTCATTTTTGGTTGCAAAGGTAACACCAGCTGCCCAGTGTGTCACTTTTGAAGGCGCTACTCAATATATTCATGATCTTACAAACCAAGAGTTGGTCTGTAATCAGACCACCACTCAGTCATTTGCTTTTACACCCATGCTTTTGCCCCCTGGCTGGTTTTTCCTTTGTGGGCGCACCGCTTATTCATATGTACCAGCTAACAGCTCGGGTGGGCCCTGTACAGTAGGAAGGGTAGCTCCCCTTATCATCCCCGCTCCCCAACATAACACCAAAAGATACAGACGGGGAAGTATACCATTGGACTCCTCCTGTAAGTCAGACGTTACATTATTTTCAGAAGGAGAAGCTAACGCCCTCATTTTCTCTCTCATTGGTGTGCCTGGAATGGTTGAACATAATTACTATGCTATAGTTCACCTGGCTTGTACCGTGGCTAAGGCTTTGAACCTAACTTCCTCTGTCTTGGCCCGCCTTAACCAGGAAATGGGAGAAGTCAGACAGGGAATGTTACAAAATCGTCTTGCTATTGACTATCTGCTTCTCAGACAGGGACACAGCTGTTCTGAGTTCACTGGCCTTTGTTGTTTTAATATTACTGATGAGAAAACTTCCATTGAAAAGGATTTATACAACTTAAAGGAACTAGTGCATGGGATAAAGCAAACTCAAGGTTTTGATTTTTGGTCATGGTTGCCTGATGTTGATGGATGGATAAAAACTCTCATAAAGGGAGGAATCTATTTTGTACTAACAGTATTAGTTATAGGATTATGCTTTTGTTGTGCTATGAATTGTATCCCATTGTTGTGCCAACAATCCCCACCCAGGAGAGCTAAGCTAACTCTGCTCCCTGATAAAATATAGAAGAAATCATCTTTAAAGAGGAAGGATTGTTAGGAAAATGTAACTTAGAAGCAACTGTATTATAAATGTTGTGTAGTATGATTTTAAAAATAGCCTTAGAACA
Organism: Sternotherus odoratus; assembly: GCA_032164245.1. Lineage (NCBI taxonomy): Eukaryota > Metazoa > Chordata > Testudines > Kinosternidae > Sternotherus > Sternotherus odoratus. The sequence continues at coordinate 23,665,790 of JAVMKO010000003.1, forward strand.
TAGTCTCACCCTTATGTATGCACTCCTGACCTGCATGTATTTTAAACTCACGTTCAACTTGCCACAGCTGGGCAAGGCGTCATAGTGTCTGAGTACCCCTAAGGGTCCTGCCTCCTGTTTACCAGACATGTAAATGGCATAGAACAATGGATGTGATAGTCATTAAGTGTTATCACCTGTGTAAGTGTATTGAAAGCCCCCCTCCCTTATTCACAGCTGAGTATAAGAGAGACTTCAAACTGACATGGAGTTGAGTCAGTTGTTTGGGTATTAACCCCTCTGACTCCTATTGCTTGCAATAAATTTTGTTTTCCAGAAACCTACTGCGTCACGCCTGTCCTTTGGGAGATATTGGGATTAAAAGCTCCAAAGGTAAAAGCAGTTTTTGCAACAGATATGCATAAAAAAGAGACAGGTGTCATCTGAACATAGTAACTGTTATAGCAGAACTGAACTCAAAGTCCATTACTTCTAGATCTCTCCTCATTGATTAATGACAATAATTGATTCTTGCCCTCTTTACAACATCCTGTTATGTTTCTGTAGAGTCATCATGTCTCCTCTCAGTCTTTTTTGTTTTAAATCTCAGTATCGGAACTGAGCATTTTAGTCCTCTTAACATTTCCTCACAGTTCTTACTTTCAAAGCCTTTTATGGATTTTATTGCTCTCTGAACTCCTTCCAATTTTTCTAGTCTTTTTGACAACTTAGTGCACAACACAGAGCTCTGTACTGGAGCAGATCAAAGCAATTACCTGCCTGGTGTTACAGGTGACCCTCCTAATACAAGCCATGATAGCTCACTAAATAATTAATAAAAATACCATAACTAGCTCCACCCTAATGGGGTTGCTGGAGGACTCCCAAACATATGGCTCAGATGAAAGGATTATTTTCAAGGGCTGGAAGACAGGAACAGTAGGAATGCTGTAGTTGCAGTGGCTTAATGTAGTGGCTCTCAACCTTCCCAGACTACTGTACCCCTGCAGGAGTCTTGCATACCCCCAATTTTACGTCACTTAAAAATGTACTTGGTTACAAAATCAGACATAAAAATACAAAAGTGTCACAGCCACACTGGAACTGAAAAATTGCTTCCTTTGTCATATCTACCATATAATTATGAACTAAATCCATTGGAATAAAAATACTGTACTTACATTTCAGTGTATAGTATATAGAGCAGTATAAACAAGTCATCATTTGCATGAAATTTTAGTTTGTACTGACTTTCAGTATATTTTATGTAGCCTTTTGAAAAGCTAGGAAAATACCAAGATTAATTGATGTACTCCCTAGAAGAAGATCTTTGCGGCCCCCAAGGGGTACATGTACTCCTAGTTGAGAGCCACTGGCTTAGTACTACAAAGATAAACACAACATTTTCTATCTGGGCCCTTAGAGGGCAGTCCAATAGAGGCAAACCTTGTCCCATGGGCCTCCTCCTACCTAGGACCTGGGATGCCACTCATAGTCCATTCCATTATCAGAGGGCAATTCACTATTGGAGTGGAGGTCTCATAGATGAAGGTTCAGACCAATGGTCTTTTGTCTTGCTGAGATCCCCTCTGCATTGTCCTCCTGTCACCTAGAGGTAACAGTTGCCTCACATCACCAACTTGTATACTGCTCCCCCTCTGAGCAACCATTAGGCCACAAATTCCACCCTACAGAGCACCCATTTATGCCCCATGCTTGCCCCTTTACAAGCATGGCAGCTCCTTCCTTAAGTACTGGTCAAATCACACTAACCCTTTTCCTCAGGCAAGTCCCTTGTGTTTGGGCGCCCTGGGTGCAACAGTTTATTTCATGTTATGATCTCTTATGATCCTTGGCAGGCTACTGCGCCTGTGCTCCATTCTGTTCGGCCTTCTGGTTGCAGGGCCAGCCCTGAGTTTCTGGTGCTTCCCCACAGCTTCTGTTCACATCGGTGTCTCCTGGTCATGCTGTTAGATTCCCAGAGAGAGTGCTCCCTTTCTAAAAGAGACCCTTTCAAAAGGTTTCTCCAACCTGGTTCTATTGGCCAACGTACTTGGGGTTGAGGATCTCCCCTCCAGCTCAGGGCCAGTGACAGAAATGTGGGGGCCCCCTACTCTGATAGTTTGGGGTCCCCCCAGCCCAGCTGGCACTTCCCCCCCCCAGCTGACAGCAGCTGGGGGCCCCCCCAGCCCAGCCGACAGCGGCTGGGGGGCCCCCCAGCCCAGCCGGCCCCCCTCAGCCCAGCCGGCCCCCCCCAACCCAGCCGGCGCTCCCCCCCCCCCCAGCTGACAGCGGCTGGCGGCAGCGGGAGCGAGAGCCCGGGAGCGGCGCAAGCCGCCCTTGCTGCTCCTCCCCCCCCATACCCTCCCCCCCCCCCCCGGACTGCACCGCTGCCGCCGGCCGGGCTCACTGCTCCTGCCGGGGACACGCGCGCTCGTCCGGAGGAGAGCCGCGCTGCCTCCCCCCCCCCCTTCCCCGCTCTCCAGGCCTGGTGACAAGGGGGGATGACTACGGGTAGTGCTGTATACCGGGGGGGCCCTAAAGTCCGGGGCCCGGTACAGCTCTACCCGTAGTACCCCCCCCGGTTGCCGGCCCTGCTCCAGCTTACTCCTCAGGGGAGAAAAGTAGTGAATCTCTTGCCAAACAGATTCATCTCATCAGCATACCACACATGACACACAGACAAGTCAAAGTCTGTTCTATTATACTCAGCTGTTTATAACATGCCCATCACTAAAGTATCCAAGTCCCTAATTTTCAAGGCTCTTCAAGGTAACCAATCTAAGTTACCTCAGAGACTCTCTGATATGACAAAATTCCTTGATAGACATGTACCTATAAAACCATCAACCTCAAGAGTAAAACTGCTGGTTTGCATTTTTCAAAAGTAATTTTTCCCCTTCAAACAAAGTATATTTTCCCTAAAACCAAAAATGTTTGTGAAAATTTCTCTCAGATTTTCATTTTTCACTAGATGTTTTCATTTACCGGGTTTTATTTTTTGGGGAGAGGGGCAGGTAGGGGGCGTTTGTTTTTTTATTATCAATTCTCATTTGTTGGCTCATCATATTTGGGATTTTCAAAGTCAAATGTTTCTATGTTAAAATAAAAAGGCATTTAAAAATTCCTGATACCTAAAAAAAGAGGGGGAAACTGATAAATCTCTAGAAAAAATTGAAAATCAGTTCATTTCAAAAACTAGCAACATTAAACTATCATAGACGTTTCTCTAAAATTAATTTTGACCCGTTCCAGTAAAATGTGTAAAGAAGGGATTTCTTCTTGCTCTTTCAACAGGTCCAAAGGTTTGGAACTCAATATCAGAACAGGATAGAATGAGCTTAAATCTCACTGCCTCCAAACCACTGTGTAAATCTCACTTCTCTTTACCTTTTGCACATCCAATAATAAAGACATCAGCAAAGGAAGGAAGATCTGTCACAATTGTCTTGGGGATAATAATCAGAGGAAGGCAAAATAAACCATTGGCCAATTATATATATGATCTCTTTGCAAAGATACTGTAATGATGAGCATGGTATCAAAACCTAGATGAGATAGACACTAATTGCCTTTTTGGAAACTTATTTTCTGGAATTAGAAATTTATAGTTGTGTGGGTAACAACCTGAATCCTCTATTCTTCACAGACCTGAAGCATTACTGATCTTTAATGATTCCTACCAGGGGAAGGAGACTTTTAAAAGTGAAGTGGCTTTACAATATCTTGTTGAAGTTACACTAAAGGCAAGTTTACACTACAAAATTAAGTCAAGCTAAGTTACCTCAGTTTACAGCCACTGCAGTAATTAAACTGTGCATGTACACACTATGCTTCTGGTATCAGCAGTCCACATCCTCACCAGGAGCACTTGCACACAAACTGCCAGTGTGAGGCATTGTGGGATGGTTTCTAAGAGGCAGCAATAGTTGATATAAGCAATACACTGGAGGAAGAGTTCGCTCAATGGTTTGAGCATTGGCCTGCTAAACCCAGGGTTGTGCATTCAATCCTTGAGGGGGCCATCTAGGGCAAAAAATCTGTCAAAAGACAGTACTTGGTTCTGCTAGTGTAGGCAGGGGACTGGACTTGATAACCTTTCAAGGTCCTTTGAGCTCTCTATATAAGTGTGTCTTTGGTCTGAGTCCTCACCATTTAGATCAGAAGGAGCATACAAAGGGCTGTAATCCTGCTGTAATAAATAGCTGTTCTGTATGTAAACCAAGATGTTGAACAAGGAATGTCAAGCCATGGGCTGTAAGGCAACCTCTAGCGAATTGCAGGTAATCTTGATAGAGCTTTAGAAATGGAGAATTTTGCCTGACACTTTTTAAAAGGATGAGGCTTCCTAGTCCTACTGTTTTCATTGATCACTCCAGGATGCTTTGGATCACTATTAAACTTGCAGCCCCAGCAAGATCTTTCCATCCGCACCCCTCCCGCCCCCAGCAAGATCACATTTCCTAAAGCAGTTACAAGTCCCAGACTTTAAAAAGTCACATGTTTCAATTGAAGGGATGTTTTCTTGGATATTCAGCAAGGAAACTCTGAGGAAGATGTAGAATTTCCCACTGGTGGTGTTGTCAATGATGACAGTGCATTTGTATAGCATTCTTCATTGAAAGGGATCCCATAGCCCTTTACAGCCTGATTATGCAAACTAGAGAGACAAGGTGGGTGAGGTAATAGAATATCTTTTATTGGAGCAACTTCTGTTGGTGAACGGGACAAGCTTTCGAGCTGCAACAGAGCAAGATTTGAAGCAATTCTCGTTTTTGTCTGGGTTAAGGAATACCCTGGATCCTAAAGAGGCATCACTTTGCCTGATATTGAGAGAGTTTGTTAAGTCCATGGAGAGCTCCCAGAAGGATTTTATGATGAGTGCCAATGGAATAAACCTCTCTAGCTGGTATCCCAATGGGACCCTGCTGCTTAGACTTTCTTAAAATACAGTAATTTGAACACTGTGGTGGTCATTATACTGACCCCAACTATTTCTTTGGAGACAACCTTCATGGGTCATTTCTGAAAAATTAATTTGACTCCAACTTCTAAATTGTGCTTATTTTTTCTATCATGTATATTTGACATGAATACAGATAACGGCGGGCTTAAACGAACTATGAATTATGACATTTATCTCCACAGTTCTTCCAAATCTCCTTTATTGAATGGATTCACCCAATTTATCATCACTCATATATATATACAGATATGAAAAAAGACTGGGCATACTCATGAGAAGCAGAGTTTGAAAATTTAACTACGTGTTTTCAACAGAAAGGTATCTTTCATCATCAAAGGCAGCAGGGAAGCTAGATAGACCAGTTGGACTCCTTCCAACTGGTACCATACTGGTGAACTATCCATCAGGGAAATATTTCTGGATAATAATCTTTACATAATCCAGCAGATTAGTGATATTTATCTCATGTTATTTAATATAGTAGTGCAGATGGCAAACTCAGTGTTATAAGATATGGGATTTTATCACTGTATACTTTGTATCTGTTCCCAGTGGTTTCATGCTGTATTAAAAAGAAAAAAAAACAGGGTTAAACTGGTTAATTAGTTGGCTAAGAATCACTTGTGAACAAAATGAAGGGTTGTTCTCCTCTATCTTGTACTCCTAGAATGATTTCCCTAAAATGGAAATTGTTGAAGAGGTGAATAAATGAAGGTTTTAAAGGAGGTTTGAATGGTACGTTCTCTGATTAGGTAAGTCAATATTGGCTGATTGCTAATTTCTACTCATACTGAAATTAAGAAATTTGTGCCTGAAAAGAGGGGGTAAGGAACCCTACAATCTAAACTTTTCAAGATTAAGAACTGTGTTTGTTCTGTTTGATGATGCTATGAGGTGGGCGGAAACCCTTTCACAGTGAGTAGCCATATGGCTAGCAGGCATCCATATTATGACCAGAACTGTTGCCAAAGCAAAATACTCCCCCAGTTTTGGAAAACTCCAGATCCAGATCAGGACTCCAGCTAATTTCCAACTATGATGTCAGCTTCTTGGTATCACATCACAGAACTGCTCCACACTGTTTTAAGGTAGAAGGGACTGTCCTTAAACTCTGCGCTTTTTCCATTTGCATGTGCATATTATTTTACTCATGATGCCATGATTCCAGTAGCTTCATGTAGCTTCCAGTTTATATTTTTATTCTGTTGTATATTTCAAAACGGAACAAAATATAGAGGAGAAAATGGAGGAGGTGATCATTATCAAACATCTTTTTCAATAGAGAATTCCAGTTCCATCCAAATAAGGGTTTTATATTAGGCAGATTGAAAATGCCTTCCAGCAGTTTTGCTTGCTGTGCCAAGAATTACACTACTACACAGTGTTATCTGACAGACTTTTCCCTGAAGGCTTAGAATGGGAGATAACTGCAGTATCTTAGATACCACTGTGTGGCAACAGTTAATGAAGGCTGACTTTTAAGTGTTTACTAGAGCTGGTAATGAGATGGACCATTAATCAATAGTTAGTAATATCTCTTAGGAACAAGGGATCTGGGTCACCACAGCTCAGATAGAGGTCGCTGTTCTTATGTTTAAGGTGCCCCATGGCCTGAACCAAGGGTATCTAAAAGACCAATTAAAGCTCTGGAAGCCAGGGTTAACAACTTCACTCCTCTGGCACAATGGAATTCTCTATAAGAGTGAAGCTCCTCTGAGGTACAGATATAGGTTTCTATGGGGCCAGGCCAAGACTGTGGAATGAACTGCTACAGGAAGAAAGGAACAACACAAACCTTACCACCTTTAGCTCCAAGTGCTTTAACCTACCTACTCGAACATAAATATATAGCAACAGGTATATCAAAAAAAGACCTACTTCCTGGCCCACACTTCTCCCCCTGGGGAGAATATGAGAGAATAAGCAACACATGACAGATGTTACTCACACTGCTTATTGCACGCATAGAATGTGCTCAGACACAATGGTGATGAGCTCAGTATAAAAGCATATAGAGCATAGAATAGTTGTGATGGACTCTGCAGTGATAGGTGCAGAATAAACCCATAGTTAGGTCAACTCTTTATTTTGAGTGTGAGAGACACAGTATCACTTATATCCCTGAAGTTATTGCTTCTGAAACTGGTTGGAAGTTTGACCTAGTTTATTTTTCCTGATTTTTGACCAGCTAATAGAATGGTTGACATTTTACAGAAACAAAGAGTTGAATTAAAAAAAATCACTCATGAAAATTTTGCTCCATTTTTCAACCACCCCTAGGTGCTTCTAGAACCAGCTCTGGGATGGAAACATCTCAGCCTCCTTAAGGAGAGGAAATAAAGGTAATCTCTTCTTCCTGCTTTATTTTCTATATCTTTATTGGATGTGCTGCCATCCTTCAACATACTGGAGTGCTAACTGAAAAATGCAAAGAAAAATGGGATCTGGAGTGAAAAAAAATGCAAACTAATGTCACAAGAAATAATGTCACAAGAAATAATGTCACAAGATAAATCCCATAATTGTGAGGACTTTAGTTATGAAAGGGAAGTGAAGGTGGTATAGGAAAAAATACATGTGGCCTAGATCCTGCTAGATTTAAAGCAAAAGGAACCATTGTAATCATGCACTCTGACCTCCTGTACAACACATGCCATAGCACTTCCCCAAAATAATAGTTTGAACTAGGGGACATCTTTTAGAAAAGCAGCCAGTCTTGATTTTTAAAATTGGCAGTGATGGAGAATCCACCACAATCCTTGTGGAATTTATTGTGTGAGAACAGGAGCATTCCTGGGTAGTTTTCAATATAGGAATTTGGGCCTATAACATGAAATAGGATACCAAGGATTTTGGTTTTTAAGTCACAGAACAGAAAATGAATGAAAACAGCGGGGTGAGTGTTCAGCAAGTCAGAAAGGAAAAGCTGAATGAAAATACAATCAAAGAGAGTGGTGGTAGGAAGCGTAGATCTGGAGAACTGCCAGCTAGATTTTGCCTCTATTTTCCAAGCACGGAACCTAACTGCAATTAACAAATAAAGAGATGAATTGTGATGGAAACAAATGATATACAGTAACTGCACCCACACAGTTCCAATGTGTATCAGTTCACATCGCAACTCACTGATCTGCAAATAACTGCTAAAGTCAGTACTAAGTAAGCATTCAGAGGTGCGAGCCAAAGAGAATATTATTGCTTAAGAGATTTTGAGCTTTCCGTACAAACTTTAATTTCATCTGTGTTTATTTGAGAGCTGCACAGAGAATTATCCTCGCAAAAACCAATGAAGGGCACAACCCTGCGAGATCCTGAGTACATGTAACTCTCTATTGATTAAAATGTGAGCACTCAGCACACTAGCAGGATCAACCCTTTAGTGACTTAGTAACAATACCAGAGTTACTATTTTGGAGGGAGGGACATACCTTATTAAGGTCCATTGCCTTATTTTCCCTATCAAGCCAACAATCAGTATCAAGGTGTCTGGTTTCATATAATGGATTAATCTAATCCTCCCTGCCAAAATATTGTGAATTTTGTAAATATACTGAATTTCTTTCAGTTTCTGGATTAGCAAGCAACATTGCTGAAATCCATGCTGTCAAAAATCAGTATTCAAATCCCTATTAAATGAGTTCATAGCAATAGAAATAGCAACACAGCTGTAAGTACCTAGGCTTAGCCAGCATGGTAGCTTAGTATTCTTAACACATCCCTTTTTAGTACATTGACCCTCAGCTTTTCAGGTCTGGAGATTTTGAGTCCCACATGGACATTCATACTCACATAATGAGACTGTGGTAACTTGCTGTTGCTTAACTGCAGTGGCATGAGGGCAAGCTTGCTTTGTGAGTAGGGGACTATATCCCTCCAGTGGAACACGAGGTACAATTTAAGTTGTCCGACTGTTCAGTCTACAATACACTTGCACTACTAACCAGCCATCAACAAGGATACCACTGAAGATAACCTGCACCTCCCTTTCCTAGGGTGGTATATTTCTCTGGATGTCCCTGAAGGGAGGATGAGTTTCAAACATAGAGGTCAAAGAAATACCCTATTTAATTAAGCAGTTTCCAGGGAAATGTTTTGACAGCATGGGGCAGGAGTTTTGTAAGGAGTTTACTTGCTTATTTTCTTTCTATTCATGTTTATTCTACAGTTTCTTCATTACATGAGGGATTCCTCACTGGTGTGAGGAGCTGTCTGTATGCGTAATACAGAGGGTATACGCATGATTTAATTATACTGTTCCTGTTACCCCTCCAGTCTTTGAAATAGTTTTAGAATTCCCCAGCTGGGAGAGTAAGCCATGTCTTTCTGCTTCCACTTCCTCAATTTTTTCCATTGTCCATGAGAATTGCAGATGCTCAGAACCTCTCAAAAGTAGACGGTGAAGAGTATAATTGAGAGGAACAGTGTGACTGCAGCTTAGCAAAAGTTGGGGGGGGGGGGAGATTAGCTTTTCTCTGTGAAACTGGAAACCTTTAATTTAGTTTGGATTGTTTCCCCCTATTTTCAATCAAGCTCTGTTTACCTGAGGAGAAAATAATAGTTCTTCCCTCTTCCCAGCTTGATCCAAAGATAGTGGATCTGGTAAAGCAGTAAGCAGACTACAGGAATAGAGGCAATGTGGTTAATTCCACTGTTTATGAGATTTGCAGTAGAAATCTAGCATTCTTTCCAGGTAAGAGCAACAGTGAAATGTTGTCTATGAAAACAGCTCTGGTAAAGCCTCAGGAGCAGCAATGATAGAATGTGGAGGTACATGTTTCTTTTATATTAATAAGTGTTCTTTGCCTCTCATCTCCTGTTCCTCTTTGCAAGCCTACTGCAGTCCTTAGGCTGGAGACATGCAATGAAATATACATGGCTTGAGACCAGGCATAGCTGATACTATAAAAAGGCTCACTCCAGTCAGGCAGAGGAGAGCCAGGGAGCCAGGGGAGAGGAAGTGCGACTGAAGGGCTAGTTAATGAAAACACCCTCAAGTCATTGGTGGGACCCACAGTCCAAGTCAACTCCTCTTGGTTCCAATAGGGGGGAGTGAGATGGGAGAAAACCCGGGCCCGCCCTCTACTGCAGGTTCCAGCCCAGGGCCCTGTGTATCACAGCTGTCTACAGTGTTTCATGAAACACCTGTGTGACAGCTACAACTCCCTGGGTTATTTCTCTATGGCCTCCTCCCCACACCTTCTCTATCCTTACCACAGGACCATCCTCCTGATGCCAAATAGCATTTGTACTCCTCTGTTCTCCAGCAGTACACCATCCCACTCTCAGCTTCTAGTGCCTCTTGCTCCCAGCTCCTCACATGCGCTCCTCACTTCAGTCAGTGAGGTCCTTTTAAAACCAGGTGCCCTGATCAGCCTGCCTATCTTAATTGATTCTAGCAGCTTCTTAATTGGCTCCAAGTGTCCTAATTAGCCTGCCTGCCTTAATTGGTTCCAGCAAGTTCCTCATTGTTCTGGAACTGCCCCGTTACGTTACCCAGGGGAAAGGGACCTGCTTAATCTGGGACTAATATATCTGCCTTGTATCACTCTCCTGTAGCCATCTGGCCCGACCCTGTCACAATATAAACAATACCACCACAGAACAATTTAGGATCGGGCTTAGAAATAGTAACAAACATCCAGACTTAAGAAACTATGTCCTATTTAAACAGAATTGTTCCTTGTGCTCGGATAAGTGAATGCCTCCACTGCACTATCAGGCATGAGATGACGCCAAATTCAGTGATCCATGAATACCATTATTCCAGCAACACAGACAATCATATTGGAGTGTCTGATGTGGCTAACAAACAGCTCCTCTGTTTGCTGCTTTCTTTTAAAAAAAATAAAGTTACAGAAAAATTGTTACTCCTTTAACTAATTTCTCTTAATTGTTTCTAATCCTCCATATCTAATGGCATTTTCACTGCAGTACTTCTCGCTACAGAAGCATCTCCAGAACTGGACTTGGGAACCTTTTGCTCTATGGTGCTTTATGCCAGAGGTTCTCAAACTGTTCTCCACTGGTCACCTTCCCTTGCTGCCTGATCACATGAAACTGTCTCTCTCTCCTTATTTCCAGCTGCTAAATATCATTAAAAAGCAGCTAAATGTATATTAAAAGCTTCCCTAATATTACTTTTTCATGCAAGCAATTATGGTAGTGCCAACTGGGGCGTGAAATGCTCTTACATGAGTTAAGTGGTGGTCTGTGCTATTTCTTATATGATTTTCAATCGGAGGGCGGATGGCCCATGACACAGGTTTCTGTACTAGAATTACATGATATAAACAGAATCAGAGAGGTAGCCGTGTTAGTCTGGAATAGCAGAGGTAACAAAGAGTCCTGTGGCACCTTAAAGACTAACTAAAGTATTGAAGCATAAGCTTTCGTGGGCTAATACCCACTTCGTCGGATGCAATCAGTGGCTTGCATCCAACGAAGTGGGTATTAGCCCACGAAAACTTATGCTTCAATACTTTAGTTAGTCTTTAAGGTGCCACAGGACTCTTTGTTACCTATGATATAAACAAGTTTGAGAGGTCCCGTTCTAAGCTAAGGAAGTGCTATATAGAAAAAGCTCTCTCTAAGGCTGCTTCTAGTATACAATGATTGTGCTTGTTTTGATCAGGGCAAATAAAAATCAATTAAAAATGTCCTTTTGCAAAGAATTAAAACGTCAGGCACCAGGGAAGTCTGTGGTGTTCATTTTTAGCACAAATTGATTAAGGCCTGAGCCAAGTTACAAAACCCGCATTAATATTTCATCTACACTACAAACTGGAAACCCCACTGTATCCAAGGGAGAGAAACAGTATGATGTAAACAAGTCCCTTGATATAGTTGGCTCTGGAGTGTTGATCATCCCATAAATGGAGCCAAAAGGACTGAGGAAAACAAACTATGAAGATGAAGTAACATGAAAGAAGAGAGCTGGGATTTAAAAGCAGTTAAGCAGCAAGTAAATGTGGTTACTGACTAATTATGGAGAGGGAGAATAATGGGGAGATTTAGCAGTGGGAGAATGGGAAGGTGGGTAATATTTAGCATCATTCTCAAGGTGAAGTGAATAATGTAAATGGCTGAAGAGTGGGAGGGGGAAAGTTTAGACAACAGGAAAACATGAGTGAAAAGAACAAGCAATTTCTAGTTTGGGGGTGGCAGAGAGAAGGCCAAGATTAGAGAAGCAAAGAGAGTAAGTAGGAGAGTGGTAGCTGTTAGGTCAGAGGTAGGTCAGGGAAGTCTTATGGTGAGTTTTGAAAACTAGAAAGAACACTGGAATTGTATTCTGTGGTGGCTGAAAACCAGTGAAGATCTAAGTTGACAAGAGATGGAGCTGATATGGTTCTTCCGCTTTTTGTGGACAGAAAAGGCCTAATTCTGATCTCACATTGGATTTACACTCAAACGACTCCACTGACTTCAGGGGATTTTCTCCTGATTTACACTGACATCCGTGCGATCAGAATCAGGCTCCAAAAGGAGCCAACTCACAGTATCCTAAATCCCCAGACATGTACAGAACAGGAAAGAGAAGCACAATAACCAAGATGGCATGAAGATCAAGGAATATTTAAAGATGGCAGCAGAGGTATAGTCAGTGAATGCTGGCAATGTCCTGAAGATGGTGATAAACAGATTTACTTATCAGGAATGAATACTCTCAGAGTCCACAGTGATTAAGATTTCTGCCATGGGGAGAAAAGAAAGGACTTGATTCTGTCCCCATTCTGTCCCCAATTTTACATCAGTGTTTTTAATCTTAGAAGGAAGATGTCAGGCTTTGAAGCACTCAATAGTAGGAAGTTCTGCAGCACATAGATATAACAAAGAATATATCATGGCGTAGAACAAAAGGAATTGAAATCAACTCAGATTAAAGAAGTTGCTTGAAATCTGATCATGCCAGTGTATAATACAGTCTCCCTTAGACAATAGCGGATAAGAAGGAAAGGGTATAAAAATAGCAGTTATAACTTAAAACAAGTAGCAAAAATTAGGAGCTATGTAGCAGGAATGAGCAAGTTGATAGAGGGAAATATTTCTACACTATCTTAATTGTAAAATGGAAATATTGATCCATAGAGAGGGAATTTTAAAAATATAGTTGTAGCCAGAATAAGAGTGTTTCTTTAAGGTAAATTTTAGTTCCATCTGTGGCCCACACTTGCTCTTGTAATGGCAGATGAGACATAATCACATAGTATCTATACAATAGCAAGCTAGGATTAAAACCACAATGATACCGTGTTATTAAATTTTCTTGCTATAGCTAAGTAGTTATAGTTAGTGCTGAAGGTCTTTCATCAGACATGTAGGAAGAGAATTAAAATGAGAGTGAATTTAGAACCCATTCCAAAAGAGTAATTCCTGAGGCCACAGTTCAGCAAAGCATTTAAGCACATGCTTAAGTCTATCCCTCATGAGCAATGTTTTAAGCAGGTGCTTAACTTTAAGCATGTGTTTAAGCCACATGTCTCTACAAATTCCTTAAGGCAGGATTCATGTGTGCCATAGCATGTGCAGAGATGAGCATGCTGCCCACAATTAATAACAGTAATACTTCTGGGCACCAAGCAGAGCACTTCTTTTTTAAGGCTGATGGTTGATTCTGAAATTTAAAATGCTGTGGCTCGTGGGAAGATTTTGAACAGACTTGAAAGGCTTCCAGTACTCTAATGCATGTTTATTTAAACTCTGCTTCCTTTTCCTTCTTTAAAACTTGTAATTCTTTAGAGTGGGAAGAATTGTACATTCAGACAGTCTCTCTGTGACACCGTACATAATGGTTCACAGAAGACATCTTTCCAGTTAGATTTTTTACTGATAGTTCTCTTTGCCCACCCAAACAGATCCTAAAGGCTAGCCCAATTTTCTTCTTGGTAGGATACTTTTGAAGAAAACTTTAGGGGGAATATCATATTTTTTGTCTAAGCAAAAAAAAAAAAAAGAGAGAGAGAGAGAAAGGCAAGCTGAGCTGTTAAATCTTACAGAGAATCATAAGGGACTAGATAAGAAGCATGCTAATGATGCAAAATAGGAATTATTACAATAGTTCATATGAATGGAGTATGAACAGAATCCACAGTCTAAACGCAGAGTTTGAATCTCTAAAATGCAATCAGGGGTTGTCATCTCTGCTCCTTTTTTTACATCTGTTGCTAGATATGACAATGTGGCAAAGGTTAAAAAGACGAATAGGTTTGCAAGTTATCTTCCCAGCTTACTTGTTTCCTCTTTCCACCCTATTCCTGAAAGTAACATGGCAAAAATGGAAACTTCTCATATTTCTCCCTAGTCTCTCTTCTGTCACTACCCTGTCTCCATTATGGTGGACTCCACTGTCCCTTCATTACTCAGCCTCATGTCTTTGTGCTCACCTGAATCCTTCCTTCTCTCCTTCTCTCCTCTGCCTGAAGAATTATGGGTGATATCCTGGCCTCATAGAAGTCAACTGAATTTTTGCCATTGATTTCACTGCGGCCAGGACATCACCCCTTGCCACTTCTCCTTCAATAGCATTTCTAAAATCTACCCCAGGCCCTCTCCCTCAATGGCAAACCTCTGAATCATGCCATGTTTGCCTCTCATTTGTCCTATTCACCTAGTTCCTCCTCAGCCCCCTGGATTCTTCCCTCTCCCCTCTTTAATAATACAACATTTAAAATTTAAAATAATACTCCACTCCCTGCCATTCTGGCCATGTTGCCTCATCTTCTAATCCTTTTGCTGGCTCCCTCTGTCTTTCCACAGAAAGTTCAAACTCCACGTCTGCCCACCTATATCACTAGTGGCCTTTTTCTCATTGCTCTCCACCTCTGCTGAGCAAACTCGTCTCCATCAGAATGGCGCTATTACAACTGACTAAGCGGCTATAAACAGTTTGGGTTATATTTTCTGTGTCTTGGTAACTTATTCATAGGCATAGAGAAGAACATATGCTCCTTGGCTGCAATCCAGAATAAATAATGTATGGCAATATTGCTGTAACAATTAGCCCAGGCAGATCTAGCTGTTGAGTGAAAAGGAACATATGAAATAATACAATTCTTTATTTTTGGTAGGATGGGGTGATGGCTAGGTACAGGGACATGCATCTCTGTGCCTATCTTTTGACTCTTTAGATTGACATATAATTGCATTCAAAAATTCAATGTACAGTAAACCCTCGATTTAACGGACCTCGATTTAACGGACTTCGGATGCAACGGACAAAATTTCTGAGCAAGTCTGATGCATTCCTGATCCATTTCTGGCGGGCTGGCTGCCGGCTGCTGCCCGGCTCCCAACAGCCGGTGCCCGGGCGGGCTGGCTGACAGCTCCTGGCAGCCGGTGCCCCGGTCGCGGCAGCTGGTGGGCTGTGGAGCTGCCGCCCCGACCCTGTGGCGGGCAGGCTGCTGCTCCGACAGCTCATTTTTTAATTATTATTAAATAACGGACTTTTTGATTTAACGGACACCCCCTCGCCCAAATTAGTCCGTTAAATGGAGGTTTTACTGTACTTGCATCTTTCAAACTGGAAACAAACCAGATCTTAACTACATCGAACAAACCAACCTGGACTGTGGAATGGCTGAGCCCTCTGTCCCACCAATCTGGGGTATCCCACTCACACTGTGATGCTGACCAGCTACAAACCTCTGGCAGGTACTGCATTACACAGACATCCATAGGCAGGGACACACAGTCACTCATGAATCATCAATATGGAGGCTCCAGCCAATTCCCCTCAGCTCCCCTTCCCAGCCTTGCATCCCAGAACTGTACCATCTTGCCCTAGTCAGAAGCCTGGGCTGTGTAAGTTCATTATTCAGTCTGCCATTCCCTTCATGTGGAATGGACACAGACTAGCTTCTGTAAACTGAGGGCATGGTTACACTATTCCCCAAGCACTTCACCAAAAATCCAAGGAGCAGAATAACACTATGGGTCTGATTCTCCACTCCCTTTTGTAGGCACTTATCCCTGTGTGAAGTGTGAATTACTCCCATACTGATTTTGTACATTTACACAGATGCGAGTGACTACACAAGGTGCGAAGCACTGGAGAATGAGGCCCTTCCTTTTTCCTCTTTAAAAATAAAGTTGAAAATATCAGTGATAATCTTTACTGAAAAGTGGGTAGGTGGAGAAAAGGGCTTTAGGGTTCTTTCAAAGGCTCATGTATCTAAACATTGGTTGTTTTAGCAATCTGGACTCTGACAACCAGAGTGTTTATTTTGTTTGATTTTATTTTGTTAAAAAATGTGTTCAAAATGGCCTGAAGCTAGTTACAGATGGACAGGTCTTCACTTAAAATTTAGGTCTGCATAGCTACATTGCTCAGGGGCGTGACAAATTCACACTCCTAAGCAATGCGTGCAAACCAACTTAACTCCCAGGGTAGATACTGCTAGGCTGACAGATGAATTCTTCTATCAAGCTAGGTACCACCTCTTGGAGAGATGGATTAAGTTAGGGTAACCAGCTAGCAATGTTGAAAAAATGGGACAGAGGGTGGGGGTAATAGGCACCAATATAAGAAAGTCCCAAAAAACCAGGCCTCTCTCTTTAAAAAATGGGACAGATGGTAACCGTAGTTAATTACAGAGAAGGAAAATCCCTACCATCACTGTAGGAAGTGGCTGCACTATGGTGCTACAGTGGCCCAGCTGCAGCCCGGTAGCTATGCCACTGTAGCGCCTATATTTAAGATGTAATCTACATATAGCTAGGCCTGAACCTGAGCTTGGGAAATCAGCCTAGATCTATTAAAGTCAATAAAACTGTGTCCATTGACACCAGCTGAGGATTTGGGCCAAAATATTTTCATGTAGTTCTTTTCAAATTCAATGAAGACAGATTATATTTGGATGTAACCATTTCCTTGGATTTTCCTAAACCAAGACCACTTTGTGTGAGTTGAAGAAAACCTGAAGGAAAAGCTGACAACAAGCAAAACAAAACTGACAATTAGAAGAAAGAAATCTGAGCTGGATAACTTGGGGAAAAAAATTTTAAAGTAAAAAAATCCCAAACAAATCCCTACAAAATATATTTGGTTTCGTGAAAAAAAAATCCAAAACCCTGACCATATTGGGTTTTCAACGGTCATTTTGAATAAAGATTTTTGGTTTACAAAAACCAAAATTCAAAAAAATTTACCACAATTTTTGGTTTTCAATTTCAGTTGTGGTTGGTGGGTTTTTGTTTTGTTTTTGTTTTTAAACTAGAAAATTCAACCAAGATAACTAAAATATTGAATTTTTCAGTTTTCTTCAAAAAAGGCATATTTTGTCCCCAAATCTTTTGGAGAACAAATTTCAACCAGTTAATTAAAAAACCATCGATAGCATTTTGAATAGGTAGATCCATTCTAAAATTCTTGACAAAATGAATGTTGTCTTGTGGCTACAGCAAGGATCTAGGAGCAAAGATTCATTGATTCTATTGTCAACTCAGCCACTGACCTGTTGTGTGATACTGAGCAGCTCATTGAACCCTGCTTCAGGGTTTATAGTGGGGGGTACTGAAAGCCAGTGAACCAAACTATAGACCCTGACAGATGGAAGCCATGCATTCACTGCCTAGTGTTACTTCAAGTGTGTGTGGGGGTCCCATCACTCAACTCCAGGGCCGATGTCTCTTTGTTTCAAGTTACCCATCCGCTAAAGTGAAGTAATCCTGCTTCTCTATTGTATCACATGCAGGTATTGTGAAGCTTAATAATTGATTTTTGATATGGGCTTTGATGTCTTTAGATGAAAGGTGCATAGAGTTAAAATACTAACTTGAACAACATGCTATATGGCAAGTAAGGCGCACTGTAGGACGCGCAAGACATTGTTACGGTGCAGGGGCCTAGTAGTAGTAAGCGCTCCCTCGGCCCCCCTCCTGGAATGGGCACTGAGCCATAAACAGCGCTCCCAAGGTAACGGCAATTCGTTATCTTCTGGGAAGATGAGCTCAGAACACAGTCCTGCAGTTCTCTGCTGTGTTTTGTCTGCCTTCTGCTGCACTTTCTCGCTTTGCTATCTGTATGTGCTTGAAAGCAAGTTCCCAGCTGTATGAATGTTTACCCTGTCTGTGTGAGAGCGAACGCGTGGGAAACTAATTGGGGAAACTAAGGTAGAAGTACGTAGTCATTGAGTGTAACCAATCAATTGTTGCTTGCAAATGAGATATGAGTATGTATGAGATGTAAATGTGTGAGTGTACTTAAGCCCACTCCTGTGGGCTATCTTTGGGGCTTTCCTTACTCTTTTCCCTGGCCTACGGCTCCGAAGAGACCGGGTACTCCTTCTGCGGTCGCGCTGATCTGATAAGCCCCCTCAGCGCCAGGACCGGGACCTTCCAATAAACTCACCTACTTTATTTACTTAACCACGTGTGTGTGCCTTGTCTCGCAATCTCCAAAGTACCTCACAACACGCACGAATGGTGATAGGTAAATTGGCCCTTTAAAAATCTTTTTTTAAAAAAAAAACACCAAAGTATTGTCTTTGGGAAGAGATGTACGGAAAAGATTTATTAAATAGCAGATTGGCACTGAGAGTGTCTTCAAATTACATTTTTTGAGTAAGGGAGTCTGTCCTGGAATTTGATACATAGTGTTTGAGAACCTGTGGTGTGATGAAGGGCTAGGGCCATCAGCAGGAATGGATCTTAATGTGAGTGAAACAATATAATAATTATTATTTTATTATAGCATTTTAACAGCTCTTTCCACATGACTGGAATAGAAGCTGTAAATACCTACCACCTCAGCAGTGCCCTTCCTCCAGTTTTGTAGTCTGGATCCTACCACATTAGTGGAATCTGAATCTTATACAAAAATGTATCTATTTGTTTGGTGATTCCAGACTTTTAAGTGCAATGACCTCTTTCCTGCCCCAGAGGCAATGCAGTCACAAACTCAATTTCTCCCATCTATGTGTAAGTATATTGCCCTACTTGATTTCTAACACAGACGGAAAAGCTTGTGCTGTAACCACAAGACCATCCTTCCTCTCTGATCATCATTTATAGAGCACTTCAGAACACTTTACAAACATTAACGAGTTTAGCCGTATAACATTATTGTGAGAAGTTGATTATTATCCCCATTTTACATATGGGGAAATTGAGGCAGAGATATTAAGTGATTTACCCCAGACCACAAAGGGAATTAGTGTCCAAGCCAGGCCAAGAACTGCCTCTTTTATCTGGGCATTTACAGGCTGCTTATTAGTTCCTTGCTTCCAGACTTGCATACAGATCTTTTTATTTTTTTTTCAAGTATCAAGTGGGTTTTTTTGTCTGCATCAGGTGCCTCAGAACAGTTTAGGGAAGATTTAAGATCTTTAACAGGACCACACAAGATGGAGCCTAATGTCAGGAAGCTGTAAGGCTATCATTTCCTTAATTGACTTTGTGACGAGTACTGTCAATTATAGGTGATGAAAAATGAGCCTCAAGATAGCCTAAGTCAAATGACTTTGCAACAGTTTGCTAATACACTCCAGAATTCTAAAAATCCTCATCTTGAAAGCTACATCTGAAGTAAATGATTATTGCTGCAGGACTGTATCCCAGAGGGAATATTAAGATATACTTGCCCATGCAGAAGTTTATTTCAATTCCTTCATTTTGTCTCAAGCTAACCGTTGGTATAGTTTCTGGTTGAAAGTCAAATGTGCTTTAAAAGAAGCTTCCTGCCTATGAACTCTGAAACACAAGGTCAGTCAGCAGCCCCATTATTTTCACAGTAAGATGAGCTGGCTCAACAGTGAATAAACTTGAGTAGTTGATACGTTACTCATTAGGATGTCCAAGCTCATTTTCCTTCAGGAAAGTAAACCTGATATGTTGGAAACAATATCTAAGGCTTTTGCACAATAATTATAGTGAACTTTGAGCAAGGTTTTTTTTTAATGAAAATGATGGGATGTACATTTGGGGATGAATGGCAACAGAGATGATTTAGGCCCTTTATACTGCTAATGACGTGAATAAATAGGAGCCTCATTATCTACACTTAAATGTGTGCCTAGATTGCTCATTATCTTACCATGCTAGGAATTGATACTTCATCATGTATGTGATCCTAATGGTATTATATAAAGAGCTTTAGGCTTTGTTTAGTAAATGGCATTTTAATCATTATAGTTTGCTTAGCAGTATACCTGGCTGTGTTCCATTGGCATACAGTGCCTAATGGGCTTAAGCATTACAAAAGCTGGACTTTGAAAAATCACATCATTCAGATGAACACTTTTTAAATCATGTGATAATTAGCATTTTCAAACTATTCACAGCACAGCATTAGGAAAATGAGAGGTTCCAAAACTCTGACTATCTTGCATCCATAATATTTGTCTCTAACAAAGAGCAGGAGGCCACTTTTGTGGACTACTTACTGCTGTGGGAAAAGTATATTAATGTATAAGATGACGACGTCTCAACCACATGTCATTTAAGATTTCATCTTACCCAGAATTTAGCAGCTAAGTTTCTTACCAGGACTCACCCAAGACAATATATCACCTCTGTCCTGAAGACTTAGCACTGGCTTTTGGTAGCAGCACATACTGATTTCACATAACCTGCTTCCCGTTAAGACATACGCAAGGAGAGTCAATGCAAATATTTTGGAGTGGCTCACCATATCTAATACACGATGCTCCTTATAGTGAGAGAAAGGAGAACCAGGTCAGACAAAAGACAGATTAATCTGAACCTTCATCCTAACCAGACCTGAACAGAACTTTTTCAGTGTTTGAGCAGGTCTAGTTAAGAATGTTTCCCCTATAACTGCACACTTATGACCCAGGTTCTGGCTCAGATCAGAACTTGAACGGTTTTTATAAAAGGAAGGCTGTTGTGGCATTGCAGACCCAACTGAGAACAGACGCCCATTCTGGGCAAAGCAGATGATTTCTAAGACGCACCTTGCTTACTAGAAGACACAAACCCATCCACTTAAAATGGACTGAAATTGAAGTTTTTTGGGTGAAATCCTAGCCCCATTAAAGTCAATGCACTTTTTGGCATTCATTTCAATGGCGACAAGATTTCTCCCTCTCTGTAGGTTGGTCAGGAGCTACCAACATTCACACATTTAAAAAAAAAATCCAATGGCAAGCAACATTTCCTAGAACACAGGAGAGACTAAGAGCAGAATCTGCCATGATGCCCTCTGTGCCATTCTAAACTAGTCATTAGATACTGTGGTTGCTTTATTGATTGGATAGCCACTTTGCTCTGATATGCCTTCTCAGATATTCCATACTTCTCAGCTGTAGAAACAGTAGCTAATGATTGCTCAGACACCTGGGACCCAATCACTGAACTGCTCCTGAGGAGACTGTGGGTCAATACCTTTTGGCTCAATGACAGATTTTGGAAATTTGACCCCAGACTAAAAAATGTCTCTACAGGCTTCCCTGTTGTCAGTTGCAGGTGGATGAAATGCTTTCATTTCTTAGCTCTGTTGCAAAGTGCTTTACTCACTTAACAGGTTGTTTTTCTTCTACTTATATTTATTGAACTTTATGCTAAGGGTTATTGCTTTTATTTTCTTTTTTAGTATTTCACTATTCCTACTGAATATTTTCTGACACCACTTTCATAATTTTCTTATGACAAAGATGCATTGTCCATCAATTTGATCTTATTTCATCCTCTAGGATACTACTGAATTTTAGGGGTTGCAAGTTGTACTGTGATACTTCCTTGGCATGATTAAAACAGAAAGAAAAATGAAGTAAGAAAGTTTATGCTTGTGCACCTTCCAGCTCATTTTTCCAGACTCATGAGATTTGGAAGCATCCAAACTCTAGGACAGGGGTCTCAAACTCAAATGACCACGAGGGCCGCATGAGGACTAGTGCACTGGCCCGAGGGCCGCACCACTGATACACACACACACCCTCGCTGCCCCGGCTATGCCCCCACTCCACCCCTTCCATGAGGACTAGTGCACTGGCCCGAGGGCCGGACCACTGACACACACCCCGCCCTTGCTGCCCCGGCTCCGCCCCCACTCCACCCCTTCCAAGAGGTCCCACCCCTGCCCCACCTCCTCCTCTGAGCACGCAGCTCCCCATTCCCTCCTGGAAAGCGCTAGGCACCACCAACAGCTGCTTGGCAAACAAAGCAAGAGCAATCTAGGAAGTCCAGAGCTAGAAACACACGCGGCCCAGCCAGGCAGCAGAGAAGCCTCCACTTCTGGCCCCTCCGTCCTGCAAACTGCTATGGGGGGAAATGGGGGGGGGGGGACGCCAGGAAGCTTGGCGGGCCGCAGGGAAGGGCTTTGCGGGCCTCATGTGGCCCCCGGGCCGCATGTTTGAGACCCCTGCTCTAGGAGGTTGAACTGAACCAAAACTCTAAACTTGGGATTTTAAAAAAATGCTCAGCATTGACCTGATTTTTTCACCGAAATCAACCAGAGTTTTACCACTGACTTCTATCGAAGCAGAGTTAAGCTAATACTGAAGAGTGGGCCAGATTTTTAAAGATATTTAAATGCGTAAAGGTACTTTTGGAGCATCTCCTATTATTACTGACAATCCTCAAAGAAGAGGCTTTCTGTTCTATTGTTTCAGGAATCCTAAGGATCCTGTGTTTATAGAAGTGACCACCACTTGCCTAAGAAACTGATTGCCTCTCACTTTCTGAAGTCTTCCAACCAGCTGCTTGGTTCCTGTATGTAGCAGATGGAGCACTCACCAGCATAACACTGCCTGCTGGTCATCTAGGAATTAGCTCTTTCCAGCCCTCAGAGCACCTCCGACTGGCACTGTGTCCCTCCCATACCCTTTCTCTTGGGATTATATCAGGTTCCCTAAAATCTAGATTTATAGACCCTGATGAAGTCCTTGTCATCTATATATATAAAAGTCAAATGGTGTATGCGTCCGTGTATGTATACGTGTATGTATGCGCGGATGTATGCTTACTTCTTCCACACCGTTTGAGCTAGAGCAGGGGTCGGGAACCTTTTTGGCTCAGAGAGCCATATAATAGCCCCCCCCCGCCGCCGCCGCGCTCTCTTCTCCCCCCCCCCGCTGCCGCCGCGCTCTCCTTTCCCCCCGCCGCCGCCGCTGCCGCTGCGCTCTCCTTTCCCCCCCCGCCGCCGCTGCCGCCGCGCTCTCCTTTCCCCCCGCCGCCGCCGCTGCCGCCGCGCTCTCCTTTCCCCCCGCCGCCGCCACCGCCGCCGCGCTCTCCTTTCCCCCCGCCGCCGCCACCGCGCTCTCCTTTCCCCCCGCCGCCGCCGCTGCCGCCGCGCTCTCCTTTCCTCCCCCCGCCGCCGCCGCTGCCGCCGCGCTCTCCTTTCCTCCCCCCGCCGCCGCCGCTGCCGCCGCGCTCTCCTTTCCTCCCCCCGCCGCCGCCGCTGCCGCTGCGCTCTCCTTTCCCCCCGCCGCCACCGCCGCTGCCGCCGCTGCCGCCGCGCTCTCCTTTCCTCCCCCCGCCACCGCCGCTGCCGCCGCGCTCTCCTTTCCTCCCCCCGCCACCGCCGCTGCCGCCGCGCTCTCCTTTCCCCCCGCCACCGCCGCTGCCGCCGCGCTCTCCTTTCCCCCCACCACCGCCGCTGCCGCCGCGCTCTCCTTTCCCCCCGCCACCGCTGCTGCCGCGCTCTCCTTTCCCCCCGCCACCGCTGCCGCCGCGCTCTCCTTCCCCCCCGCCACCGCTGCCGCCGCGCTCTCCTTTCCCCCCGCCACCGCCGCTGCCGCCACGCTCTCCTTTCCCCCCCGCCACCGCCGCTGCCGCTGCGCTCTCCTTTCCCCCCCGTCGCCGCTGCCGCCGTGCTCTCCTTCCCCCCCCCAACTGACCCACCCAGCCCGATCTCTCCCCCACACCGCTTGCTCCCAGCCCAGCCTCCCCCCCGCTCCCAGCCCAGCCTCCCCCAAACGCCCCCTTGCAAACGGCTTCTCCCCCCCCCGTGCTTACTTGTTCGCTGGGTCACGCTGCTGTGACCCGACTCCAGCCGAGGGAAGAAGAGCGACACGCCCCCAGCCAGAGCAGCGCCGCGCCACACCGCCTCCCCCGCCCCCCAGCCTCGTGGTCAGCGCAGCGCCGCGCCACACCGCCTCCCCCACCCCCCAGCCTCGTGGTCAGCGCAGCGCCGCGCCACACCGCCTCCCCCGCCCCCCAGCCTCGTGGTCAGCGCAGCGCCGCGCCACACCGCCTCCCCCGCCCCCCAGCCTCGTGGTCAGCGCAGCGCCGCGCCACACCGCCTCCCCCGCCCCCCAGCCTCGTGGTCAGCGCAGCGCCGCGCCACACCGCCTCCCCCGCCCCCCAGCCTCGCGGGCAGAGCCAGGGGTGAAATTATTTAAAGGCCAATCACATCAGCTGGGCAGCTGCTGTTCTCTGTGACATAGTTATGATGTCATAATACCCCCTCCAACAGACACCGCACTCGCTCAGCTCTCTGCCCCCTCCCCCCTCCAATGGAACCCAGGAATCCCTCAGCTCTCTGCCCCCTCCCCCCTCCGACGGACCCCGGAATCCCTCAGCTCTCTGCCCCCTCCCCACCTCTGATGGACCCGAGTTGGGTTTGGTCGGAGGGTAAGTGAGGTAGGGGTGTCGGGTTTGGTTGGGGGGTGAGGTGGGGGTGTCGGGTTTGGTCAGGGGGGGTGAGGTGGGGGTGTCGGGTTTGGTCAGGGGGTAAGTGAGCCGGGGGTGTCGGGTTTGGTCGGGGGGGTGAGGTGGGGGTGTCGGGTTTGGTCGGGGGGGTGAGCCGGGGGTGTCGGGTTTGGTCGGGGTGGGGGGTGGGAAGGTGTCGCAGTGGGTGAGGTGTGGGTGTTGGGGTTGGTAAGGGGGTGTTGGGTTTGGTGGGGGGTAAGGTGGGGGTGTTGGGTTTGGTTGGGGGGGTGAGGAGGGGGGTCGGGGTTGGTCGAGGGGTAAGTGAGGTGTGGGTGTCGGGTTTGTTTGTGGTGGTAGGTAGGGGTGTCAGGTTTGATTGGGGGGGAAAGTGAGGTGGGTGTGTCAGGTTTGGTCTACGGGGGGTGAGGTGTGGGTGTTGGTCAGGGGGTGTTGGGGGTGGTAGGGGGGAGACGTGGGGGTTTCGGGTTTGGGTGGGGGGGTGAAAATGTGAGTCGGGGTTGGTCGAGGGGTAAGTGAGGTGGGGGTGTTGGGTTTGGTCAGGGGGGTGAGGTGGGGGTGTCAGGTTTGCTCTCTGCCCCCATCCAACGGACCCCGCACTCGCTCAGCTGTCTGCCCCCTCCCCACCTCCGACTGACCCGAGCAACGCCGGGTATTTTCGCTAGTCCTATATAATAAAAGGCCAGAGGAAGTTTGTCCAAAGCAGTCATGTGCAGTAGAGACGGCCCGGACGAAAAGCATGCTGGGAGTGGTAGTTCGGCGGCACAAAACGGCCGTCGTGTGTGCGCTGCCGCAAGCTGCAGAGACGGCCCGGACAAACAGCGGTAAGCACTTTGGCCCGTCCCCAGTGAGGTAACAGGGCACAGTGCTGAGAGGCAGTGGTAGAGCGGGGGGGGGGAGGGGGGGGGACGACCCCAGTGAGGTAACAGAGCCCGGTGCAGCGGGACTGAGGGGCAGTGGTAGAGAAGGAGGGGGACCCCAGTGAGGTAACAGGGCATGGTACAGTGGGACTGAGAGGCAGTGGCAGAGCGGGGGAGGGACTCAGTGAGGTAACAGGGCACGGTGCAGGGGGACTGAGGGCAAACACCATTAAGCACTTTGGCCCGTGTACACGGGCTTTTACACTAGTATGTAATAAAAAGGGAACTTCATAATTCACAGATGCAAACAAACATCCAACGTATTTGTTATTGCTGTTCGCCTGTGAACATAAAAGAATTCCATTGCAATTCTGTTTTAGGTCAATGATAATTAGTGCACCCTTTAGAAAAAATATCCCATTGTGATGATTTATGTGTCTTGGAAAATGAGTTAGCATTTTATTTTGATTACAGTGTTACTAACTGCATCTTTTGATAAAAGTTTACTTATACTACATTATTAATAACAAAAATAGACAAATATTTTGCTATCCCCTACAGGTTCCAGTGAGATTTGGGATCCCATGCTACTGAACATGTCTACTGTTGGGACCACTGCAGCTTATAACTCATCTTTACTGATGTTATTATTAGGGCTGATTGAACATTTTCCACGGGAACTGTTTCTTGAGAGAAAATTGGGTTTCAACTAAATAAAATTTGTTGCAAAAATAGTGTTTCCTTTTCATGAATGCTTGGAATTTTCCATCAAAAAATGGGAAAGCCAAACATTTTCACTTTTCAGCCAAAAATATGCTTTTCAGTGTTTAAATTTAAAGTTTAAATTTATTGCAGAAAAGCACCCTGTTTTCTGACTAGAATTAGTTATAACTAAGGCTACATTTTAGTCACAAGTATTTTTAGTAAAAGTCATGGACGGGTCATAGGCAGTAAAAAAAAAATTCATGGCTTGTGACCTGTCCATGACTTTTACTATATACCTCTGATTAAATCTGCGGGGAGGGGCGTGGCCTGGGGTCACTGCAGGAGCTGGGGGGACAGCCCAGGAGCCCCGCAGGTGCTGGGGGGGCAGCAGCACATGGCACAGGACCCCCACTAGTGCTGGGGAAGGTGCTGGCAGGCTCCACACCTCCTTGAAAGCAGCAACATCCCCCTCCCCTTGCTCCTAGGCAGAGGCATGGCCAGCTAGCTCTGCGTGCTGCCTCTGCCCCAAGTGCCAGCTCTGCACTCCCATTGGCTGGGAACTGCATCCAATGGTAGCTATGGGAGTGGTGCCTGCAGGTGGAGGTGGCATGCAGAGACCCCTGGCTCCTCCACCTATTTGCTGAGGGATGTCACAGCTTACAGGGAGCCACCCCCCTCCAAGGTAAGCACTGCCCAGAGCCTTAACCCCCTCCTGTGGCCCACCCACACTCAAACTCCTGCTGCTGCTGGGGGAGGGGGACGCTGTGGCCTGAGACTGCCCCAACAGTGGCTGGCACGACTGGCCCAGAGTTCTGCTCAGGCGGCCCTAGGGCCAGGTGTGCAGAAGTCACAAAGGTCACAGAAAGTCATGGAATCCGTGGCTTCCGTGACCTCTGTGACAAACTCGCAGCCTTAGTTATAACTATTAACAAAAGGAGCGAACATTATGCAAGTTAACATGATAGCAATGCTTAGTACTCATCACCAGAGCATTTTACCAATATTAAGTAATGACTCCTTCTGAGGAGGGTAGGCGAGTATTACAACCCCCTGTTTTACAGATGGGAAAAAATGAGGCAAAGAACTCTTATCTAGAGAAAAAAGGCACTTCCACGTGGCCTTTCCTGCCCTTTGCACTCCATTGCCTCAGAGCAGGTGACAGAAATGTCACTTGGCAGCATGCTAATGAGGAATGGATGGCAGCAACATGACACAGATATTAAGCTGAGTCGTTACACATGTTAATTGCCATGATGGATCAGACTAATGATTCATCTAGTCTAGTACTCTGTCTCCCAATGGCCAGATACTAGAGAAAGAGGTGCAAAAAACGCTGCATGAGGTAGGTAACAATGACCAGCACACAGGGAGAGGTTCTTCTTTACATCCATTGCACGGAGGTTGGCTTATCCCTGAGGCGCAAAGGATCTTTCTTCCTTCCAAAACTCTAGGGCAGTTTTCAGCTTTGTTTTCTAAGCCTGTTGTAATTCTGGATGTCTTCAATTTATGACCCCAATACATAAATGTCCAAATGTTTTGTTGAATCCTGCTAAGCTCTTAGGGCTGGTCTTCACTACCCGCCAGATCGGAGGGTAGCGATTGATCTGTTAGCGATTGATTTCTCGCATATGGTGAAGACGTGAGAAATCGATCGCTCGCGGCGCCAGATCAGAGGGTAGCGATTGATCTGTTAGCGATTGATTTCTCGCATATGGTGAAGACGTGAGAAATCGATCGCTCGCGGCGCCAGATCAGAGGGTAGCGATTGATCTGTTAGCGATTGATTTCTCGCATATGGTGAAGACGTGAGAAATCGATCGCTCGCGGCGCCAGATCAGAGGGTAGCGATCGATCTGTTAGCGATTGATTTCTCGCATATGGTGAAGACGTGAGAAATCGATCACTCGCGGCGCCCCCATCGACTCCAGAACTCCAGCTTGCCAAGAGGGGCAAGCTGGAGTCAATGGGGGAGCGCGCCACCGACTACTGCCGCCACGAGGACGGCAGATAAGTCGGCTGCAGATACACAAACTTCAGCTATGTGATTCACGTAGCTGAAGTTGCATATCTGCAGTTGATCCCCTCCCCCGTAGTGAAGACCTGTCCTTAGTCTCATTACACCTTGTGGCAATGAGTTCCATGGGATAACTGTACACCGTGTGAAAAATTATTTCCCTTTAGACATTCTCTGCAGCCAGGGATTCCCATGATGCTTCACTCCTCTCACCAAGAAGGGAGACCATGGTGCATCCTGAGAAATACAATGAGAAATCCTCACCTGGGAACCCGGCCAGGAGAATGGGAGCATGAGGCACCTGGACTACAATTTCCAGGAGGTACCGCAGTGGCATTCTGTGGGAAACATATTTGGTTTTTCAGGTCGATTTTTCACCAAAAACTTGAAATGTTCCTATAGCTCAAGTTATGCCCCACAGTTGGAACCACTGGCCAAGATGCTGTGGCGAAGTCTTGCAATAGAGACTGAACACCTGACAGCTTTATGATTGCTTCATCATACACAATTCAACCCCTTTTTACCCATTAACACCCCTGCATCATCCCTGGGACCTAGTTACAAAAAAAAAAAAAAAAAACAACAAACCCCATAACAATATGCATCCATCCTAGCCTGGAAGAGATTTATTTTGATAGGCAGTGGATTAATGATGGAGAAGGTAAATCCTGCCTTTCCCTGAAACCACTGAGGAACCAAACATCTGTGTATTTAACATTCTGAGCCTGCATTTCTCCAGAAAGGTGCACACTGAGATATCAAACCATGTAGTGCTAGGGTTGCCATGGTATTTTTTATTGATCACTACAGTAAATAATGCCATTAAGTCCTATATAATTAGCTAATGACTGACAGCTCTGAATTAGATGCAGGTCCTTTAGGTTTTAATACTTTTAATTAAATACAGGCTAGTTGCACATACAAACTCAAATTTAATTTCTCCTCACTGCTTTATTTCTAATGATTTATGTTTCTTGTTTAAAGTCAGCATCTCCTCGGAGATGATGGCAGCGTGCGTCTGAGAATGTCAAAGTTTAGATTGAAACTGGGACTGCCCCAGATGTAACCAGGCAAAGGGCAAAGAAAGGGGAGATGAATTCAGATAAAGAGCAGATAACAAAGATGCAAAACCAGTCGCCAATTTATTGAATCATACAGAAAAGACCAAATTTTAAAGATGACAACTATGGGCCTGTAGAGGATACCAAGGGATGGAGTTCCACAGAGGGAATCCTTGGTACCATATCATCATATTTTTCATTTCTGTACATTATCCATAAGGGGCTCTAAAAGTGCTTTTCAGCCATTCAGCGAGTCTCACATCCTATTGTGATAGGAAAGTGCTAGGCCTATTTCACAGATGGGGAAGCTCAGATTACTAGTGATTTGCACCAAGCCACACAGCGAATTTATGGGAGAGCTAGGAACAGAATCCATATCTTTAAGTCCCTGCATGTGCTTTAAACCCTAGATCATGTTTCTTTGCATGCAGCATGACTTCCTCCTCTGGAAGAGAGCTGGGAATAGTAGGGATGTGTGAAGTTCTGGGGTATTATCCAGACAGACAAAGAGTTGCATCACCATTTAAACCTGAAACCTGGAGTATTTTATAATTGCTCTGTCTCTCTCTGTCTGGGATGCCCCCAGGTAACAACAAGTATGCACTTCATGTCTATGCCCCCTGCCAACATCAAGATATGTCATGTCTAAACCATCCAAGACAGATCTTCCTTCTGAAAACCTCCACTAAAGAAGCTTCCCCAACTTCCCAAGGCTTCTGTTCCATTGTCCTACTGTTCTTATAGTTAGGAAGTTTTTCCTGAGATTTAATCTAAATCAGCCTACTGTAGTTTGAACCTGTTGCCTCTTATCCTGTCTTCTGTGGCAAGAGAGAACAACTTTTCTCCATCTTTTTTATGACAGCATTTCAACTATCTGAAGACCACTATCATATCCCCCCTTAATCACCTCTTTTCCAAACGACACATACCCAGTTTCTTCAACCTTTGCTCATGTGGTTTGCATTCCACCCTTGTGATCATCTTTGCCGCTCACCTCATCAGTTTCTCTACATCATTTCAATACATTGGGGCCCAAAATTGAACACAGTACTCCAGATGAGGCCTAATGTAGCAGGGGCAGGGGGACAGTTACCCTACTCCCCTGAAAGGCTAGGCTGATTGAGGAAGCAGCCACAGCTGGGGCCACGCCCCCATCAGGCCACAGCTGGCCCTATAAAAGGGCTGTGAGCCAGGTGCTGAGTGAGTATCTCTCTAGTTCTGGGGAGAGAAGGGCCTGACTGAGAAGGTTACCGGAGGTAGAGAAGTGCTGGGGGATAGGTAAGAGGAGCTGGAGAGCTCCAACCTGGTAACTCCCCAGGCTGCAGGCCTTGTGCAAGACCTAAAGAAGGTACTGGGGCTGCGGAGGTACAGTCTGGGGTAAGGCAGAGGCAGCAGGTCCAAACCCCCTTGCCTGTGATGAGTGGTTTATAGACTGCAGTCTGCCCCAGTAGCCACTGAAGCAACGTGGGGATAGAGCAGCAGTTCTCAAAGTGAGGGTTGCTGGCTGCCTCCCGAGGGGTCATGAGTCCCTGTTGCTGCTGAGAAGCTGCCAAACTGATTACTTCAATATCCGGTGGCTTTTCAGCGGACATACCGACTGTCCGCCGAAGTGTTGCTGAAAGCGGAAGCAATCACTTCGGCTCACAGTCGGGAGTGCTCGGCATGTCCACCGAAAAGCCCCCGAATGCGGAAGTAATCAATTCAGTGGCTTTTCGGCAGATGCACATGGGTTGTGGAGAGAAGCAGCTTCTTGAAAAAGGGTTCCGGTTCTCCTAAGTTTGAGAACCGCTGGGATAGAGGGTTGGGGGTTCCCTTCGAAAGAGAGACACAGCATGTGGAGATATTGCAGAGGGCTGACCAGGCTATGGGAGGGGATCCTAAGGCAGGCAAGACACAGGCTTGCAGAGTGCGCTCCAGGCTGGAATCAAGCTAATTTCCAGGACAACCAACAGGAGGCGCAGCACCAGTGAGTCTCACATTGCTACACCTCAGCAGCTCTGAGTAAAGCAGTACTATCATCTCCCGTAACTTGCATGCTGTGCCTCTGTTAATGCAACCTAAAATTACATTTTCTTTTTTTTCCTTTTTTTTTTGGTAACAGCATCACATGGCTGACATGCGTTAAGGTAATCCACCAAAAACCCCAGATCCTTCTCAACAGTGCTGCTGCTAAGCTCATTTTCTCCCATTCTGGATTTATGCATTTGATTTGTCTTCCCTAAGTGTAGCACCTTACATTTGTCTTGGTTGAATTTCAATTTATTGTCTATAGCCCTGTTCTCCAATTTATTATGATCTGTCTGAATTTTAGCTCTGTTCTCCCAAGTATTGGCAACCCTCCGCCCCCCCAACTTTGTGTCATCTGAAAACTTGATTAGTATGCTCTCTGTACCTACATCCAGGTCATTAATAAAGATGTTAAACAACACCAGACCCAGAACAGATCTCTGTGGAACCCGACTTTAATAATCAGTTTGTTCATTTTTAAATGATACTTCACAAGGCATATTTTGCACAAAGATTATTACAATTATGTGTAAGGTGTGAAAACAGGGGTGCTTTCAGTCACAGAATGTAATGGATATCAGCCTTAGGGAATTTTCAGAGATTTTGAATCTACCAAATTTCAATTTGACCATGTTTCATGTAAGGCAACATGAATTACAAACTTTCAGACATCCTGGACCATTGCTAAGGACACATCCCCATCAATAAGTGATGTTTGCATGTATGTGGCCATTGTTCATTATAAAATGGAACCCCAGATGGAAGATGAACTCCTGTGGACATCAGATGTTCAACAAGCTTGTTTAGTATTGGAAATACTCAACAAACTGGCTTAGTGCTTGAGAACACGTCCCAACAACCTGTTGCCTCCTCCCAGATATCAGAGTAAAGCAACCATCCCAAGTGGCAGGAGCTTTTGGAGCCGCTGACTGTGCTGTGAATGTGGCTATAGTTCATTATGTTTGTTTGCTTTTCTATAAGAATTCTTGCAATTGGAATTTTGTTGCCATGAAAGCTGAGGAATGGCTATTCTTCCTGCCAGTACCCACATAAAGATATAAAATGGCTGTCCACAGATTTTCCAGGGCTCTACAGATATGAAGGAGTCACTCTGTCTGGAATGACTCACAAACATGAGTATCAGCTTCAGGGCCGACTGTTACAATGAATTTGCGGTTTGTGCCCTGGATTGTATGTTCTATATTTAGATTTGACCAACCAAATACCAATTGTAAATCCTCAAGCTCTATAACAGATTGCTGCAGAGGAGCACGTGGATCGGATAGAGACTTCTCTTACAGGAGGGTCTGTCGTTAGAGATTCTCTAGGTTTTAGACAGGAAAGGATGGAAAAGGATAAAGGAGGGGCCAGATCAGATGATAAATTTTCACATAAAGAATCTGACACACCAGGGAAGAGCAGACAGTAAACAGTGACCAGTTTTTAAAGTGCTTGTACACAAATGCCAGAAGTCTAAATAATAAGATGGGTGAACTAGAGTGCCTCGTGTTAGAGGAGGATATTGACATAATAGACATCACAGAAACATGGTGGACCGAGGACAATCAATGGGACACAATCATTCCAGGGTATAAAATATATCGGAAGGACAGAATAGGTCGTGGGGGCGGGGGAGTGACACTTTATGTAAAAGATAGTGTAGAATCAAATGAAGTAAAAATCTTAAATGAATCCACATGTTCCATAGAATCACTATGGATAGTACCGTATTTTTCGTCTTATAGGACGCTCCGGCCTATAAGACGCCCCTTCGTTTTTTAATAAAAAATCCGGACAAAAAAAAAAAAAAAAAAAAAAGCGCCTCGCTCTCCCGTCCCCGCCGCGCGGGCGGGCTGCCGAGGTTCCCCCCTCCCCGCCGCGGGCGGGCTGCCGGGAGCGTCCCGGTTCCCGGCAGCCCGCCCGCGGCAGGGAGGGGGGAACCGGGACGCTCCTGGCAGCCCGCCCGCGGCGGGGAGGGGGGAACCTCGGCAGCCCGCCCGCGCGGCGGGGACGGGAGAGCGAGGCGCTTTTTTTTTTTTTTTTTTTTTTTCCCTATAAGACATTCGCCCTATAAGACGCACCAACTTTTCCCCCCCCCCCCCGTTTTGGGGAAGAAAAAGTGCATCTTATAGGGCGAAAAATACGGTAATTTCATGCTCTAATAAGAACATAACAATAGGGCTCTATTATCGACCACCTGATCAGGACAGTGATAGGGATGACGATATGCTAAGGGAGATTAAAGAGGCTGTCAAAATAAAGAACCCAATAATAGTGGGAGACTTCAATTATCCCAACATTGACTGGGTACATGTCACCTCAGGACGAAATGCAGAGATGAAATTTCTTGATACTTTAAATGACTGCTTCTTGGAGCAGCTGGTACAGGAACCCACAAGGGGAGAGGCAACTCTAGATTTAGTCCTGAGTGGAGCGCAGGATCTGGTTCAAGAGGTAACTATAAAAGGACCGCTGGGAAATAGTGACCATAATATAATAACATTTAACATTCCGATGGTGGGAATAACACCTCAGAAGCCCAACACTGGGGCATTTAATTTCAAAAAGGGGAACTATGCAAGAATGAGGGGGGTAGTTAAACGGAAATTAAAAGGTAAAGTGACTAAAGTGAAATCCCTGCAAGCTGCATGGACTCTCTTCAAAGATACCATAATAAAGGCCCAACTCAAATGTATACCCCAAATTAAAAAACAACGCCAGAAAACAAAAAAAGAGCCACCGTGGCTTAACAGCCAAGTAAAAGAAGCAGTGAGAGAGAAAAAGGCATCTTTTAAAAAGTGGAAGTCTAATCCTAATGAGGTAAATAGAAAGGAGCATAAGCACTGCCAAATAAAGTGTAAGAATGTAATAAGAAAAGCTAAAATGGAGTTTGAAGAACAGCTAGCCAAAAACTCAAAAGGTAATAACAAAATGTTTTTTAAATATGTCAGAAGCAGGAAGCCTGCTAAACAACCAGTGGGGCCCCTGGATGACAGAGATACAAAAGGAGCACTTAAAGATGACAGAGTCATTGCAGAGAAACTAAATGAATTCTTTGCTTCAGTCTTCACGGCTGAGGACGTTAGGGAGATTCCTAAACCTGAGCTGTCTTTTGTAGGTGACAAATCTGAGGTATTGTCACAAATTGAAGTATCAGTAGAGGAGGTTCTGGAACTCATTGATAAACTTAACTGTAACAAGTCACCGGGACCAGATGGCATTCACCCAAGAGTTCTGAAAGAACTCAAATGTGAAATTGCGGCACTATTAACGAGGGTTTGTAACCTATCCTTTAAATCAGCTACTGTGCCCAGTGACTGGAAGATAGCTAATGTAACACCAATATTTAAAAAGGGCTCTAGAGGTGATCCTGGCAATTACAGACCAGTCAGTCTAACGTCCGTACCGGGAAAATTAGTTGAAACAATAGTAAAGAATAAAATTGTCAGACACATAGAAGAGCATAAATTGTTGGGCAAAAGTCAACATGGTTTCTGCAAAGGGAAATCGTGTCTTACTAATCTATTAGAGTTCTTTGAAGGGGTCAGCAAACATGTGGACAAGGGGGATCCGGTGGACATAGTGTACTTAGATTTCCAGAAAGCCTTTGACAAGGTCCCTCACCAAAGGCTCTTACGCAAATTAAGCTGCCATGGGATAAGAGGGAAGATCTTCTCATGGATTGAAAACTGGTTAAAAGACAGGGAACAAAGGGTAGGAATAAATGGAACTTTTTCAGAATGGAGAGGGGTAACTAGTGGTGTTCCCCAAGGGTCAGTCCTGGGACCGATCCTATTCAACTTATTCATAAATGACTAGCATAAGTGCCCGGCGTTGCTCGGGTCAGTCGGAGGTGGGGAGGGGGCAGACAGTTGACACCCCCTGACCAACCCCAACACCCACCCTTCACCCACCCTGACACCTTCCCACCCCCCCGACCAACCCCAAGATCCCCCGGCTCACTTACCCCCCGACCAAACCCGACAACCCCACCTGACCCCCCAAAACAAACCCAACACCCCCACCTCACCCCCCGACCAAACCCGACACCCCCACCTCACCCCCTGAGCAAACCCAACACCCCCACCTCACCCCCCGACCGAACAGTGTATTTAATAATCTGTGTGCTACACAGTGCACCGTGAGCCGGGGGAGGGGGGGTGTCGGGTTTGGTCGGGGGGTCAGGTGGGGGTGTTGGGTTTGCTTGGGGGGGTCAGGTGGGGTTGTCGGGTTTGGTCGGGGGGTAAGTGAGCCGGGGGGTGTAGGGTTTGGTCTGGGGGGGTGGGAAGGTGTTGGGGTGGGTGAGGGGTGAGTGTTGCGGTTGGTCAGGGGGTGTTGCGGTTGGTGGGGGGTTGAGGTGGGGGTGTCAGGTTTGCTTGGGGGGATGAGGTAGGGGTGTCGGGTTCGGTCGGGGGTAAGTGAGCCAGGGGGGTGTCGGGTTTGGTCTGGGGGGGTGGGAAGGTGTCGTGGTGGGTGAGGGGTGAGGTGTGGGTGTTGGGGTTGGTCAGGGGGTGTTGTGGTTGGTGGGGGGTGAGGTGGGGGTGTCGGGTTTGCTTGGGGGGGTGAGGTGGGAGTGTCGGGTTCGGTCGGGGGGTAAGTGAGCCGGGGGGTGTCAGGTTTGGTCTGGGGGTGTTGCGATTGGTGTGGGGGGGTGAGGTGGGGGTGTCAGGTTCGGTCGGGGGGTAAGTGAGCCAGGGGGTGTCGGGTTTGGTCTGGGGGGGTGGGAAGGTGTTGGGGTGGGTGAGGGGTGAGGGGTGGGTGTTGGGGTTGGTCAGGGG
Source organism: Sternotherus odoratus (assembly GCA_032164245.1). Taxonomy (NCBI): domain Eukaryota; kingdom Metazoa; phylum Chordata; order Testudines; family Kinosternidae; genus Sternotherus; species Sternotherus odoratus. The sequence continues at coordinate 23,701,723 of JAVMKO010000003.1, forward strand.
GTGTTGCGGTTGGTGGGGGGGTGAGGTGGCGGTGTCGGGTTTGGTCGGGGGGTAAGTGAGCCGGGGGTGTGTGTCGGGTTTGGTCTGGGCACCCAACCCAACACCTTCCCCCCCCCAGACCAAACCCAACACCCACACCACACCCCTCACCCCCCCGACACCTTCCCACCCCCCCAGACCAACCCCGACACCCCCCCGGCTCACTTACCCCCCGACCAAACCCGACACCCCCACCTCACCCCCCCAAGCAAACCCAACACCCCCACCTCACCCCCCCCACCAACCGCAACACCCCCTGACCAACCCCAACACCCCCACCTCACCCCCCGACCGAACCCGACACCCCCACCTCACTTACCGTCCCACCAAACCCAACTCAGATCCGTCGCAGGGGGGAAGGGGGCCCAGAGCCGAGGGATTCCGGGGACCTTCGCAGGTGGGGGGGGGGGGCACAGAGCTGATGGAGTCCGGGGTTGAGGTGGGAGGGGCAGAGAACTGAGGGCTCTCCGGGGTTCCGTTGGGAGGGGGGAGGGGCAGAGAACGGAGGGATCTCCGGGGTTCCGTTGGGAGGGGGGAGGGGTAGAGAACTGAGGGATCTCCGGGGTTCCGTTGGGAGGGGGGAGGGGCAGAGAACTGAGGGATCTCCGGGGTTCCGTTGGGAGGGGGGAGGGGCAGAGAACTGAGGGATCTCCGGGGTTCCGTTGGGAGGGGGGAGGGGCAGAGAATGGAGGGATCTCCGGGGTTCCGTTGGGAGGGGGGAGGGGCAGAGAACTGAGGGATCTCCGGGGTTCCGTTGGAGGAGGGAGGGGTGAGCTGAGCGACTGAGGTGTCTGTTGGAGGGGGGTATTATGACATCATCACCACCTAACCGCCCAGCCGATGTGATTGGCCCTGAAAGACTTTCACCCCTGGGGGGCGTCAGAGGTGAGATCCGAAAATTTTTCGACCCTTACCAGCATCTAGACCCCAAGACCCCTCACTGTACCAAATTTCAAGTCTCTGGCTCAAACGGTGCGGGAGGAGTTCGCAGTCATACGTACATACATACATACATACGTACATACATACATACACACATACATACACCACTTGACTTTTATATATATAGATTTGGAGGAAGGGGTAAACAGTGATGTGGCAAAGTTTGCAGATGATACTAAACTGCTCAAAGTAGTAAGGACCAAAGCAGACTGTGAAGAACTTCAAAAAGATCTCACTAAACTAAGTGATTGGGCAACAAAATGGCAAATGAAATTTAATGTGGATAAATGTAAAGTAATGCACATTGGAAAAAATAACCCCAACTATACATACAATATGATGGGGGCTAATTTAGCTACAACCAATCAGGATAAAAACCTGGGAGTCATTGTGGATAGTTCTCTGAAGGCATCCACGCAGTGTGCAGCGGCAGTCAAAAAAGCAAACAGAATGTTAGGAATCATTAAAAAAGGGATAGAGAATAAGTCGGAGAATATCTTATTGCCCTTATACAAATCCATGGTGCGCCCACATCTTGAATACTGCGTACAAATGTGGTCTCCTCATCTCAAAAAGGATATAGTGGCACTAGAAAAGGTTCAGAGAAGGGCAACTAAAATGATTAGGGGTTTGGAACGGGTCCCATATGAAGAGAGATTAAAGAGGCTAGGACTTTTTAGCTTGGAAAAGAGGAGACTAAGGGGGGATATGATAGAGGTATATAAAATTATGAGTGGTGTGGAGGAAGTAGATAAGGAAAAGTTATTTACTTGTTCCCAAAATAGAAGAACTAGGGGCCACTCAATGAAACTGGCGTGCAGCAGGTTTAAAACAAATAAAAGGAAGTTCTTCTTCACACAGCGCACAGTCAATCTGTGGAACTCCTTACCTGAGGAGGCTGTGAAGGCTAGGACTATAACAGGGTTTAAAAGAGAGCTGGATAAATTCATGGAGGCTAAGTCCATAAATGGCTATTAGCCGGGATGGGTAATGAATGGTGTCCCTAGCCTCTGTCTGTCAGAGGGGGGTGATGGATGGCAGGAGAGAGATCGCTCGATCATACCTGTTAGGTTCACTCACTCCGGGGCACCTGGCATTGGCCACTGTCGGTAGACAGGATGCTGGGCTAGATGGACCTTTGGTCTGACCCAGTATGGCCGTTCTTAAGTTCTTATGTTCTTATGTTCTTAACAGCCTTAACATGAGATCCCTTAGCCCAGGGGTGGGCAAACGTTTTGGCCTGAGGGCCACACTGGGGTTCAAAATTGTGTGGAGGGCCGGGTAGGGAAGGTGGTGCCTCCCCAAACAGCCTGGGGTTGCCCCCTATCTGATTCCTAACCACTTCCTGCCCCCTGACTGCCCCCCTCAGAACCTCCGACCCATCCAACTCACCCCCACCCCACTCCTGATCCCTTGATCGTCCCCTCTGGAGACTCCCCACTCTAACTGCAACCCCCAAGACCCCACCCCCTATCTAGACCCCCCTGCTCTTTCTTCCCTGACTACCCCCTCCGGAGACCCCCCCCACTCTAACCACCACACCCTCGGAATCGACCCTCTAAACCCCCTCTCCTCTTTGTTCCCTGACTGCCCCCTCCCAATACCCCCTCAACTCTAACCGCCACCCCTGACCCTACCACCTAAGCCCCCTCTCCTGCTTACCGCACTCGGCCCGGCACCCCGGCCGGGAGTGCGGGGCCCTGGATCGAACTCGCAGGTCAGATAAAAATGGCTGGCGGGCCAGATATGGCCCGCGAGCCATAGTTTGCCCACCCCGCCTTAAGCACTCAAATTTATCATGCCATCTACACAAGCTTGCCTTTGTGATAGACGGTCTCTGACACCAAAAATCCAAACACTTTTCAAGTTATTCCTAGTCCCAAAAGACCAGTCACTCACCCCCAGTTAGATCTCTCAAAGACAATGCTTGTAGCCAATTCTATAATAAACTAAAGTTTTATTAACCAGGAAAAAGAGTAATTTACAAGGTTCATAGAATCACAGAATCATAAGACTGGAAGGGACCTTGGGAGGTCATTTAGATCAGTCCCCTGCCCTCAGGGCAGGACTAAGTATTATCTTGACCATCCCTGACAGATGTTTGTCTAACCAACTCTTAAAAATCTCCAAAGATGGAGATTCCGCAACCTCCCTAAACAATTTATTCTAGTGCTTAACCACCCTGACAGTTAGAAAGTTTTTCCTAATATACAACCTAAATCATCCTTGTAGCAATTTAAGCCCATTGCTTCTTGTCCTATGCTCAGAGGTTAATGAGAACAATTTACATCCTACTTGTAATAATCTTTTATGTATTTGAAAACTGTTATGTCTTCTCTTCTCCATACTAAACAAACCCATTTTTTCCCCAATCTTCCCTCATAAGCCATGTTTTCTAGACTTTTAATGAAGCATCACAAAAAGATCTGCATTTTTTCTGTGTGACCTTATTAAGCAGCCGACATATAAGAAAACACTCTTGAACAATTGTATGGACCTTTGCTGGACGCTAACCCATGGGGAATGTTCGGATGTCAACAATAAAGACCTCTATGGCAATTTGGACAACATCCATCACGTTTTGCACCATGAGAAGCACTCTCTACTCCGAGTTCTCCAATTCATTCATGATGCAGAGCTGAAGGACACTTTTCCTAATGTTTGGATCGTTTTGATTATTCTGCTCATGCTGAACGTCACAGTTGCAAGTGGTGAGTGGAGGTTTTTTTAAGATCAGGCTCATTTAAACATATCTTCAATTGATGATGGTCAACAAGAGACTAACATCACTTGCTATTGTATCACTTGAAAATGCCATTGGGCAGTCTTTGGATTTCTTTCATGCTATGCAAGGGTAAAGGCAAGAAAAGTGACCTTTTGAACTAAGGACGAGGGTTAACGTTCTAAGCTACCTACTGTAGCTGTATTTAATACTGATCCACCCAATGCTGATGCGCCATTCAATTTCTTGATGTTTGTACATTTCAGTTATCCTTAACATTCAAAAGTTTCTATAAGCGTTGAGGAAATTAATTTTGATATGTTTAAATAGGGCATGAATAAAGACAGATTAACAGATCCTAGTGTGCAAATGTATCGTCTTATATGACAGGATTAATAATGCATGCAAATTATATATCAAAGTTGCGAAACGGGATACAAAAACAATGAAAAAATAAGGTATTCAAAAGTTTAACAAATGCAGGGGGCACTGAAGATGCTCCTGGCCTAGGGCACCACTTGGTCTAGGGCTGGCCCTGGCAGGGCTTTAGTAGAAATAAGAATTAAGCCCATGAGATATAGATTGATTTGAGGAAAGTTATTGCAGAATGGATTAATATGTATTGTTTTCTTACTGACATCCACAACTACTTGTAATAAGTATACAAAAATAAACGCCACTATACGGTCTTTAATGTTCAGCTCAGGTCATCTCAATGGACTCCAAAGGCTAAAAGGGTTTTATGCAACATCAAAACCCTTATTCCAAACGGTGCAATAAACCACTGAAACACTGAAAGAATTATACCTCTCTCACCTACTGTGCATGACAGTATAAAATGATTACACCGGATGGATTCCATGGCTAAGCAGTGCATTTAAGCTCTGCCCTGCA